>OX327003.1:44102200-45302200 GCA_946800695.1 Geum urbanum | reverse complement strand
ATGAGACCATGGATACATCTTTTATGGCTGAAGAAGAAAGAGAATATTTTTCCAAGCTTAAGATGAAAGTTCTACATGGTGGAATATGAAATTCTTAGTACTTTTATCTTATCAAGTTATCATTGTTGTTTGTGTGGAACTGTTTGGCTTTGGCCTCTCCATTTGTTGTTTCAATTCTTATGTTGCTACTTTGTTATGTTGTTTGAGGGGAGATATAATCATGTGCTATCCTCTTGTTTCTTAAAGTTTGATGTTTTATTTTTTGTTGATTTATGAGTGCTTGGTGGTGCATGAGTTTGCTGGGTTAGTACATATGGTTTTAATTCAGTGACTTTGCTGCATTGCTTTCCTTTGTTTCTAATTTTGGTTGCAGCAAGAACTCAATAAAACAGAGCTCGGGAATTTTAGCTTTATGATTACAGTTACTTATGGGATGAGAAGTTGGTTAGAGAATTCAAACAATGATAATATATGTTATAAATTAGACATATGGGTTGAAGGAGAACAATAGCCAAAATGTCAAAAACCCAGTTAGCACACAAATTCAAATTTGACCAAAAAATTTGAAGGAACCACTGAGGATGATCTAATGTTGTACAGAGTTTTTTCCTTTAATTTTTCGATAGATAAATGTATACAACATTAGAGGTTTGAACCTCTTATACAACCCAAATTGGAAATATCAAAATTAAGAGCCTTAGCAAGAATACAGGGTTAGGGTCGAGAATAGCAAGAACAAGTGTTCGGGGGAGTATACAAGAACAAGTAGATTGATGACCTAAAGTTATTGGAAAGTAGATTATTATGAATATTCTTTTGTAATTAGAATTAAAGTCTTGTAGGTGTGATATGAATGTAAATATCCTTTCTTATTAGGAAACTACTTTGTACATCTTTATTCATCCCAATGAATTCATTGAATTCTCCTTGAAACACTTTTTTAATTGGCATCAGAGTCGAATTCCTGATATTTTTTTTAATAACTCTGAATTGAATTGAATCCCTAAATTACCACTACTA
Source organism: Geum urbanum (assembly GCA_946800695.1). Taxonomy (NCBI): domain Eukaryota; kingdom Viridiplantae; phylum Streptophyta; class Magnoliopsida; order Rosales; family Rosaceae; genus Geum; species Geum urbanum. The sequence goes on along the minus strand of OX327003.1, from coordinate 45,301,180 downwards.
AATTTTTTTTTCCACTGCATCTGAACTTGAAACTTGAATTGACCTAAATTGTGAATTCTACAAACCCTGAAGAGTTGGCCAACATCAATGATGAGAACGTTTTTGTTGGCAACAATGATGGAGTACTCGTCCCTTACAATAGAGCAGTTGCCATGCAACCCATTCACAATCATCAACACTTCCACAACACTATTCAGGACAAATTTGCTATTCCATTGACGAGTTCTTCACTGAAACCAACTATTCTCGTTGGTATTGATACATGAAGATTCGACTCGAAGGTCAAAACAAGCTCGATCTCCTCACCAAGAACCCTTATGCCGCTACCTCTGCTGAGTATTCAACATGGGTTACCAACAATGGCAAGGTGAAGTGCTGGTTTATTGAAAATATGTCTCCTAAAGTGCGAAAATGGTACCTCCGATTTCCAACAGTTAAGGCAATTTGGGATGTCTTGTACAAGACCTACTATGAATCTAATGATACTCGGATTTTTGAGCTTCTTCATCTGTATTATTCGACGAAGCAGAATGGGAGACCTCTCTCAACATACTACAATGATCTTGTTGAATTAGACCAGCGCATGACGCACTCTCAAGAAACAGTTGATGGTATTGTGAATGAATCCTCCTTCATGACCTGCCAACGTGCCTATATGTTTTTGATGAGACTTGATGTTGAATTCAATCAAGTTTGTAAAAAGATGTTGAGGAGAGAATAGAAGTTAGACCTTGACCAAACATATGCCCATATCTGACGCTTCCATAGCAATCAAACCGCCCTCTCTGCACCTCCTCCTTCATGTGAGGCTTCTGTCATTGCTACCTCCTCTCCTTCAACAGCCAACGCTACCCAGTCACAGCCACCAGGGTCCTCCACCTGGCTTTTCTGATCCTCCTCGTTCTGATGGAAAGCCTCATGCTAAAAACTCACACTTCACATGTACTTATTGTAAAGAGGTTGGTCATACACAGGAACGGTGCTATGAGCTTGTTGGATACCATGAATGGTGAGATTTTACTATAAGGCCTCGCAAGAACATTCTGAAAGCGGATGTAACCACCACTAAATCTCCTGCTCAACCATCTGCACTCGTTGTTGAAACAGGTAATAGGGGTAAGGCATATTTTCTTACCACATTATCTGCGGATAGGTCTTGGATAATTGATATAGGCGCAACTGATCATATGACGATTAATCCTAGTGTAGTTGATGCCATTAAAACTTCTCCTGAACATGTTGCGTCTAGTGCTAATAGTTCTCCTTCTCCTGTTCTTGGTGAAGGATCTATACAACTCTCTCATAAACTCACCCTTGATTCTGTTCTTGTTGTCCCTTCTCTTGTTTATAACCTCTTATCTGTTAGTCAGATCACTAAGGCTATCTCTTTCTCTATAACCTTTTATCCCAATTTCTGTAATTTTCAAGACCATTCTAACAAAGAGGGCTCTGGGTTATGGTGTTAGAAGGGGGAAATCATACTACCTGGAGTTGACAAGTAGTGGTCAACAACAGATTAGTCAAGCGAACAATACTAGTAGTCTGAATAAAGCCAAGGAAGTGATGTGGTTATGGTATCGATGCTTAGGCCATTTGAATTTTGGATATCTTAGAAAATTGCAACCTCAGTTGTTTTCTGTTGATGAATTTAATTTTAAGTATGATGTATGTGAGTTGGCCAAGAGCCATCGTATTACGTATTCTCCAAGTTTGAATAAAAGTTTTGTTCCCTTCATGAAGATTCACTCAGATGTATGGGGTCCTGCAAGAACCTCTTCTTTGTCTGGTTTTCGGTATTTTGTCACTTTCATTGATGAATGTACAAGAATGACTTAGGTCTCCCTGATGAAGTGTAAAAGTGAAGTCTATGCTTACTTTGTTTAATTCCATAAGATGGTGGCAAGTACTAGCAGCGATTCGAGTCCTTCAATCTGACAATGGTGGCGAGTATGTGAATGGATACATGTAAGCGTATTTAGGTGTTCATGGGATTAGACCTCAAAATTTCATTGCATATACTCCTCAACAGAATGGATTAGCTGAAAGAAAGAATTGACAGTTGATGGAAGTTATTCGTGCTTCTCTATTTGGTATGAATGTTCCTACAAATTTATGGGGAGAAGCTTTATGTTTTGCTACTTACTTGATCAATCGCACTCCTTCTCATGTCATTGAGTTCCAGAATCCGTATTAGAAGTTGCATGAGTTGTTGGTCATGCCATCTCTGCCAAATTTGGAGCCAAGAGTATTTGAGTGTACCGTGTATGTTCACATCAAGAAACAATTGCGAGGCAAGCTTGATCCGTGCTCTGTGAGGTGTCTCTTTGTTGGCTATGCAGAATTTCAGAAAGGTTATCTTTGTTATGACCCGTTCTATAACAAGATGCATGTTTCGTTGGATATCTCATTTCATGAATCTGAACTATATTACTCAGGAGGAACTTCAGAGTCTTCCCTTCATGGGGAGAACAATGTATGTGAAAGAAATTCTTTGAACATACCGAAATTTGAAAAATTGGAGAATTTGGAGAGAAGCATCGAAGCAGCTGAATCAAACCCGAGAGCTTCCTTCGATAGATAGAAGGACACTCTTGATCCATCGAAGGCTGCTTCTGAATTGGACCTGAGAGCCTCCTTCAATGGATGGAAGGACACTCTCGATCCATCAAATGTTATTCCTGAATTAGACCTGAGAGCTTTGAATGATGGAAGGACACTCTCGATCCATCGAAGCTTACACCTGAAATGAACCCGAGAGATACCTTCGATGGATCAAAGGATACTCTCGACCCATGGAAGACTGGACCTGAAGTTGAAACATCACATGCAGTTCAACCTTCTTCTGAATTGAGATCTCATGAAGACCCCCTTCTACTCCATCAACTGAAGTGTCTTCCCAGAATGTCTCGCCTGAGGTATGTACTGACAACATTGAATTGGGTAGAGTAGTAGTTAGTATGCCTAGGAGATCTCAACGGGAAACTAAGGGGATTCCAAAGAAATAGTATGAACCAACCATAGATACTCAAGCCAAATATTCCATTGCTAGCTTTGTATCTTACCATAGGTTGTCTGGATCACATGCATTTGTTGTTAATCAATTATCTACAGTATGTATTCCCAGTAATGTGTAGGATGCCTTGGTAAATTCAAAGTGGAAGCAAGCTATGAATGAAGAATTAGAAGCCCTACGAAAGAATGAAACATGGGAGCTTATTCTTGCACCACCTGGAAAGAAGACAGTTGGATGTAGATGGGTACATGCAGTGACGCTGAAGACAGATGGAAACATTGGTCGATATAAATCTCGTGTAGTTGCAAAAGGCTACACTTAGCGATATGGAGTGGATTATCAAGAGACATTCATCCCAGTAGCAAAGATCAGCATTGTACGCATCCTCATGGCCTTAGCAGCTTGACATGACTGGCCATTGCACCAATTTGATGTAAAGAATGCTTTCATGAATGGCGATTTATAAGAAGAGGTATACATGGATATTCCTCCAAGTAGGGCTGTTAATACCGAATCGAAAACCGAAAAAAATTCGAACCGAAAACGAACCATAACCGAAAAAACCGAAATCGAACAAATACCGAACCGAAAAACAAAAAAACCGAACCGAACCGAAAAATTCGGTTCGGTTTCGGTTTTCGTCTAAAAAAAAACCGAAAAAAACCGAACCGAATCGTTTGAATCGAAATGAATAAAACGACGTCGTTTTACAAGTGTCAATCAAGTTTGATGTTGTTGGGTATGTTGTTGAATATCTCTCTTTGTCCCATATGAAAGTAGTATTTGGTATGTGCCATAGTTTGATACTTAATAATGATTATTGGGGTTCTTGTAGGTTTAAGAAAAGGAATGCTAAGTTGCCAAAGAAAAACTCTCTAGCTGAGAAAGTGAGAATGGTGGACAAGTTGAGTATAGTTTGAGAATGGATTCAATTGAGTGTTTTTATGTGATATTTGTATTGTATTTTTATTTGGATGGACTGTAGATTATTTTAAACTTGGACTATGGAGTGTGGGTTTTGGTTTATGTTTGTTGATGTTTGAAACTTTGAATTTGTGATATAAACTTTTGGTAAACATTTGGCTATTTGCTATGGTTTGAAACTTTGAATGTGTGATTTGTGATGAATTATATTTGTTGTAGTTTGATTTGATTTGATTTGACATAAATTATGTTTCACACTTTCACAAAGTTATTGAAAAAAATAGCTAATGAAGATCTTCGAATTTTAGAAACTAATAGAAAGAAATAGTATTTTTTTAAGAAAGTTTTTTTTATTTAAAAAAAACCGAAAAAAAAACTGAACTGAACCGAACCGAACCGAACCATTCGGTTTTTTGTAAAAAAAATCAAGAAAACCGAATCGAACCGAACCGAACCGATTAAAAAATACGATTCGATTTTCGGTTCGGCCTAATAACCGAATCGTTTGTACCGATTAACAGCCCTACCTCCAAGTGTTAACTGTAAGCCTGTGATGTTGGAAAAGTCTGCAGATTGGAGAAGTCATTGTATGGATTGAAGCAATCTCCTAGAGCTTGGTTTTGGAGATTTTTAGGAGTCATGAAGAAGTTTGGGTATCGATAGAGCAACTCTGATCATACCTTGTTCATTAAATGCAAGGGTGGTAAGATTACTGCTCTGATTGTATATGTGGATGATATAGTTGTTATAGGTGATGATCCAGTTGAGATGGAATATTTGAAGAAGAGTTTATCCCAAGAATTTGAGAGTAAGGATTTGGGTCCGCTGAAATATTTCTTGGGTTGCAAGATCCAAGTTGGGAATCACCTTGTCACAACAAAAATATGTGCTTGATATTTTTATTGAGACCGAAATGCTTGATTGTAAACCTGCTCATATACCCATTAAGATGAATCACAAGCTGGAATTATGTCCTGGACAGATTCCAACGAACAAAGGCAGGTATCAAAGGTTAGTAGGGAGGCTAATCTATTTGTCACATACTCGTCCCAACATTGCATATGTTGTAAGTGTCGTCAATCAATTCATGCATGATCGTAGTGAAGAACATATGGAAGCTATGATGCGAATACTCCGATACGTAAAGTCTTCACCTAGAAAATGTCTACTATTTTCCAAGGATGGTGAGTTTGGTGTCACAGGATATATTGATGTTGATTGGGTTGGTGACAAGACTAATACGGCATCTACATCAGGGTACTTCACATTTGTTGGTGGAAGTTTAGTTACTTGGTGCGGTAAGAAGCAGAATGTGATTGCCATCTCTAGTGCTGAAGCTGAATACCGAAGAATGGCAAATGGAGTGTGTGTGCTGTTATAGATTCAGAATGTATTGAAGGAGCTAGATTTCAAGCTCCATAAGGTCATGGATTTGAATTGTGACAATACTGTTGCAACTGAGATTGCTCATAATCATGTATAGCATGATTGAACCAAGTATGTGGAGATTGATCGACATTTCATCAGGGATCACCTTGATAAGAAGAATATACGTTTTCCTTTTGTAGCTTCTGAAGAGAAATTGACAAATGTACTCACAAAGGGGTTGTCACACCATGCATTTGTAGAATGGATTGACAAGTTGGGCATGATTGATATCTATGCACCAACTTGAGAGGGAGTGTTGGAAAATAAATGATTGTGAATATTCTTTTGTAATTAGAATTAAAGCCATGTAAGTGTGATAGGAATGTAAATATCATTTCCTATTAGGAAACAACTTTGTACATCTTTATTAATCTCAAAATTAAGATGAATGAATTCATTAAATTCTCTCTGAAACACTTTTCTACTAAAATGACTACTGTATTAACGTACTGCAAAGTTAGATTCACACCGAACTTGATGGAAAGTAATCTGTTGAAACTGCTTGGCAAGGTGTGTAATGTCCTGAAATAGAAATTTGATCCCCCTAGGGAATTGATCGATCCTCTTTGAAGTTTGAAGTAGGGTTCTTAGTATTTTCTTGACACTATCGATGACTATCTTGGAATCACTGAAGGTAATCATTGAAAAGTGTCTCGTATGAAGAACAGCCTTTAGGGCTGCAGCTTCAGCAATGAGCACATCAGCCTGATGCAAATTCTTGGGAGGAAATGAGTAATGGTTCTCCCAGACTAATCCTTATTAGAAAACCACCGGCTGCTTGTTTGTCACACAATAGTGAGCCATCAAATTAAAGTTCTGTTCACAGATGGTTCGTGGAAGACACCATTTCATGAAGTTCTGAGATTGCACTTTCTTTTGGATTGATTCTGAAAAAGCCTTTTGATGCATGATTTCCATTCTTGCCACTGCGTAAACCATTTGATTTGCATTTTTTCTAGTATTTTTGAAGATTAAGAGTGTGTTTGGCAACAAAATTTTAAGATTTCAAGGGATTTTAAGATGACAAAATCTTAAAATGATGGATTTTAAGATCATGAGATTCTAAGATCATGGGATTATGTAGTGGAATCTTGTAAATGACTTGTTTGGGTAATATGTTTTGAATGAGTCATTTCACATGAAATTTTAATATTCTCAAAAATATTTATTGCCCACATTTTGAATATTTTTTAAACGAAAAAGTTTTAATTCGTAACTAAGAAAATAGGCGAAAAATACAAAATAAAAAAGCAAAAAATTAAAACTGTACGATTTCTCCATAATTTGTTTTCTACAGGGGTTATGAAGTCGCATCTCATCATCTACTCTACATAACTTTACATTCTCATGGCCAACAACTACCTCGAAAATGTAAGTCCTCGGCAGGTATGATTGGACCATTCCAAGCCTTCCAGATTACCAATCTTTGAAACCACAAAGAACCTTGGAATAATGGACAAGTTCCTAACAATGATTATTGTTTCCAAGACCCTCTTCCCGTCAACACCAACAACTTAGACATGGCCACTTCCCCGAAGTCCTTAACAAGGTAAGTCACCTGCAATGCAGAGTCACAAGAGAATCTAGGAGAGCCATGGCACTTTCGTCCAGCCTAACAAGATCAGCACCTGAGTCCAACCTCAGCGACCAAGGGAAGGTTACGTTCTTGGTGTTCAAGACCACAAGTCTCCCACCACCCTTGATGTCAACATCAAGAGAGCGTCAATACAATCAAGTGTTATTCCATCTTTATTCTCAATTTTCACTCTTTTCCTCAGGCAAGTTAAACCCACTTAGCTTAACCATGCCCTTGCTGCTTTGATTGCTGATAAGAGTCTTCACAACACTCTCCTCCAAATCCCACGTTGAGACGACAAACTAAGTTGAGAAGCCGGTGAAGATGCCATTAGAGCCATTGAAATAGAACAAATATTTCAGTATCATATACATTTCAGGTTATTAGCTTATCATTCTTATACATTTCAGGTTGTACGACTTTTGCTACTGGCCCATTTTTTTGTTCTTCTTTTTCTCGTGTATTGACTGAACAAATGAATTGAATGAATCATTAGTCATGATACCCAAAATTATTATGGCTGCAACATAATGAATGGTGGAAGTTTGGCATTTATGTGACAACAAGGATCGAAGTGGGGATACGAAAATAGACCAAAACAAAACACACTTTTATCTTCCGGGCACAGTTTTATCAAGGTGAATTGAAGACTATTATGGATAATCAAAATTAAGAGAATGAACTAGTAATCTTACCTTGCTTTTGGTGCCTGCATCTTGTACTTCGACAAAAGAACTGAATGTCTTGTCCTAATGACCTTTCTTTCAAATCCACTGACCCACAACACCTGGAACAGTTTAGAAAAGTCTCTTTTGGTTACATGAGTCAGTTCAGAAATTAGCTTCAATACCGAACAAAGAAAATCTGCTACTTGATCTTCCAACCAACAACAATTTGTGTTATTCATAAAAATGAAACAGAGTTATACTTGGGTTATGCTCGGTTTAAGCTCCAGTGATTCAAGACATGGCTTGCGAAGCAGAAATTGTCACCTCTTCATTAACAGCTTATTTCTACCTTTATCCCAGATTACTAAATCTTTTTCAATGTGACGTGCCAGATAGTTCATGTTGCTTCTTTTTGTTGTCATTTCCTCGCCGTAATGACATTCAAGCTATGTAAATAGTGATAGCGAGAGCACCAATGTAGCATAGCGTAAAATAATTGGTATACGTACTCACCCTTCACTAATCAAGAGTCTTCTCCTCTATGCAAATTCTAATTCAGCTTTTAGATGCTTTCAAATTTCTCAGCACTCAAATACGTCTTTCATCACAAACAGATACCCAATGTCCAATTAGATATAACAAAAACCAATACGACAATGCAATAACAACGATACGAATCATAACCAGAGCTCATCCACATTTCCCAGATCAAAAATTCACCATTGAACTAATCACAAAATTCCAATCCATACAAAACACAGATGAAATTTCATGAAACTAATCGAACCCAAATTAAATAAAAAACAACTACAAGGGAACATTAATTTTTGCATATATGTTAGATCTCACAATCTCCAAACCAATCTAGAAATCCAAATTATAGCAAACATGGATTCGAAGACGTCAATCTCAGCAACCCAATTCATATCAACAATCAATTCCAATAAACCAATTCAAAAACAAGTATAAGATAGCAGTTGAAAAACACACGAAACAAGTCGCCAAATTGGAGTTCCAAACCTCATATTGCAACTAAAAATCCTAGGTTACATAATGGAAGAAGAGCCCAGTGTGGAACAAAGCTGAAGATCAATGATTGAAGGAGATGAAATCGTGTGTTTTGGTCATCGTCAGTTAGAGAAATGGGATTTTGAAATGACATCTGTGTAGGTGGGACGAGAAGATTCCATTTTTGTTAAGAAAAATGCTTGCGCGAAATCCTTCTCAAAATTCCGGGTTTACAAGATTCTATTGCATAGTTTTGCCAAACAAGGGATCTACTGAGTGGGATTTTGAGATCCCGTGTTTTGATCATATCCCACGTATAAATTCCGTTGCCAAACAGGCTCTAAATGATTTATGGCTAACCAAACCTGATAACAAATATTTTTAGTCCAGATTGAAGCATGTTTAAGAATCGTCACACACAAGCCATTGTGCCGATGTATAACATATTGTCATCTTCAATTTAATTCTTCCGTAGAGTAAATTCCTCTGCAACTAAACACCGCGTTACCCTAACAAGAATGGCTAGAGCCAGAAATTTGTTATTGGGGGTACAAGAACCTTCAAGAGATTCAATAAAAGTATGATATTGAAGGTTCTTTTAAATTTTAAGTTTAAAAGAAAATTGCAATAAAGACAGAAGTAACAAACTTTTTAAAATGTATATTGAAAAAATGAAAATATTCGGTGCTTATGTGTTTTATTTTGATTGGTTAGAGTGTTAAATAGCTAGAGTTAGAGTTGCAATCAAGGTGATCAGCAACAACTTAATGGAATTAATTGATTTTACTTTAACATATACTGTAATCAGTGTAATGGCTAGCTTAATTATATATACAGAAATTACGTACAGGGGGTATGGCACCCTTTGGCCGCTTAAGTAGTATCTCAGCCACTCGAAATCCTCCACGTGCTTAAAAGAGCCATCGTCGTAAAGACCACTTTCGGAGACTCTTCAGGGGCGGATCCGAAATTTAAAAATTACGTGAGTTTTAATTTACTGTGCAGCGTACATTTATATATATTTATATATATATATATATATATTTTTCTAGGTTTGTAATTCATTGAGAGACTCATCCTCACCCATTGGCGACGCACAATATTTCTCTTTAAGAATATCATATGTAATGTCTTCAAAATGAAGAGAAAGCAAATAACTAAGTTAATATATATAAGAAAATATAAAAAAAAATATTAAGCTAAGAAAAAAATTTAGACAGCTGGTACTACATGAATGAATAAAAATTTAGACGTACTCACTTAAGCAAGGAATAAAAGATCACATTTTGAAGATACATCAATAGTTTGAAATATGAATATTTTGATGGAAATATCGAGAGAGACAAAATTTCGATGGAAAAAGTTTACAATATTTTCTTATATTCAAATCATTTGATAACCATATATATATATATATGTAGTGGAATGTACATTTGTGCATAAAAGCTCTCTTAGTGTAGGTGGTTGGTCCTTAAATGGGAGGTGTAGCCAACTCTAGTTCGAATCATGGCCTAGTAAATATATCTAATGACTTTTTAGCTTAATATTCAGCTGGAATTGAGGTTTAATGAGTGGGCTTTCACGGTGGTATGCTTGATATGTGAGAGACTTCGGAAATTAGTGCTAGATATCGATTTTTCTCATGGGTTGGGCTATATACCCCCTTTTTTTTTTCTTTTTCTGCTGCCCCAAAATATTGGGTGGGCTGCAGCCTATCCTGCCACTGGGCTTGAAAGCTTATGATCTAGTTTATGCAGCTGAACTTAGATTTTAAAATGCTCAAAGTGTTTCGTAAATTAAAAGAAATACAAACACCAATAAATGCTTATACAAGTTGACAATAGAAAAAAAAAATTCCCGCACATACATAAAAAACCCTAGCTCCTAGACACCGCTAGGAGATGGAAAACCGATCCTAGCACAACTAGTGATCACCCATCGTGTTTACACAATGACTTACATGTATTCCTCCTCCCTCCCGAGATCGACCTCTTTTCTTCTCTTCTATTCATGGAGTTGTTTGACCTTTCGGCCTCCTTGTTGAAGCCGCGATGCTTACACCTCCTCTCCTCTTTCTATGATCATCGTTCGTTCCTTATGGTGTCAAGCTACGCCATCCTTGCATGGAATATGCGAGACTCGGGGTTTGATGCCAACATCAGAGGCGTCGAGATTGGATTCAGGTCACGCTTTTCACGGGTGCGACTAATTGTGGCTGCAGGGTAGTATAAGATTAGCTTGATAGCGACGACATGCATCATCTGGGATCCCGGTGGTAGAAGAAGAGATGCTGATCTGGCAAAGCGCGGTAGCGGTCACCGTGAAGCAGAGGAACGCGAAGTTTGCTTTGCCAATAGGTGGCTTTGTTCAATTGGGCCACTCTATATTTCTTGGGCCCTACAAATAGTGTGGTCTTCCTATGGATTTTAGGTTTGTTTCAATTGGGTTTTTTTCTTTCTTCATATGGGCCATACTGCAGCAAGTTAGCATCTTTCATCGTAAGGAGAAGCTTCCAGGTGTCTATTTTATGTTTCAGCGTTGCATGAGACAATTCGTAACAAACATTTATCCTTATTGTAGGGGACTTTTAGCGCCCCACATTGAGATCGTCGCGGCTATGGATGTTCACATATGTAGTTGGACAAGTGCTAGACTCATGAGCTCCATTGACAACAGGAGCAGCCCTGGCCATCCCAAAAGCCAACATACCACCAGTGATCTAGTATCTGACTACATCCCCATCTCCAGCGATTGTCGATATTTAATGCCAGTGTGGTGTCATTTGTTTAGTCTTTATATATGTAATGTCTTTATTTTTGGTTTGTCCTAGGTTCAATCCTAGTTGTACTTAATCCCCATTTAATGCATTTGCGACATTTCAAAAAAAAAAAGAGAGTTGTCAATAGAGAGCTATCATAAACTAGGCCGTAGATGGAGACGAGAGACACAAATAAACCCTAATCATTTTCACTAATTCTGTATTCATTTTGTGAAAAATTAATGTTCGTAGATGTTTAAGCAATATACTTAATGTTTTCCAATTTTGGACCATAGCATACGACAGCTTTAAGATAAATTAATCTGCCCTGATTAGCCGATGCTTGAATTTGAATATTGCTCAACTCGATTAACTGAATCAAAATATACTGCCTAACTAGAGTTCCAAGTATTGGATATTTTATTATGCTCCTATGTAGCAGAAATACGTACATTCGATCTTTGAGATGACCCTGTACTCGATCTACATGACTATATTGAATCTCTCGATTCTAATACTTAAGTAGACCCCTTACGAAAGCATAGGAGGGTAATCACCACAAGAAACATAAAGGCAAGAGCTGCAAACCCAGATAGGACCACTGATGCCACCACTTGGTGACAAAATCTCCCAAACACATTGCACACCTTGTTCCAATGCACATGTGAGTTCCCATGGTAACCTAGGAGACCGATAGTCCCGGCGGCTCCAATGGCGGACCAGAGCAGCGCCACCATCAACAGATCAAGGATGGTGATCAATAGCCCCAGTGAACTCTTCCTCGTGCCGCGGTTTGCAAAAGACATGACTAGAGCGAATGTTGCACATACACATGCTATTACATTGGCAACTAGGAAGTACCTATATATAGCACATAGAGACTCATAAGGAAAATTTTTCAAGCAAAGCCCTAGGGTAGACATGAGACCTAGAAAGAGAGCTTACACAAAAGCAGACAAATAATGCCACTTGGTCGTGACCGGAACATAAATGGCTGGCAAGGTTGGAACCTCTTCCACCGGAACAACTTTGGTCTGCTTATCCAACCCGTGAACTATAGCAGCCGTTAGTGTAAGCCCTATGGCCAAAATCCTCACAAGTGACTCGTATCTCCCAACTGTCATTCCTTCGTTTGCCGCCCTTACTTCCTTGTCCATCACACGAGTACTGATATGGCTCTCCATAGTCTTGATATGGAGAGAGAGAGAGAGAGAGAGAGAGAGAGAGAGAGAGAGAGAGAGAGAGAGAGAGAGAGAGAGAGAGAGAGAGAGAGAGAGAGAGAGAGAGAGAGAGAGAGAGAGAGAGCGAGCTGGTGCGAGTCTATAAGTAGAAGGATGAAAGTAGGTACATTAAAGTGATTTAACGTAGGTGGAAAAAGATTGTTACCATAGGTTGGTCCGCACTGGAGTATGGAATTGCTTAGGTCGGCAATGTCATTCAAAGAGATTAATTAGATAATGTCTTGTTTATATGGCTCTTTAAATGTTACTACGGCTCATTTGTGATTGTCTCTAATAAACTTATTTTTTTTTAAATTACGCAAAGTTTTAGATATCCTTGCAAGTGTTATTGGAAATGACTCGATCACGTGCTTCTTTCGAAAGTAATTTTAGGCCCATACATTTATATATATTATAGTCCTTATCTAGAATAGAGCTTCTCTTTAAAAATATGAAGTGAAGTTTCGATTGCTCATATCTCTAGCAGCGGCCTTCTGGCCTCGTCGACTTCTTCAAGGCGTGGCCGGACGGGACGTGGTGCTCGTTATGGGCAAGGTTTTGCACAAAGGTCTGATTGGGGGTGGGTTTTGTTCGATTTGACGTCAAAGGAGAAGTTGCAGCGGGTTGGGTGTGCAAGGGATTAGGTATGTAATTTTGATTGACTAGTAGCTTTGGTTGAGAGTAGTTGGAGGTACACCACGAGGTTGATCGGCCGGACGTTTTTCAGATCTTGGATTCGATGATTTCAGTGTTTGATTCTTGGTGCATGATATTCTTGGAGGGCTAGTGGTTTGTGGTGGGCTTAGGTGTGCAGCACGATGTTGGCCTAGGAAGATTAGTGATTGTTGGCGAGGGTTGAGCGGCGACGACTATATCTGGGGAGGTACGGGGCCAGTGGCGGCGATAGCTTTCTCTCCATTGTTGGGCTGGGTATGCGGCCCACAATTGGCCTTGTGGAAGTTGGGCCAGGTTCATTTTCCTTGACCCAGAATATTAAGTTATTATTATCTTTGGTTTTTTATTTTTGTGTAGGTTTTTTGTGTGGTAAAGTCGTTAATAACGCTCTGCCTATATACAATAGGGCTAGTCTAGTAATTAAGGTGATTTGTCAGTGTGTGCACTTTTGTATCTTGTCTATCCTAATGCATATGAGTGTTATAGTAAAATGGTTATATCTTCCTATTGGTAGGATGAAACGAAGTGTCGACGACACAATCGTCATTCGAAAGCTGAAAGGACCCAACCCCGATATAGTTTCCTAAAACGGAATCAAACCCTTTCTGAAAACACGAACTTGCAAAAACCACAAAAATTTCGGCAGAGTTTCGTTACTAACGCGGAATTGCCATTAACCTGCACCCGGAAAACACACTTCATCCTATGCCACAAAAACCAAACCGTGGGCACCAATCCCATCCGGATTTCTCAATATCATAACAATAAAGTAAAGTAGTAATCAAAACTGTACTTTACATAAATCCAAGGAAATACATATGAAAACATATCAGTAGTGTATCAGAGCGACCTCTAGTGTATATATACAAAAATATACAACAGTAGGCAAAACAAGAAACCTACTGGAAAAGAAAGGTAGCTCGAGTACTAAGCCTCTGACCGCGACGTGAGACACCAGAATCAGAACTGCAAACTGGGCACGGAAACCGAAAAGCCCAGGGGAAAGGCAAATAAAATTGTTAGAGTGAGTGGACGAAAGTAATCATATGCCTTTCACCAATTACATATATCATAAAACAAAGCAAGTTTGGAAAATAAATGGAGGTGTCAGGTGAATCTCTCAAGCCCGACGGTCAGGCAAATCTCTCAAGTCCGACGGTGATAGACTAGGCGAATCTCTCAAGCCTAGTGGGCACATCAGAGGAATCTCTCAACCCTGGATCTGACTACCGGTGATCAGTCGAGTAGCCAATGCATCGATGCTAAGTAATGCCATCACCATATAAAATATAAAACAATACCTCCAAAAACAATAAATAATCTCAACATCATATCGTAAATAAATACGGAAATCAAGAACTCGCTACGACAGTGAAATAAAAAGGTCCACTTACTGATGAGCACAGCGCGCACACGCGCTAATCACGAGATCCAGCGGAAGATCCCTTGCCCAACGTACGATCTCGATCCCCTGAATAATCACAAAATATAACTAATCAAAATCACAGTTCATCACACTGTACTACACCTCGGAAACCAACCATTTCCGGAAACATATAACTCGATATAAAATAATCGTCGAAATTCCCCAAACTCTCCACATAAACCCTCGACTAAAAATTCGGCTTCCAAATCAACTCGAAAACCTCAAGGCAATGATCGGGACGCGATTACGAGCAAAACGACATAAAAATCATCAAAATCCAAAAAGTCAACGGGTCACCGGAGCTCCGCCGTTGACCGTCGCCGCCGCCGGCTGCGTATCGTCAACCGGAGGAATTTCCCGGTGACCAAGGCCCCAAAATGTTCTCCTCCTCAAGCCAAGAATCTTTCCCAAAGGGGTTACCACCATCCAGCCACCACCGTGGCCGGAAAATTGCTCTACAGTTCCAAGAACTCAAACAGGCCGGAAAACTTTCTCCGGCAAAATCTCCGCCGTGATGCCACCTCGGCCTCCCATCTTCAAGGGAGTTCCTTCCCAGCTCAAACCCAACCTATTCCACCATAAATCCCCTTCGGAAAGTCGCCGGAAGACGCCTCACCATCGCACCCGATTCCGGCGAGAATTCCCCCAATTTCAAACCGTCCGTTCTCCATCAATTCGGAACCAATTCAAGAAATTCCAAGTTTTAAACAGTTGCAAATCACGAGAGGAATCCATACCTTCCAATATCGTGGCCGGAAACGGCCAGAATCGTCAAATCCGACGGTGGGTTTAAAACCGGGTCAAAATCGCCCACGGTGAACGATCGTCAACGGTCAGCCTTCGGTCAACGCCGGTCAAACTTCCCGAACAGTGTTTTCGACAATTTTTTGACTATTTTCGATATTTATACTCGCGGCTCGATACGATCGACAGTCCAAAACGGATCACATCCACGTTTCGGATAACTCAAATTCAAACGGATAAACACGACGAAATTTCACGATTTCAAATATTCATAACATAGTCCTTGGTCGTCGAAATAATTATCCGGAACCGCCCACAAACTTGAAATCACACATACAACAACTCTCGTGAAGAGACTCAAGTCAAATTCTCGCCCGATAATTAAGTCGTGATCAAAACCGGCAATTCAATTCATTTACGGAAAACTGTGATTACGCGTAAACTCGTGGATTAAGCCGATTACTATACTGATTCTGGTTTGGGTCATCACAAATCTACCCCCCTTAAAAAAAATTTCGACCTCAAAATTTACGTACCTGCTAGGTGAACAGATGATGATACTGTTCCCGCATACGCTGCTCAGTCTCCCAGGTGGCCTCCTCAACCGAGTGATTCTGCCACAAGACCTTCACCAGCGGTATAACACGGTGTCTCAACTCTTGCTCACGCCGATCGAGAATCTGTACCGGCTCCTCCACATATGTCAAATCCTCTCGGATAGGAAGCTGATGTGGCGCTAACACATGTGATGGATCTGGAATATACTTCCGCAACATCGAAACATGGAAAACATCGTGTACACGAGCCATCTCGGATGGTAATTCAAGTCTGTAAGCCACGGCACCAACCCTCTCGGTAATTTTGTACGGACTAATGTACCGTGGTTGAAGCTTGTCACGCTTCCCCGCACAACTCCCTTCCATGAAGATAGTTTTAGGAAGACCCAATCGCCCACATCGAACTCGAGACTCTTTCTTCTCACGTCCGCATAACTCTTCTGGCAATCCTGGGCAATCTTCAATCTATCCCGGATAATTTGAATATCCTCCATGGTGCTCTTCACCAAATCAGGGCCAATAAGCCATCCCTCACCCACCTCAGTCCAACACAATGGAGTGCGGCACTGCCTCCCGTATAGGACCTCATACGGTGCCATCTCAATACTGGCCTGATAGCTGTTGTTGTAAGCAAACTCAATCAAATGCAGTTGCTGGTCCCAATTTCCTCGAAACTGCAAAACACAAGACCGCAACATATCCTCGAGAGTCTGAAAAGTCTGCTCAGATTGCCTGTTAGTCCGAGGATGAAAAGCTGTACTGAAATGCAATCCAGTACCCATGGCTCGCTGCAATGCCCGCCAGAACTCACACTTGCTGAACTTCGCAAACAACTGATTGTCTCGCAAAGTCCGCAAAACCGCTCGTAAATGCTTCTTGTGTTGACCCACACTCCTGGAATAGATCAGGATGTCATCAATGAACACGATCACAAATTTGTCCAGAAACCGTCTGAACACCCGGTTCATCAAGTCCATAAAAGCTGCGGGGGCATTGGTCAACCCAAACAGCATAACTAAGAACTCATGATGCCCATACCGTGATCTGAAAGCTGTCCTGGCCACATTTGACTCTCTGATCCTCAACTGATGGTATCCGGACCTGAGATCAATCTTCGAAAAGACTGAAGTTCCCTTGAGCTGATCAAACAAGTCGTCAATCCATGACAACAGATACTTGTTCTTCACAGTGACTTGATTCAGCTTTCGGTAATCAATGCACAACCGCATGGAATCATCCTTCTTCTGCACAAACAATACCGGAGCACCCCACGACGATACACTGGGTCGTATGAAACCCTTCTCCAGCAACTCTTGAAGTTGAATCTGTAGCTCTTTCAACTCCGCTGGCGCCATACGATAAGGTGCCTGTGATATGGGTCCAGTGCCCGGTAATAGCTCAATGGTGAAATCGATCTCCCGAACTGGAGGAATACCCGTTAACTCCTCTGGAAATACTTTTGGAAACTCCGAAACTACCTCAATATCACCAATATCTGGCACAGTAGCCATAGTATCCACAACATGAGCTAAATAAGCAACACAACCCTTCTTCATCAACCGATCAGCCTTCATCGCTGAAATCACACATGGCAATGAAGTATTCTTTTCACCGCGAAACAGTATCTCGGGGAAACCGGGCCGTCGAAACACGACCTCCTTCTTGTGACAATCGAACATAGCTCAATGTGTCTCCAAGAAGTCCATACCCAAAATCACATCAAAGTCGACGATATCTAGCAATAACAAATCCTCGGCTAAACCATGACCTCCAATAAAAATCTCACAATCCCTATATACCCAGCCAATACTCACCACCTCACCGGACGGATACAACACTCTCCACAACTCGGAAGTGGAGACGCAAGTACAGTAGGTAGAGATGATAGTCTATATGACGTGAACGAATGCGTAGCACCTGGATCTAACAAAGCAAGTACTGGATAGCCAAAAACATGCAACGTACCGATAACAACCTCCGGTGAAGCTCTGCCCTCGTGCAATGTCATGGCATGAACCCTGGTCTGCCCGGCTGGTCGTCCACGCTGAGGGTGTCCCTGCTGTCTGCCCTGACCAGAAGACTGTACTGGTCGAGCCTCAGAAGTGGTACCTCGCTCTCCTCCGGAACTCTGGGCTGCCTCTCCACCGGCACCAGCAAGCTGAAAACATCCCCTCGCATAGTGACCCTCCTGGCCACAAGGATAACAAACGACAAGACCTCGCTGACATGGACCAACATGATGCCCGATGCAGAGACTACACAATGGGTACTCCCTCGGTACGATAAAAGTGCCATTGGTACGCCGAGGATAACTGGAACCGCTAGAACCCTGACTAGACTGTGGTCGCTGCGGTCGATCTCTCCTCCATCTCTGCCTCTGTCTAGGTGCACCACCTGGTGGTCTATATGGTCCACTGTCCGTGGATGATGCCGATCCGGAAGTATCAGAACTCAGCCTCTTGGAAGGTCCCTAACTCAGTCCACCATCCTCAAATCGTCGAGACTGGAATCTCATCTGCCTTTCCTTCTCGATATCCTCGCCTCGAAGTGCGACACTCATAAACTCATCAAAGTTGTTCTGAGGCATCATAGTCAGAGTCCCCTTAATGTTCAAGTTCAAACCCAACTCAAATCTACGGCACTTGGCTTCCTTTGTAGCCACCATGTCACGAGCAAACTGAGATAAGCGGGTAAATCTGTCCCGGTACTCAAGCACAGACATACTGCCCTGTCTCAAATTAGTGAACTCCGTGTAGCCTAGTTGAAGTATCTCTGCGTAAACAAATCTCGAAACAAAGTCCATGGAGTATCAACCCGAACTCTATCGGTGCTAACCCACCAGAATTATGCATCTGACTCAAGTAAACCGACTGCTGCCACTGTCATCTGCTCAGGGGTAAAACGCAGAAGCTCACAAACGCGTTCAACCTGAACCAACCATGCCTCACAAATCTCGAAAAGACAGTCGCACCAGCAGTACGAGCTTTGACCACAGGGTCAAAACGCTCCTCCAAACACAACACTCGCATTAGCAAGTCGTGCGTCTGGCGATCCTCATCAGGATCCACATCCCGGTAAACACGGGGACCACGTCGAGGAGGCATCCTACTGATTCAAGACAAGTATTAATCACAAGTACTAGGAACATAATCATGAGACTTCAGACATTTGAACATATACAACACCCGAAGCATTAATTATTAACCGCTGGCCAGTCGGGTCATCGCTCCAGACATGTTGTACATACTCAAATACCCTTAGTGTCACAACTACAAGAGTCTACAGAACCTGAAACCTAATGCTCTGATACCAAGCTGAAAGGACCCTACCCCGATTTAGTTTCCTAAACCGGAATCAAATCCCTTCTGAAAACACGAACTTGCAAAAACCACAAAAATTTCTGCAAAGTTTCGTTACTAACGTGGAATTGCCATTAACCTGCACCCGGAAAACACACTTCATCCTATGCCACAAAACCCAAACCGTGGGCACCAATCCCATCCGGATTTCTCAATATCATAACAATAAAGTAAAGTAGTAATCAAAACTGTACTTTACAGAAATCCAGGGAAATACATACGAAAACATATCAGTAGTGTATCAGAGCAACCTCTAGTGTATATATACAACAATAGGAAAAACAAGAAACCTACTGGAAAAGAAAGGTAGCTCGAGTACTGAGCCTCCGACCGCGACGTGAGACACCAGAATCAGAACTGCAAACTGGGCACGGAAACCGAAAAGCCCAGGGGAAAGGCAAATAAAATTGTTAGAGTGAGTGGACGAAAATAATTATATGCCTTTCACTAATTACATATATCATAAAACAAAGCAAGTTTGGAAAATAAATGGAGGTGTCAGGCGAATCTCTCAAGCCCGATGCTCGACTAAAAATCCGGCTTCCAAATCAACTCGAAAACCTCAATGCAATGATCGGGGCGCGATTACGAGCAAAACGACATAAAAATCATCAAAATCCAAAAAGTCAACGGGTCGCCGGAGCTCTGCCGTTGACTGTCGCCGCCGCCGGCGGCGCACCGTCTACCGGAGGAATTTCCCGGTGACCAAGGCCTCAAAATTTTTTCCTCCTCAAGCCAAGAATCTTTCCCAAAGGGGTCACCACCATCCAGCCACCACCTTGGCCGAAAAACTGCTCGACGGTTCCAAGAACTCAAACCGGCCGGAAAACTTTTTCCGGCAAAATCTCCGCCGTGAGGCCACCTCAGCCTCCCATCTTCAAGGGACTTCCTTCCCAGCTCAAACCCAACCTATTCCACCATAAATCCCCTTCGAAAAGTCCCCGGAAGACGCCTCACCATCGCACCCGATTCCAGCGAGAATTCCCCCAATTTTAAACCGTCCGTTTTCCATCAATTTGGAACCAATTCAAGAAATTCCAAGTTCTAAACAGTTGCAAATCACGAGAGGAATCCATACCTTCTAATATCGTGGCCGGAAACGGCCGGAATCGTCAAACCCGACGGTGGGTTTAAAATCGGGTCAAAATCGCCCACGGTCAATGGTCAGCCTTCGGTCAACGCCGGTCAAACTTCCCGAACAGTGTTTTCGACAATTTTTCGACTATTTCCGATATTTATACTTGCGGCTCGAGAAGATCGACGGTCCAAAATGGATCACATCCACGTTTCGGATAACTCAAATTCAAACGCATAAACACGACGAAATTCCGCAATTTCAAATATTCATAACATATTCCTCGGTCGTCGAAATAATTATCTGGAACTGCCAACGAACTCGAAATCACGCGTACAACAACTCTTGTGAAGAGAATTAACTCAAATTCTCGCCCGATAATTAATTCGTGATCAAAACCGGCAATTCAATTCATTTACGGAAAACTGTGATTACGCGTAAACTCGTGGATTAAGCCGATTACTATACTGATTCTAGTTCGGGTCGTCACAAAAGAATACTAGGGAAGCTGTTCAAAAATGAGTATTGTTAGAATATTTTCGCGGGGTTAGCAACAATTTTACTTTTTCAGTGCTGCATAACCCCATTTTTTGAAATTTATTGAGTTTAGTCTTACTGTTGATTTAAGGAAAATTGAATCATGATTAGGACAATTATTAGGTTGTTTTATTGGAATTTGGTTTAATTGTCTAAATTAAACATTATTCTGAACTTGAGAAATCCGGATGGGAATCAGTGCCCACGACTTGTTATTTTGGAATTGGTTATTCAAAGTGTTTTCTTTCAAGCAGGTTTTTGGTTTCCTCCATTTTTAGGGGAAACTATGTCAAATTTTCTTTAGAAATCGACATTCATAAATTGTTCACAATATTAAATTCAGAAGAGGTTGATACAATTGAATTGGCTGGGGAAGAATTAGTGAGCGCACATTCGCAGAACCTGGAGATGACGCTCGAAGAGCTGCATCCTCTATCTAGGGAGACTCATATCCATATTGCAGATACACCCGATCTGGGAAGGAGGTTCGTGGCCTTGGACGGGGCAATTGAGTGAGATTTGAGCTAGTATTCGATTTTTTCAAGTAGGCGTTCGAGTGTGGCAGTTGCCGAGGAAAAGGTCCGAGCTAGCAGTGAAAGATGAGGCTCTAGCAGCCCGGGAGGAGGCTCAAGTGGTTCAGACTTGGACTGATACGTTATAGACTCAGATGAATCATATACTCAAGTTCCTCGAGAATAGACTAGGCATGGATCCTGAATCCATTTGTCATCCTATTGTCATGCCTCTGGATTCTGGACACGATGACGACGATTCGGGCACCGGGAGAATCGGCAGGGTCCAAACTCCTGCAAATGTCGATATTTCTGTTTAGTTTTGTATGTAGTTATGTTTATATTTTGATCAAAACAGTATAATTTTTATTTACAAACTAATTAATGTATTCAATGAATATTTTCTTGATTTATTTATTATTTTTTAATTTAATTTATATTTCTTAAATAATTATTAAAAAAATTACAACTTAGACGACAAAATATACAATATTTCGTTGTCTAACATGTCCCCTTAGATGACGAAATATTATAATTTCATTGTCTAAGTGGACGCACTACCAGAATACCTACATTAGATGATGAAATGGATTCGTCGTCTAAGGGAGATTTCGTCGTCTCAGATCTTAGGCAACGAAATCTTCGTCGCCTAAGATTCGTCGTCTAATCTTCATCGCAATTAGTCTTAGATGACAAAAAAAAATATTCATCATGTAGAGAGTTTCTTAAATGACGAATAAAAGTTCGTCGTCTAAAATTCCAAGCTACGAAAACTTTACAGCTTGGCTGACGAACTTTTTCGTCGCAAAAAACATATCTAATAAGCTACGAAAACTTTGCACCTTTAGATGACGATCATTTTATTTTCATTGTCTAAACATTCATAGTTAGATGACAAAAATAAAATATTCATCGTCTACAGTACGGATTAAAACGATGAAACTATTCAATTTTCGTCCTCTAATAAGTTCTTAAGATGGCGAATTTTTTTCTTTTTCGTCGTCTTAAACATTAAATTTAATTTTAAAAAATTACAAATTTCAGATAAAGTAAAATTAAAATATAATATAAATTAAAATATCTACATAATAGCCAATCGATAACTACATTATCTACAAAATAGTCGATATCTAAATCGGTGTTGTGACCCTAGCCCACTCCTGCAACCGTCATCATCGTCATTGTGGTCGGTGTCTCGTGAATGCTGAGACAGCACATGTGAACTGCAAGCAGATGGCTGTAACCCCATCTGTATCATCATCTCTCGAATCGGCCCCTCGGTCCACGCCTTTCTGCTTCTCCAAAAGGCGTGCCTCCACCCGCTTACTGTCCGCGAGAAGACGCGCCTCCACCTGCTCCTCGACCTCTTGGATGCGGTCATCGACCCCACTGGAACGAGCTCACGAGGTAGACGTCGATGACTAGCTCAAATTCTGAACGACAGCTCGTTTGAGACCCTAAATCTACTTCTCGGGTCGGATTCCAAGCATCTTCTTAAACATCTGGATTTTGATAGGTACATCCAGTGGAGGGAGCTGTTTGCACGAGTGTCCAGGTTCTGTGCCGCCCTCTTGGCCATTTCTTCCTCGACCAACTGAGTCATCTTCTCCTACAATAAAATATTCAATTGAAAATTAAACTAAACACGACTAACTCTGATATTTCTACCGAAAATTTGACATAATTTACCCTAAATATAAAATCTACCAAAACCTGAAAACACATAAAATTGAACCATTCTAGCACATGAAACAGCTACATTTTCAATTTAGAAACTAGTACCCCCATTACTTTATTTCAATGCTCTGTAATTAACCAACTTGAATTTTAATTCATCAATAAAACAAACAACGCACATAAATCTACTTCTCGGGTCGGATTCCAAGCATCTTCTTAAACATCTGGATTTTGATAGGTACATCCAGTGGAGGGAGCTGTTTGCACGAGTGTCCAGGTTCTGTGCCGCCCTCTTGGCCATTTCTTCCTCGACCAACTGAGTCATCTTCTCCTACAATAAAATATTCAATTGAAAATTAAACTAAACACGACTAACTCTGATATTTCTACCGAAAATTTGACATAATTTACCCTAAATATAAAATCTACCAAAACCTGAAAACACATAAAATTGAACCATTCTAGCACATGAAACAGCTACATTTTCAATTTAGAAACTAGTACCCCCATTACTTTATTTCAATGCTCTGTAATTAACCAACTTGAATTTTAATTCATCAATAAAACAAACAACGCACATAAAGTAAATTTCTTCCGGTCCTATGTCCATACTGGGAAGATGCTTCTAAGGTTGTGTCGTATAAACATTCACACAAAAAAAGAAAATTTTGGTTTGTTTCGAATTGAGTAGTTACTTACAGCATTCAGAATCACCTTCTCTTCACCGGGTCTCACGTACGTACCTTTGTACGTGTCTAAGAATGGCACCTGGAAACCCTTCTCCATATGGTCTATGACCAAGTAGACGACCGAAGTTGGGTCAGTATGGTGGTTCAGCTCCTTCTGATCCTGGTTGATCGCGTTCGCCTCCGACCTCATCTGTTATAGGAAAACTTAAGAAACAATTGAATATGAATAAATTATTCAAATAATAGACTTTTTTTTCGATATTTAACACATTATCTTAAACTTTCCGCTCTCGAAGTGCTGGACCAACAATTGCCATTCATCCTCCTGATTCTTGAACTCGACAGGGGTAGGGGACCTGACTTCTTATAGATCTTGTGCAAGGTGTGTTTCCAATCGGCATACATTTTTGTAGCTCCTTCCTCAATGAACTCAAATATTTCTGGACTCTCTGGAAAGTCAAAGTGTACCTAAAAAAATATGACGAGGTATAAAAATATACTACAACTATTTACATTAATTAATTTTATTTGAATTGAAAGACTCTTACCGAGAGATAGACATACACCTCTTCTCTCTTGGCCTGTGGGAGCACGTTCCATGTCGGTGCCTTCATCGCCATCTTGCTCGGTATGGCGGCCCTAATTTGGTGGATAATCAGGCTGCTTAGCTGCTTTGTTAGAGTGCCTCTTGCGAAGTCATGGTATGTGACTTCGATCTTCTTGTTTGTCATCTTCACCATTTGAGAAGCTTTGGTCCCCTTACACAACCCTCGGGTGCGTTTCGGGTCGGTCATATAACAAAATTTATAAAACTAATTAGTATTTAATGAACACATTTAATCAATTTATATAACCATTAAACATTTACATGAGATATTTACCCATGGTGCTACGCCCTTTGCGGCGGGCACTGATGCATACTTCATCCACTAACAGAGTAGATGGTGATGGAGTCATTGGGGTTGGAATATTTACTGTCGAGGCCTCAGGCGGGTCTTCTTCTTCTCATGGCTCTTGGCTCATTTGGTCATTTGAAGTGCCACCTCCATTCCTCTGACACATCAATTGATATGCAGCAAGTCTTGCTTCTTGTTGTTGTTTTCTCTTCGAAGTCCCACCTGGCATCTTCTGCGATATCCAAATACACAATAAAGAAAAAATCAATTTCCAGCAACAACAATAATCAACAAAAATCCCGTACTATGTAAACATGTTGCTTCCTAGTTTCACAATCCACAACAACAACCATAATCATTAATCACATCATATTAAGAACCGGACAACAACAACAACCACAACATCACCAATGAATATTGTCAATATCAAAATTATCAATTAATATCAACATCATCAAGCTTAAGAGAATGAATTTCAAAGAGAATTGAACCAATATTGGTTGGAACTTACCGGTTAGTTTTGGCTTCGGGGTGAGGTGGTGGTGGTGGACTCCGACGAATGGCGTGCGGTGGTGGACTCTGGCGAGTGGCGTAGGCGTGCGTTCAGGGGGAGAGAGAGCATAGAGGTTAGATAGAGGGAGAGGTGAGGAAGATAGAACGTGTCCGACATCGGAGTGCGGTGGCAGTTGCGGTGGTGTGCGGTGAGGGGGAGAGAACATGGGTTGGGATTAAGGATTTGATCTTAGAGAGCACTTCGATCTTATTAAAAAACACTTAGACGATGAAATAATTTCGTCGTCTAATTAAACAAAATTCGTCGCCTAATAATATTTAAAATTCCCCATAAAAATGGTGCAAAAATTTGTCACCAAATATTCTGGTGTTAGACGACGATTATAATATATTTCGTCATCTAAAAATTAAATTTGTGGACTTAGGTGATGAAAAAATTACTATTTCATTGCCTAAGTGTTATTTAATTTTAATTTTTCAAATTAGTTTTGAATAATTAAATTTGGGTACCTATATATATATATTATTTGGACACAAACTTACACTATATATACCATTTGGATAGTAATTATAAAAAAATTGGTATTTTCAGGTAAAAATGAGTGTGCAATATATGTATCTACTAAATTTGTATAACTTAAGTGTTTGCATGTTTATATTCTTTACACTTCAATATTAACGGAATTAAATTTGAATAAAACAACCGTTAGATACATTCATCACAACATAATATATACGTAGACAAAATTTACAGAGATTCGAAGTTTAGTAAGGCTTTGATCATAGTAGACAAACATAAAATTGAATTTGCAATGACATGGAAACTTTCACAATCAAAAATTGATAACTCTGTTTTCCGAACCGGAGACACTTACAGTCTCAGAAATTGTTAGCCTATGTCCTTGACAAAAAATATATGAATTATAAGATGACATATATAGTTGTATCCTTAGATGATTAGCATTCAACTAGACTTAGATGACGAATACTACAATTTTCGTCATCTAAGCTAACGTTAGGTGACGAAACTAACCAATTTCATCGTCTAAGGCATCATGGCGTAGGGGTTGGGAGTTGGGATTTAGGATTTAAGGTTTAAGGTCAGTTTAATTCTTAGACGATGAAATTCTGGTTTCATTGTCTAAAACGTACTTAGGCGACGACGATACCATATTTCGTCCTCTAGGAGTTCGACAGATTGAAAAAACCTTTAATGGGTTGAAGGGATGGCTCTTCCCAAACCGAATAAAATCTACGACAGATTGAGAAAATTCCTCGATGGGTCGAAAAGGAAACATTATTAGTCATTTTTGCTATTTTTCTTAGACGACGAAATAAGTTTTATTCGTCGTCTAAGACTTTATTTAGGTGACAAAGATACCTAATTTCCTCGTCTAGGAATTTGACGGATCAATTAAACCGTCGATGGGTCGAAGGGATTGCTTTGCCTAAATTGGAAAAAAAAACTACGACGGATCGAGAAAATTCCTCGATGGGTCGAAATGGGCATTTGGTATTTTGTCTTAGACGATGAAATATGTTAATTTTGTCGTCTAAAATGTTACTTAGGCGACGAAGATACATAACTTCGTCGTCTAAGTGTTCATGAAAAATAGAAAAGAACTTGGTTTTTTTAAAACATTCCTGCATTGCTTAAAATAGTCATTCATTCCTTCTTGCTTGAAACACTCAAAATCATCCTTATATATCCAATAATATTAATTAATCATATCTCCAATTAATTAATTAATTAACGTACTCAAAATAAAAATTTAATGGAACAAATTATTACAAATATGTATTGGATGCATACATCATTCACTTTCATAATCTGTGTCATCCTCTTCATCATCCTCACCGTCACCTGAGTCTTCCTCCTCGTATAAAAAGTGCTCATTCCTCATCAGCCTCTTCATCCGTGCTATTTATCTCTAGTTCCTGGACCTCAGTTCAGATAAGCTCTTTTGTCTCGAGTTCATTTTTAATAGGGTCTTCGTTCATCCGAATAGGAGTTGTGTCTGGTTAGTCTGCAATACCAGGCTCTTGATATGGATCATTGACATCATTCTTGTCACTCTGTTCTGTATCAAACCTTCCTTAAAGTAATGTTGCACTCCATATATTTCAATGATACATATGATTTACAACTTTCCAACCACTACTCTCCTTCGGATCATCCAAATAGAACACGTGCTTAACCAAGGTGGCAAGAGCAAATGACTCATCATCGTACTAACTTATGTTTGTATTTACCAAGATCCTTCTTTGTAGTATTTCGACGGTTTGGGTCAGTGTTGAACCATTTACATTTAAAAAGCACACCAGGCATTCCATTCCCATATATTAACTTAACGATGTTGACAAGAACCCCGTAGTATAAATCATCTTCTTCTCCTACTGAGATCTCACAGTCTTGTGTTCTCTTGCCTTCATCTCTAGCCAACGTCTGAAACTTAACTCTGTTTACAACACATGCAAAGTATATCTCATGTCTTTGCAGCTTATTGGACAAATTATGCAATGCCAGTATGCACCACCCATGGTGGTTACTTGTTTGGAGGATTATTATCTGTTAAATTATGAACAAGTATAATATGAAGACTAAGAAATTATTATGTACAGTTAATAATTTTATTTACCATATATACATACCCATTCGAGGAAATAATCCAGGAACAACCTCTTTTTACGTACAAACAACTTTTTAAGACTAAGGTGTAGATAATCTCTCTGAAGCGCCTCAAAATGATTTGTTTGGAGGATTATTATCTGCTAAATTATGAACAAGTATAATATGAAGATTAAGAAATTATTATGTATAGTTAACAATTTTATTTACCATATATACATGCCCATTCAAGGAAATAATCCGAGAACAACCTCTTTTTACGTACAAACAACTTTTTAGGACTAAGGTGTAGATAATCTCTCTGAAGCGCCTCAAAATGATTTGTATTGAAACGGTTGACCTCCTCACAGTCCTGCAACACTACCCAATGTGCCTCAATGAGTTCCTCTTCGCTTAATCTTTGTGAAATTTTATGTACTAGTCCAAACACTCTTACAATATCTGTGGTGATGGAAAGATTGTAGCAATCAAGTGACAACAAGGAGGAGTCAGAAGGGGTTGGATCGATGGTATCTTTGAAATACACATTACAGTAGGTCACATAATCATGTCTAATGTATGTTTCTTCTATAGACCCTTCCGGACTAGACCGATTTTTAACATATTCTTTGTACTGTCTGAGTTGTCTACAAAAATTACGAAATCATCAATATATGAGACAAATATAAGCCACAAGTAGTGGTACAAAAGTTTCATTAGATAATGTATCTTTCCTAAGGATACATCCAAGTGTAGTATATATTTGGTGCATAGTTGGATGGATAACAAACACTATGAAACCAGGCGAACACTTCCTTCTTCTTGTTCGACTTCACTGTGTAAGGTGCAATAGGTATCCTAGGTCTCTCACCCTCAACTTCTTTAACCACAAGTGAAGGCGGATTTTTATACATTGCAAATCCTCACTCGATTTCAGAGCGTCCATATTCTTTTTTATCAATACTGAGAATTATTCCAACCACACTGTCGAATACATTCTTCTCAATGTGTATGACGTCTAGGTTATTCCTGAGTTTCAACTTAGACCAATTAGGTAGTTCAAAAAAAAATACTCATGTGACTCCAATATGTAAGATCGTCGTCAATCACAGGAATGTTGGCCTTCACTAATGGATACTTGCACAACACTCCAACCTCTGGAAAATCTCATCACCAGATCTTACTCGGGGTTTCAAACCATTCTCTACCATCTCATCGAAACTCACCTTATCCGATCTCCATGGGTAATTCTCAGGAAGTCATCTACGGTGACCCAAGTAACACACATTTTTCGTGTGATAGCTAGAGTTTACGTCGTCTAAGCAGATAGGACAAGCCTTAAGTTTAGGATTTAGAGTAAGGACCCGGAATTAACAGAGTAAGGAAATTAAATTCCTTGCTCATACACATCCAGGGAAGCAGGTTGTACGACATCACAATAACATGCCAAATGTTGTATGTGTCATCATTATAAGGATTGAACCCATCAGTAGAAAGTCCTAATATGACATTTCGAACTTTCGATGCAAAGTCAGTAAATGTCATGTCAAAAGATTTGAAGTCCTCCCCATCTGCGGGATGTCCAAGCACATTGTCATCTCTCCTCTTTTCTTCGTGTCATCTCATTACCTCTGTTATGTACGGAGACATGTACAATAAAAAATGGCAAAGCACCATCCAAGGAATATTTTTCTTCTGATTCTTCTTCTTCTTGAGGTTCCATCTCGACTCGCCACAAACCGAATAGTGCTGGAGGTCTACGTGTTCTTTGTAAAACAGGACACAACTATTTTTGCAGACGTGAACTTTTGTTGATGAGAAGTTAAGGTCATTCAAGATCCTTTTTACCTTATATATAATAACTATCGGGAAGTTTATGATCACCTAAAAGAAACTTAGATATATGTCGCTGGACATCGTCGAAACCTGCATTTAACATTTTGTGCTTCACTTTATACCTCATTTCCTCCGTTATGGCATTCAAAATAGTCTCTTTACTCTGTGGGTACAACGGTGTCTGGGATTCCAGTAGAAGATTGTTGTACTTATCGTAATTAGTAGATCTCATCAAGTCGGAAGCAAGATGGGTTATCTCATGGTTGGGAGTATCGTAATGTCCCTCTTCAAAACCGTATCCACAAGAACTATACGACAGGAATGCATTATGCACAAGTCCCATAATGGGGTTTCAAGAAGGTCCGTCAATATTGCTGGATATGGCATCTTGGTAACCTGATCTGAACTCTGCCATTACCTTTTCAACAGTAGTATTTGATACTTCACCGTATTCAGTCCATGAAATGTACTCCCAAGTCATACCATATTTAGACAAATGTTGGAACATCTGTGGAACTGAAAGATACTCTGATTTATGACATCTCCTGCACGGACACATGTAAGGATCCTTTCCTTGATCATGTTAAATTGCAAACTTCATAAAGTCGTAAATTCCTTGTATGTACTTAGGATCACCTCTTTCCAAACTTAACCCGTTCTTATCCATATTCTGCGTAAGTTCAAATAAGGAAAACAAAAAATTGTAAAAATTTATTTAGAGCCATAATCATCCACTAATTATTCAAGAACCTATATACCTAACTTTGCCACATTTCTAGAAACTAGATATCTAATTTCGGAAAAAATCATGAACATATCCTACGTAGCTTGTTAATTACACATTGGGAATCATTCTTACGTACACCCAATAAATTGCATAACACAAATTAAACTAATTAATATATATATGCATTTAATCCAAAAGTTATTAATTTATCAAACTACGTACTAATATAACATTTCATATATGTAATCAACACATGCAAAAGCATTATAGTTATCAAGTGATTCTATACCAACAATTTCACCGGAATTTATTCGCCGGAATTCGTTCACCGGTCAACTTCAAAATACACCCAAATATTTGAAATTTTTTTAAATAAAATAATATATACAAACATTAACCAATATAAGAAGTTGATGGAATGCTTTAGGAGCCCTCAATGAATGCTTTTTCGTTGGAGATCGAAAAATCGTTGAAGGAGGTGTTGAGATAGTTTTTGAGAGGTTGTGAGAAGATGAGGTTTGATCTGGAATTGTTACTGGCTCTTATTAATTGTTTTACTTAAACGATAAAAATTTTCGTCGTCTAAGAACTAACCTCGTCGTCTAACTACTATCTTAGACGACGAAACTTTTTCGTCGGCTAACATGTTTCTTGGACGACGAAACTTTATTTTCGTCGTTTAAAAGACACTTCAACAACGAAAATGGCGACGAAATATGATTTTGTCATCTTACATATAACTTAGTCGACAAAATGGCAACAAAGTTTTAAAGTGATGAAAATATCTACTTAGGCAACGAAACAAAATTTCGTCTCCTAAGTCTATCTTAAACGACGAAACCGAAAATGTTTCGTCGTCTAAGTTAGGAATTCTGGTAGTGACATGTTAGACGACGAAACATTGAAGTTTTTGTCGTCTAGCAAGAACATTTAGATGACGAAAAAATGTTTGTCATCTCAAATGGAACTTGTTAGACGACGAAACATCAGTATTCGTCGTCTAGGGTAATTCACTTTGACGATTAGACGACGAAAGCAATTCGTCGTCTAAGTGTGATAACTTAGATGAGGAAAATATTTTCATCGTATAAGATATTGTACTTGACAAAAAAATTTGACATCTTTGTGCAGAAGTGATATGATTTTAGAAATTAAATTGACGAAATACTCAATAGTAATTGTTTAATCAATTAATTAATTAATTAATTAAGACGTTCAAAATTTAAAAAGATTTATTAAGAGTGTATGTACATACGTTTGCATTAGTTATGTCTGACATGAATGATTTAGAATCAACAAATGCAAGATCATTTATAGGTATAAAGATGACATCTTAGACGACGAAATATTTAATTTTGTCGTCTAAGATTCACTTAGACGATGAAATTCCATAAATTCATCGTCTATGGAGTACACTTAGACGACGAAAATATAGTGATTTTGTCGTCTAAGTACATGTGTAAACCCTAACCTTAATCCCTTTACCGTAAACCCTAAAAAACTTAGGAAACGAAAGTATTATCTTTTTTCTTCTAAGTCTCACTTAGAACACGAAAGTATTAGAGTTTCGTCGTCTAAGTTAATGACCACTTTCGTCGTTTAAGTAGATTTTCACAATCTGACCTCCATGAGTACGATCATATGTACCATGTTAGATTGCAGATTATATTCATTAAGGGCAAAGAGTAAAAAATTCTTAGACTGTGGGTGTCGACGGTTCAAAAATCGGAGTTACGAAAATTCGTATATCAACGTTTCCATTTTATTGAAATTTCGGTTTTATGGTTGACTACACCAATCAAACCCTTAATGAACTTCGTATTGAATGAAAATTCATCTACTTACATATTAAATGGTGATGAATATCTAACAGTTGTTTTGTTCATATTCAATTTCGTTAATATGGATGTAGAGTATAGACAGATATACGAACACATAAGTTATTCAACATTAGTAGATGGATAACAAGTATTAACTCAATCTAATTTTTATGTCAAAGTTAAATTAATTTATATATAATTGATATATAAAATTTCAACATAAGTGAAAATGCCCGTTGTGTCGGAAACAATTATAAAATTATTAATATGTACGATTATTTCTATCTTTTGAACTTTAGTGGATATTCAAAAAGCTGTATTGATCGAATACCAAATTCTACCGAATTGGAGTCAATTTTTTTCTAAAATATTACATAAATATAATGATTATATCTAATGGCTGATTTCTTTGTATTTTTAAGGAGGAAGTCAAAAAAAATGTAAAAGAAAATTGATACATATTTTTATAAATTATCACTTAGACGACGAAACCTGGGTATTTCGTCATCTACGTTCATTCTTAGATGACAAAATCATTTTGTTTCGTCGTCTAACACCAAATATTTTGTGAGTTTTTTTTCGCCAAATATTTTGGAGAATTTTTAAAAATGACTTTGCCGACGAAATACCAATATTTCGTTGCCTAAGTCCACTTACACGACGAAAACCTACCTTTCGCCGTCTAAGTTCTTAAATCAGATCTATATTTAGGGAGAAATCTCTAATCTCTCTCTCTCTCTCTCTCTCTCTCTCTCTCTCTCTCTCACCGGAAGCTCTCACGCCGAAAACCCATCGCCCATGGTCCCTCTCTCTCTCCTCTCGCTAGAAACCCATTGCCTCGTGCCCTCTCCTCTCTCTCTTCGATTTTCCGGAACTCTCTCTCACCACTTGTTGGTGCCCGCCAAGATATAATCATGAGACCTCTCAACGTCGCCTCCACCACCCCCGCCGATTTCGGTATATATATATATGTGAATTTTTATATATATATATATATATATGAATTTGGATGAATTGATGTGAATTGTGAATGTTGTGAATATGAAATTGGATGAATTAATTTGTATATGATGTGAATTTATATATATAAGTATATATGAGTATATATATAAGAGTGTGTATATATATAGGAGTATATATAATTTGTTGTATTAATTAATATTTGTTGAATTTGTGATTTTGTTGAATATGTTAAATTAATATGCTGATGAATATATTGGATGATTTTGTCAAATTTTTACTGATTAATCAAGATACCTGGAGGTAGGAAGAGGCGCACGGCAGCAGATAAGGCTGCCAAATTCTAACAAATGAGTTGGGGTCAAACCTTAGAAGAGACTGTTACGGCTCCTCCAAATCCTTCAGCTCCGACAAATGGCCAAGAAATCCCTTCGGCCCCAAATGAGGCGGCTACAACCTATACAGACGAGCCAAATATTTCTGCTTCGGCAATGGCGTCATAAGGTTCGCAAGATTTAGTCGACGATCCTATTCACTATAGCGCCTGCCGCAATCTGGGTTGATCTTAACCATCAAAATTGATTTGATTTTTTTTGGAATTTTTTGGCCGTCAATTTTGGGCCGTTGAACGACATCATTCTCGTCCTTTCTACCGATCATCTTAATCATCGGTGGTGACGACGTCAGCGGCGACCAAAAAGAGTGGGGCGAGGAAGAGATCGAGAGTGCCACGAAGAGAGAGGAGGCATAGTGTGTGGTCGACGAAGTCGTGAGGTCGATTGAAATTGTTGTTGCAGTTGCTCTGGGTGTCTAGATCAATCAACGATGGCAGCGAGAGCGAGGCTAGGAGAGGATGTCATCCCTGCCACGGAGAGAGAGAGAGGGAGAGAGAGAGAGAGAGAGAGAGAGAGAGAGAGAGAGAGAGAGAGAGAGAGAGAGAGAGAGAGAGAGAGGGTTTCCAAAGCTGAGCAAGGTCGCCGGCATGGGAGAGGGGCTGAGAATTTGGGCAAAGACGAGGATTCTGTGCCCTGAGCTTATTTTAAGCTCGTTGATTGTTTACTCTTTTGTCCAAGCAAATAATGACACGTGGCAATTTCTGAAAAATTGGTCCGTAGGGAGAGAAAGCATAAACTATCTCTCTCTCTATGTACAGTGTTCAGTATGCATACTTATTAACCAAGCATGATCAAAGACTTTGAGAGAATGCAATCACATTCGCGTGCTTGGCTTTTGGACCGGCCTTTACTGCTCTTCTAAGAGCCTACCACAAAACAACTCCCTTACTACAAAATAGTTGGCTACCAGATGCCATTAACAGATTGTAACAAGGCACCCAATTCAATTTCAACTCGATCAGAGCTTAACTTGGCTGCTCTAATGATTCAATTACAATCTCTTCGATATCGAGTTGCCCTCGATCAAAGAGATTAATTAAGTAGCCATTTTCAATCCTTTTGCTTTTTTACTAATTATTGACTAGCTATATATGAGCAAAATTAGAGAGGCATCCGAAGTAGGAGTGATTTCTAAATTAGCTATACCCTTACCCTGGTCTAGCCATGCGCTTTTGAGCTCCCTGATCTCGGGCTGAACAAGTAGGTGGAGGTAGTGTTGAGGTATGCGGTGATGGAGGCAAGGTTGGAGTATGTGATGATGCAGAGCGCGGTGGTCCATTTAAAATGATGACATCCGTTGGAATCAGTTCCAATATTTCATCCTCAAGGATCACATAGTTGGTGTTATGTTCCAACAATGCACCTAAACATGAAACTGTAATTAGTATGTTAGCAGAAAAATACAAAACAGAAAACTGCATCCAAAAGAGCACTAACTGTTTGAAATCAATAGAAGCACCAATTGTTTGAAATCAGAAAAACAAAATTTAAGTAATTAAGCTAAATGGCCAAGACCCTATACAAATGACAAAACTAAATTCCCAGTGAATTAAAATCCATCAAAACCAATATACAATGATCATAGTCAGTGATCCTACAAAATTCATGAACAATGAAAACCATAGCAAATCATAACATGGAGAACAAAACTAATTAGCTATCACTGACTTCAGAATAAGTGGTGAGACTTGATGTTTCAAGTAATCATGCAGAAGAACCTAGAAAAAAAAGTTGTATCCAGTAATCAAAAAATCTGGGAGGAAATAAAATCTATCCATAACCCATACAACAAAATAAAATAAGCAAGAAAATTAAGAATCAGGGAGAGAAAAATGGTGACAGTAGAATTCAATGTTGAAGGGAATCTGAAAAATTCATTTGTGAAAATGATCACAAATCATAGAAAATATAATTCAAATTTGAAAAAATGATGACAACAAAATTCGGGTGACGAAGGTCAGCGATGAACCTCTATCTACACCAGGTACATATATAGTTTCTTTATACCACCTTCTAATTTGAATTATGCTCTTTATATCTATCCCCATACTAAAATTGATGCATCTACACTACTCTTAGAACGAAAGTAAATTACACATCATATATTCAAATTTATACATACCCAAAGCATGCTACTTCAAGAGGAAGAATAAGCAATATCTACAGTTCTCTTGAATTTGTCGATGCGAGCAGTCCATAAGATGATAAACCCCTGCAAAATAGTGCTCCTGTGAATACAAGAGCTCATAGACAGGCTCATTTTCAAAAGGAAAAAAATTACGGGTAAAAGAAATGTTGTCTGAAGGGACCATCCAACTAAGTGAGAGTGCATTTTCTTCTCCATAAATTTTGGTGAAGAAAAAAGATGGCACCTTCAGGATGTGTGTAGAGACTATAAGGCACTCGATGATATTGCTGTTAAGGACAGGTATCCTATACCTGTGGTGGATGAGCTTATGGATGAAGTAGGAGGAGCTACCTACTTCACTAAGCTAGATTTGAGATTTGGCTACCACCTAATTAGGATGAAGAAGGAAGATGTCCAAAAAACAGCTTTCAAAACTCATGCTGGACATATGAATTTCTGGTGATGCCCTTTGGATTAACTAATGCCCCTTCCACTTTTCAATCTGTCATGAATGAGACCTTTAGAGACATGTTGAGAAAATTTGTGTTAGTTTTCTTCGATGATATACTAATTTATAGGACAACATTGGAAGAACATGTTGATCATTTGAAACAGGTGTTCAAAAGGCTGAAGGAGCAGTGTTTCAAGTTAAACACTACCACATATTTAACCATTGCCGGCGATTTTTAAATTGCCGGCAATGTTTTTTAACATTACTGGCGATTTTTTCCCCAAAAATCGCCGGTAATGTCTTTTTTTTCAGCTAAAATCGCCATGTGGTAGCAGTAGTCTCAGCTAACATGTTAAAAAAAAAAGACATTGCCGGCGATTTTTTAGCTTATTCTATGTATGACAAGGAGATGTTAGCAGTAGTCTCAGCAGTACACCACTGAAGACCTTACTTGTTGGAGCATAATTTCAGTATTGTTACCGACCACACAAGCATTGAGTACTTCTTAAATCAGAAGATTACCACTCCTATGCAGCAGAAGTGGTTTTCCAAACTCCTAGGATATAACTACACAATGAAGTACAGGGCTGGCAAACACAATACTATGGCAGATGCTTTATCTAGGAAAGGAGAGCTAAAGACCATTACTACTACCTCAGTACCCATCACTTAGTTCACCACTGAATTACAGCAGGATGTAGCTCTTGATGTGGAGGTTGCTCAGATCATAAATGCCTTAAGGAATGGTTCTAGCACTAAGCAAGGCTATGCCATGTCAGAAGAGAACTTATTCTACAAGGGTGGGCTCTATGTACCTAAGGTAAACAATGGAGACCTAAGGTATTTTAGGAATTTCATGCTGGGGTTAATGATGGCTATGTTGTTCTCAGAACTTAGAAGAGAATTATCAGATCATTCATGTGGCCTGGCCTAAAAAATGACATCAAAAAAATGGTAGATGAGTGTGATGTATGCCAAAGGAACCATTATGAGACGGTTTACCAACTGATAATGGCAAGTCAATTATTTGGGTGGTGGTTGACAGGTTTAGCAAATTTGTTCATTTTGTTCCTATGTCACATCCTTATACAACAAAGTCTGTGGCTGAGCTCTTTGTGCAGGAAATATACCAGCTTCATGGTATGCCGGAATCAATCATCTCTGATAGAGATCCAATATTTTTAAGTCAATTTTGGGAATCATTATTTAAGCTACAAGGTACCTCCTTGAATAGAAGTAGTGCTTACCATCTAGAGAGTGATGGCCAAACTGAGAACCTCACAAGAACCTTAGAACAATATCTAAGGTGTCTTCTAACTGAAAAGGGTAGCATCTGGGTTTCATCACTCCCTTAGGCCTCTTGGTGGTACAATCTCTTACAATTCTGCCTTGAAGATGTCTCCATTTGAGGTACTTTTTGATTATCCTCCTCCCTCTATTTTGTCTTATGAACCAAATACATGAAGTAGATGTAGCTCTGAGATCAAGAGATAAAGTGCTGACTAAAGCTAAGCACAATCTGGAACTAGCTCAAAATAGAATGAAATTCTTTGCTGAAAAAAAGAGGACTGAGAGGAGCTTTGAGATTGGAGACTTGGTTTACTTGAAGTTGCAGTCATATAGGCAACATAGTGTGGAACACAGAGCCAACAACAAGCTTTCTGCTAGATATTTTGGGCCATATCAAGTGATTGAGAAGATTAATGTTGTGGCATACAAACTGGATTTGCCAAAAGACTCTAAGGTGCATCCAATTTTTCACGTTTCTTTGCTCAAAAACAAGTTGGGTGATCACATGGTTCCACAATCTCAGCTGCCTCCTGGCTTGGACCTCCTTAATCCTAGTTGGTACCCTGAGAAAATTTTTGGGCAAAAGTAAGTTCAAAAAAAGGAAACGAAGCTGTAACTAAATGGTTGATCAAATGGGAAGGCACTCCAAAAGATGATGCAACCTGGGTCGAGGGAGGCAGAAGAGATAATGAAGAACTATCCTGCTTTTTCTAGAGAATAAGCAGTTTTTCAAGGGAGGTGGGATGATAAAACCCTTATGTCTTATTCTAATGTAACTAGGAGAGTCCATTTACTACTGTCATTTTTTT
Source organism: Geum urbanum (assembly GCA_946800695.1). Lineage (NCBI taxonomy): Eukaryota > Viridiplantae > Streptophyta > Magnoliopsida > Rosales > Rosaceae > Geum > Geum urbanum. The sequence continues at coordinate 45,262,901 of OX327003.1, read as the reverse complement.
TTACTAAAGTTATTATTGCCTTCGTATGTAGTCGACACGTGTCCTAGGAGACCAATTGTCATATTCCCTGCAACGTTCTTATAAGCTGCAGTGAACCATTTCGTTCAACATGATATGAAAATATCCCTTTTGTCATATTTTTTTCTCTTTGTATTACTCTTTTCTTGCTTTCTTTGCAAATCTAGATCTCACCTAACCTTAAGGATCATATCATCCATAGGTGATTTTGTTTATCATAACTATGTGATTTTGCCTTCGGTAACTATCAATTATGCCAATGCGCTCTTGCATGAGTATTTGGAAGCAACCAGTAAGAGCGGAACTCTTCCTAGTTCGATTAGGAATGTGGAGGGATAGAGTAGACCGGAAGAGGGAACCTTCAAAGTAAAGTGTGATGTTGGTTGGAGGCCAGTGGGTTTCAAAGCTAGTCTTGGAGCTGTGATCAGTCTTTCTACAATGGTGCACTTGTGGGGGGAATGGCAAAGGAGATGGAATGTTCGTCTGCCATTGTTGGAGAAGCGTCTGCTATTGTTATGGGGATACAACTTGCCTCAGATAAGAACTTCGCGAACCAGCAGCTGTTTCTTGGAGCACTAAGAAACTTCATTACAGCCAAGAAAAACCACACATTCAGTTGTTAATCTTCCCGAATACTGATCTATGCCATATCTGTTAATTACTAAGTCGTTCTATATGCTACTGTATCATTGATGGAAGACATATCTATAAACTACTAGGTTGTTCTCTGAATTGCAGCTAAATGAGATTCAGTAGGTGAAGTAGGGAACTGAGTGGCATGGTTCACGGCAAGGCCTATCACGCCCGGTGAAAGTCAAAGATTGCAATGCACCAACAAAGTGTTGGATATCGCAATAACTGGAAATCAGGAAGATGCTGCGTAGGACCTGGATTACATGTGGACATACCAGCCTTGGGCACCAGATGCTTGGAAAACTTACTGACGGATAAAAACACCGTTCTGCATTTCTCAAATTGCAGAGCAAGACAATGGGCCGATTCACCCATGTCCTTCATATCATTACAATTAAACATCCATGGTTATCATAAATTGAAGGATTTCTCTATCTTAAGTGCAAATGATTCATCAATAATTCTGTTATCATTATTGTGCATCGCTTGCTCTGGAGATAGATTAGATGCATCATGTTGATAGAAATGACACTAAAAAAAAGAATTACTAATCGACATGTTGTCTTCTCAAAAGAAAAATGAACAAATAAGACTAAACAAATGGCATTCATGGGCATGTTGGAGAAAACTCTACCCTTCTGCAATATAGAGAAAACTAAAATTTTATTTGCAACCCAATCTGAGGTTGCATGACACTATAATTCAACAGTTGATTGCATACTTGAAATAATAAGAAAGCATGTGTAGGTTTTAACGGGTAGTAGTAACTATTTGATTGCATTAAAGGGACAATATAATGACTTTGATTGATAAATCAGTAAAGCATGTAACAACAATTCACAAGGACTAGCTTGTGACTCATACAATGTACAGATAGAAGGATCATACCTTGAAGCAGACTACAAAATAAGGCCAAACCAATTGCGTAATTGAATGTACAAATTTGTCCCCATAGCACAATTCAGAAAATGGTTTGCTCCCCCAATTCCTGACCAGCCATCCCCTCCCTCAGAACAGTCTGGAAGAAATCTTCCAGAGTGTCTTTGCCATAACTTGGTGTCTTCTCGGCACTATATTCTCCAGTCTCGGGATCCAAAACCAACATACTCTCAGCTGCATAATACCTTCCAATCTTCCCAAACTCAGCAGTATCTTCCATTGAAGGAAAGATCTTGACAAGAAAATCAAGAACCCCAATAGCAAAGTCCATTATCTCAATCGGCACTTTCAAGAACTTGGGTTCCTTCCCCACAAGTCTAAATAGCAACTCGCCTTGCTCCATTGGTGTCAATGCCTTCCCGGGTCCACCAATAGGCAAAATCTGGTTAATCTTATTTTCTGTCAACAAACAATCAGCAATAAACGAAGCCAAATCCGCCTCACTGATCGGCTTGCAAGCACACAACTTCCCATCCCCAAACATCACATACGGTTTGCCATCTTTCACCAACTCAACCTGACCCCCCAAGCTTTTGAAGAATGCAGTTGGCCTCACAATGCTATAAGTGAAACCCTTGTCCTCCTTCGCTTCCCTGATCAACTCATCCTCGAATTTAAGCTTCGCACGCTGGAATTCAAGAAGGGGCTTCTGCACACATATTGCAGAGAGCAACACAAAATGTGAAGCCCCACACTTCCTACCGGCCACAAGACTATTCTTAGTGGCCTCGTAGTCTATCTTCCAAGAGTCCTTTACACCACCACTACGGCTAGCAAGACATGAAACCACAACATCAACTGAAACCCCCAATTCTTCCAAAGATTTCTCCATACTATCCAAATTGGTCACATCTGAAAAGCACACATTGGCTCCCTTCAACTGGTTCAAAGTCTCATCCTTGCTAAACTTGCCTCTAATCCCACTTTTCTCCCTAGCAATAGCTATAACATTGAACTCTCTATCCACTAGCTCCTTAACCACAAACTTCCCAATGTACCCAGTTGCACCCACAACTAGAATGTTAATGTCTTTAGGACTTTTGTCCCTGAATGATTGTCTAACGGTGGTTTCGACAGTCGAGGTTGTCGAAGCAGAAATGGGTTTTGGTTTGTGTTTGCTTAACTTGACGAATTCAGATAAGTTTATGGGATAAGATGGCAAACAAGTGAAGAGGGATGAGGATACCTTAGTTGGGTTGGTGAAGTGGGAAGAGAAACGTGTTGTGAGCCTCTTGTCTTTTGGTGAATGAAGATTGAAGACGCTGGAGGAGAAGCACAGAGACATCTTCAGAGTGGTTCAAGTTCCCAAGGAGCGTTGCATAGAGGGAAAAGGTTGTGGCTTTCGTTCGCTATCGTTGGTAGGAAAGAGAAAACGAGAAAGACTTGGACTTCTGTGTGAGGCACAAAACGTCGAAATGTAACAAAATGTGGAATATCATGATTTTTTATTTTTTCTTGAGAAATAATACGGTATCTTAAGAAATCGTAAAACTAGATAAAGAGACAAAAAATATATGAAAGTAAATCATTTTGTCGCCGTATTGTAGTATAAGATTTCACATTCTTTTATAGAAAAATGTGAGAACCTGATAATGATTATAAAAATAATGTAAATGACTGTTACATCACTGTTGTAATGGTTACATACATAATTGACAATGAAGATGAGAGTTACGAGAATTAGTGGTGATTAATACTACACACGAAGTACTACTAATTCTACATAACTAGGCACATTAGTAATCATATTGAATATCCTTCAACACTCCCCTTGTGTCAGTTATGCTTAGTTGATGCTTCCTTGATGCCTCGTTAAAAACTTTGTCGAGTTAAAAATCTTGCGGGAGAAAAAGTGATTTCGAACAAGTAAAAAGAGTGGAGGTCGTCATAGACGATGATATGACACTTATCTATGTGTCCTCGTCAAAACTTTGTCAAATCCTGTGGGATAAAAACAATCATGGTCAAGGAAAAAGAGTACAACATATCATTCACATTTAAAAATGTTCTTGTGTATGTCAGACTCCCCCTGAAGTCTGTATCTCCCCTGATATCAACAATCAGGGTAGCTTATATAAGATGAGCAACATTATGCTCTTCACATGTTTTTCAAATGTGGATGTGGTCAAAGACTTAGTAAATAAGTCTGTCATATTATCCTCAGATCGAACTTGGTTCATTATAATCTCAAGAAAATTCTTGATATTGCTGATCGTAGAAGAACTTAGGCGATGTACATTTGGTGTTGTCGCATTTGATGAAACCTAGCTTCATATACTCAATGCAAGCAATACATCCTCACAAATACATGTAGGTTCATCCATGGTTTATTCTAAATCACTTATTCTTTGAATATGTGCAACTATGGACCTCGACCATATACACTTTTTAATAGCTTCATGTAGATCAATAATCTCCACATGATTCAAAGATGTAGCGACAAAAGTCTATAATTTGTAGACATTCAAGATATCATAGTGTTTCACATGGTAAAGACATAACCATTTTGAGAACTACCTTTGTGTGTGTTAGAGAGATACTCAATATCAGCAAACACTAATAACAAATCACAAAGATTGTTGGTGTAGGGGGTGAAGGAATAAGTAATGCCATTCCCACCTACGGCGTCCTTACTTCCTTAACTACAGTGACGGATGCCTACCGTTATGTGTCTTTGTCTATTGGGATAAAACAAACTCATTTATATCATACTCCTTTAAGTATTAAAATATTGTCTTTATGCCAACTCAATGACATTGCATGGGGGCAAAGCTAAATCTACCTTACAAGTTCATCTCATATGTGTAGCCAAGCCTTATGTATTATACTAAGTACACAATTACACTTAGATTAGGCACTTTAGGCTCTAACACATTTTCATCGTCATCCTTTAGACGAAACAAATCCCTCTAAGGGTCAAGACTTCAGTTGATCATGGGATTACTCTTAAGCTTCACTTTATCATCAAAGTGCTATAATATCTTAGAGTATATAAGCTGATTTGATGGAAAATTCCATCATTACGGTGCTCAAGTTCTAGTTCGAGACAAAACCATATTTTTCCAAGATCTTTCATATTTGGATTTTAAATACTTTGCAAAATCCAGAACTTGTCCTTTGAATGAACAGGTATGGGCATAGTTCATCATATCCCTTTCCAATCAAGTGATCACTTAATGAGTGTTTCAATTTTATTGCAAACATGCTCTGTGGTCTAGAGCCACTTGATTTTGGTAAGTGAAGTCCATCCTGGATCTTCATAAATATCTCTTAATCTAGATCCCCATAGAGATACTTTATGACCACTTTCATATGTTGCTTGTCAAGTTATTCAAAAACTACCAAACTGACAAGGTAGTAGAGTGCAATGACATCCATTACAGAAGAATATGTCTCCTCGTATTTGATTCTAGAGCGTTGTGAGAAACGTTGGGCCAAAAAGTAAGTATATATCTCTTTATTCTAGATCCCCATAGAGATACTTTATGACCACTTTCATATGTTGCTTGTCAAGTTATTCAAAAACTACCAAACTGACAAGGTAGTAGAGTGCAATGACATCCATTACAGAAGAATATGTCTCCTCGTATTTGATTCTAGAGCGTTGTGAGAAACCTTGGGCCATAAAGTGAGTATATATCTCTTTATTCTCATTACGTTTTTTAACAAGGACCTAATTCAAGAGATTTTACACTTGAGTGTGTCGGTATCACCAACTCAACTACTCTCTCTGTTAGTGAATATAATTCAATCTAGATCGCTTGTTTCCATGTAAGCCAAATCTAAGTTTAGGACTTTCAATGTAGTGTGGTTTGATATTATTAGTCTCAATATTCCACGTCCTCATGTACACTAGTGTAATTTATACTTTGTAGAGATCTCTATATTTTCAGGAATTAGTTTTAACATTAAGGCGTCCCTCAATGATAACCATAATCCACAATTATGCTCATGAGGTGGATATTGAGTATCGATGATTAATAGATCAAATTGTGTCAAACTCGCTTCCTTACTTGGACAAGTATTTATCGAACCTATGGGTCTCCTAAAATTTTCTAGCGGAACCCATGACCTGTAATGTCACTATGCCATTTTTGTAATGTCATTGTGCCACCTTCCATGGTGGCAGCGCCATGCCCTACTCCATTGGGTGACGTCATGTCCTTTTGAAAGAACATGAATCTTTACAGACATTCTTGCAGCAAGTTATATGTGATCTCGTCACAGAGTAGGAACAGACCATGATAATTCTTGTCGTTCTATTAAACATGCTTGTTCTTATCTCCCCCCCCCCAAACGACGGGAAAACTGTCTTATCGAAGTGACAATCCACAAAATTAGTGGTAAAGAGATCGCATGTCAAGGTATCTATATAGCAGATCATAGTTGGAGACTTATGTCCAACATAAATACTCATTCGTCTCAAATAACTCACATGGTGTGTTGTGGCCACAAAATTTTGGCACATAAAGGCTTAAGTGCGAGATATCATAATTCACACACAGTCATTAGCTGTAACGTAAAATATAATTGTGGTGGGTCATAGATGAATTAGTATTGTTGCATGTGATATTGCATAACCCTTAACAATAATCATCGAACTTTTTCGATGTAAATTCTCTAGCATTATCAAGTCAAATTGATTGTATAGGATGATACGAGTAGTGAGCCCACAAAGTTCAGCTAGGAACTCATAAGCTGCATTACTAGTGGACGATTGCACCACACATGACTAGTGTGTTTGTATGTCAAACAACACCATAAAACATCAAAGTGGTCTACTAGTTGGTTGAATCGGTCTAGAGAATCCCCTTGAATTCTTTGCAAAAATGGAATATTTTCTTTAATGTCTATAGCATAAGATGATCTCAATCTTACCATTGCTAAAGAACTAACTTTACAAAAGGAGTGATAAGTATCTTTCAAAACCAATTTAGACTTGGAGTCATCAATGACTCGCGAAGCATAGGGAATTGTGACACTACTTTTTGTGTCCAAATGTTGTCGTTGGGGGGTAATGACATTAGCCACCTCTTGGCAACGATGGTCGATTGCGCCACCACTTGAGATGTCCATCACCATTCTATTTTTGAACCAACTATTTGGTTCTTAGTTCCTTTTACTCAAAAGAATGGATGTATGTTACAGATCATCATATCACGACCTGGTTGTTCCATTTTATCATGCCAAAGTTTATATGTGTCAGAATCTCAGAGGTCATCTCTTATGACATGTTTAGATTCAACAACGTAAAGAGTTTTTTTTTCATAGGTCATTTGGTTGTCACATATTTCTCTAATATTTGGGTTCTTCCATAATCATTAGAGATGATGCATAAAATTACATTCTCACAATGAGATTCTAAATTAAATATGTTGGTGTGTATGTCTCTAAACTCAAGAGACATAGTCATATATGATCGACAAAGCACAAAGTCGATAAATAGTTGTCTATAGCACAACTAGTATGAGTAGTTCCACTATCGATGAGAAACTCAAGTTCTCCAAAAAATATACATACAAAGTTTGTATCAGAAAATCATATTTCCACAAATCATTTTCTGATCTTTGTGTACTTAAACAAGCATAACTTCGTCTATAAAATAGATATTGATGAACCTTCTGAACTTTTAAAAACCAGACATCTGTAGCTTTCTAACTATATAAATTTCACAATCTTGCTATTTCTAAGTTATTCACAAAGCTCACTCGAAGTTGGCTAAACTACATAGGTAGATTCTAGTTTCGCACTTAATGCGATTTTTTCTGTTTTGTGATGATTTCAAGGATTCATACACTTTCGCAACTTCAAATAGTGCATGGAATGACTTTTCTAGTAATTATATCATCTACAATCATTGGGTCTCTTTTCACTCATACCCAGGTGAAGAGAAATTAATGTAGGTGAGACAAGGCCCGCTTAAGTACCTTTATCGAAAGTCTCTTTTTCTAAATATTATGAGCTACTAAGGTGAGCGCTATTGAAAAATAGAATCATAAAGACAAAAAATTGAGTACTTTATACAAAAATATAGCCAAGCTTGTATCAATGCAACATTGCCTTTATCAATCGTTTTCCAACGAATTGCATCAAGAGTTCTGCTAATCCAGATAACTACATTGATCAATCATCAATTGTTAAACTAAGGCATGAAAGCCTCTACATTATATTCTTGGAAAGTAGATGCCTTAACCAAAATCCAATAAATCCAATAAATCTTTTCCGTTTTGAAGTTTGCAATTGTGAGACTGACGTCATTGTCATCTCCATCTTCTTCTTTAGTTGCAGATGAGTGTATTGCTCTTTTACATCTATATATTCTTTGTAAATATGCAACCACTTTGACATTTTCTTTGCAATGTTCAAACAATGCTCATTAGATCAACATCTATAGCATACCTCATCTTAATTTATAAGCTTTACTCCACAGATTCGCCCACTGGTGAGTCTATTGCCCGCTCCACCTTATGAGTGAGAAAATTCTCAACGTCATTCACCCACTGGTGATACTCTAAGTCTTTAGAGTTAAGTATAACAAATTACAACCTTTGCATGTGACGTCTTAAGAAACAAAAAGATGTATTAGTTTCATAGTTCCAAAGACTTCCTTAACAACTAATAATTCCAAGAAATTTGGATTAAACCAAAATCAAGATGTTCATGGTCATACAAACTCTCTTTGTTCGTTATCGATGCTTTTACGAACTTCTATGTTCGAATCGATAGGGAATTCTCTTGATTCACATGGACTCTCATTGTCCATTTATAATTTTTTTCCATATTCTTAATGATGAAGAAGGGGGAAGGAATCTCCAAATTCTCCGGGTAAAAAGAAGTTGCAAAAAGAGTAATTATTCGAGTTTAAATCGAAAGCATGAAATCTTATGAAAGCTTACTTGCCTAGAATACACAACCGTTTATTCTTCATATTCTTTCCTTGCATTGTACACACCGTATTGTTGGTCTTTCACCCATTGAGACATATTCCTCGAATACCGATCATATTAACATGCATAAAATTGCAACAAAATTATATGTAGCAATCTCAAATATTTAATGCGTAAATTTAAATAAAGCATGTATGACAAACAACCTGATTATTTTTAAAATAATAAGTCTGCACATGAAGTTCCACGACTAATGAATTACATGGAATACACATGTACATATGTATCTTCTTTGGTCTTGAACAAGAGCTGAATTCGGCTCGACTTATCAGAAGCTAAGCTAGGATCGCAACGTGAGTCCTATAACATGTTTTAGGAAATCGTAAAACTAGAGGGGAAAGAGAGAGAGAGAGAGAGAGAGAGAGAGAGAGAGAGAGAGAGAGAGAGAGAGAGAGAGAGAGAGAGAGAGAGAGAGAGAGAGAGAGAGAGTATGGAAGCAAATCATTCTGTCGTCGTATTGTAGTACAAGGTTTTACATCCTTTTATATGAGGATGTAAGGACCCGATAATGATTACAGAGATAATATAAATGACCGTTACATCACCGTTGCAACGGTTACATACATAATTGACAATGATGATGGGAGTTACGAACATCCCATTAGTGGTGATTAATATCACACACTAAGTACTACTAATTCTACATGACTAGGCACACTAATCATCCTTCAACATATGGAAAATTTTATTTGCAAATCCTCAACCTCTTAATGCGCATCCCTAATATATTTTTTTGTCACTTTCTCTCCTCAATTTCCCTCTTTTGTCAACTCTACAACCCTCTCGTCCTCCTCTCTCGTCCCCATTCATCTATCCGTAAAACTAAAACTTAAGCTATGTCAATGCAAGAACACAAATTAATATGTTAGTCGTGAATAGTTAGAGACGAATACTTACACATTATGAAACTCGTTGAAGGCAACATGGTTAGATGAACTTCTCTTCTATCTATCCTTGATCAACAATTCTTCTACGGGAAGAATACAATGTTGGACAATAGCTAGAGCAGGAAACAAATCCTTTATATAGTGATAAAGCATACATCTCCCATATAGATAATAAACCTTATACTATGAGAATTACATCTCTAATCCATGTACAACATATCCATATCTAATAAGGATTACATTATACAAATTACATCCAAGTACATTATTGCCTAAGCATCAAGTAATTAGCCAATGTGTTGCTAACTTATGTGATTGAATGTGATGTCCATATTTAACCTTGAATTCTCCCACTTGGACATACATTAGATCACACAACACACAACCAATACTTAACAATGAATTTAAGCAAAATGAAGTGTGCACAGATGCGCAAGAAAATAACCTATAATGAAATGAATCTAGCCATCATGAATTGTAACTTCTACAAAAAACTCTGAAAAGGTATATTCTCAACTGAGAACCAACACTCCAAAATAACTCCACATATATCACAAATCATAATAACTATACAATACAGGAATCAAAGAATTATTAATTAATCAATTGTGTATCAAAACTGAACAATGCACACTTTCTGGTCCAATGAAAGAAACTGCATATGTGCAGAACAATGAAGTCATCATAACAGAAGAAAATGAACCATCCATGACAACATTTGCAATGAATCAAGCATATAAACCATACACTTAATAGCAAAGTACACTGAATATAAATGAAAATTAACTGAATTTTATTAATGGAACTTCATGAATTACAATGTCTTATGAAAATTTATACATTAGGGAATTAAATCTGAACATTACATCTTCTGAAGGTATCACAACAATGTTTGCTGATTTTTTAAACTCACTCCCACTAATCTACATAATTAAGATCTTCAAGTACTCCAATATTCTAGACATGTTCCTAAAAAGATGCCACTGGCAATGCCTTTGTCAAGGGATCTGCCAGCTGAAATGAGGTTCCGATCTAAATCACCTCAATCTTACCATCCCTAATGCTTTCCCTGACGGCATAATACTTAATATCTATATTCTTTGAAGTTGTAGATCTCTTGTTATTTTTAGCAAAGAAGACTGCAGCTGCATTATCATAAAAAATCTTAACTGGCCTCTCAATTGACTCTACTATGTTTATGTTTTTAATAAAATTTCTAGGCCATAAACCCTGACCTGTTGTTTCATGAACAACAACATACTCAACTTGCATAGTAAAAGTAGCAATTAAGCCTTACTCAACCGTTTTCTATGAGATAGCACTTCCTCCCATCATAAAGATGTAACCAGAAGTAGACTTAAGATCATTAAGATCTGACATATAGGATGCATCAGAATATCCTATTAGCTCTAAGTCTTGATCATGAATTTTTCTATAAGTTAACATATACTTAGTTGTCTTCTTTAAGTATATTAACATCTTTTTACCAGCTACTCAATGATCTAGGCCTGGATTTGACTGAAATCTAGACAAAATCCCCACAACAATGGCTATGTCAGGTCTGGTACAGACATAAGCATACATTAAGCTACCAATTAATCTTGCAGAAGGCTTCTTATCCATCTCAGCTTTCTCTAAAATATTTTTAGGACATTGCCATAAATGAAATTTATCTCCTTTTGACATAGGAGGCACACCACCCTTACAACCTTCCATAGAAAATCTACTTAACACTTTGTTAATGTAATTTCTTTGAGATAAGCCTAACATGTATCTTTCTCTGTCCCTTTTAATTTCAATACCTAATATATAGCTAGCCTTTCACATATCTTTCATTTTAAAGTTCTTTAAAAGGAAAGCTTTAGAGTCCCTTAGGAGATTCAAATCACTACTGGCCAACAAAATATCATCAATATATAAAATAAGGAAAATGAATTTACTCCCACTGATTTTCATATAAATGCACTCATCAACTTTATTTTTAGAAAAACCATAAGAGCTAATTACATAATCAAATTTTAAATATCATTGTCTAGAGGCTTGTTTAAGTCCATAAATTGACCTTTTCAGTTTACAAATTTTGTTCTCATTTTCAACTGTTACAAACCCCGCTAATTGATTCATATCAATTTTCTCACTTAATTCACTGTTTAAAAACGTTGTTCTGACATCCATTTGGTGCAGTTCAAGATCAAAGTGTGTTACTAAGGCCATCAAAATCTTAAAAGAGTCTTTGGTTGACACAGGTGAAAAAGTCTCATTATAATCAATTCCTTCTTTCTGCATAAACCTTTTAGCCACAAATCTTGCTTTATATCTATCAATTTTTCCTTGTGAATCTCTTTTATTTTTAAACACCCATTAACACCTTATAGGCTTAAAACTCTCTAGCCTATCTACTAAGTCTCAAACTTGGTTGTCAGACATGGAGTTTAACTCTGTAATCATGGCTTCATGCCATTTATCTACATTTTCAGATTTAACAGCTTGTTTAAAAGTCAATTGATCATTTTCATCTCCTAACATATGCTCCTGTAATTGCACAATGTCAAAAATAGTTTCATATATTGCAGATTTTCTTACTCTTTATGATCTCTTAGGAATGACTTCATGTTCAGGTGGTTGATTAAGGACAAGGTTTTCAGGTTCTTCATGAATAATTTGTAAGTCCTAAGTTTGGGATAAAGGCACATTTACATGAATATGTTCATTTAAGTCCTGATCAGTAAGGTCTTGGTTTGGTCACTACCAAAAACATGCACTTAGGCGATGAAATAATTTTGTCGCCTAAGGTTCGTGTTCTAAGTGTCGTAGTCTAAGTACTTAGACAACGAAACTTTGTTGTTTCTTCATCTAAGTAACAACTTAGATGACGAAATAATCTTCGTCATCTACGGTTTTAGATGGTAAAACTTTACTGAATAAACGACAAAAACTTTCGTCATTTTGGTGAACACTTAGATGACGAATGCAACAATTCATCATCTAAGATAAACCACTTAGACAATGAAACGTAGTAATCTAAGTGGTTAAATTTTTAAAAAATATATATTAAATAAACAAATTAAACTAAATCAATTTCGACGACGAAATTACTATAGTTTCGTCGTCTGTGGTTGAATTTTTTATAAAAGAAAATTTCATTAAATTCAAATTAATTCATTATATGCTAATTATTAATTAATGTAAAATTTGTAATAAATAAATAATTAATGGTGGTGATGATGGCAGCGGCATTTTTGTATGGTGATGGTGATGGTGGTGGTGGTGGTGGTGTGTGGTCTGGTGGTGCCGAGGTGGTGTGTGGTAGTGGTACGTGTCGATGTGATGGTGCGTGGTGGTGGTGGTGGTGGAGTGATGAGAGAGTGAATTTTGGGTAAGAATAAGAGATTGTGAAAAATGGTGGCTGAATTCTGTTTTATAAGCAACAATTTAGGCAACGAAACCAAAACTTTTGTCGCCTAAGTGATTTAAATTTTTGGCGGAAAACGAACCCACCAAATTTTTTTACTAAGACGACAAAACTTAGTAGTTTCGTCGTCTAAATGTTTTAAATTTTTCAAAACAACAGTCAATTTTTTACTTAGACGACGAGACCTAGTAATTTTGTTGCCTAAATGATTTAATTTTTTCAAAAAATCCGCCCTATTTTTCGTATTTAGACGACGAAACCTAGTAGTTTCATCATCTAAGTGATTTGAATTTTTGGCAAAAATTTTGGTGGAAAAAAAACGCCAAATTTTTTGACTTAGACGGCGAAATCTAATATATTCATCATCTAAGTGTAATAAATTTTAAAAATTAATTTTCATATATTTTAAAAAAAATATCTTCGGCAACGAAAATATAATGTTTTGTTGCCTAAGTGAATGATTTTTTTAAATATATAAATTAATTTGGGGTAGTTACTTAAAAGTCATTAAAAATCAACCTTGAATTTGAACAAATTAACCTGTGGATATATTCATCATAACATAATATGTAAGTAGACAAATTTTCAGTAAATACGAAGTTCGTTAAGAGTTTGATGGGCGTAATCAAACATAAAACTAAAATTTCAATGAAATGAAAACGGAAACGTTGATATATGAATCTTCATAACTCCGATTTTTTGAACCATCGACACTCACAATACATGAATTGTTCACTCTATGCTCTTGATGAAAAAAATATTCATTTTAAGATGGTATACATGGTCATGTTCTTAGAGGTCAGATTGTGAAACTCTACTCAAACGACGAAAGTTGTTGAATTTCATCATCTAAGTAGTACTTAGACGAGGAAATATGGGTTTTGTTGTCTAAAACTTTCCAAGTTTAGGGAAAAATATTTAAGGCTTAGGGTTTATCTAAGCATTTCTTAGGCGACAAAAATCAATTTTGTCGTCTAACTTCATCCTAGACGACGAAAATTTCTCTTGCTCGACGAAATATTTTTTCGTCGTATAAGTGTGATTTTCTAGTAGTGGTTGGGTTCTATATTTTCAGGTTCAAAAACAGGTAAATCTTCATTCTCAAGAACCCATTGTTCACTTCTAATGGAAGGAATGTAAAGCCTCCCCCCCCCCCCTCCCTCCCTCTTTCCCCTTCCTTCTTTCCCTCTCTCACAGGCTGCAAACACATCGACTATCATCTCTCTCTCTCTCTCTATCTCTCTCTCTCTCTCTCTCTCTCTCTCTCTCTCTCTCTCTCTCTCTCTCTCTCTCTCTCTCTCTCTCTCTCGAATATTCTTGGTAATTGGTTTACTAGTTTAATCAAGGGGTCACCATTTGACCCAAAAAGTAAGTAGGCAGCTCGAGGCCCGAAAAGCCTAAGTACAGGTCTATGGGCATAGAGCTGGGCTTAGGACGAAGTTCCAAAGTCCATGGGCCTGAAAAACCCCGGCCCGTAGGGCCAAGTCCATCAATTATATATATTATAGACTATTTTATTAATATAAACATCTAAACACTCTATACCTTAATCTAAGTCATTCATATACTAAATACCAATTTTTGAGACATATTATTTAGTGTCTATAATTATTGATATATCTTATAGTTAAATACTATTAATTCTTATGGGCTTATCCCAGCCTGGTCCAAAATTTTTGATAAGGCTCAGGGTCTATAAAGCCCATGGGAGGCCCGAGGCTTTAAATTTTCAAAAAAGCTCAGCCCAACCCGGCCTAGTCTGAATTTTGCAGACGTGATGAAAAAACCAGGCCTGAGTCCGACTGGTTTGGGCTTGAGCGACCCGGCCCAGCCCATTGTCGACCTCTAAATCAATGTATAGTTCAAACACACGTAATTGAAGTTGGTTATGCATCAGGAAGACTCAAGATTAGGGACAGTCTCCTCAAGCATGGCTTGATCATAGCAAATAATTGTTCTGTATGGAGAGATGGTGAAGAAACAATTGATCACATTTTTTGTTCTTGCCCCTTTGTTGATGAAGTATGGAGGCTCTCTAATTGCAATATCCTTAGGCAATGCCCATTTGTTGATGAAGTATGGAGGCTCTCTAATTGCAATATCCTTAGGCAATGTACCAACTTTGTGGGAAGCTCAAGGAGATATGTTATTACTCTCTATTAGACAATCATGTCCTAGAAAAGGTGTTCATCTCACTCCGGCACATATGGACTACAAGAAACAACAAAAATTTCAAAGTCGAGGAAGTCACTTAGCCAAGTCTATTTCAAGGCAGCTTCTAGTCTCAAGGTTCACCTTATTATCACAACCCAAACAAAAACAAGAAGACGTTCTAGATAATTAAGCTCCATCCATTGGATATCTCCTAACTCAGGAGTTGTGAAGATAAACTTTGATGATTCGGTCTTTTCCCATGGCTTAGGCAAAACGGACGGAGGATTTGTAATAATGAATTCAAAAGGCAAGTTGTTGCTGGCAAGAGCCAAACGCTTAGGAAAAACTACAATTCTTATTGCAGAAGAGGAGGCCCTCAGAGATACGCTCATTCAAGCCTGGAGGAAGAATTTCACGACGATTGACGTGGAAGGAGATCCCTCCTTATCATCAGCTACATCAAAGGAATCACTGAGACCTCCTGGAGACTAAAGGGCTAGACCATTATTATCGACACTCAAGAGATCACAAATAGATTTGAAAGTGTCAACTTCAAGCATTCAACCATATCTATTGGGAAGTAAATTTTGTTGCACACAAGATAGCGAATTGGGGGCATAAGGCGCAAAACCTGCATGCATACATTTGGGAATAGATGATCCCAAATGATGCTAGAAGTGCTCTCCTATATAATCAAGTAGAATTAATCGAAGGAGGCTGCTCTAGGGGTTTTACCCTGTAGTTTTTTATGTTCCTTCTTTCTGATAAAAAAAAATCTAGATGATGAATGGTGTTTAAGTAATAATAAGGGCCATTCCACTCGGTGGTTTCTTTTTTAGCAAAATACACTAAATGATAAGGTAGAGAAGCTCAATACACTTAAAGACAATGCCCTGCTATTTGAACAGTGAAGAACAAAATATTACTCATAATGACAAGTGAATTATAGACTGCCATGTGGCAGAGATAAATTTACTTCTTTGCCCTTTTTATTTTTTTTCTTCAAGTTAATACTTATTTTCCTATAAAGTATAAAAATATATTTTTTTTAAATTCTGTTTAAATTTTGTTTTCTATTCCTATTTTCAGTTCAACTTTTGAAAAACCATGTTTAATTTTTTTTTTCCGAAATAAATTCAATACAAGTACCAATACAAAATTAATATTAGTATCAGCTCATTTTTCATATAAAAATTCAATATCAATTTTTTTGATAAAAATTTTGTAGAGCTTTGGTTCTTTACATTCAAAAACACTTATTTTCAATAACAATGCTAAAAACATTAAGTACCAATCGCAGTTCAACAAAACTTCAATAGCAGTTTGGGCAACAATTAGATTTATACTTTTTGACTGCTACTTTTAAAACGATGCAGTAGTAGCTTGATAAAACTTCAGTAACAGCTTCAAAACTTTGAAGAACACAGTATCAGTAATACAATATATTTCAAAAATACAATACCACTAATAACTTCAAAAACAATCATTAACACTCAAACAACAATATGAGCAGTAGCAGTTTAGAAAAATGTAGTAGTAGCTTCAAAAATGTAGTATAAGCATAAAAAAAAAGCAGTAGCAGTTTAGAAAAACGCAATACACGTTTAGAAAAACGTAGTAGCACCTTCAAAAAGTGTTGTATCAGCTTCAAAAAGTGTAGTATCAGCTTCAAAAAATGCAATAGCAGTACAGTTTAGAAAAACGTAATAGCAGCTTAAAAAGTGTAGTATCAGCTTCAAAACACAGTTTCAATAAAACGCAGTAGTAGTTCTAAAACTTCAATAACAAATTTCAGATAAACACAATAGCAATTTTAGAAACATGCATAATATCGTAACAATTTGGAATGACATCATAGCAATGAGTTTGAAAACCACAAAAAATTGCAAAACTGATAGTGGAACACACAATTACACACAACACAACAAATACAAAATTAAAATAGAAAACAAAATAAAAAACAAAGTTACAGTGATGAAAACGAGCATTTCACATGACAAAGATAAACAACCATCTCACTACTATCTCAATATTGAAACAACCAAATCAAACGAAAACAAAAAGCTGTTGCCCCGATACGGTGTTCGAATCCATGTGCGGAGGTGCAAAATCGAACCTTTGTCGAGTAGTTTTAGCTACGGGGTCGACGAGCAAATCGGGGCATCAGTGCGCGTTGGCGCTGCAGGATCGAGGTCAATTTTAAGCAGTGATGGAGGGAGAACGACGCGAGGCAGAGCTGCTGTTAGAGGCAGTGCTACAGGTTGCGAGGAGTTGGAGGCACGGAGCTCAGAGGCGTGGTAGCACAAAGTGAGAAGAGAAGCATATGGCGGTGAGGCGGAGTAGAGGAAGAGCGTCATGCGTGGAGGTAGAGCAGCCATTGAGCAAAGGAATTGAGGCTATAGTAGCAGCTAGAGAGAGAGGGGGGGGGGATACTGCAAGTTTTCATGTAAGGTTTCAATATTTATAGGACGGCAAAAATGTCATTGTGTCATGTTTGTTAGGTTAAGTCTCTGCTACTTCGTTTTGGGATTTAACCCGTATCCTTTATTGTCTAAATTAATGTGTGGTTGAGTTATTTGTATTAATGTTATGTATCTTGTCCTTACTTGTTATTTTCTATTTCTTTTTTGTGATATTTTTAGGGTTAGGGCATGACACAACCCTTTTTTCATTATCACATTTTAGCAACTCCACAGTTTAATGATTTGATCCTAATTAATAAGTAAATTATTTATGTAAATTTTTAGCAAAAATGGTGATCGTGAAGTTAACAAATTATAGTAATGTAAGGTTTCAATATTTATAGGACGGCAAAAATGTCATTGTGTCATGTTTGTTGGGTTAAGTCTCTGCTACTTCGTTTTGGGATTTAACCCATATCCTTTATTGTCTAAATTAATGTGTGGTTGGGTTATTTGTATTAATGTTATGTATCTTGTCCTTACTTGTTATTTTCTATTTCTTTTTTGTGATTTTTAGGGTTAGGGCATGACACAACCCTTTTTTCATTATCACATTTTAGCATCTCCACGGTTTAATTATTTGATCCTAATTAATAAATAAATTATTTATGTAAATTTTTAGCAAAAATAGTGATCGTGAAGGTAACAAATTATAGTTTATCAAAAGACGGACTAAATCTATCACACATGGACCGTTCATGCCTATAAGTCCCAATTGCATTTTTGAAGACGTTAATGATAATAAAAAAATTGGCTGAAAATTAACATAAGTGATCTACACAATAAGACCTAAAATTTAAACGGTTGAGATGTTAAAATGTGATCGAAAGATTAGTGTAGCATCATATTCCTATAAATAACCCAAAGTTTGATACTATTTGAGGTAAAAAAAAAATTAAATTAACGATTTACACGTTAGCATCTATAAATGTTAAAATATAATTTAAAATTTGGTGTAATGTTCTATCTTAATTTATGACCAAAAATGCAAATCCTCAAGGAGTGACTGTAATCGAGTGATTGTATTAGCCAGGGCGAAAATCTAGCCCAGTAGCAGAATAGGCTGCAGCCCACCCAATGTTTTTGGACAGCCAAAAAAATAAAATATATACTGCCCAGCCAATAAGAAAAATCGATATCTAACACTAACTCTCAAAATCTCTCACATATCAAACCCACTCATTAAGGTCCAATTCTAGCTGAATATTAAGCTAAAAAGCCATTAAATATACTTGACATGCCACTGACTTGATGTTCGCAGAAATTACAATTCTTACCATTGGCCCAAATCAATCTCGATCTCGATCTCGATCCCTCCGAGTCATGAGATCTGATCCGATCCTGTTCTCGCTCCAGCGATGGCGGGTCCTCGCCACCAGGTCGCCACCTCCATCGTGATCTGCCTGGCTGAGACTCGGCCTCGCCTGCGACTCAACTCGGCCACGCCTACGACTCGGCCTCGTTGTACTTGCGTATGTTGCTTTTCAAGCTTCGTCGACTCTGCACCGTTGACGCCGACAAACACTGCCAAAATTGCCACACAATCTACCGTCGGAGCTCACCGCACCATCTGCCGCTGACCTTGTCGGCCGTCTTCCTCAACCGAATTCGCTTCGCCTTTCAGATCTGGGTGCCCAGATCGATTACTTTCCGTTTTTTTAAATATCTTTTTTTTTAAAAGGAGTATAATTAATGTCTTTAATAAACTGAGTTGGTATCTCAATAGTCGGTGGGTGGTATGTTTATGACCGTCGATTAATACCTTTATATCAAGGTTTTTTTTAACTCGTATTGCTATCTTTATGCTTGATCGTTGGTATCTATACGAATTTGTGTTGATATTCTTATAACACTGTTATTGTATCTTTATGACATTATGATGGTATTTTTATAATATTGTGATGGTATCCTTATAACACTGTCATAGTATCTTTATGACGTAATGATGGTATCTTTATAACACTGTGATTGTATCTTTGAAACATTGTCATGGTATCCGTATGTTGAATCCTTAAAATACTTTCATGGTATCTTTATGACAGTATGATAGTATCTTTATAACATTGTCATGGTATCCTTAAAATATTGTCCCTTAAAACACTGTTATAGTATCCTTATGACGCTGTGATAGTATCTTTATAACGCTGGGATGGTATCTTTATACAGGTTATGTTAATATCCTTATCCAAGAACTACTATACCCTAAACTCTAAATACTACCACTACAAAAAAATGCACTTTTACTGACCAAATTTTCTACGAGGAATATTTTTTGGTCGCTAAATAATACATTTTGCGAGGAAAATGACGGTTCGTCACTCAAAGCCATTGAGACTTTTGCGAGAAGAATATATTCCTCACGGAAATAGCTTTCCACGAGGATTTTTTAATTTCTTCGGCAAAAAAGTTATAATTTTGAACACGAAATAGTCTTGTAATTAGCGAGGAGATACAACACTTTAGCGAGAATATTTTTCTTTGCGCAAATCATATTTAGTGAGGAAATAAAGATTTCGTCACAGTTGATGTCGCGCCAAATTTTTATGTGCCACCAAATTTAATAGCGACAAAAAATGATATTTCCTCGCCGAATCTCTGGTTTTAGTGAGGAAACACTTGCTCGCCAAAAAATACTATAAAAAGAAAATATTATTATTATTATTTGAAAGTGGTCTATTTAATAATGCTTTGATCAATTCTTAAAAGAACTTGAATAAAAAAATATGTTTTCTAGAGAGTTCCAAATTTTATATCTTTAGAAAAGGAATAAGCGGCGTACTGCAGTGCTTATCCAATGAGTTTTTGGCCAAAGAATCAAAGCTGAATATGAAAATTGTGAAGACATACATAGAGAATGGAATGATTATGAACTTCTTCTTTTTTTTATCATGGTAGACTAATATTTTCCTGATTTATTCAAATATCTTAATATTTTAGCACAATAATAGTTACCATGATGAAATTTATTTACGTGCTAAGTTTATATGAATGTATTCTCAATTTATAAGTAAAAAGTAATTGTGAAAACATCAGCATGTATTAGCTGATACATGTACAAAAAGCATGAGCATAACAAATAACAAACTAAATAGCTCATTAAAATTAAAAAAAAGAAGAAGCTTCTAGATCAATTCAAAAGTATATATATGATGGGAACCGTCAATTAAAAAAATGAATACACGATAATATGATAAATTAATCACTGTCTTGATCACTCGAAATAATTTCTTCACCATTATCATTTTCGTTGTCAGTTTCAGTATCATCACATATGAAACCATCAAATATACCTTCATTTCTCCATTCGTCGCTTGTAACACTTGAAACAATAACTTCAGGCTCAACATCGTTTTGATGTAGTTGGGGGGTTTCAAGCCTCTCTTCTTGAACGAACCACTGAATATCATTGAACTCATCCTGTTGATAAGCATCATTCGCGGTCACTTGACCAGAATCATCGTCATTCACATCCTCAACACAATCTTCTACCTCAACAACATCCCATACATGTCTTAATTGTACTTTTTGTACAACTTTCAAGTTGTCACCCAGCTTATAATCATCAAGATAAAATACTTGTTGTGCTTCATTCGAAAGTATAAAAGGTTCATTCTCATACCAGGAGGAGCTTGTATTGATGCTTGTAAGATTATAATCATGTCGAATCATTCTTCTTCTTGGATTTGTTCTTGTTTCGTCTGTGTCAAACCACTTGCACTTAAATAAAAACGCATCATTAGATTCCAAATACTTTAGTTTCACAATACTCAACAAAACCCCATAATAATCATAACTTCCACCTGTGTACACTCCTGGAACATATACGCCACTATTTTATGTGGTACGGTGATTGTCCAAATCCTTTGTGTGAAACCTAACTCCATCTACAATGCAACCCGTATATGTATGCACTCGAAGATCGGTTTGCAAGCTAAATAATAAATTTCATCACTTGCATCTATCGTTCCTCTTTCTAGCATGTCATTCATCTAAGAGTAATAAATATAAAAGAATTAGCACATTTTCACTTTAGAAATAATAAATTGATGTCATAAATTAAGCATTGATAACTTACTCGTTTTTCAAACCAAGTAGGAAACTCTTTCTCTTGTCTATTATATAAGTTGTCATGACTGATTTGCTTTAACTTTTCCTCGTGTTCTCTGCATATATAACTTAATGATTAGATAACATAAATTACACATGATTCAATTAACAACAAACTGTAATAATATAAAATAATAGTAAATAATGTCATAAAGTAATATACATTACATATTAGAAAGCAACCTAAGAAAATGAAAAACCCAGAAATTAATTGATTCTGAATTTTGGAGTTTCCGACCATACTTGAACAAACACTTTAAAATCTCATATTAGAATAGTTATCAATCTTTATAGTTAAATTCATTGATGAATAGCGGAAAATAAATATCTAATTAGTAGATCAAGTGGAAGGCTAGAAGAGGAAACACTTTTCTCCAATGATGGAGATCAAATACGTTTTGGTAAATTAGAGTTTTCAAGCTAAAGAGATTCCCTATAAATAAAAGAAGCACAAAAAAGGAAGTTAAAAAGACTTACTTGAGATAGGGTTGCACTTCATCACAATTGTATAACACGTACCAATGAGCTTTGTCGATTTCATTGTCATCCATGAGTACATACTTTTTTCCACTAAAAGAACGAACTCTTGACTAAACACCGATAAACCTCCATCTTCTTGGTCATATTCTACATCAACATTCCGTTCAGCAGGATTGAACCGTGTATCAATATCACGAAAATACATCGAACAAAATGTAATCGCCTCATTCACGATGTACGCTTCTGCAATAGAACCTTCCGGTCGAGCTTTATTTGTAACATACATTTTATACATTCCCAAATTCCTCTCGATTGGATACATCAATCGAAAAGTAACAGGACCTCCGAGTATAGCTTCTCGAGGTAAATGGACTGCTAGGTGCACTATCACATCAAAAAATGCGGGTGAAAAAATTCTTTCCAATTTGCACAATATCAAAACAATTTCTTTCTCCATGCGTTCCAAGTTTGAAACCTTCAAAGTCTTTGCACAAATTTGTTGAAAGAAAATAAATAGTTCAACAAGCACAATGCACACATCCTTGTCCAAATATGGGCGAATACCAACCGGGAGCAGGCTTTGAAGTAGAATATGACAATCATGACTTTTTAATCCATGTATCTTTCCATCAACAATATTCACATTCTTCAAGATATTTGCAGCATATCCGTCAGGATATTTGACAGATTTGAGAAACCTGCATAAGAGTCTACGATATTCCAACTTCAACACATACCTAGCCTGAGGCTTCTTCACTTTATCACCTTGACGTTTGAGATGCAATTCCTTTCTTATCTTCATATCTGCCAAGTCCAGACGAGCCTTGTTGGTATCTTTTGTTTTCCCATCAATATCCAACAAAGTCCCAATGACACTATCACATATATTCTTTTCAACATGCATCACATCAATATTATGCCTCAACCCCAGCTTTGACCAATACTCTAACTCAAATAAGATGCTTTTCCTGGTCTAATTTAGCTCATGAGGTTCACGTTGTCGGTTCAGATCAGGATTATAGATATCTTTGTCGGGTCTAGCTTGGTAAACTCGCTCTAACTGCTTTAACATATCATCCCCAGAAAAAGTTCTTGGAGCAGGCCGGTCTTCAACTAAACCATTAAAGTCTAAACTCGATCTCCACTCATGATCTTTAGGCAAATATCGTCGATGACCCATGTAACAAATTTTTCCCCTCAAACCAATTGAGGTTATATCCTCGTTACAAATAGGACAAGCTTTATACCCTTTTGTACTCCACCCAGATAAATTTCCATATGCTAGAAAGTCATTAATAGTCCACAATACACAAGCCTGCAAAGTAAACGACTTCCCAACAGAAACATCAAAAGCTTCAACCCCATTCTTCCAGAGTTCTTTCAATTCATCTATTAAAGGATGTAGATACACATCAATGTCTTTACCTGGTGCCCTGGGACCTGGAATAAGCAACGCCATCATAGAGAACATCCCTTTCATGCATTTCGAAGGTGGCAGATTATAAGGCACTAGCATAACTGGCCACATACTGTAACTAGTACTCATGTTTCCAAATGGATTGAAGCCATCTGTAGCAAGTCCCAATCAAACATTTCGAAGTTCCTCAGCAAAATTAGGATAATATTCATCAAAATTGTTCCACTCTTCAGAATTAGCTAGATGCCTAAGTTCACCTTCTACTTCTTGACGTTTTATCTTATGCCATTTCATATCAGTTGCTGTATGTCTACACATATATAATCTCTTCAGCCTCTCTATCAATGTGAACCATCGCAATACTTTGTGTGGAACCTTCTTGCGTTTTCCTTCGCTAGACTTGTATCTTGGCTCATTACAAACTGGACATTTATCAAGTTTCTCATTCTCTTTCCAAAAGAGTGCACAATCATTTTTGCACGCATGTATGGATACATATCCCAAACCCAAATCTCGCAATATTTTCTTGGCTTCATACCAGGATGATGGAATGGCTGCATCTTTTGGATGAGAGGCTTTTAATGCTTTCAGTAAGACATTGAAACTTTTGTTGCTCCAACGACCGAGTACCTTTGTATGCATCAACTTTAAGATAAAAGACAATGCAGATTCCTCACACCCTGGATACAATGGTCTCTCAGCTTCGCGAAACAAATATTCATATTTGTTAGCATGATTAGTGTTTTCCTCGTTATTTGTCTCCTCATCGTTACGTTCCATGTTTATAGGCCCTTGAACATCATTTAACAAGTCAAACACTGCAACATTGTTGTCCGCAACTTCCTCTCCATCAATATCAACTTCATCTCCTAATTGGTTGTTTGTCTCATCACCAACATCTTTTCCATGCTCAGTCCATACTGTATAATGTCGTGCAAATCCATTTAGCAATATATGACGACGTATCTCTGCCACAGTAAAATGTTCTCCATTTTGGCATTGGAAACAGGGGCAACGTGCCTTATTTTCAGAGTTCAAATGATTCTTTGCAGCACTCAAAAATATTTGGAGACCATCAATAAATCTACTATCAAAGTGCCTATGTGGCAAGAACATCCAGCTTCTGTCCATTCTGAATATACAAAGCAAACAAATGGGTTCACAGAGATTAAATTAGACAAGTCTAAATTTCCACAAATAGATATAGCAGTACAAACTTGGATATAGCAATATGAAAGTAAACAAAATACTACTTTTATCCATAGGAATTAGGAATAATGTAAGAGTACAAAAGTTAAGCAGAGAATAGAAGCTGATCTATTCTCTTAGATTAGTTGGATATCTTTTGAATAATCTATATATGAAGCACATGCCTTTGAGCATCTAAAAAGTAAAAATAGCAAGAATATTAACAAGTATTTTACATGAGGCATATCGACCAAAATAGTTAGGCAGATTATTAAATCATCCATGCATCTCCAGTTAAGACCTGAGCACTCAAAGTTTCATGGAAAAGTCTTTCAAAATATAAAAAGATTCATGGAAAAGGTAACCTAGTAGATTGAAGATGTATAAGTGTGAAACCATCTACCATTAACGAACCCAACATCGGGCGATGTATTTCTTTGCAGTACAAACACCCCAAGTACAAACACCCCAAGTACCCCAAAATTATGATGATAGAGAAAATGAAAACTAGATACAGATAACCAAACAATCTTGTTGTATCTTGGATACACACAAACGTGAAGGTTTAGGCATAAAATTGGATGTCAATTTAACAAAGCATGATCTATTAACTTAACAAACAAATGGATCAGCAGAGAGAAACTAATTATTCTAAAATGTAATATTGTACTCAAACACCTAAGGATCGATATCTTTAGAGTCTGCATACAATATTTAACTACCATAATCTACACAACAATGGAATCCTAATCACCCATATTCAATTTTCACAAGCAGTTTATCATATACACTCAATTAAACTATTCAACAGTACACAAGAATCCCAATTGCAGAGGCTAAGGTAGAAGAACACACCGATAAATTGAAAGCGAAGGTGGAGAGTCACAAATTAAACTACAAAGATCGGAGAGAGGTACACCCTACATGAAGCCATTGATCGTAATCACAGAGAATTTGGGTTTTAGAATGATATCAGTTTCATAGCATAAGGAGGATGATTTGAGAAGTGAAGAAAAGGAATTAGGGGAGAGAACAATTTCATAAAGAGTGTGTCAGAAAGTTTTTTTTTTTTATGTGTACCCTTGTCCTAATGTGATACGTTCGATAATACATCGATCAGACATTTTTTTTTTTTGTATTTTTCTCTTTTTCCTTTTGTCTGAAATACTCTTAATTTTCTTAGTCTAACTAGATTGAGAATTTGGGGTTTAAAGTTTGGGGTTTAGGGTTAGGGTATGAATTTAATATTTTTCAGTTATTAATCTATATTTGAGTATACACCATACCATGAGTTATTTTCAAATCCTTAATTCGTAAAGCATGGAACATAATCCATGTTGTCCATGTATATATACCATGTCATGAGTGTACAATATAGAACATATGCTATGTGCCTATGTATACTTTGCAAGTCTTATGTCATATATGAACAAGTAAGTCTTGAGTAAGCAAAGCTAGACTTACTATTGAAAGTCTCTAGAGTCTGATTGATGCTTATGATATTTTTTGTAGAAGGAACGATGAACTGAATCCAACCGGTCACCTCATCTTAACCTATGAGATATCTAGGTGAACATTAAAGTAATTCAATCATGTCACACATTCTTAGTAAGTAATATTGATCAATTAATAATATACGTGAAATTACTAGTGTACTAGTAGTAAGCTTTCAATTGAACCAGCACATCGAGTACAATTATAGTTAAGATCTATTACACTACAAAAGATCATATGATCGATAGTGCACTAATCCTTTTTTTATAGAATTAAATCAATGTCATTAGCATTAATACATGCTAAACTAGTAGATTTACATGAACTACTATTCCTAGAAATGTTACATGCATTTGAGACTATAGTCTTCACATAAAATGATAAAAATTAATACATTGTATACATATATGTTGCAGGTATTGGTTTTACTATGATCTTTACGTCTCTAGTATACAGAGCATGTAGCCACTGACTTATGTCATGTCATACGATTGACCACTTGAACCATATTAGATAAACCTAGATAGTCCCTTTGTTATTATATATCTTGAATTAGGTAAGGTGCCGACATATGGGGGTTCAGAGGTGAAGCGTCCTGGTGGGGGGTCGGAGCAACGTCCCCAAAGCTAAATTAATCTGTTATGCTGGGCGGTGGTATTTCTTACATTCATTATAACACCCTTTAAAAAAACCTATGTAGTCACATCTTATATATATATATATATATATAGCTTGTGTTATATTAGCAATTAATTATGGAGATCGGATGCTGAGATATTTGATACCAGATATACCACATAACAATTAAGAAAATAGATAAATATGAATTAGAGTTCCAAAAGGAAAAGAACACAAAGTAACCAACGATAGAAAACATAGAAGAAGAAATAGGTAGACAAATAAAAAGAGGCGGGGGATAATTTTCAATGGAGGGAACGCGAAAAGAAGAAGCAGAGGAATCCAAAATTAAAAAGAGAAGAGATAAAACCTATATCAGGTTGGGCACTAGAATTGTGTCATGGTATTTAATCGCACGCCTCTTTGGTATGCTATCTCCAGACGTCTTCTCTCCTTTCATCAATAGAGTTTCATTTCTCTCTGTAAGTTTTTAGATCTTTGTTCATCTTCAATCATACACTTTGTTAGCCTATTAGAAATCGAATTACAATTTAACTGATGTATTGTTTGTGCTTCTTAATTGATACTATTTTTTTTCTCTATGTGAGCACTACTTTTAGTCGAGATCCCTTTTAGCCAAACTGCACCTCTCACATCTTTTTTTTTTTCCCTATTGTAGTAGCTAGCTATGATACATAGGAGAGTTCTTACCAACGCATCCTCTGGTGGAAAGAGCATGATCTACGCATTTTATACTTGATTATTAATATTTTTCTCTCTACATTTAACTTTATTTTATGCTTAGTAAATATGATTCTAACTTACTTTATGTTTTTAGGTAGAAATAAAGGAGGAAATAATAAAGGAGGCGATTTGGAGCTAAAAGCGTGTTAAGGAGGAAATTCCTAATTCCGGAGAAAAAATGGTCCGAGAAATGGTCTTCAAAATAGTTAATAAAATGTATTTCCCACATGGTATCAAGAGTTTGAAACCAAATGCCAAATGAAATGGATACCAAAATGGTGGATAAGAAGATGAAGACATTTCTCCTGCGCGATCCAGGAAAGAGCGAATATGGCGGAATATATGGAGCAAATAATGGACGAATTTTGGGAGAATATTCCATGAAGATAAATACCTGATTTGAGAGGCCAAAATATGTTAAAATATATGGTATATTGGGCCAAGGAAGCTTAGAGGAAAAGGAATGCAAGATTTGAAGATATCAAGATTTCCTACTCCTTGTAGAAGAAGAAAATTTGGGCTGCCAGGTCACCCAACTTCAAAAGGAAACCAAGTATGCAAATTAACTCCAAATTTAATGATCAGATATGTTATTTGATAGCCCTTGAAGTCTTATTTCCAACGAATCAAGAATCATAATTTTCTGATCTCTACAACTCCGGGAAAACACGTTTTACTACAGCTGGTCAGATTTCCTCGGATTGACTAAGAATCATTATTTTGGAAGGAAAGACTCCTCTTCTTCTTCTATATAAAGGGAGGCTCGACTTTGGCTTTGATCAACACACATCATAGACACCAAAGCTCTGCCCAAAATACCTCCCAAGTCGTCCTAATTCTACTATGTACACGTGATCATCACATCATGTCTACCTCCACCGTATAGTTAAATGTACACGTGTACATAGTAGATTGTTAAATTAACTATAACAAAGCTCTGCCCTATAATCGTGTCATGGTATTTAATCGCACGCCTCTTTGGTATGCTATCTCCAAACGTCTTCTCTCCTTTCATCAATGGAGTTTCATTTCTCTCTCTCTCTCTCTCTCTCTCTCTCTCTCTCTCTCTCTCTCTCTCTCTCTCTCTCTCTCTCTCTCTCTCGCTAATAATATGTTATCTCATGAACGAGACATTGTATGTGACGACCCGGAACAGAATCAGTTGTGTAATCAGCTTAATTCGTGAGTTAGCGCGTAATCGCAGTTTTTCGATAATTGATTGAATTGCCGGTCTTGATCATGACTTAATTATTGGCCGAGAATTTGAGTTGAGTCTCTTCTCGAGAGTTGTTGTACGCGTGATTTCGAGTTCGTGGGCGGTTCCGGATGATTATTTCGACGACCGAGGAATATAATATGAATATTTGAAATTTCGGAATATCGTCGAGTTTATCTGTTCGTATTCTAGTCTATCTGAATCATGATTGTGATCCGTTTTGGACCTTTGATCGACCCGAACCATAAATAGAATGGTTATCGACTTGATTTGCGAGTTTCGCAATTAGTCGCGATTTCGACGTAATCGGTTAATATGGCGGCTTCATTAACGACTAAATTTTCGGGCGAGAATTTGATTTGGGATCCTTCGTGGAAGTTGTAGAGAATTTAATTTCGAGCTCGTGGGAACTTCCGGAAAAATTTTCTGAGTTACGAGCAATAAGTTACGAATATTTTCGGGCGTCGGATATTGTCGTATTTATCCGTTTGGAGTTCGATACGCGCACGGTATAAATACAGGAAAATACTTGCCTTTTTGGAAACTTTCCAAAAGGAAAAACTGGGCCTTGACCCGCGTTGACCACGGGTCAAGGGGTGACCCGTTTTGGTGCATTTGGGCCAAGTTGTTTTCGCCGGAGTTGAGCTCGATTCCGGCCATGGTTGGCCGGGTCCCTTCATGGAACTTGTTGGGCTCGGGCTCCTCTTCAGTTTGGTAGTTGGATCACCCTCTATGGTGGCCGGAGGAGGAAGAAATGTGGTGGCAAAGTCAGGCGATTTTCTGGCGGAATCGGTGGCGTTCGGAGGTGGCTTTTCCGGCCGAGATGGTGGCTCCTCTTTGAGGGGTTTTGTTAGCCATGAGGAGAGGGAGCTATTGCAAGTGGTTTGGGAGGTTGCCGTGGCTGGAGGAGGGAGATCGATCGGTTTGAATTCCGGTAAGGATTTGGAATTTTGAGTTGAATTTTGGAGGTTTTCCGATCAAAATTGGCCTTAACTTTGAACTGGAAGGTTGTTGGAAATGTCGAGATCTTCAAATTCATGCGTAGGTTGCAAAATTTTGGGCCGGTTTGATTTTCCGGCGGCCGGCGACGGCTACTTTTCCGGCGACGTGTTTTTCGACGAGTTATATGTCGTTTCGCTCGGAATCGTGCTCCGATCGCAGTGGTGAGGTTTGTTTTTCGAATTGAGCATCGGAAATTATAGCGAGGTTTTGTGGTGTGATTATCGGATTTTAACGATTTTGCGTCGATATTGAATTATATGTTTCTGGGAACAGTTGTTTCTCGTGATATGATTTGAGGTGTCGAGTTATGATTTTAAGCAGTGGATTTTATGATTATCCAGGAGTTCGTGATCGTTCGTTTGGTGAGGGATTTTCCGCCGGATCACGGGATTAACGTGTATCGCGTTACGCTCACCTGTAAGTGGACATTTTTATATTTTTCACAGTCGTTGCGAGTTCGTGATTTTCCGTATTTATTTATATACGATGTTGAGATTATTTATTATTTTCGGAGGTATTATTTTATATTTTATGGTGATAGCATTACTTGCATCGATGCTTCGGCTACTCGGCTGATCACCGGTAGTCTGACCAGAGTTGAGAGATTCCTCTGGGCAGGGTTGAGAGATTCCCCTGTTATGCCGCCGGGGTTGAGAGATTCCCCTGGCCTATCACCGTCGGGCTTGAAAGATTCGCCTGGCAACCTCCATATATGTTTTCGGAACTCGCTATACTTGTTTATTGTATATGAAATTGGTGAAAGACATATGTTTATTTTCTTCCACTCACTCTACCGTTTTATTGCCTTTTCCCTGGGCTTTTCGGTTTCCGTGCCAAGTTTGCAGTTCGGATTCTGGTGTCGCACGTCGCAGTCGGAGGCATAGTGTTCGAGCTACCTTGTTTCTTCCAGTAGGTTTCTTGTTCAGCCTGCTGTGGTATATTTATATAATTATACACTAGAGGTCGCTCTGAGAATTCTGATGTTATATTTTTCATACGATGTTCCCCGGATTTCTGTAAAGTATAGTTTTATTTATTACTTTACCTTACTGTTATGATATTGAGAAATCCGGATGGGATTGGTGTCCACGGTTTGATTTTTGTGGCATAGGATGAAGTGTATTTTCCGGGTGCAGGTAATGGCATTCCGCGTTAGTTGCGTTACTCTGCCGAAATTTTTATGATTTTTGTTTGTTCGTGTTTTCAGAAGGGGTTTGATTCCAGTTTAGGAAACTAAATCGGGGTTGAGTCCTTTCATTGTATTCTTGTCGATTAAGTTTATGTTAAGTCGTGAAGAAAAAAATAAAAAATAAGTCATTGTATCTTTGCAAACTGAAGTTGGTGTTTTTATGAACTATAGTTGATATCTTTATGTACTGGAGTTGGTATCCTTGTTTTTTGAGTTTGTGCTCAGCTGTGACGAATCGAACAAAATGAAAAACAAATATTTTTTTTTGAAAAAAAAATTGGACAAAAAACAGGAAAGGTATAATGGTCTGCATAGAAAAAAGCTTTTATTTCAAATTTTAAGCTTTGATATAACTTTTGGGTCACTAAAATCATTATTTTGTGATATTTTGTATTTTCTAAAAAAATAATGTAACTTTTTGGTCACATTGTTAGTTTTAATTGACTTTTGGATAATTAACCTAAAAAATATATATTTAATCTATATACAGTATAAAACTGTGTAATTGTGTATATTCCTACCCATTGTATTCAAGCCAACACTCTCATTGGAAACATAGTTTGCTAAACGTAGTTGCGTCCATTGAACATATATATGTGAGGAGCAAGATAAAATCTTAAACCCTAAGGCGATGCTCTCTTTGACCAGAATAAAAAAAGAAAAAAAAGAAAAAGGCAATGCCCTCAAGCAACCCTAGAGGACCAAACATATAAAGACAACACCCTACAGGCTACAGCATAGAAAACACACAAAGAAAGACTGAGACGACTGAACTAGGTCTTGCCCTATTTGGTCTGCGACTAACTAAATTAGGTAGGTAGGAAAGATATCACAAACTAGATTGATGAGGATTGGAGTAGGAAATGGCACTGTAGGTAGTTATATATGCAAGCTGTCATGCATGCACGATTCCAGTACACTATTCTTGGGACCTTAGCTTGGTAGAGAGAGAGAGAGCGCGCATTGCTTTAGCGAGTTAGCTAGAACTTTTGCCTGCAGCTGCAAGCAAGGCTTTTGCCTCTTTGGCTCACTATCCAAGAATGAATACACGCCATGCCAATAAAGGTTCTGCAACTACACGAACCCAGCAGTGCGTATATGATCATCAGCTTGCTGCCAATTCAATACAACTCAAAAGCTAGGGGCAACCGTACGATCCCCAAGCTGCGTGGACAGCAGTTAAAGGAATCGCAATCTCTTAGTCGTGATCTTCATCAGAATTTTTAGCCAGCCAGCAAGCAAGCCCTACATGGAACTTAGCTAGGGCATGCTCGTGCCCAGAAGTTATTGCTCTGAATCCTCTGATGCGTCGTTGTTTTGTGCCAGAGAAAAGAGATTCTATGTGTTTGTTCGGGAACAGAATCAGAATCAGAATCGTGGGATAGTGAATTCGAAAAAGGAAACAAAAGCACGTGAAAATAGTAACTATTTGCTGCCACTCTCGCTCCCACTTTTCTTGACTGTGACGGGTGACGACTCTCAAATCATATCATGGATCATCTTTTCATTTGTAGCTTGCTTTCTAGCTGCAGAGCAGTGCTGCCCAGTGTTAAGAGTCATTGGTCAATGATGGAGCGACGACGACGCGCCTGTCCACCTTGGCATGGTGATGCATAAACTACTTTTCTTTTCGCTCGACCAGGTAACCCTAACCACTCGTTCCGGTCTCGTTCGCTTTTAACTCTCTCTTTTTCGATACAAAAAGTCTCACTGTATACTGAAGTTTACACCATGTCCGATTATTAAAGTTTCATAACCTATGACTTTAAAATATTTTTATTTATTATAATATTTTTATATTTCTAATAATCAAGGTCTTATATTTTAAAAGGCGATAAATTTTTTTTTTATTTTAATTTTTTCTCTTACCTGACCCACCACTTGTTAAAAGTTTCATAACTTTATATTAATTCTTAAAATAAGATCTTATTTGAGATATAGAACTTTCATTATAAAAAATTACTTAAATTTCTCACCATTAAAGAATACAATTTTCATTAAAATCTCATTTTAAAATATAAAACCTTCATGATTTGAGAAGATCTTAAGTAAAAATTATGGAATGGGAACAGAGAGAGGACCACACTTCACACTTGGATGATGGTGGAAACTGGAATTTTGTATATATACAAATAAACTAAGGGAGATGAAGTGTGTGCCAAGCAGTTATGTCATGTCGATTTCGGCCGTTTTTCTCCATTCACATAAAACCTTCCCATGCGGCCCTGCTTTGTGGGAAAGATATATAAATGCATGTGTATACATGGGAAATCTTGCAGAGTGCAGGAGATGATTTAATTACGTACGTTTTGTATATTTCTTATAGATGTATTCAGTGTATCTTATATTTAGAGTTTTAGACCTAAAGCGGTGGAGACGATGAAATATACCTTGCACACTTGTGTGCATTAATTACACAAGTACTCTCTAAAAGGTTTTGCTTCACTTATCGGAATAATAATTACTTAAATTAGCTCGGCGAGTCTCCACCTGAATTGCCATGTACTCTGTTCAATCATATACTCATCATCTCTAACGTCACAATGGAAACAATACAAAGTATACAACTCGGCAGAGCCCCAGACCGGGTCCCGGTTACCGACCCACCGTCATGTGAATTGTGGTCATAGTGTTGTGGGACTCTGTGGCTAAATGCCACTTTTGTAGTTGTGATCAAAAGAGCTAAATGCTTCCCTCCCAATATAGGAATGATGGAACTACAATACAGACCTCCAGTTCAATACCCTCTAAATCCTCGCACAGTCGCACAATATTACGTGACTGTCTTCAAGAAGTAAAATATCGGGTATCGAGAATATATCGACAGTCCAAAATTTGGATATATCGACGGAAATATCGACGAAATATCGATCCACTGAAAATTCTGACGGAAACTAATAAAAATATATGGAAATTTGTAATGAAACTTTTTATATGATCAATTACCTACCTTATGTAAAAAGAAAATATTGATCAAACATCAAAACATATAAATTTGCTATATTACTATATGAATTAGTATGTGTTAAGTGCTGATAACTATTAAAATATAATTTAATAGTTCTATTTATATTTTTTGATGGCTAAACTTTAATGGGAAGCTAGACCATCACATTTTTGTACAATATGTTACACATCACACATTATAAAATCAAATATATAAATACTTCAAAACCACATAGAGGACCTATGAGGTTCGAAATTCACACTATTTTTCTCATCTCTCTGTGCAGAATCATGTGTGTATTGTGAAGAATACTCATTAAATGATTGCTCTCCCATATAATTCTGCACGTATTGACTTACATGCCAACCATATAGGTCAGGGGACGGTCTTTGAAGATTTTGGAGCTCGTAGTATGAACCAGGCATTGCTCGACTTTCTTCATTGCTATCATCATTTGAGGCATTTGTTTGTGATTGTAACGATGAGTTATCACTTGTTGGAAGACCATAAGGCATGATATATGAAGGATAAGGCATTGCAAAATTTTGACAAGTTTTTAATTTTGTTAAATTAAAAAAGTTACTGAAAATTTCAAAAATTTCGGTAAATATCGGAAAATATCGGAAAATATCGGAAATATCGGGGATATATCGGAAATTTAGGAAAATTTTGGAAAATTTCGAAAAATTTGGAGATATATTCACGGATTTTTCAGGTAAGTTCAAAAAATCGAAATATCGGCGAAATATCGCCGATAATATCGATTTTGCATTCCTTGGTCTTCACTACACTCGCTAGAAACATGTAAAAGAAAAAGGTCACATTTAATCCACGAAAAAGTAATATATGAGATTAGTCATATATATATATAGGGTCCTTTAATTATGAGTAATTCTACGATTTGTTGTCCACCGGTATGCATGTTAAATTTTACACTAGTTTTCCTTCTTATATATCTTGCACATATGAAAATTAATGTAAAATTTTACTTGCACACTATTAGACAATACAAGAAAGTGCACTCTTTTAATTATATATCTTTAAAGGTTACATCATTGATTTGACGCACAATACATAAATTGCACGTACACCTTATTAAACGTGTTAGGAATGCAAGTTCACATATAAATAAATTACATAAAAGATCGAGTTCGGGGGTTTTCATCTAGGGTTCTTTTGGAACATTTTAGTATATCATATCTTTTATTTATATATACCAATAATATATGATAAGAGAAATAATTTTAGGCATCAATAAGATCTTGATGTAGAGGTAATAGATCTCTGATCATCGAAAACGTACCCAGCAAAGCAGCTCTTTAGATAATTATGGAGATTTGTCTACCCTCCAGAAATTCATTTACATATATAGGTGTACTATATTATACCACAACCTCAACTATGAGTCTATGATCGACATTTTCCTCATTTGCAGAAAATAAGTAACAAAGATGTATATATGTTGATCTAGAAGATGTTGTATCTCCTTTCAAAACATGAAAACTTGGTATATATAACAGATCTGGGTCTTATCGCTTCCTCTAAAAGAAACTTTGGCAATCGAACTTGTTTCCACACATTTGTATATATTTATTTGAATAAACACATTACAAATGAGGGAATCATGTAGATACATCGATCATTCACATACTAATTAAGAGTAGAAAGAAACAAAGGGAAGATAGAGGATCATACTGCGATTATGTGTGCAGTAGGATATGAATTGGGAATTTAACTCGATAGTCGATGAGGAGGAAATGGGAGGAGGATAGTCGATCAAGCAAGATATTAGAGAGATGAATTTTAGAGTTCTATTAATCAGATCGAGCTATATAAATTGAGAATTTAATTCGATATCTTTTGTTTATTTTATTGTATGGTAATTATGAAAAAAATTATAATCTAAACATTTATAAGAAGAATAGAATAAGTCTTCGAAAAATTTGATGTGACATTTAAATATAAAGATTGAAATTAAAAAAAAAATCTGCGATGACATGTCATGTGTCAGATTGAGATCACACGTCATATCCTCGTTGAAGTCCTCTAACATTTTTGTGATTTATGATAATTAACTAGCCACATACGTTGACAATCGACTGCCAGTAACAATACTCCTCACATAAAACAGCACCCCAAACATATAATTAAGCTTAATTAACCAGAGAACAAAGTGCAAGCAGGCAGCAGGTAGACTACGGTTTACATAAACTGTTACAGACCATAGCAAATAATTAATTAAGTAGCAGTATTGCTAGTCGACCTTGGCAAAGCCACAGCATGCAGCTCATGCTTCATCTCACAGGAGAGCTTGAGCACCTCGCTCAGATCCACCGGGTGCTCCTCGTCCTGGGACCACTGGAACTCCTGAACCAGCTTGGCCACCCAAAACGACGCCGTAACCATCCCCAGATTCTTTCCCGGGCAAACTCTCCTCCCTGCCCCGAACGGAGCCAGCCTCAGGTCCCTCCCCCTCACGTCCACGTCAGCGCCGCCTTCGCTTGCCACAAACCTCTCTGGCCTGAACACGTGCGCCTCCTCGCCCCACACCTCGGGGTTCTGCCCAATGGCCCACATGTTGACCATCGCCGTCGTCCCGCTGGGGATTACCATCCCGTTGCTGAGCTGGACGTCCGACGTGGACATCCTCGCCCACGACAGCAGTGGGCCAGGCGGGTGCACCCTCAGGGTCTCCTTCACCACTGCCTGCAAGTAGGGCAGCCTCTCCACGTCAGCGTCCGTCACGCTCCTCCTCTCTCCTCCCACGAGCCCATGGATTTCCCTGTAGAGCTTATCTTGAGTCTCAGGGTTTAAGATCAGCTCGGCCATCGCCCACTCGGTCAGCAAAGCGGTCGTATCAGTCCCTCTGAATATCATCTCCTACGGGTAAGGGACACATGCGTACGTACGTACCAAAAAACAACAATTAGTACACACAAAAAAACCTAACAACCAAACAACGTTACTTAAAAATGAAAACTTTAGAAAAAGTGTTGCGTACCCATAACACAGCGATCATGTCATTTTCCTCGAGCTTCTCGTCACCATCCAAAGAGAGCAGAACATCAACGAAGTCGGCGTGATCCTCCGGGAGCGCCTTATTGGCGGCGACTCGGTGCTCCTGAATGATGCCCCTGACGAGTTTCCTGACGCGTGGCACTAGCTTGGCGCAACGCTCTTTGATACGGAAAGGGTCGTAGACGAGGCTCAACCAAGGGAGATAGTCGGACAAGTTGAAGGCACCGAGGATTTCGAACCCTTCTCTAACCATGTCCTCCAGCTCGCTCAGCTCCGACTGGTTTGTTACGGCGTCGTGTCGTTTTCCGAACACGCTCCCCATGATGTTGTTGAGGGACGCGGCGCGGAGGTGGTTCCGGAGAGAGACTCTTCCGCAACGGGATTGTTCGTCGGCTATGTTGTTCAGCATGGCGGCGCAGTCTAGCTGGCGGCCGGTCTCGTGTGCTACAATGCGCCTGGGAGCGAAGAGGTGAGAAGAAGAGATCTTTCTCAGGAGTCTCCAGTAGGGTCCATTGGGAGCGAACCCCATGGCTCGGGTGAACATGAGGCTCTTAGCCGACTGCTTTATAGGGCGGTCAGCGAAGTGCGGGGAGGTTAAGATCTCCCGAGCAGTGTGTGGGTCGGAGGCCACGACGGCAGGAGTGGAGCCGAGGCTGAAGGCCATGAGCTGTGTCGTGGTCGCCCTTCTCCAAGCCATGGAAGCCAAGGTGCGGTGAGCCAAGCCGCGAGAGAGGCTGAAGAGGGAGCCGAACATGGGAAGGCCCTTGGGTCCGGTTATGGGGACAGAACCCTTTTGGTTGTGGCCGTTTTTCCATGCGACGCCGCCGGTGGTGAAGGCCCAAGTGACGAGTGCGAGGGATACGAAGGCGAGGAGCACACAGAACAGGAAGTAGGGTTGGAGAAAGTCGGAACCGAGAACGGCTGGGAGGGTTAATAGCCACCAGGTCGTGTCTTTGCTAAGAGGCTCCATTGAAGAGGAAACAAATGGAAAATGGAGGAGAAGAGTTGCGGAGCGTGTGTTTTTAGGTGGTGGGTTGTTAGTGAGGGTGAAGAGTTAAGAGGAAGAGGACGTATATTTATAGACATGTGATTGGCACTGTATTGGTACGCGTGGGAGTTTAGGTTAAAATTTCGGTGTCAAATGCGTGAGACAACTAGGTGGTCTGTTGGCCCTAAAGAAAATTGGCTAGTTTGTCTATTACATAGACATTTTGGAGATCAAGGAATCATATTCAATTGACATTCTTGAAAAGAAAATTTATAGTGTACGGAGGTGTATTATCATCGTAACCTAAAGTACAAAACAAGTCACACGAGTATTGAAAATAGTACGTTGTACATTTTCTTTCAGAAAATAAAAAGATTGATTTTATAGTGATTCAGACAAAGAAATAATCTACAGAAATGAGATCGAGTAATATGACTAATATCAGATGGATTAATAGTGGTCGAGTCACTTTGAGCGAGGTATTATTTGGTGAAAATGAGAAGTATTGGGTCGAGCGGTCGAGCCGGAGAGGGATGGAGAGGGACTAGACTACTAGAGAGTAGAGACTAAAGACTAGAGAGGGTGGAGGGGACGGCGGTTATCTGGTAGGAGAGTGTTTATGGGGCGACAGTGAATGTTGGACAAGGGGCATTGAATGGAGGGAACATAGATTTCAGAATTGTAGCTGCTGCCAAAAACAGACGGTGCTCTATCTATCGCAGTAAGGCTTGTTGCGCAAGTAACGATCTTGGAAGCCGTGACGGTATTCGAATTGAATTTGTAAAAGACAGAAACAGGCGGTTCAAGGTGATCGAGCTACCCAATCTCATTCGGACCCTAGCTCCGAATTCAGATTAACCAACCCGAGTGACCCGACGCCCTAAAACCAATCACAATGCATCTATTCCTCGATCCTCCTGACCTCCTCCCCCTGCTACTACTACGACGTACAGCACTACTACTCCTAGCAAGCTACCTAGCCTCGTTCTTTACATTATCTAGTCATGAACGTTGACTGTACAGAGAGAAATCGGGACTTAATGTATAATAATTTTATATTGTTAAAGTTTGCTATTTGTTTTTTCATTTTATTTACTGTACTTATTTTATTTAAGACCAAAAGTTATTTTGTGGTTAATGTGTTGTATTTTTTTTACGTTGAGAAACACGAATTTTTTAGGCTTACCAAAAGCGGAGACAACTTGCACCAAACCCTAGCGTCGCTTGGCCTAGGATTTTGGTTGCGCCGATGATGGAGTTTTCCAGTGACAGTTCTTGGGCAGAGGGGCGAGTGTGGAAGTGAAATCGGAGAGGCGTCGGTGATACGCCAACAGAGGATAAGATATGAGACTTACTTCGGAAGAAGAGAAGAGTTAGGGGTGGCAGAAATCTCGAATTAGCCGAGCGCATCTTTATGGTATGTTGGTGGAGCAGCAGTGGTTGGGATCCCGGAGGAGACAGAGACGTACGATGGGGTGGTCGGTTCGGAGGTGGAAGCATGATTGGTTTGGGGGTTGCAACAAGCCTTTGTCGGGACCCCGATGGAGTCTGTGGGGATGGTGGCGGCTCTGGATTGATAATAAGACGAGGTCCCAAATCGCCCGAGGAGTCTGGGTTTGTCAATCTTAAACGACGGTGAAGGAGGTGTGACTAGCCTCGGGCGGTGATGGTGGCAAGATTGGTGGCTCGGTCCACAGTAGTTGACCTTGGAAGACGTAGTCAGGGGCGGTGGATAGACATAGTCACGATAGGGATCCCAAAATCTCTGGCGGCTACAAGTATCCAAGCTCTAAACTTGGGTTATTGTGGGACCCACACACCAATCCTCCTTTTGGGCCCCATGAAACTTTGGGCTCTCCTCATGGCCTTGAGTAACATATGGGGGCTGGTCCAACATACTAAATTCTTTGTATTTTGTACGTGGGACCCAGGCGACCTCGTCAATCTCGTTGGTTCGGCTAATATTGGTATGACTCTTAGAAATTAGATTATACTTATTTCAAATTACGCATTCGTTGCAAGTTTCTTTGCTCCGTCCGAGGTGTTATTATTACGTCACACGATGTAGGATTGGCGACCGTGGAGATACAATGTGAAGATATATTTTTCGTGAATGACCGGCTATCAAATATAGCACAACTATTGACACGTCATTGTGTGATTTGTGGCCCAGAACTGATTTACCCGGCAAATGAAGACATTCTGATTCTAGTTTTACAGTATCACTATCAAGATCTAATAAGTTCTATGTGTTCTTTTATTTTTGATAATTTCATTATCCTAATTGTACTTGACCTAATTTTAATAGAAATTTGCGTTTACCTCAAAAAAAGAAGAAGCAAAAGTTATAATGATGAAAAATTATAAATTTGACATTCCGTAACTTATTTGGAATTTTTACCTTTTAGGTGATAATGTTAAAAAAAATTAAGTCTTTAGGAGTTATGAGATAGTTTAAGTCTCCAAAATCGTGTTTAAATTTTAGTTTTGTTAGAGGAGAAAAGTAAATGCAATAACTGTAGACTGAAACTGTATCTTTATTCATTGATAGATGACCTTAAATATAGACATTACAATCAATTACAATAAGCCTGCCTATAAACCAGAGATTTAGAGAATATCTACTTCTACTCTAATTAGGACAAGACACACACCGGGATACTAGAAATATACATTCCTTGAACACTCCCCCTTGTGTCGAGCTTTTAATGTGTGATGCATAATCTGTTGCCTCACTAAAAACCTTGTCAAACAAACAAAAACCTCATGAGCAAAACAAAAGCATAGTCAAAGGGAAAAAGAGTACAACGCATCAACTACAAAAGCTACTACATATGATGTAGACTCCTTATAGTATCTACCGAAATGTGACTTCCCCTAATTGGTAACTCAATCTTGGAGTTCAGATAATCTTCGTATTTCAATGAGTCTCACATGTTTCATAAGTAGATTTTAGAAGTGACTTGGTGAACAAGTATGCAGGATGATCCGTCGAACCAATCTGGTTCATATAGATATTCAATAACTGCTTCTGTTGTTGATTGAAAAAGTACTTCTGTGAAATGTGTTTTGTGTGATTACCTTTAATGTAACCCAACTTCATCTGTTCAATGTAAGCCGCATTATCTTCAAAGATACAAGTAGGTGATGTCGTAGTACATGATAATCAAATAGACCCTCGAATATGGTGTATTACTGACCTAAGCCAGACACACTCTTTAACCGCTTTATGCAAAGCTATAATCTCATAATGATATGAGGAAGTAACAACAAGGGTTTTCTTTGTAGATCCAAGAAAATGTCGTGTTCCCCATGGTGAATACATAACTAGTTTGGGAACATCCTCTATATGGGTCAGAGAGATACCCATCATCAGCTAATCCAATCAACACATCATTCGGTGTCTTGAAATAGGGGACTACACTGAAATGTGGTTCAGTGCTTGCAGCCGGAGCATTTTTTGACGGGTCAAAGGTTTCACTCGACTGGTCGAATGAATCATGTTGATCCGTCCAGCATGCCATCTTCGACGAGTCAAAAATCCCAGTTGCAGAAAGGTGCATTTCAACCATTTATTTTTATGGAATTTCAAGTTTCTCTCTTGCTTATTTGTAGGGGAAAAATAAGCACAAGTCAATGGATCCCTTCAAGTACCTGAAGATATGTTGTACTTTATTCCAATGACGTTGTGTTGACGCATAGCTAAACCTAGCGAACCGGTTCACTAAGAAGTCACTGGACGTGTGCACTGAACCAAATACAACAAAGCTCCAATATCACTAAGATATAGAACCTTAGCTCCCAAGAGTTCCTCATCATCATCTTTCGGACGAAACGAATCTTTCATGGGTTCCAGGCTGTAAACAACCATTGGTGTGCTTTGTCTATGTTAAATTGCTTGATTTGGACATAAGCAAACTAGTGAATAAGAATTCTACCAACTCGATCTTCTATCTGTAAACCGAGACAAAATCGAGTCTTACCAATGTCTTTCATCCCAAACAACTTGTTTGTTTAATGAACACACATGGGAATAACTCATCATTCTTGTATCACTTCCCAATAAAGTAGTCACTTAGAATAGTGAACGCCTCAATTTGATCACATGAGCACTTCGTGGTTTAGAGTTACTTAAATTATGTATAACTATGTCATCCGACACTCTCATGTATATCTCTGAATTAAGATCCCCATAGAGATATGTTGTAACCACATCTATTACATGCATACTCAGTCTTTTGGATATTACTAAACTGATCAAGTAGCAGAAAGTAATGATGCCCATGACTGGAGAATATATCTCCTCATAATCAATACAAGGTCATTGAGAAAACCTTGTGCCACAAGTTCTTCTCATTGTGCTTCCAAATAAAGACCCATTTATGTCCAACTGGCTCAACATTCTGTGGGCATAGCACTATCGAACCGAAAACTTATCATTTTTCTCATAGAGTCTAGTTCAACCTGGATTATAACTTTCCATTTTGGCCAATCTACTACTCTATATTGACAATTCTCCATTAAGTGGGGTTCCACTTCATCATCATCAATGATTTTCTAAGAGACAGAATAAGTAAATGCTTCATCAACGAACATGGAAGAATTATCCATAATAACGCTAGTATTTGTTTAACTCAGTGAGATTTCTTTGTTTACTCACATGGCCATTAACTTTGAGGCATCTCCCAGTGTTTGTCAACGTCGACTTTTAGGAAATAATTTTAGATAGAAACAATCTCATGTGTTAATGATGGAATGATCATATTGTGCCTAGATGGTTTGTTTTTTCATCGGCAGCTCATCGGCGGATTTTGACCGACGGTACACCCCCACTATGAGCAGGAGAAACACTACATTTCCCATATGTATGCGTTAACTTCCCCAATTCTAGTGACTTCCAACCTTGCGGGCTTGTTTGCAACAGGTTTATCAAATTTCGTCACTTTCACGATATCAGTAAAGGAGTCAGACATCGAATCTGCTTCTTTCTGAAGATCGGGAATACATTGCACTTTAGTCTCGATCTTAGATATGCAAGGATTATAATGAGACATAGTGGGGACATATCACGTCAATTTCTGACGTTTAACCAGAATAGAACCATTCCTATATGCCCCTAACGGCGGGAAGTATGTCTCATTAAGGTGACAATCTGCCAATCTGGCAGTAAAGAGATGTCATGTCAAAGGTTCAAGATAGCATACTATCGTT
Source organism: Geum urbanum (assembly GCA_946800695.1). Taxonomy (NCBI): domain Eukaryota; kingdom Viridiplantae; phylum Streptophyta; class Magnoliopsida; order Rosales; family Rosaceae; genus Geum; species Geum urbanum. Next base: position 45,219,830 of record OX327003.1, on the reverse strand, counting down.
AGAAATTCATAACCAACATAAATTCCTAATCGACGTTGAGGACCCATTTTTGTATGCAATGGAGGCGTAATAGGCACATATAATGCGCAACTCAAGATGCATAGAATATCAGGCTCATATCCAATTACCAACTGATAAACACTGAAAGGTTGGCGTGCTACGGGTCTAAATTGAATAAGCATAGCTGCATGTAACACTGCATAAGCCCACATAGATACCGATAAATTTGTATGCATTACCAAAACTCTGGCCACTACTGTAACCGCTTGATTTATGCCTTTTCTAAACCGTTCTGTGAATGAACATGGGGAACATGATGTTCATCATCAATCTCAACTGATATACAGTAATCATCAAAAGATTTTGATGTAAATCCTCATGCATTATCCTATCTAATAAACCTGGTTGGATTGTCCTGGTGGTGAGCCTGAAGTTTAATGATATGTGCTAGAAGTTTTACAAAAGCAACATTCTTTAAGGATAGCAAACCAATGTCTAACTAATGCGTTAATGCATATACCAAAACTATAAAGTATTTAAATGGGCCGCATGCAAGTTTGATAAGTCCACAAATATATCTTTGGAATCTGTAGAGGAATAAAAGTTGTGTCTACAGCAAAAAAAGTTTGTGCTTATAACTTTGCTAATGAACAAGTTTTGAAAAACAAGTGATATGCATTGGATATTGCCATAAAAGAATCCGGTAGGAGAAACACACAACGCCTCAGCATTATTTGGCCGGGAGGGTGTTGCCATCGTCTTGTAGACTGAGCCTGGATCGAGAAGAGTAATTCTCATTCCCTCCATCTAAACCAATGATATTAGGTATTCCCACATGCTTCTTGCTCTAAATCACAGATGACCATGAGAATATCTCAGTATCTTGATCATCATTATGCCAAAATCTTATATGAGATCGAGTCACACAGAGTATTATGACTTGCTACATTGGAATCAATGATCCAAACCGTAATAAGATATAAACTACTATTAATGTTCATAAACTTCTCCCGAATCCGCTTTCTGCCACATTGTACGGAGGTTACACACAAAAATTCTTCAATTCTTATAATATGTTTCAAAGTGAAAAATCGTTGGCGCGAATGTCTTCAAAACTTAACAAGGTTCGATTAGAGTGATGATCATGACAATAACTAAAAATTGATGTAAAAGACATTTGATGTAAAGAGAATCAGGCTGAGAAGTACGTATCGACCCTAAAAAAAATTCGGAAATTTTCTTTTCTTCCAAGAAACTGTCTCTGAAATCTCGTAGAGTGCTTGACATGGCGTGACAAAACCAATGTACAAAATAACACCAAATATGAGTACAAACCTCGACGGGTTAGAGGAATCTTCGACGGGTCAAACTAGTTCAATTGGGGTCCATGGTACCCTTCTCAACGGGTAAAGACATAACCCTCAACGGGTTGAGAGTGTCGAAAAATGAAACGAATTTTTGATATCGGTGGTCGAAGAGTCGAAATTTTTTTGACAGGTGATAGAAGGATCTCTTCGAAGGGTCAAAGGGTTTGGTCGACGGGACGAAAGATCCCATAAAGGCTTAGAGAAGGACAACCTACGACATGTCGAAGAAAAACCAGGCAAAAATTTTGATAGGTTGAAAACATGCCAAAAACGATCCACGGGCTATGTCTCGACGGGTGTTAGGACCATAATTATTTGTCTAATATGCTCATAACTTTAGGTTTATTATTTGCTTCTCATGAATAAAGCATCATTTTTATACTGTTTCCTTTTTATGCTAGAAAATTGGAAGTTGGCACGGAAATGCTATTAAATATGGTAAATAATCACTTTTTGGAGAAGCCGAACACATTTCCGAAACCCTTGGAGCGAAATCGAAAAAAAGACAAAAATGGAAAATGTCGGTCAATGGTCAACACAAACGCTGCTGCTGCCGCCGCCACCACCATCATTAAATTATTTATTAATTATAATTTTCATTAATTAATAATTAACATTTAATTATTTAATTACGATTTAACTAATTTTTATCTATTTTAAAAAAATCGCTTAGACGACAAAATAAATAGTTTCGTCATCTATGTTGTTTATTTATTTTTTAAAATTCTTTTTTATTAAAATCAACCCCTTAGACGACGAAGGTTTTTTGTCATCTAAGTGAATTTTTTATTTTTTAAAAAATTTGACACATAGGCGACGAATAACCTAAAATTTTGTCGTCTAAGTGGTTTAATTTAGGCGACGAATTGTTTGTTTCACTGTTTAAGTTCTCACTAAAATGACGAAATTTTTGATTAATTTTTTGTCGCTAAGTACTTAGACTACGATTGTTAGAAGATGAAACTTAGGTGACGAAAAATGCCACTAAGGCAATGAAACTGGTTCGTTGCCCAAGTGTGTTTTTCTAGTAGTGTGCAGATCGTAGAACCTTGGCTTTGGGGAATCTTGGGTTATTTTGATTCACTCATCTATCTCTAATAATGTATCTATACTCCATTTTAGCTACGATTTGTGAGTAGTCTCTTTATAGGAGGCTATGGGTCAAACCCTAGCCATTTGATGTAAAACAATGATGTTTAATTTATGTTAATATTTATATTTTGAGTGTTTTGTGCTATTGAATGAGTTTTTTGTAAGTGTGATGTGATTTTGGCATGTCGATGTGTTTGTGCTTAATGTTTAGATCTACTTATGCATGTCTTAGTTTTGGCTAAGTTAAGATTTGTCGAAGAGACTAAGAAATGACACTTAAGGGAACTATCCATTCACTTAGGTAATAGATGAGTATGTAACATGACTGAGGCTTACACTCAAAATGTTAAGCTTAGGAATTGGTTTCCTTGTGCTTGAGCATGAATTAAAATACTTTTGAAGTCCTAGTGACTCAAGGGTTTTCGGTTAAGCTTACAATGGACCGAGAAACTTTGTAGCTAGTGTTGATTCTTTCGGCTTGTAACTCAATACGTGCGAGTTGGGAGGATTCGTTAGAACATATTCCTAAGTGCTTCAATAGAGGCTTGGGAAGGGAAGCCATCCAAAATCTTCACATATGTTTGCAACCAAACTCATTGCGCATGAAATGCATTAGGAGCCTAACACCAAAAGTGTAGCTCCTACTCACTACCACATTTTTAACCATTACTAGCAAAACGAAAACTAAGGCCGACGATTTAAAAAATCGTCGGCAATAATTTTCATTATTGCCGACGATTTTTTAAATCGTCGGCCTTAGTTTTCGTTTCGCTGGTAATGGTTAAAAATGTGGTAGTGACTTTTAGTTTACTCTGTGCTTCATGGATAGACCAAAACCTTCTACAATCCCAAAAGGCCTAGGAGTTTTGGCCTATAACCAAGTGTGACCCGAGAAGGCATGATTTGGACAACAAAAGGATTTGTTCTTGTGATCCAAAATGTGAGCATGTAAACCGGACTAAACAACTCATGACCTTAAATTGGACATTGTTTGAGCAACAAATGATTAACGGGGGCATCGCTAGCCAACCATTCTTCTATCTTGAATTTGTTATCATTTCTATTTACCATCTTTGCTTTAGTCGTAAACAACCAATCAACCCTTCGTTAAATCACTTACTGTAGTCTAATCATCATTTTCAATGTTGAGTCTCCAGAGGACTTGACGTTGTGAGATTCATTTCCATATTTTATGTTTCTTTGTCGCATTATTTGTTTGTGTTTCACGCACCTAAAGGACTAGCTTAATCGAGAAAAGCTATGGAATCAGGTTAGTTAATCCTCGTGGGTTCGACACTCGACTTCTATACAAATTATACTACTTGACCTCGTATACTTGTGGGTAAGAAAAATTCACTTAGCCTTAGACTAACTATTAATCAAAAGGTTAGGGGACATAAATTTCCTTAACAACGGATCTAGAGGAAATCCGACTGGCCGAGATGCTTGGGATCAGAACGTCTGCACTTATCTTTCTCGTTTTATGGTATTTTTGGTTTCATACGTCCATGTAACTTTGTATATTTCAAATCCTTCGTGTATTCTAAACTCATCAGTACCAGATTGGGATAATGCATGAAAATTTTCAAGAAGCAGTACTAGAATGAGTACAAGTAAGGAAGAATTACAACCTTCAGTGATCTCAGAACGGCTGTTCTTCTTATCTTTATGTACTTACGTGCCTTCCCACTAGTGTTGTAATTTTTAGGTGTTTTCTTGGTCTCAGCGGGCCTTGCATTATTGTTGAGAATTATCTCATGACACCTCTCTTTTTTGGCCAAGATGTTCATGAGATCACTGAATGTTGTGATTCTTCCTTGCTCACACTCAATCTAGAACTGATGAGCTAAAATAGTCATGGAAGAAGGGAAGATGTTCAAAGACATCCCAATTATATCCTAATAGGTCTTGAAAACTCTATAAAAGCTCAGATCCAATTGTAGCTCTAACATAGCTTGGTTGTAAACTTGTAATTAGCAACCTTTGGATAATCCAATAACTGGATTGTTTCCCATCTCTCTGTCAATTCTCGAAGCTGTGCGTTATGCACATTTTTGAAGCGATGTTTTAAAACGTCATATAAATTATTAGGATCCTCCTTTTGTAAATACCGCTTCTTCAAAAGAGGATGGATATGCCGCCTCAAAAATATGAGAGCTTGAGCTTTATGGGTTGCATATGGTGTGTCAATTACGATATTCTCACCCGGAGCTGCGGTTGGTGGGTCGGTTGTATTAGTGAGATCCTTTCCAATGAAGGTATTTTTAACTTCGAAAACCCAACGATGATACTTTTTTCCATTGGCATCAAGAATATCGAATTCAGGCCTAGCCAGCTTAGTTGAAGTCATTTATAAAAAGGACAAAGGAGATAATTAGTTTAGAGATTGAAAACCACAATCATTAATATCAAGTTTAGGGAATAAGAAAGTGATTAAAGATGTATGGTCAGAAAAATCGATGCTCGATAAACGGTGGCTTCATAGCACACCCAGAAACTGTGACTATCAAAATTCGTCACAAATATTGATTTTCTTTTTCAATGTACAGTGACTCCCTCAGGACCGTTACTAGTATCAAACTTTTGATAACATGTATTGATCCATAGGAACTAGGGCATATACAAAAATTACGGTAAGAAATCAACCTAAATCTAGTCCTTGATCTAGGGTGTTGCGGTAATTAAGTTTTGCAATCTAACTTCTAAATCCAAGAAAGTGAGAAAATTTATCTCGAGGGTGTTATATACGGAATAAGAAGAAATTTAAAGGGAACCGGGAGCCACGTGGGATGGTAGCCGGCAACGATAGAAGAATCCGGTGATGGTGGCTGACGTCGATGTAGACGGCAATGGTGTAAGAGGTCGGCAGTGGAGGTTGCACTATTTATGGTTTTAGGGTTTCTACTTCTACACCGAGATATCATGAATATACTTTCCTTGAACAAGTTTTAGCTTTGGATTTTGTTTCTGTTAAATCCTTGAACTTGAAGCGCCTTTTGTTCACGTTTTTGGATTTTGTTTTCTATACAATTAGCATTGCATCTTGGCAGCTAAACCTATCTTTGATATCATTTGAATAAAATCGAGAAAGTTTTTTCTGTCAATCTCCGGTGGATCTGGACTATTTTGTTCTTCTTTGGTATATTGTATCTTCTCTACTTCAAGTTTTATATGTATGCAAAGGATAATAGTCTAAGAGCGGTGACGATTGAAGAGCATCTTAATCACTCTCGTTGTTTTAAATATCTTGCTATCAATTCCATGTATCTTGTTTTTACTGTTGTTGGATTGGAGATCCCACATCAAAATAGGACAATATGAAATACAACTTAAATGTGGGTGGAGTATTCATAATTGGCTAATTGTATCGAGTCATTTTGAGGAAAAAAATTCATAAAATCCTACACCTTAAAGGTGGTTCAAGTTGGGACAGTATTGGTATATGATTGAGAGACCATATGGCACACTTGCCGCTGTTCAACTTGGTATTATAGTGGGTTTCTCTCCAGTCATGTCCCGAGTCCATTAGGCTCAAATTGAAATCTAGGTCCAATTGAGTTACTTCCAGCTGAATGAATTTGGCATTCAAAAATATGTGTTGGCTTCTGAATGTATTATCAAGATTTCGATGTGAATTTCAGACTTAGTTACTTACACGTTCTAACTTAGTAGTTATGTTGCACGTGAGGGGGCATGTTGGACTAGAGATCTCACATCGAAATAGGACAAAATAAAATACAAATTAAATATGGGTGAATTATTTCTCTTAGAATTAGGAGTCCACATATCACTCTTGCTTTAATACTGTTAGGTGGTAATTGATTAGATCACGGTACGTGTTGGAGTAGTTTTGTGGATTGGCACGTTGACACTGATTTGAGGACGCACTATGAGTTTAGGCAAGTTGAGGATGATTTTGGAAGTGTTAGCCAATTGCACATAGTTCGTTGAATTGGTTGCTTATATATTATATATAAGGATTAAAGTCATCACCATGGTCTGAACTTTCACCAAGTCGTCAATATGATGTCCAAACTTTAAAAATTATCAAAGTGGTGCCCAAAGTCTAAAAATCGTATCAACATGATGCCTCGAGCCATTTTCCGTCACATAGCCGTTTACGTTGCTGATGTGACAATTTTTTAAAAAAAATAGAAGAGAAAAGACATTACTACCCTGGTAATTTTTCCTTTTTTTATTTTCTCTCTCTCTCTCTCCTACAAAAATGAGCAGTAGCCAATAGAGGCAACTTGGTCCTCCGAAGTCATGCCTCCTTTCACCATCATCGTTGGCTATGCTACTTGGTTGTGGCTTCCTAAGCGATATGTCTAGGCCTCTCCTCCATCGAATTTGATAAACCAAGTAACATAACCCAAGTAAGTTGAAGACGTGGCCCTCAGGGGAGAGGTTGAGCTCCTCGTCGACAAACTGAGCTACGTCCTAGCGCCAAGGTCCAATCTGATCCGACCCACGATGATAATCGTTGTCTACCCCTAACTTTAGTTGTGTTCGATATGCACTTGTGTTTATGAGTTTCTACTTATATATATGGTCTAATGCGCCCCTGTATCCCTCCTCCTCGTCCGCCGGCGGCTGGGTTTTTGTTTTTGTCTCATCACGGTTTGGTCGGGGACGTGTTTAGGTGACAACATAATCTGTAGATTATAGATGATGATGTAGATCAAAGTTATTATGTAGATAAGTGATTATTGGCTCTTGTATTTTGCTCGTCTGGTTCTTCGGAAGTACTGCTCTGTGTGCTTGTTCGATCTGGATGAGATCGACCTCCGAAGCCGCAACACTAACGTTGTGGACCACGTCACCCTCCGCCGATTATTGACGATCGACCTAGTTGAGAGTGACGATGGAGTGCGTCGTTGGAGGTTCAGCTTTGGTTGACAATTAAAGCGGTGTTGTGGCCAAATTGGACTAGAATATGGACGTTGACGTGGATCGGGACACGGAGTCCTAGAGCTAGATCTCATCATTTCTGAAGCCCTCGAGGCAGATCCACACTGCCATCTCTGTCTCCATTTCTCAGTTAAAATTGGAAAATGATTTTTGGTTTGTTTCACTGTGGTGAGAGAGAGAGAGAGAGAGAGAGAGAGAGAGAGATGAACAAATGTGAGGGTAGTAAACCCACATAAACGATTCTGTGACGGAAAATGACGTTACGTTGATATGATTTTGAGACTTCGGGCACCAATTTGATAATTTTTAAAATTTAAACATCATATTAACGATTTAGTAAAAATTCACTCTAGTTATGACTTTAATCCGATATATAAATAATTAAAAAGTTATGCATGGAACTTTTCCAAAGTGCAGTTTCATTCTGAGCATGGGAGTCGCATCTTTTCTTCATCTTCAGCGTCCTTGTTATATGTTGAAAGGAACAGTTACGTGTAGTAAATCTTCAAATTAATCATATATGTAGGTAGAGGTCCTAGCAGGTTTTTCTCCGAGGAAAACCAAGTCCATCAAGTAAATCCCACACGGAAAATGAGTGGTATTCTGAAATCCAGAAAGTCAATAAGAAGTCTAAATGTAAGCTCCGTTAATCTCTAAGCCAACCCTTTTCATTTGGTTAATGAGTTTCATATGGACCTGTGAAAAAAGGCAACGAGGCAAGAGAGGTGGAAACACATGTGGCATATCGAACAAAATATGTCTTTAAAAAAAACCTTGGGCTACACCGCTATACCATGCATGGAGTCAAAATTAGCTACCAGTCAATTTATCATGCAGTTTGTGAATGTTAGACTAGGGGTCAGGAATGGGCCCGGCTCGGCCCAGTTCGGCTCAGGTAGTGCTGGCACGGGTCTGGCCGGGCCGGGCTTCAACAGTGAGGAGATGTTTACGGGCCAGGCCAGGCTGAGTTTTGCAATTTATAGTAAGATCCAGGCCCAGCCCATCCAGGCGGGCTTCACGGGCTTCAGCGGGCTTTTACGGGCTGGGCCTCTTGGGATTTTACGGGCCGGGCTTATTCAAATGACTAGAATCAAAAGTTTAAAAACAATACAAATCCAAATCTAAAATACCTCTTTACATCTAAATTGCATCTTCAAATCAGAATTTCAAATTTACAAATCCACAATGCTTCAAATATTGGTTGCAAAAATTCAAAATGCTAAACATTCAAATCCACGGAATACTTAAAATCCAAATACAGAATACTATAAATCCAAATCGAATGCTATAAATCCAAATCAAGAATGCTTAAAAGTCTATAGTTCAAAGTTCAAAATTACATCTTATAAATCCAAAAATCAAAATTACATCAGTAAGAATTAGGAAGATTAGTTGATGAGAAAACTTCAGATGCAACTTCTATCGGAGTCCTCTCTTGAGGAGGATGTGAGACATCAAGAAATATGGCCTACACATTATACGAAAAATGTTAATAACCTACAAATTCAACAAAATTTGAAAACCAAAAAAATTAACAAAATGCATCAATTGATCAACCTACATCTCCCATGTCCTCAAAAGAACATTCATCTTCAGCCTTACTATCAATCATCCAATCTGGACGTGCAGCTCTAATAAGCCTTATTTCTTCAGCTCTAATAAGCCTTATTTCTTCAGCTCTCTCTTTCTCGCGCATAGCCTCTTGCATCCTCAATTTTGCTAAACTCCAATCCTTATAGCAGACCAACGCCTCAATTGTATTTGGACTCAAACTGGCCCTTCTTTCAGATACAATTCTACCACCTAAACTGAAACATGACTCTGAAACTACAGTAAAAGCAAGAATTGTTAACAAATCACTAGCCAAAAGAGATAGTATAGGGTATAATGGTTGATTTGTTCTCCACCAAGCCAAGACACTAAACTGATTATCATCATCAACCTCAATAGTTGGCAAATCTAAATATATTTGTAAATCATTTGATATAGCAGAAGAAGCATATGAAGTTGATGTCTTTGCCCTTTTTAAAGACTGCATTGAGAAATCTCATACAATAGGCAATCTTAAAGAACCAGAGACTGAGGACAAACAAGGAGAACTCAAAACTTGAGGTTGGCTAGGTACACTAGAGACAACATTGACCTTGTATGTTTCATAAAGAGCATGCAATTCAGTTTTTAAAGCTAGCAATTTTCTATCTATCTCAAGCTGATCAATGTTCATACATTTCAACCATTCACCAATAGCATATAACTTAAATCTAGGATCCATAATCGTGGCAAACCAAAAGGCTATTGGAAAAGTTCCCCAATACTTATCAAATTTCAATTTCATGGCATCCAATGCAACCTTAAACATAGTAAATTCAGAATATGCAACGAATGAAGCATGGATATTCATCAAGCAACTAATAACACAACAAGATGTAGGATAATGCACACCAGAAAATATCTTAGTTGAGGATGCAAAAATTGCTAAAAAACCATTAACTAATGTAGCAATTGTCCAATCTTGATCTGATGGGACATATAAATTACAAGATCGTGATTCATTCAATTTTATAGCATACCTATTCAAAGGCCCTCTGTACTTTATTGCTACTTCCAAAAGTTCATAAGTAGAATTCCATCTATGAGGCACATCATTATCAATATTTTTTTTAGGTAATTGCAAATCAATACAACAACGCACCCACAACTCATGTCTCTTATTTGAAGAATTCATGCTTCGAACAACATTCACAATTTTATCAATAGATGAACCTAAAATAGATAAACCATCTTGCACAATCAAATTCAAAATATGTGCACAACAACGAACATGAAACAACTTTTTTGGCACAGAATCGATCATTAGATAATCCGGAAGAATGCATGCTATCACTTCATTATTTGACGCATTATCTAAAGAAAGAGAAAATATTTTATCATGAATATGCGAATCTAACAACTCTTCATATATATGACTTGCAAGTGACTCTCCTGTGTGCGGGTATTCAATCATCTTAAAGCATATTATTCTTTTATTCAAAACTCATTCAATATCAATAAAATGAGCACTAAAGTGACATATAACCCATTTTTTGATGGGAAGACCAAACATCACTAGTCAAACTAATGTTTCCAGGAAAATTTTCAAAATATCTCACAAGCTCTTCTTTATTCTCATTAAACTGAGCCATTACATCTCTTTTACATATTGACGCTGAAATTCCTCGAAATTGGAGACAAAATGCTCGATTAATCATTCCATTAAAATCATGTTTTTCAACTAAGGTAAAAGGTGATTTAGATCTTATAACATAATTAACAATTTCTTTATGTGCAACATTCTTATCATAAGCAAAAACATTCAAATTTCCAGAAATATCAGCACTTAATTTTTTCTGATTTTTTTTATGAGTGAGTAAATGTCTTCTTAAATGACTAATACCAGCACTAGGACCACCTCTAAGTTTATCACTACAAATCAAGCATTTATTTTTCAGTACCGAAATTCCATCATTTTTAACTTCAATTCTTTCAAAATACTCCCAAACATCACTTGTAAACCTAGACTTTTTAGAGGATGCAGTATTTTCATTATCATCAGTTGCATGTTCCATTTATAAGCTTAAAAAAGGTTCAGATTATGATACTTAAGTTGCAAGCTTTCCTTTCATTTGCTTAGTGCTAGACTGCTAGTGCATCAATATCATTTCCTCATTGCTCCTGCATCATGATGTATGGAAATGATTAATATTTAGTATTCATCATTCAACTACAGCTACGAAAAATGACAACAACAACTCAACTACAGCTACGAAAAATGAATCTGTTTCATTCCCATTCACAACTGCTGCTTCAATTTTCTATTTAACTTCATCCATTTAAAGATCTATATGTACAGCAAAATAAATAGATTGGGACATATTCAATACCAAGCTGATTAGCCGAAGTAGTAGCAGATTGGATCGAGACAGAATACCAAGCTGTGAATCCTGTGATGGACTTGTGTGGCTGTGTCATCTGTCAACCAAAATACCTGGCATCAGATTTAATAGTCTTTAAGTATACCATGAATCAATTGAAAACATGTTAAATACAGAGAAGGTATGCTAGTGTCTTTCCAAATACACATGAACAGATGCTTGTTATGCCTATTACCTAACCCTGAGGGTGACTGCTCTCAATGAGATGGTGAATCCGTGAATGTGATATTGAGAGGGTGAGTGTGAGATCGAGATCGAGAGGTGAGGGTGAGTGTGAGATCGAGGCAGTGAGGGTGAAGCCGTGATGTTTAAGAGAGGTTCGATGAGGCTGGTGAATCCGTGAATGTGAGATCGAGAGGGTGAGTGTGAGATCGAGATCGAGAGGTGAGGGTGAGTGTGAGATCGAGGCAGTGAGGGTGAATCTGTGATGTTTGAGAGAGGTGAGGTGAGGCTGGTGAATCTGTGAATGTGAGATCGAGAGGTGAGGGTGAGACGGTGAGTGTGAGTCTGTGAGATCGACATCGAGGCAGTGAGGCTGTGAGGGTGAACTGGTGAAGCTGTGATGTTTGAGAGAGGTGAGGTGAGGCTGGTGAGCCGTGATGTTTGAGAGAGGTGAGGTGAGGCTGGTGAGCCGTGAACGGCGTGAGGTGAGCGACGTGAGGGTGTTTGTGAAAATTGTGAGTCTATAAGTCTGTTTGACTAAAGAGAGGCGGAGAGGGATAGAGGCGGATAGGGAGAGAGGCTCAGAGACTTATAATCCTTATATACATGACTGTGTGAGCGAGTTAGATGTTAGGGTTAGGTTAGACTGTTAGAGTTAATCTAGATCGTTGAATATTTACCAAAAAATAAATCTGAACCGTTAAATCGTATATTAATTTATTTCATTATATCATTTATATATAATTTATACTCTACATATTTCTATTTAATTATACACAAAAATAAATTCAAAAAATCATATTTTACGATTATAATTAAATCTATACTTTTTATTTGGATAAATGATGAGGAAGATTATATTATTGAGTTATGTCATATATTATTAGGGACTGACACCTTAGTGCTTAATGAAATACCTTTGTGAAACTTAATCGGTCATGTTTAATTATTTTATAAAATTGACCGTTGAATTGATTGGTTAGAATATTCTAACAATGTCTTTAAACTTTTATAAATTTTGGACTTGATTTAGACCTCGATCTATGCATTTCGCCAAATGTGACCGTAGTACTCTTACAACTAAAACGTAAATTACCCGGCCCCTCCAGAAAATAATTTTTTGACATCAAATTTTGGACACATATTCTTATGGATTACATATCTATCTCATAGTGTCAAAAAAAATTTACATAAAAGAAAAATTTACATACTCCCCCCATAGGAAAATAAGGAAAATAAAATGAGTGTATTTTAGTTATTTCACAAATTTTGTTTAACTATATTGATCGAGGTCTAAACTTACTTCGATTAGGCTAATTTTTACGTAAGGTATCTTTTATTACAAGGTGAACTATTATATATGGCCTTCTTTATTGTTAAAACATTTTTAATTCTTATATTGTTTGAATTCTCTATATCCACACTAATGTTCTTACATTTATTCCTTAGTTATATGGGATGAAAGTTTTTTGTGAAACGTAATCGATCATGTGTCATCATTTTACAAAATTGACTGTCGGATTGGTTGTTCATAATATTTTAAGTAGGCCATCCCTAATTTTTATAATTTTTAGACCTAAACTCTGAACCCTAAACCTTAAACCCTAAACCCCAAACCCTAAACCCCAAACCCCAAACCCTAAAAAAATTACAATAAAATCCTAGAACCGTAACCCTAACTTACCCTAAACCTCAAATTCCTAAACCTTAACTTACCATAAATCTTAATCTCCTAAACCCTAACTTACCCTAAACCTAAACCCTAACTTATGCTAAACTTTAAATAATGACTTAATAGTAAAATAGATTGAAAGGACCCAACCTCGATTTAGTTGCCTAAACCGGAATCAAACCCCTTCTGAAAACACGAACCAACAAAAACCATCAAAATTTCGGCAGAGTTTCGTTACTAACGTGGAATTACCATTACCTGCACCCGGAAAATACACTTCATCTTATGCCACAAAAATCAAACCGTGGGCACCAATCCCATCCGGATTTCTCAATATATCAACAGTAATGTAAAGTAATAAATATAACTATACTTTACAGAAATCCGGGGAAAATCGTATGAAAGTATACATCAGAATACTCAGAGCGACTTCTAATATAGATATACAAATAGTAGGCCAAACTAAGAACCTACCATAAATGAAACATCGCTCAAATACTATGCCTCCGACCACGACGTGCGACACCAGAGTCCGAACTGCAAACTGGGCACGGAAACCGAAAAGCCCAGGGGAAAGCCAAATAAAAACGTTAGAGTGAGTGGACGAAAATAAACATATGCCTTTCACCAGTCTATATACATAATCAATGTAAATCAATGCGAGTTTGGACAGTATATATGGAGGTTGCCAGACGAGTCTCTCAAGCCCGACGGTCAGGTGAATCGCTCAAACCCAACGGTGATAGGCCAGGGGAATCTCTCAACCCCGGGGGCATACAGGGGAATCTCTCAACCATGCCCAGAGGAATCTCTCAACTCTGGTCCAGAGGAATCTCTCAACTCTGGCGGACTACCGGTGATCAGCCGAGTAGCCAAAGCATCGATGCAGTAATGCCATCACCAATAAATATAAAATAATACCTCCGAAAATAACACATATCTCAACATCGTCTAAAGTAAATACGGAAAATCACGATAAATCACGAACTCGCAAACAACTGTGAAAATATAAAATTGTCCACTCACAGGTGAGCGTAACGCGATTCGCGTTAATCCCGTGATCCGGCGGAAAATTCCTCGCCAAACGAACGATTACGAACCCCTGAATAATCATAAAATTCATTTCTCAAAATCATAACTCGACAACTCAAATCAAATCACGAGAAACAACCGTTCTCGGAAACACATAATTCAATATCGACGAATTGTCGAAAATCCGATAATCACACCTCAAAGCCTCGCTATAATTTCCGATGCTCAAATCAAAAAACAAACCTCACCACTGCGATCGGGGCGCGATTCCAAGCGAAACGACATGCAACTTGTCGAAAACCCCGAAAAGTCAACAGTTGACCACCGCCGGTGGCGGCGGCGCCAACCAAACTGAAAATTTCCAGGCGGAGCAACACTTATTCCACTCAAAATCACCCAACAAGTAACTTCTATAACTACACCAAAGTCCAATTCTCACTCTAACTAGGTCAATTTCAAGCAAAACCGAAATTACACAAACTTTTCAATTCAACAATTCTCCATGTACAAATCGAATTGGAACTCTATACCTACATGGTTAGATTCGTGGAGAGGAGAGCTTCAAAGCCCACTACATCTTGTAGCTCAATTCGGCCGGAATAGAAATCAACCAAAACCCCAAAATTCCTCCAATTTTGGCCGAAAAATTCTTCCACCTCTGGCGTCCCTTGCCGTGAAAGGTGGCCGGCAACGGGACCGGGATGCCGAGGCACACTTGAAGGGACAAACCCCGACGCCTGGGGTGGCCGGACGGAGCTCGCCGCCGGCGAGCCGTAGCCTCCGCATCGCACCTCCATTCCAGCTGAGTTGACCAGTCAACTCCCTTAATTGCAAGGTTTGACTTTCCAGAAATAGAAGCCCCCAATAAATACTTGCTAAATAAGGAAACTTCCGTAATTACACTTTTCGACAAACTTTAAATACCCGTAACTTTCACGTCGTAACTCCGATTTCAATAATTCTCGCGGCAACAAACTCATCTCGACATATTCTTCAATTATCACCCGAAGTCAAACGCTTCAACAAATCTAATAAAAAGTCAACGGTTCAACCCAACACATGGTTATCCGATTAAATAATCCACGATCGTAAATATTCGTAACTTAATCCTTGTAACTTGAAATAATCCTCCGGAAGTTCCCACAAGCTTGAAATTAAATTCTCAACAACTTCCACGAAGGATCCCAAATTAAATTCTCGTCCGGTGATTTAGTCGCGTACAAGGCCGCCATATTAAACCGATTATGCCGAAATTTCAAATATTCATATTTTATTCCTCGGTCGTCCAAATAATGATCCGGAACCGCCCACGAACTCAAAATCACGCGTACAACAACTCTCGAGAAGAGACTCAGCTCAAATTCTCGGCCCATAATTAAGTCGTGATCAAGTCTGACGATTCAATTATCTGTCGGAAATCTACGATTACGCATAACCTCATGGCTTAAGCTGATTACACTGCTAATTCTGTTCCGGGTCGTCACATAGATACACAAATTTAATTATATATGGAATTTGAATATTCAATCTATTATCTATACATGTATATGTAATATATTAATATATATATATATACACAAATATAAAATATATATCTATATAGTACTAGACTACTAGTCACTATATCATATATATATGTCAATATGTGTGTAGGTATAATGATTAAAATCATTAAATGATTTAATGATATATGTACTACTATATTATATATAAAAAAATTACGGGCTTTGACGGGCCGGGCCTAATGGGCCTTGACGGGTTTTTGGCGAGCCGGGCCGGGCTTTAGATCTCTAAGCCAAGTTCGGCCCACTAACCACCTTGGCGGGATTTTGCGGGCTTTTTTTCGGGCCGGGCCGAGCTTTTAACCCACGGGCCAAATGATGACCCCTATGTTAGACGGATTCGTTTTCTCTTTCTCTAGAACGGCTCCTTTTCACACTTTCTCTCTCTACGCCTTAATTTTCTTAATTTAGAGCCATTGATTTAGTCAACCAGATTAAAATTGATTGATCATATAATAAGTTGAGTGCATTGAATTAAAATTCTTTCCCTATAAATTTATTCTCTCTCCGCCTCCATATACTGCGCTTCATCGCCGATCTCTCTCTCCTCCTTTTGTCCCTCGGCCTCAGCTCTCCTCTGAACACCCAGAGCTCCACCGTCAGCGATCTTTCTCTCACTGGCTTCGACCTCCTCCCTCTCTCTCCTCTATCTCTCTCCAGCCACCACCTCGTTCCTCTCTCCGTTGCCAAGAAACTCTGTCGTCGCCATCCACCTCCTCGCTGATCTGACGTGGCACATCACTCGGGCGAGCTTGAACTGTTGAAACCTCGGTGACTATTCACCACCAAAAATCTCGTACTCAATTTGACATTTCCACACCCAAACCCATCACCACCAGCTTCGCAAAACTCTTCCGCCTTAGCCTCCCTCATCCTCCAATCCGACCCGACATCCCTCAATCGGATCCTCACGATCTAACCTTCCACTAGACCCTACTCTCCATCAACCAAATCCTCAACATTCTTTAGAACAACGACCCCCAAAGCCCTCTTCTTCTTAAAACCCTCGACCGCCACCCCACCTACTCCCACTCCGTTGCCTCTTTCTGGGCCTGAATGAGATCCCTCCGGGTAGACCCAAACTCGAAAAACTCCAGAGTCATGGTGGCCAGAGACGGAGAGTGGCTGAGTATCTAGCCCAAGGTGGTGAGATGGTCCCTTGAGCTTATCATAAACTTATTGACTATTGACTAATTTAACCTATCATGTTGTGACACGTGTCCATTTTTGAGAAAACTAAGGCGTGAAAAAAGTCTCTCTCTCTCTCTCTCTCTCTCTCTCTCTCTCTCTCTCTCTCTCAGTTTGGCATGGGGGACGCAACCAGAATCTACAATTAAAGAGAACTCATAGAGAGCTAAGAAGAAACTAGGTAAAATGATTGCTTACGTATTATTGAGTAGGTAAATAGCTGAATACGTAATGTACATAAACCTAGCTTATCACCTCACTTAGTGCGTACTTAACGGCTTAATTATAGTTATAATTGTATCTCACCGCTAACATGATAGCCACCACCGGCAAGATAGCTCCAACTTCAATGACCAGCCTGACCCCCATATTGATATGGATAGCGCCCACGCGCCGAGCAAGGAACCGGCCAGAAAGC
The DNA here is from genome assembly GCA_946800695.1 of Geum urbanum. NCBI lineage: Eukaryota > Viridiplantae > Streptophyta > Magnoliopsida > Rosales > Rosaceae > Geum > Geum urbanum. The sequence continues at coordinate 45,202,455 of OX327003.1, read as the reverse complement.
ACCTCAGCAAAAAGGGTATGCACACTAATCCCATATCGAAGAAATGGTAAAGACCAAAGTCCCAATCACCTATATATACCGGTCAGCTCAACATTAATGGAACGCATTCAATACTCAATCTTGCCGTTACTCTATAAAACTTACATCTTGTTTCTGACTTAGGCATTGGAGAGTTGAAGGCGGGTCACTCTCGTCTCTTCTTAACCAGTGTTGATCTTAGCAGTGGGGGCGATCTGAATAAGAGTAATCGTGGAGAAATATTGAAATCAAAGCGACCGATAACAATATCGACAACGAAGTGACAATGAGATCGAAGAACTATCCAGCGACAGGGATATCTATCCTAAGACAACACCGGCGATATAGTTATTACTGTTTCCATTATATCTAATCTTCTTGTTCAATATCTGATATCTATATCGGTATCGGGTATTAACATTTGCGCCGTCTGTGGGAACTGTACATTAGAATTTGTTTTCCCAACCACGAAGCTCACAGCAAGCGACGAGCATGGATACCAGCCTAACACTAGGTATAACGCCCGACACCAGACGAGAACTTCTCCATCAAATGCCAGTCACGAATGAGCACAGTAGACAACCCGAGCTTACCCAACAACCGGGGAAGCGGCATGTTACACAGGACCAGGATGCCGCCAACAACGCAGATAGGCGCATTAGCGACATGGAACACCAATACAAAATAGCCATGGAAAAGTGTCTCAAACTAGAAAGAGCTCGGGAATTTGAGCATCAACGGTACATACAAGCTGAGGCAAGGTTAAGAGCCACAGAACAACGCCGACTCAATTCAGAATCAACGACTGACTCCGAATGCATGGAACCTCACGAGGTGATCTGACATCGGGAAATGGTCATCCTATCACCACTACAACCCTGTCGCCTAAAAGGAATTGGATCACCCCCAAGACAAGAAAGACTACAATGGAACATCGAGCCGAAATTGAATAATGTCGCACGCATTCCATCACTGCCTGTTTGGACACAGCCGCCGCCACCACCACCGCAACGCGAGATCGCCCCGGCAGAAAATCAGACCGATACAGGTATGGCGGCAAGGATCTTCGGCCTCGAAGCAATGATGCTACAGTTATCACAACCCGAGGTGAGCTATCTGGATCGCACACTCCCGGTAGTAAGTGTCGAATCTTTTTCGACCGATATTATGCGCTGAATGCGACAGTCACTGGCCAAAGTCAAGCTCGAGCGGTACAAGGGAAAAATGAACCCCTCCCTCCATATCGACATCTTTTTCTCGGCGACAACCGACAGAGGACATGATGACGCTACCAACTGCTACTTATTCATGGAAAACCTTACCGGCAAAACACTCAGCTGGCTCTTCAGCCTACCTCCGAAATCCATAAAATATTTTCTGGAACTTATTAGAGCTTTCCTAAAGCGATATATAATGTCGGCTAGCTGCTCACTAACTTACAATCAATTGTAGGCTATTTGATAGGAACCTTCAGAAGGACTGTCCGCGTTCATCTCACGATGGAATATCGCTATCGCTAATTGTCGAGGCATCATCGACGATTCAGTCTTTTGCGTGCTCAGGAATGCACTACAACCCGGGTCGCTAACATGAAAACTCAATGAGAACCTACCGATTACATATGGTGACCTACTCAATCGAGGCGCCCAACTAGAATTACAAAATTTCGGCTCCAACCCCACATCGATACAACAGGTAAACACATTTACTAACACCATAATAACCAATGTCCAGAGCACGCTTCCCGCACCAGATCTTGTACGGGCGACATCGCCTAGGTATAGAGCTGGATCGCGCGATCAGGACTTGCAGGATTGGAAGCATAACGGTCGAAGAACGGGAGGAAATCAAAGATATCATGGCGGCAGGAGCAACTACGTCAACAATAATGGAAAGCGGCCGCGGGACGAAAAGAACGACCGACCCCACAATAACGTAGCACTGTTATCACAACCAGTCTTCAGCATATTGAACGCCAAATATGCCGACATCTTAGCAGCTCACCCGGAATTATTCACCTTACCGAAGAAGTCATACTGAGCAACAGAGTATAGAAACACAGGAAAGTGGTATAGCTTCCATCAAAATGAATCACACGATACAGAGAAGTGCTAAGGCGTGAAGAAGGCGGTAGAGTCGCAACTGGAAAAAGGAAACCTATTGGAGTTCAAGACGGGAAGCCACAACTCACCAATGGCAGTAGTAGCAAACATCGGAGGCATCAGAAGAATCAACGCCATCACGAGCGGTAAGTCCAAAATAGAACGAAGAATCAAGCAGGCAGTATGTAGCCTACGGCAAGGATCGGCCAAAGCTGCCAAGACCGGGTGGGGATCCATCACGTTCTAGGAATCTGAGGAGCAGAAAAGACCACCGGTATTGGAGGACTATCCTTTCTTGGTCGACACCGTCATCGACCTATGCAGCGTCAGGAGATGTCTCCTAGACACGGGATCCTCCATCAACGTCATATTTTGGCCCGTGTACGATGCCCTTGAGACTTCCGTCTAAACTTAAGAAGGACCACCACCCATTAGTAAGCTTCTCCGACGACCAAATCCAACCATTAGGAAGTGACTACCTGAGAATAGCGTTAGGACATGAGGGCTGCAGCGCAGAAACCCACATCGAGTTCCTAGTGGTGGACACTCCATCATTCTACAATGCCATTGTCGGGTGCAACACACCACATAAGATTAATGCTATCGTATCATAGAAGATTCTAACGATGAAATTCCCCACACTCAGTGGTATATGCTTCGTCAGGGAAACAGCGCCCACGTTGCCAGGATCAAAAGGAAATTCCAACTACCCAGCACATAAGTGTGTCTACTTAAAAACAACCCATCGGCAGAAACTCCAGACGACCCAAGAGAGGGATCACTCACGGCTCGACCCGTTAGCGAAGAGTCAACAAAGCTCATCCCAATATCGGACGAGCACCTTGAGCGAACAGTCTGAATAGGAACCAATCTGGATCCGACAACCGAAACTGCCCTCATCAACATCCTCAGAGAGTGCGGCGATGTACTTGCATGGTCTTACGCCGACATGCCAGGAATATCAACGGACATCGTTTCACACAAGTTAGGAATCTCCCCCAACGTCGTGCCTAAGAAACAAAAATGAAGGGCTTACAACGAATAACAGTATACCGCCATGTAGGAAGAGGTGACCAAGCTCCTCGATATCAGATTCATTAAAAAGGTCCATTACCCAGCATGGGTCTCGAACGTCATCATGTTCAAGAAAAACAACAATAAATGGAGGCTGTGTGTCAACTACACCGATGTCAACAAAGCCTTCCCAAAGGACACCTTCTCATTACCAAGACCAACTCGCCGATGCCACCAGTAGCCACGAACTCCTGTCAACAATGGATTGCTACTCCGGATACAATCAAATCAAGATGAACCCAGTAGACGCCGAAGCAACATGTTTTATCACCGACCGAGGGTTATACTATTACAACGTCATGCCGTTCGGAATGAAGAATGCGGGAGCAACATATCAACGATTCATAATGGAGCTACTGGCCCTATTGGATAATGATAAGGTAGCAGTTTACGTCGGTGACCTAATAGTCAAAAGTCAACACCGAGAAAACCACGTTAAAAACTTAAAAACGGTTTTGGATACCCTCATCAGTAGTGGGATGAGGCTCAACCCGGCGAAATGTATCTTCGGAGTATCGGCGTCCACGTTCTTGGGATACATGGTAAACTAGAGGGGAATAGAGGCCAACTCGGAGAAGGTCCAAGCCATCCTCAACACAACACGACCAGTAACAAAAAAGGCACTTCAAGCTCTGACTGGTAAACTAGCATCGCTAGCTCGATTCATCTCACGCTATACCGACAAGTGCAATCCGTTCTTCAAAGCAATAAGGGTTACAAAGAAAAAAACGGTGGAATAGACTGACGAGTGCAAAATAGCATTGGCCGCATCAAGCAGTATCTCGCCCACATTCCATTCCTCTCAGCTCCTATACCATGTGAAATTTTATACATCTACCTAGCTATTTCAATAACTGCCATTAGCTCTGCATGGTTAGGTGGGAAGCGAACACAGAAGTGCCAGTGTTTTTTGCAGGAAAAAGGCTGGACAAAGCAGAGACAAGGTACCCGGCGTTAGAACAACTGGTCTTAGCACTTATAGTATCGGCGAGACGCTTAAGACCATACTTCCAATCACACACTGTCTACGTTCTGATAGACCAAGCACTTCGCCAAGTGCTGACAAGCCCCGACCACTCGGGTAGACTAACCAAGTGGGCGATAGAACTCAGCAAGTTCGACATCAAGTATCAACCAAGATGGGCGATAAAGGGTCAGGTGATAGCAGACTTCATAGCAGAACTCACACCCGCGTCAGAAGACCAGTCACAACAAACAACCTACACGTTACCCTCCACGACGCCAACACTGCCACTTACACCAGTACAGCTGTCACACTGGAACCTATACGTAGACAGATCGCGAACGATGATCGCAGCAGGAGTGGGAGCAATCTTAACCTACCCTGGAAGAACCTACGCCGAATACGCCCTACGATTCACGTTCCATGCATCCAACAACGAGGCCGGACTGTAGCTCGCCTACGAAGCTTTGATCGCCTGACTGTAGCTCGCCATTGACACGGGAGCCAAAGATGTTAATGTATTTAACGACTCTCAATTGATGGTAAATCACGTAACTGGGGACTTCGAGGCAAGAGGGACACAGATGTCGGCATACCTAGGGTACGTAAAAGCGTTGTTAAGCAAATTCTCTATCTACAACATAACTCACATCCCCAGGGAGCAAAACAGGAGGGCTGACGCCCTAGCAAGACTAGCAACGACACCATTGATCACTACAAGAGGGCACACAATGGTGGAAACGTTAGAAAAGCCAAGCATCTCCAAAAATTTCCAAGAAGTATTCACACTCACGTTAGCGGCACCGCCGACATAAGAGAAAGATTGGAGAAGGGTCATGGTCAATTATTTAGCGGACGAAACAGTACCAGCTGACCGCGAAGAAGCAAGGAAATTTGCTCAATGGGCGGCATACTACAGCTTGCACAACGACCAACTATACATGAGCAAAAAGCGTTTCCCTATGATCCAATGTGTCACGGAATCAGAAGGGCGCAAGATACTAGAAGACGTTCACGGTTGTAGGTATGGCAACCATAGTGGACCAAATAACATAACACACAAACTCCTTCACTACGGTTTCTACTATAAAGGAATGAGAAAAGACGCAAGAGATATCTTAAACCAGTGCCGGATGTGCGCCCATTATGCTAATAAGATACACGCCCTGGGAGCACCAATGTCCATCATCATAAGCCCGATACTGTTCACACAGTGGGGACTCGACCTTATCGGACCACTAAAAGCATCATCCTGCCAATTTAAATACATCATCGTCTACATCGACTACCACACGAAGTACATCAAAGCAAGGCCGCTTGTGCTCTCATAACAAAGAAAGTAATTAACTTCCTCTGGAAGGACATATATTGCCGATAGGGAGTTCCGCTCACAATAGTCACCGATAACGGGAAGCAATTCTACAAAGACGAAATGAAGAAATTCACGAGTGGCTTGGGAACTCGGTTAGTATTTACATTGGTGTACAACCCTCAGACAAACGGACAGGTAGAAGCGGCGAACCAGAAAATAAAAGCCGGGCTTAAAAAAAGAATGGAAGACTACAGCCACAAGTGGGCAGAATGCCTATATGAAGTGTTATTGTCAATACGAACAACAGCGACAGAACCAACAGACGCCTCACCATTCTCGCTAGTCTGCGGAGCAGAAGTGGTCTTGCCATTGGAAATCATGCACCGAAGCCCGAGACTCGAAGGATACGACAAAGACACAAACGAGGACTAGCTGAACATGGCCAACATAATCCTGGAGGAGGGACATGACGAAACCAATATCACACTCATGGAAAACAAGCAACTAGTCGCACGACACTATAATAGAATAGTTAAGGCACGAAAGCTCTATGTCGGCAACCTAGTGTGGAGAGAAGTTATCCCCAAGCCAAAGGGACTAGCACCGATATGGGAGGGACCTTTCAAAATCATCGAGAGCATCACGCCAACTACATTCATCCTCGAAGACAAGAATGGCCTCAAGGTACCACACACATGGAACATAGAGCACCTTTGGTATTGCCACAAGCAAAACAGGTTCTAATATTATGGCAATTACGACGTTACAAAATTTTATGCATCATACCGGGGACTAGCCTCATCCCAACATAAATGTGGTATCGCCATCAATGAAACGAAAATTCTTTGGACCTTTGCTTGTAAAAACAAAATGCACTTGGGCCCAAATTCATGTAAAGCCCGAGATGCATAGTAAAAGCCCACGGAGGCACGAAGTAGAGTAGAGTAGCAAATTTGGTGAACCACTATAAACATTTGTGTAATTTACTTATCGTCTTTACTTATCGCTACTTAGTTACTTTCGTTCCATATCTCGCTATTATACCCCTTGTGTTCATTTACTAACAACATCAGCATGATTGATATCTACTTGGTATATCCAGTTTGACATAATGGCAGAACGAACATACAACAAGCAAACGAATTTCTTTCAGACCTTTCATTGATCAGCGATACCCAACCATACTTGTGAAAATTTAGCAAACATATATCTTCCCATTTAAAATAGCATGTCAGTCAGCATCTTGACCCACGTTCACGATACTGACCAAGTAACAAAATAGCCATAACGATGAAAAGAGTACTAAATATCATACATCTAGATTGTTCTAACAAAATACTGACGCTATTTCAAAGGGCACCGGGCTTCACGCCGGGCCGATAACATTACCATCTTGCAGGATCATCTCGCACTCAGCCTGATGAAACCGCTCACGGTACTTGATCGCCAGCTCCTCGCTCCTCACCTGAGAAAAAAGTTCAACATCACGAAAATGGCGAGTTAGGGGAGTTGATGGTGACACACTAGGCGTTAGGGGATGGAAGCCGTTAGGAGTCATACCTTCAAGGACATTGCCCCGCTGACGGTCCGCCTCCTCATCCTCCTCCGGCTTAACCTTAGCCAAAGCCTTCAGACTGGCCTCGCACCTCAACCTACGCTCCTCGTAAATTTGTTGCAGATTAGCGTGGTACTTTTCGTTGACCCACCGGTTCTCGAAGAAACGAGCTTGTGTCTACTGAAGACTGTCGCTGAAGGCCTTGCGCAGCACCGCGCCAAAGGTCGGGCTGGCCTTGAAATCCTCCAAGGAGTCGGCCATTTCCTTCTCACGGCACTTTTCAAGCCTTTTAACTTAGCCACGAAGAGCAGACACCTGGCCCTCCGCGGAAGACAACCTAGCCTTAAGGTCCTCCACCCCCTGCCACTCCTCTTTTACCTCCATCTCCAATTGCTTGACGCGCTTGAAGAAGGCGTCCAGGCACTCTTCGGCGAGTTTCTTCTGGCCCTCTCGAAACTTATACTCTTGCTGCAAGGATTGCCACTCCTCTCTCGCCTTCACTAGCTCCTTGTCCTTCCTTAGTAGGTCCTCACTCACGCGAGCCAGCTCCTCGGAAGAAGCAACCATGGTATGTCGTTGATGCCACATTAGCTGAAGAGTAGCGGCAAAGGACTGCATGCACTGATCGGCACCAAAGGCGATGTAGGCCACAGTGTTCACAGTAGGGGGAAGGAGAGCTAGGATCTCGGCCGAGTATGGCGGCGGCCCTTCCCAGGTACTGGATCGAGCGATGACGACGCTATCGTCCATGGCAACGTTAGGATCGCCAGAGGAGACACCGCCTACTAAAGCATAAGGAGGAGGGTTCAGATCAATAATTGCCCGAGTAGGAACGCAGTATTCCATATCAATAAACCAAAGGTTATCAGCATCATCTGTTTCAGCAGCAGACACGTCGACATTCTCAGAAGGCACGGCGATGGTTACCTGGGCGGTATCGGCATCATCTGCGATACCGATAAGAGCGCTAGGGGAAGCACTCTGCCTCTTCAACCACTTCTAAGGTGCATCGCTTGGGCTTTCGCTTGATAGACATAGGCGGGCGCGAGGAAGGCTCGGCGGAGGCAGTCATAATCTTCACCTGCACGTTGCTGCCTACGCGGTCGGTCTAAGACTCGGGCGGTGGAGGAATAATGATAGGATTAGCAAGAGTAAGAGTCCTACCAGAGCGGACGTCTAAGTCGATCTTCTTGGCGGCAGCAACTTACTCCGCAAGCTCGGCAATAAGATCATCAATATTGTCGTACGAGCTGCTCATCTTTCTATCTCGCTTTTGATTCTTATAACCAACTACAAAGCATACAAGCAAAAGATCAGCACAATGGTAACACAACAACAGCTAAATAAAACCAAACGCACAACAATACAAAAGCAAAAAATAGGGCAGCATTCTGGGCGTGTTTGCGAGACCGGTCATCTCCATAATACTGTAGTCGGCAAGAAGGTACACGCTTTTAAATTTCTTACTAAAACCCTTCTCAACCCTATGACATCGTCGCTTTTCAGCAGCAGACATGGCGTACTAGCGAGTAACTACAAAATACGGATGAATAAGAAAAGAAAGAATTCCATAACCCCATGCAAAACAGAATGGAAGGGAGGCAAAGAACACCGAGATAAAAAATCACCTCGGGCTCGAAAGTGGCTGGGAACACAACTATTCGCAAATAAGGACCACTCGCTGGCCAAAAAGTGCTCACCCCTCCAATCCGGGCATAAGCTTGCAAAGTCTGAAAGACTAAGGGAACTTCTATGCCGTTGTCGCAGTGAGAGCGTCCCACTTGTGACGACCCAGAACAGAATCAGCAGTGAAATCAGATTAATCTACGAGCTTGCGCGTAATCGTAGATTTCCGACAATTGTTTGAATCGTCGGACTTGATAACGACTAAATTATTGGCCGAGAATTGGAGCTGAGTCTCTTCTCGAGAGTCGTTGTACGTGTGATTTCGAGTTCGTGGGCGGTTCCGGATCATTATTTGGACGACCGAGGAATAAAATATGAATATTTGAAATTTTGACGTAATCGGGTTTAAATGGCGGTCCTCTTAACGACTAAATTTTTGGGCGAGAATTTGGTTTCGGATTCTTCACGGAAGATGTAGAGAATTTAATTTCGAGCTCGTGGGAACTTCCGAAAGATTATTCCGAGTTACGAGGATTATGTTGTGAATATTTCGACTGTTGATTATTTAATCGGATAAGTATGTGTTGGGTTGAACTGTTGACTTTTTATCGGGTTTGTCGAAGTGTTTGACTTCGGGTGGTAATTGAAGAACATGTCGAGTTGAGTTTGTTGCCGAGAGAATTATCGAAATCGGAATTACGACGTAAAAGTTACGGGTATTCAAAGTTCGTCGAAAAGGTTAATTATGGGAATTTCCATTTTGGGAAAGTATTTATGAGGGTTGCCATAAGTGGAAAGTCAAACTTTTTCCTTAATTTTGCTGACCGGTCAACTTGGCGTAGGAGAGGTGGCGCGACACCTCCACAGCTCGCCGGCGGCGAGACACGCTCCGGCCACCTCCGGGCTTGGTTTTGGATCCTATCGATTCGTCCCGACGTTCTCTACCCATCCCCGGCCTCCTTTCACGGCGTGGGTTGCCGGAGGAGGAGATATTTCCGGCCAAAATTGGTGGTTTTTGGAGGAATTCGGGTTGTATAATTCCGGCCATGTTGAGCTTAAGCAAGTAGTGGGCTTTGAAGTTCTCATCACCATGAGTCTAACCATGTAAGTATGGAGTTCTAGTTTTGCTTGTGCTTGAAGAATTCTTGAATTGAAAGTTTGGTTTGATTTCGGGTTTTCATGAAATTAACCTAGTTAGAGTGAGAATTGGCATTCGATGCAGTTGTAAAAGTTGCTCAGTGGGTGATTTGGAGTGGAATAGAGGTTACTCCGCCGGGAAATTTTCAGATTGGGTGGCGCCGCCGTCGCCGGCGGTGGTCAACGGTCAAATTTTGACTTTTTGGGGTTTTCGACAAGTTGCATGTCGTTTCACTCGAAATCGCGACCCGATTGCAGTGGGGAGGTTCGTTTTTCGAATTGAGCGTCCGAAATTACAGTGAGGTATTGAGGTGTGGTTATTGGATTTTCGACGATACGTCGTATTTGAATTATGTGTTTCCGAGAACGGTTGTTTCTCGTGATTTGATTTGAATTGTCGAGTTATGATTTTGAGAAATGAACTGTATGATTATTCAGGGGTTCGTGATCGTTCGTATGGCGAGGGATTTTCCGCCGGATCACGGGTTAACGCGTATCGCGTTACGCTAGTCTGTGAGTGGACACGTTTATATTTTCACAGTTGTTTTGCGAGTTCGTGATTTTCATGATTTTCCGTATTTAATTTATACGATGTTGAGACGTATGTTATTTTCGGAGGTATTACTTTATGTTTATTGGTGATGGCATTACTGCATCGATGCTTCGGCTACTCGGCTGATCACCGGTAGTTTGCCAGAGTTGAGAGATTCCTCTGGACCAGGGTTGAGAGATTCCTCTGGGCAGGGTTGAGAGATTCCCCTATATGCCGCCGGGGTTAAGAGATTCCCCTGGCCTATCACCGTCGGGTTTGAGCGATTCACTTGACGTCGGGCTTGAGAGATTCGCCCGACAACCTCCATATATATACTTTCCGAACTCGCACTGTTTTACATTGATTGTGTATATAACTGGTGAAAGGCATATGTTTATTTTCGTCCACTCACTCTAACGTTTTTATTTGCCTTTCCCCTGGGCTTTTCTGTTTCCGTGCCCAGTTTGCAGTTCGGACTCTGGTGTCGCACGTCGTGGTCGGAGGCATAGTACTCGAGCTACCTTGTTTCTTCCAGTAGGTTTATTGTTCTACCTACTGTGGTATACTTATACAATTATACATTAGAGATCGCTCTGAGAATTCTGTTGTATATTCTTATATGATTCTTCCCCGGATTTCGGTAAAGTACAAATATATTTATTACTTTACATTATTGTTGATATATTGAGAAATCCGGATGGAATTGGTGCCCACGGTTTGATTTTTGTGGCCTAGGATGAAGTGTATTTTTTCCGGGTGCAGGTAATGGTAATTCCACGTTAGTAGCGAAACTCTGCCAAAATTTTTACGGTTTTTGTTGGTTCATATTTTAAGAAGGGGTTTGATTCCGGTTTAGGCAACTAAATCGGGGTTGGGTCCTTTCACCACTACACCTCTTCTTGGTTGAATACACAACATCAAAGTAAAACAACACTTCTTTACGAGTAGGATAATCCAAACCGGCGAGCTTCCACAAAGCAAACATGGCACTCTGAACCTGAAGCATCAACAGTGAAACCTGGCCCACCGCGCAGTTGAGCTCCCCAAAGATATACTCATGGAAAGGGTGGAGCGGGAGACGCACACTGTAATGCATCTGAGCCCGGTCGAGGGCAATGAAGCCCTTGGGCGGCCTCGAAAATAGTTCACCTTTTGGCAGCGACCTGAGCACAATGCTACCACCCACTTGAAACTCGGACCTCACTTTTTTTCAACTCGACCTGCGACAGCAACTTGGAGGGTTCATCGACCTCTTGACCATCCCTTAGAGGCCACCACAGTGGCCCGTCCAATCCTAGCCCCCGCGAATCGGAGCCAGTAGCACTACCACCGACGAGTGCCGGCGTCACCTCCTCAACAACATCGACATCGGGTTGGAAAGAGGAAGCCATGTCACCTGCGAAATAGTCACGGATAAGGTCAAACTTAACGGTTCACCGATATCGGATCCCCAGTCCGTAAGCGGCTTCCTAAGTGACATACCAGGCCTCCCCAACACCGATAATGCAGCAACACAATAAACATAAATGACAATTAAACAAATAGTACGTACGACGGGACATGCATCAACACAGCCGTTATCTGGACCTGGGGACTAGTTTCGGACCCAACAACAAAAAGAAAAAACGCGCAGAAAACCTAAATGGCATATCGACAACGCAACAAGGCGGCGACAAACACTTCATGAACTTACGATTACACAAAGAAGCATCAAAACCGGAGGAAAGAACCCAGAAAAAGAAAAACCAGAAGCTCTAACAGTAAGAAGCAACAAAACCAAGTATAACCGAAGAGTAAAGAAAAGCAAGCGATGACGTGAGTTACCTGATATAGCATAATAGAAACAAGGGAAACGACGACGAAGCAACAGTGAAGTAGAATCACCGCACGACGGAGTCACAATGCAGATAAACTCTCTCTACCTCAAAGAAAAACCCTAAAAATTCAGATGAAAATGAAAAGTGTGGGAAGGAAGCAGTGACGAGGGCTTAAATACAAACAGATTGGCGAGATCGCGATCGTTGAAAAAGACACGTCGATCCGGCAGATGGTCATGCCTGTCGTATGACGTCACTAAAATTAGAAGGGTTCAGAACAAGAACCGGTGAGCACCATTTTCAAACACACACGACCTTCGAGGTACATGCAATGATCACGCTTTATAGCTACGACGGGACGTTTGGGTACTCCGAGACACCCTACGGCGACACGTGGCAACTTAATATTTGATGGCATTTAATGAGCGCAGTAAGTAGCTGCACCTACCACACCGGCTAAAGAAGCACTCCTAAAGTGCGGCAGACCCATCCGTACAAGTTTCACCATCACCGATACAGCAAAGACCCGCTATTTTGGATCCCGTCATTACAGATACTCTATACTCGCTACCGATCTACGTACTATAAAACCGTTCGGAGGAATGAACTCGAGGACTTAAGGTTTACCAATTCAAACGAGCACCCCCTACCGTAGCGCTCCCAACGGTTTGAGCTACCCGCGATAGAGCAAAACAGCTACCGGCCTTGGCAGGACCAAATGTTTGAGCGCCGTCGAGCGACTCCCTCGATCGGTGCAATGTAGCCGCTCATTCGTACCCCTCGACACTGACCAGCTCTTACATATCAGCCTGCCGGGAAGGACTCCATTAGGAACGGGCCTACTGTGTTAAACCGTTACTTGGAGGAACCCGATATGAATTCATGCCTCTATTGGGAGGAAACTTTGTTACCGTTATTTGTTCTACCTTGGCAGAACGGTGAATTTGCTACTCACTGATCTCGTTGCTAACTAACTAAATCAAATATCGCTCACTTACACACTTGTAGGTACACCTCTCGCCAAGTATCGCAACCTTGGTCACCAAGTTGGGAGACTGTGTGGTATGATACCCAGCTCTAACAAGGTAATATCGCCATTAAGTACGTACAGGTTATTTTGCCGGTATCACTTCTTATAACTCACCAACCAAGGTTGATCTCCTTGGCTGAGCGAGTTGGGGGACTGGTACATATACCTAGCTGATCACCTCACTTAGTGCGTACTTAATGGCTTAATTATAGTTATAATTGTATCTCACCGCTAACATGACAGCCACCACTGGCAAGATAGCTCCAACTTTAATGACCAGCCCGACCCCCATATTGATAGGGATAACGCCCACGCGCCGAGCAAGGAACCGGCCAGAGAGCACCTCAGCAAAAAGGATATGCACACTAATCCCATATCGAAGAAATGGTAAAGACCAAAGTCTCAACCACCTATATATATCAGTCAGCTCAACATTAATGGTACACATTCAATACTCAATCTTGCCGTTACTCTATAAAACTCACATCTCGTTTCTAACTTAGGCATCGAAGGGTTGAAGGCGGGTCACTCCCGTCTCTCCTTAACCGTTTTTTGATCTTAGCAGCGGGGGCGATCTGGATCAGAGTAATCATGAAGCGATATTGAAAGCAAAGCGATCAATAGTGACAAGTACTCACAAACCAACAAAGCGACAACGAGATCGAAGAACTATCCAGCGACAGCGATATCGATCCAAAGACAACACCGACGATATAGTTATTATTGTTTCCATTATATCTAATCTTCTCGTTCAATATCCGATATCCATATCGGTATCGGGTATTAACACGTAACATACATGTCTGCGCTAGCAAGATATACCTTAATATGCAACTTCTTATTTCATAAGCACAATTGATAACGTACTGCAAAGCATTTGCAGTATAGATTCATATTACTGCCAAGCAATTAAAGGCACATCAACTATGATCAAGTAGTTTGGTACAAGTAAAATAAAAACAAGAGAGAAAAAAGGCGATGAATGTTACTACATTGAGATGAGGAAGAAACGGATTGGAGTTAAAGATCAAAATTACTCATGTGGAAATTGTAATCGTAGATGTAAATGAAATGCCTATATTTGTTTTATTACTGCAATGACAATCACTGTAGTGATGATTAATAAGATTAAAAAACATAAACGTAATTGATATCTACAATATTGGTAATCAAATAGAGATTTTTACTTGGTAGATTTGTGTTGTCCATTCTTGAAATCTCTTGATTACACCCATATAACTCTCATAACAGTGGCTTTATGTATTTAGGAGAATAACGTTGTGTGTCAGCAATTTCAAGAATGCTTTCTTTTATATTGAACATGACAGTTTCTTCCACAAAGAAAACTACCCGTTTGTATTTGAATTTAAACACTATAACTGTATTTGATCAAAATATGTTAAATTCAAATTCAAATCTTAAACTACAGTTAACTTATATATATTGAGTCAACTACAATATTCCCAAGTCATCTGTTTCATTTATATCAAATTCTAAGAAATCTATATGTATATTCATTTGGACTTGGAAACTTTGAACGTAATGCACCATTTTTCTATAGATGGCTTTCATTTTAATCAGTTTCTTAGTTTCGATCCAGTTTCTTCCCTCTCTTTTTTGATGGCAAAGATGCGAGAAAATTTTATTAATCAAGTAGTATACAACATTACACAGTAGACACCCTGAGAGTACGTGAGAAAATGCCACTGCTTAGCTATTCTAGAGAAAACCCTACAATAACTAAATAACATTGTAATCAAAGAGAAAACCAAAGTAACTGAGACCATGCCACGCGTGAACTAGGCAAGCACCAACACTGATAAACTAAGGTAATGCGTGCCTACACTTACTCAAGACCCTAAGCCTGGGAGGCCCCAGGGTCCTGCGCTTCCACCACCAACATGACACTATTCCCCTCACTTCCAGGGGAAGATTCCATGCATGGTTTCACAAGTTCCGGAGCCTCGGGCTCCTCTATAACTAGACTTCTGCCTCTGATCCTCTTCCTACGCCCTTTTGGTGATCCAGAAACCACTGTCACCACAGCCTGGGACTCATCCTTAGGTTTATTTTTAGAGCCTCCATGACGATCCCTTGTGCGCTTCGAAAGAGATGCACGCACTTGACCAAAATCATCAGTCAATGAAGTAGAAAGGGCTTGACGGAGGAGTTTACTATCTTGTGGCGGAGCAGGTAGTGGAACCCGAACCTGTCGTTGATATACCTTCACCGACCTACTCAAATTTGGGTTAGAAGTATCAGGATTGTTTCTCTTGTTACCAACTGCTGGCCTTGAATCTGACTCCTGGAGTAGAGATCTCCGGTGACTTTAAGGAGAATGCTCCCAATTGTCAAGCTAGCTCCGTGGCAGAGATACCCGGGAAGGATAATGTTAAACCTGGAGCCGCCAATGATAGCCCAGTAGAGCTTGGTGGAACTGTGAAGGAAGCAGGATTCCTATTCAAACTAGGCATCCCGGTTTGACCAGGAAGCCCCACTTGACCCGGAGCCTCGCAAACTGCACCAACACCGATCACGTTTTTAACTCTCGGGATAGGAATACAAAGCGCCGCCATGGCTTCCTCTGCTGCTTTCATGTTTGGAGGGCCGCCACAAATAACATGCTCAAAGATGCCACAGGTCTGGCAGTAGCCACATAGGTGATCATATCGGAACTTCACCGATGTGACAACTCCTTCGAAATCATAAACCTCCGGTGGAAAGGCTTGCTTCACCGGCTTCTTCACGTTGTGCCAAATCCGAGCACGAATCTGCTTGTCGCTCCTTATTCCGGGATCATCAAGCCATATGATCTTCCCGAGAGTTGTTGCAATGTATTCGACGGTGGTTACCGTCTGCAACCGTGGTGGAAGCCCCATCACTTCGACCCACACTAGGATCCAATTTAGCATGACATTTTCGACGTCTCCTACGCCATCATACACGTTCAAGACAAGATTTGATTAATCATAGAACCACAGCCCTTCCTTCAAGATCCGATCCCTCTCGGCTTCCACTTCAAAGGAAAAAATAAACCGATCCTCATGATGACAGATCAATAGCCTCTTCTTCAAGTCCCACACACCGGTGATGGTGCCCTTAAAAGCCTTAGGGCTAACCTCTTTCTTTTCCGCCAACAACCATCCAACGGCGTAGTACTTAGAGTTTTTGGCATCCTTAACGCAAAACGAGCTCTTGCCTCCCGCAGTGACCGCAAAGGCAGCCGAGAATCTTCAAGATGCACCATCAGAGGAGGCCATGGGGTGCTGTACTGCAAAACTAGGGCAAACCTAGTCGACGTCGCTCTAGGGCATTTTAGCTCCAAAGAGAGTTTGTAAGTCGCAAAAAACGTGCACGTTCGGTGTCTTACTAAAATGAGAGCTATTAAGTTTATGTGACCCCCTTCCTTCCCTTTAAATAACACCAGAGCAAATTGAGCAATAAGCTACCAAGTTTGATTGCATCCACTTTGTACTATGCTACCAAGTTGTCAGTGCTTGGTTTAAGGTTAAATTTAATTTGGTATACATAATGGCATGATCCATCATCAATTTAGCATTGTATTGTTGATGAGTTCCAACAATTCACTAAATTAGACAGTAGACACTATTACCTTTATGTTTTCTTAATTTCATTCCCCTGCTGAGTTTCATAATTTGTTGTGAAATATCACAGTATTTTTTTTTATGAACTGAAGTTTGAGATGCTCATATGTTTTCAGGTTTACGACTGGTCTCACAGTTTGCCATTCTTCGATCTAACCATTCTTAACAGCCAGAGCTACAACATTAACGACAAGAAAAACTGTGAGGTTAAGACAAACGTCATCAATTCCCGAGCAGCCACAACATCCCCATTAATGTGTCACCAACACAAGCTATATACGAACAGTTAATGAAATCCAATCGCAGAAGCAGTGAGCTTTCTTGCAGCGAGAGCATGAGTCCAGGATTCGGAGTTGATTGATACTGAAGTGAATATGCAAGATAAATTGTACAGCACTTGCAGAAGGAAGAATCACACAAGCGGGACATCCAGAATTTGGGACCAATGATATATGAGCTTCCTGTACAATCCTACATAAAGTTGAAGTGTTGGACCCAGCAGTACAATCCTACATAATGTTGGCTTGTTGAGATCAAGGTTCTAAAAAACGCTAGGCGATTCTAGACGGTAAACATACCTTCTAGCGCTTAGGCGGCTAGATGCGGATTAATCGTAATTAGACATTTTTTAGGCAACTTAAAGGCGGTATTAATTCAATACATATATATGTGAAATAATGAATATTTAAAACACTTATATAATAAAATTAGCAATAAATATAGTTTAAATTGTCATAATCTCCATACAAAAATATATAATATAGAGTAATAATCTCAAATCTCAAATTATTTGGGTTTTAAATTATTATTGTTTTCACGCCCAACATCGCCTAGGCTCGCCCAGGAGCGCCTGAGAGCGCCTAACCCGCCTAGATTCACCTAGGCACGCTTAGCTTGCCCAAAGAGCTTATTCCCTCATTTAACTTCGCCTAGCGCCTAGGCATCGCCTAGGCGGTCGCCTAGGTCGCCTTTTAGAACAGTGGTTGAGATTAAGAATCATCGGTTCTCTACAAATGTCTACACCATCGCAGCAAGTATTTTCTCAAAGTAGCCCATGGTACTCTCTCAGCTCGGTCAATTAGAAATGTATGCAAACAAACAAAAATAGTTGCCGGGAGTTGGGCATAATGAATTTTCTGTTTACATACTAGGAACAACCTTATTGAATATGTCAGAGATGGACATATTAAATTTTCGTTGTTTAGAAATGCATACAAATAAACAGAGGAACTTCAATATGCCCAACTCCCACAAATATCTGATCTATTCTCAATTTGATACTGCACCAAACTTATGATCAGATTTGTACATACCGGGAATGGCTTACATATCTTATAGTGAAAGTTGAAGTTAAAATTTACTATATAATTTGTCGAAAATTCATGCCTTATTACTTTGTTTTATTGAATCCTACATATTATGGTACATTGAATATGGTTAAGGCCAACTTTGAACTTTTCCTACCTTTGACCTTTTTTTGTTCTACTCTGTAAAAAAATTTCGTTGTGAGCAGCATCTTAAGTAAGTAGTTGTCGACGTCGCTTTCTAGATTCTTATAGCCCACAAAGGTACTCATGATTTGCCCTATTTTGTCATTCAATTATCTCTTGTTGGGTCTATGATTGATTGTTGAAGTGATTACTTATGTTCGATTAAAAATTCGTTTCTCAAAAATTGAGTTTATGATACTAATCCATTTATGTGTTCATAATTGATTATACGTCATTAGTTAGTGTTTTATAGAACCTATTTGTTTTCTAGGAGTTGTAGATTTTAGTGTATATGAAAACTTGCATCAGTTTTACTTTTTGGCATTAGATATGTGAATTGGTGGATCAAAGTCATCTTAGCTATATGATTTTCTTTGTTGTTTGATGATTGAGTTCCATTGTTAGAGAGCATGAGAGAGCATAATTGGGATGTGGTGATATTATAATCTGTGTGCCCTCCTTTCAGTTTTCCCCTGAGACAATTATATATCACGTCTATAATACCTGTTTAAATTATTTTTATATTTGAGCTATCTTATGTTTGTAGTGCATGAGGCATGATTTAAACTGTTTTTATGTGATACCTGGGATGAAGTATTAATAGCTCAATAAATATGTTGTAATAAAAGGTATTAATAGCTCTATTTGTACTGCCCTGAAATAAAAGGTGTGTTGTAATAGGTTTTTAGTTATTGTGAATGATATTAGACTGACAAGAATTATATTGATTATATTGATGTTAGCGTTCATAGTCTTACATGTATTAGAATTATGTGGTTTTAGTTTGTCTGTTTAAGAGTGTAATGATACTTATTCTTCACCACATGATTGACATGAAGAAGTAGATCATCTTTTAAACCAAAAGAAGACTAGAAATACATGGGGCATTACTGTCGGGAGGTCGTTCCCCAAAGCCCTTGAATGGTCCATCATTTTTACTGGAAGCTTCTTTATAATTTCATCTTAGCTTCTGAATATATATTTGTGATTGATTTTGGTGTGAAATGTATAAATCGCAGTTGAATGATATGAAGAAGGCGGTGCCTTTAGTGATAACGAAATTCAAAGATCGGTAGATCCTCCACTCCAACAAGGGATTATTCTGAGCTTCAACTCCGAGTTCTCATACTACTGGATTATAAATTAGACAACTCTATTAGTAATTTGTATCTTCTGTTATATCATGTGATATATATTTCGGTGATTCGGTCATTATATCTAACTATGTGTATTTTTCATGCAAGCTGTAACAAGCTTATAGTATTAGTATAACTTTGAAATCACATTACATAATGAATAGTTCTTAATAGGTAATTTTGTTTGAAAATTCAGTTTGGTTTATGCCTCATTTTAGATGTGTGCATCCCTGTGCATCATGCTCGAGATTTCTTTCGAGATAATGAAGCCGTATATCTTCTGCATACTTATGTAAATTTTGGATACCCGCTCTTTAACACGGGGATGGCACCTAGTTGCTAACAAGCTCGACCTCTCCAACTCTAAGCAAGTCGTTCACCGAGCCGCCTAGCTCCGTCGTCTCTGCGACACCCAGTTCGACTATTTCGTCATCGACATCGTAAAATGGATTCCTTCGCGAGCTCATTCTGTGCATCGTCGGCTCGATTTTAAACACCGTTGATGAAGTCACCAAAAGAGAGGAGAGGATTTGGGTTCAGATTCTCGGATTTGGGTGCGTACATAAAGCTTGTGCTTCACGCTCTCAAGCACAAGACCTCCATCGTCAACGACATCCTTGTCGGCCATGTCTCACCTCAAAACGACTTCGTCGAGATCACTGACTCTGTTCCACTCTTCCACTCTCAGCTCGGCCTTCTCCCTCAGTTCGAGATCTCTCTCTCTCCCTCTCTCTCTCTCTCTGAGGGTTTTCAAATTTGTAGAATTGAATCAAATTTTTGTGTGTTTTGATTCAGATTTTTGTGTGTTTTAATCAGATCGTGGAGCAATTCGCTACTAAAGGACTTAATATAGTTAGATATTTCCACACTAATGACAAGTTTGATGATCAAGAGCTCAGAGGCATTACGAAGCATGTAGGCGATCTTCCTCAAGTTGCTATGCTCCTGGTAATGAAAATAGAGCTTTGTTTATAGTTTGATTATTTTGTTAGGCTTAACCTGTATGGAATACTGATTATGTGTGTCTATTTGTGGATTTTTTGTAGTTGAATAACAAGAAACTTGGAGCTTTGTCGAAGACCAAGGATCGGAGTTCGGTAGTGCAGGTTAGTATCGTCATTCTTACATAGAACACTTGATAATTTGATATTATTGAATTGCAAAATATGTGAGGATTATACGGAGATGCTGCATACACCTAGCTAGCATTCTTGCAGATATTGGCTAAGAACTTGATTTAGTTACATATATGCTGATGATGCTTTTCTATGGTTTGGATACTGAAGTTTTAATACTTTGTTTTATGTGATATGTTGGTGGCAATTGCAAATGGTATTGGTGTTAGTTGTTGGTGAAGTGTTTGAAGTTTTGTTGTGGTTTTGAATGTACAGGAGGAATATGAGACACGTGATTTGAAAGATCATTGTGCTATAGGCTGCCATTTCTGAAGAAGAGGTCAAAAATTATTGAAATTGTAGTAGTGTGTGACATTGTGTTTGCTCTTGCGCGGTCTAGTATTTGTGCAGCATTTAGTCGAGGTACTAAGACTATTCATTGCTATGTTTTGTTGGAGAGTTTGCTCTTGTTCAACACCTACGAATGCTCTAGTTGCAAATGAAGTGGCTTATAACCATTTTATATTCTGATTTGGCTTCAAGGACTGGAAAATATATCACATAGTTTCAATTCTTCATTATAGTAACATAGTCTTGAATCTTGTATGAAGTTTCAGACTTATTGTGTGTTCTTAAATATTCTCATATTTTCTTTGCAGTCTATGATAGATATGGTGGCTACTGGGAATGAAATTATTCCACATAGAATGGACACAAAAAACACTCCTCCCTCCAAAGAACCAGCAGCAACTATCCATTGCACACAACAAATCGTGAGCTCAGTAGAACTCATGGCTTGATATTAACTGAAAAGTGTACTTCACATGAATGACAAAATTGAGAGGCTGTGGAACAGCGAAGGAGGGCACCTCATGTGATTGCTGTCGAGGGAGGCGATCCACTTACGCGAAATACACAGTTGGGAGGTGAGGTTCGAACTCGACAAATCTAAGCTACTTGCATGATTTTCGATTTTGAAGATTTACTAGTCCTTAATTTAATGATGGTTGCTTGCTAATTTCATTTTGTCAATTTTTATACTGTTACGCTATTTGATTATGAAACTATGACATGAGTTTGACTCATTCTAGATGAAATATGTAGTGGGTCAATTCAATTTGTTTCACTTTTTTGTTCTACCGGTTGTAGCTTGTGTTAGTTTTTATCTGTAATTCATTATGTCAATTTTGAATGAGTAAGATTACGGCTAGTGAGGTTTACGTTATGATTGATGTTGTTGGGTTTAGTGTTTCTATTGTGTTTGTAGCTTCTGAATTTCATCAGGTCCAGCTTGAGTTGAGCTGAGGCTAATTCCCATGTTGTTGGGTTTAGTGTTTTTATTGTGTTTGGGTATCTTTTTGTGATGGAAGACTAGTTTGAGTGTTGAGAAATATGATAATATCTAAAAATTGAAATGGATAGTCAGCTGAAACTTTGACTGTTGTAATTGTAGATGGAGATTGAGAAAAAACTACTCAACTAAAAAGTCAAGTCTTTTTAGTTAACTTCATCAATCTCTGATAACGAGTTAATCAGCTTATCCTTATTCATATCTAATAAATGTATATTATATTATGCTAGATCAGTTTGAATCATGGTGAAAGATGTTGTGCTATTTAGCTCCAGAGGAAGATTATACTGTTGAAATTAATGTAATCATCATTTTTGATTACTCATAAGATGTCATTTTCACAGTCACAGACTTCAACTTGGAAAGGGTTGGTTGTCTTAGCCTTTGAAGATTGTGCAAGCGTTATGGCATTGTAGGTTTTGGAATTTTCAACTTTGCGTTGAAATCTTTTACATTTGCCACCTAGGTATATAGCTTTCCGATAATAGTTTTCATGTTGCATTCAAGTTATGTGTGAATTTTGTAAGTGAATTTGATATTGGAAACTTATTTGTGGGGATTTTTGTTGTGTTTGATTAGATTCGACAATCTTCCTGAAGAGGTGAAGAAAGAACTCAAAGATCCTGATAGTAGGTAATGCACTTTCACATTCATCAATTTGCTATGAATCAAAACTCGTGAGAGACTTGGGTTCTCCGTAACATTGATTTGTTAATTTGTTAGGTACAATTTTGGATGGAGTTATGGAAAAGAGAAGTTGGAGTCTAGGAAACCAGGTTAGCTTTTCTGTTTAGATTCTGCAAACCAGGTCTCATATGTAATGTGGTTACTACAGTAAATCAGAACTATTTTTACTACAATAAATCAGATTTCTAGGTTCACCCAAAGCATAACACTTCATTCTCTAACCCAAATGCAATGGTCCCTCTTAGATTTTCAGTATGGATTGAGAATGTAGATTGTATTTACATGGAGATGCATTTGACCTTATCTATTTATGTTGCTACTATTGCTTCTTTCTTTAGAGTTGAAAGGTTAATTAAAGATTCATTCAATATTTGATGGGACTCGTCTTTCTTTAAGAGAGATGTTGGTACTAGTGCTATGAATGTACCAAGGTTTGAAGCCAAATAAGCTCAAGTTGTTTTAGAAAATGAAGCTCTAGAAAAAGAAGTGGAGGAGGGTGTAGCAAATTCGGAGTAGTATAGGTGATTTTTTAAGCTTGATATGTTATTGGATCATTAATATACTACATTCTTTTAAGTTCAAGTTCTTGTAATGTATGTTAATGGATACTTTATGAATGGCAAGGATTTTATGAATGGTATAGAATTTGACAAATATCATAGTAAAATTCACAATTGTATGTCATATAATTGTATATGTGCACAAAATAAACATTAAAAAGAAAGCATTGTGTAACAAAATGATTTTGAGAAAAAGCATTGTGTGACTCCAGTATAAGGTGCATTGTGAAACTTCAAATGGTTTAAAAGTATATTGTCTGAGAGTGCAATGCAACAACAAAAATGATTTAAAGGATAATTGTCTGATAGAACTTGAAATAATGTTACAGGATAAATGTCTATTGATTAAAACAATTTCATACAATAGAATTTTGAAATAAAAGTATTGTCTCATTTTTATTCATACAATAATTTTTATCGAAATAAAAGTATTGTCTCATTTGTACTCAGACAATGATTTTCATCGCCAATAAAGTGTTGACTGATTTTTCTTTGTACAACGGTCTACAGACCATTGTCTGATATGACTTCTCTCATTGACTCAATAGATAACACCCCAGACCTATATCAGACAATGGGTAAAAATCATTGTTTGAAGCACTTTTTGGCATAGTGAACTTCATAGATTTCCTAGAATCAACAAGACAACTGAACTCTTATACTCTTAGATTCATAAACAACTGTTAGGGAAATTGAATTCCCTCCATCATGGTTAACCGAATATATCAATAGAAAAGTAAACAAACCAGAAGACAAACTATAAGAGTGCACAAAGATTTAACAAGGTTCGGCAAAATCAATGCATATGTCCTCCGAGAGATACCGTTCTTCACTAAGAGAATAATATTTGTACAAGATACAAATGAGCTATATACCCTAACCCTAACCCTAACCTGTATTCCCTTGTATACCCACACTCATAGAATTCCAAAAAACTCTCTCTTTCCTAGAGAGTTATACTCACCCTCTACATCTCCACTCTTTTACCGAAGAGATTTACGCTCTCTTGTCTATGATGGCACACCTTGGTTTACAACCTCAACTACCCATATAGGCACATCAATTTATAATCCAACTACTTGTAGGTAAACCAAGATCATCTTGCAAAAGGGAAAGATATTTTTGACACAAACCATGTCCAATTAGAAGATAATCTCCTAATTAATTCTTATCAAATCTAACAATTCTCCACCTTGAGGAGAATGTCATGCAAATTTTCATACAGCTCTTTTGTCATTGGCATTTCTTGTACCAGCAACACATAACCCCAAATCCAATATTGTCCTCCTTAATGCGTAACGACCAATCTAATGTACCGAGTCAACAAACACCGTTAACTCCGAAAAGAGACCACAAATTTACCCTTTCCCTAGCAGGAATTTTCTTCTCACTAGAACCTGAAAACATGTCACCAACGTCTCTGCTGTACACACAAACAAGCTTGTCTCAAGTACTTGATTTCCTGTACACTTTGTTTCCCTAATATTTTTCGAGGTCAAAATACTTATCAGACAATATCCACCACAATGTTCTCCCTTATATGAGGACCATACCTCCATGTGTGATTTTTCTGACTCCACCTGCTATAAAATACCAATAGCCCTTGAAATTCAACTGGCTGCTGAATATCACATTCCTCAGTAACTTTGGGAAAAATCACACCACCCAAATTACTATCTCGAATATAACATCCCTCTTAAGAACATGTGTAACTTATAAAGATTGTGAGAGCATCTTTATAGTCCTTTACCACTGCAGTGTCACTCAAACCTTTATTATCCATCTTCGATCTTGTATCCCTAATCAAGACACATGTAGCATTATACTTTTCACTACCCTCAGATTTAGACCTGTTGTAATGACTAAATCTATTAGTAGGTTCTTTCTCATACGATCAAGATCAACAAAGAGAGATCTGCGTTGTTACACTAATCGAGAAGTGATGAAGAAGTAATGGGGCTTACTCTATATCCTCAGTCGTCAACCTGTCATTGGTTGACCCATGCACATCATCCAATGTCTTCTCTATTTTTTACATTATTCATTTCAACCCTTGCTGATTTAGCCCTGTTGAACTAAGATATCATTCACTTCTTTATTTCCAAAGAGTAAATCCATTTTCTATCAAACCTCTCCACCATAAAGCAATATTCAAAGCCACAAAGAACCACCATGACCATTTCCTTGAGTCATAGTCCCTTGCAACTCCACCACAATTAGGATTTTCCTGAGTCTACTCCACTAAAAAGTCCTTGAGCTACTATCTCCACCTAATACACCTTTGAGTTAACAACCTGACCAACGAACTTCACCTCAGGAAAATTGCATTCCCTCCATCATGGCTAACCGAATATATCGATAGTAAAGTAAACAAAACAGAAGACAAACTATCAGAGTACACAGAGATTTAACAAGGTTCGGCAAAATCCATGTCTACGTCCTTCGAGAGATACCGTTCTTCACTATGAGAATAATATTTGTACAAGATACAATTGAGCTATATACCCTAACCCAAACATGTATTCCTTATACACCCACACTCATAGAATTCCCAAGAACTCTCCATCTCCTAGAGAATTATACTCCTCCTCTACATCTCCACTTTTTTACTCAAGAGATATACACTTTCCTTGTCAATGATGACACACCTTGGTTTACAATATTATTTATAGGCACAACAGTTTATAATCTAACTTCTTGTAGATAAACCAAAATCATCTTGTAAAAGGGAAAGATATTTTTGACATAAAACCAACATGTCCAATTAGAAGATACTCTTGTAATAAATTTTCATCAAATCTAACAACAACATGCTCAATCCATATCTGAGGACTGGGATAGAGGTAATGAATAGTTTGATTGATCACTATAACAGTTAAAGTGGAAACTTCTCCATCTTTCTCCTATATTCGTTCATCGGCAACGTCAAAGTGTGATGGGTGTGATAGTCGCATATTTATGCGTTTATACTATGCTTAATTAATCTTCTATATTTAGTTATTGTTACATTTTTGGGTTATTTAATTATGTTTATTATTTTATTAGATTTTGTGCATAAATAAAGAAAAAGCAGATAAAAGAGGGATTTCTAGCGCAACAAGAACAAAAGAAAAATGAGTTTTGTGCAATAAAAGAAGTCCAAACCAATAAGGAATGTGAGAGGTTCAACCCAGGGGTATATAAACTCATCTTAGAATTTTGAGAAAGGCTAATCAGCAATAGCAAATACTCGAGCAAGGAGCAAGCCAGCCGCGAGAGAGAACTCCAGCCGATCCATTTCGACCCATCGAACTCCTGACGCCAGCATCTTTTTCTTCATCCTTTCTTGTTTGTATCAACTTCATGTTTGTCTAGATTTTTATACTATGACTATGAGTAGCTAAATACCTTATTAAGGGATTGCTTGAAGCCCCGAGTATGATGAAGTCTTTTTAATGCATACACTTTGACCTAATTTTGCATATTCTTTTGAATGAGATTTTTTTCTCTATGTGGTTCAGTGATGAATTCTTGTATGTTTGCTTTGGTGTTCAACTTAGTATGCATGCTAGGATTCTATTGTCATGAGTTACGAGTGACTAAGAATAACTTTCTCCACTTGATTCTCTACAGTGATACACTGGATAGATGATTTCGCCGAGTGATTGAAAACTCTAGATCTAGTAGAACATGCCCATAGTTTACTTGTGAACCCTCGTAGTTTCTCAAACCTTTTATAGATCGTAATGCTTTTTTCTTTGTAAATATTGGGTTCCATGACTATGGGCTCATAGAGGAATAATGTAAGGGAGGTCCATGACAAACCTACATAGACATAAAGATTAGGTAATAGGATGTTGTTGTAACGATCAACTCTTCCTGGGAACTTTCATTCATATGATATGTGCATTAGGTTAGGTATGTGATATTGTGACGACCCAGACCAGAATCAGCAGTGAAATCAGCTCAATTCGCGAGTTAGCGTATCAGCGTGGATTTCCGATAATAGATTTACTCGCCAGAGTTTGTTAACGACTTAATCATTGGCCGAGAATTGGAGCTGCGTCTCTTCTCAAGAGTCGTAGAACATGTGATTTCGAGTTCGTGGGCGGTTCCGGATCGTTATTTGGACGACCGAAGAATTAATTATGAATATTTGAAGTTCGGGTTTAAATGGTGGACTTCTTAGCGACTAAATTACCGGTCGAGAATTTGGTTTTGGCTTCTTCACGGAAGTTGTTCAGAATTTAATTTCGAGTTTGTGGGAACTTCCGGAGCATGATTTTGAGTTACGGAGTTTAAGTTGTGAATATTTCTGATTATTGATTGTTTAGTCGATTTAATGTGTGTTGCTTTGAATGGTTGACTTTTCATCCTTTTGGTCGATGTGTTTGACTTCGGGTGATAATTGAAGATCATGTTGAATCGAGTTCGTGGCAGCGAGATTTATCGGAATCGAAATTACGACGAGAAAGTTACGCGCGTTTGAAGTTCGTCGAAAAGGATAATTACAAGTTTCCGTTTTGGGAAAGTCTATAAATAGAAACCTGCTAATTTGGGCAAGTCAAAGACTTACCATTTTGGGATTTGACCGAGTCAACTCGGTGGAGAGAGAAGTTGGCGACGGCGTACGGTGAGTTTCACGACGGCGGGCCGTCCGGCCACCCCAGGCGATGGGGGTTGGTCCCATTCTCTTCGCCTCATCTCCCTCGTCATGTTTCCGGCCACCCCTCACGGCGAGGGTGGCGGTGGAGAAAAGAATATTCCAGCCGAAATGGAGGTTTTTGAGTTTAATGGTGGTTTGTGAAATTGGCCGATTCGAGCTAAACCATGGACTGGGTTTTGAAGCTCTCCTCTTAAGGATTCTAACCATGTAAGTATGGAGTTCTATTTCGATTTGTGGAAGGAGAATTTTGGATTTGAAATTTGTGTGTACATTCGGTTTTGCTTGAAATTGACCTAGTTAGAGTGAGAATTGGCCTTCGATGCAGTTGACAAAGTTGCTCAGAGGATGATTTTGAGTGGAATAGGAGTTGCTCCGCCGGAAAATTCTCAGATTGGTGGTGGCGCCGCCGTGGACGGCGGTCAACGGCGGCGGTCAACGGTCAACGGCGGTCAAAGTTTGACTTTTTGGGATTTTCGACAAGTTGCATGTCATTTCACTCGAAATCGCGCCCCGATCGCAGTGGGGAGGTTCGTTTCTCGATTTGAGCATCCGAAAGTATAGCGAGGTATTGAGATGTACGTATCGGATTTTCGACGATTCGTCGTATTCGGATTGTGTGTTTCCGAGAACGGTGGTTTCTCGTGATTTATTTTGAATTGTTGAATGATGATTTTGAGGAATGGTTATTGTGATTATTCAGGGGTTCGTGATCGTTGTTTTGGCGAGGGACTTTCCGCCGGATCACGGGTTAACGCATATCGCGTTACGCTAGTCTGTGAGTGGACAATTTATTTTCACGGATTGATTGCGAGTCTTATATATATACGTTTTACGAACTTGAGCATGCAGCATGATTATGTTTTACGAGCATGAGATTTCATACGAGATTATGTTTATTTTGAGCATGTGTTTTACGATTATACGGTTATACTTATACGAATATACGTATACGAGTATATATACACTTATATGCTGTTTCATGCATTTGCATCGAATTGTTTATGATTGGATTTACACAGAGTACAGTCTCAGTTACGTTGTTGTATCGATACACTTGCCTCTCGGCTGATCCCCGATGGTAGGCCACCAGGAGGGGCAGTACCCCGGAACCGAGGCCTTTCTGGCTATGGATCACGTGGAAGTCAAGGACTCCGTGATTCCGACTGTACTAGCACGGAGGTGTCCATGAGTGACCCCGTGAGATTTTCCATGCATGCTCTGTTTACGAGTTGGAGTTAGCGTCTCCTCGTATACTATTTGATTTATTTATATTTCGACTCGCATATGTTTTTATAACATATATTACTCGGTGAAAGACATTTATTTTCGTCCACTCACTCTAACAGTTTTCATGTCTTTCCCCTGAGCTTTTCGGTTTCCGTGCCCAGTTTGCAGTTTAGACTCTGGTGTCGCACGTCGTGGTCGGAGGCATAGTACTCGAGCTGCCTTGATTCTTCCAGTAGGTTTATTGTTCTACCTACTGTGGTATACTTATATGTTTATACATTAGAGGTCGCTCTGAGAAATCTGTTGGTTACGTTGTACGATTTTACACCGGATTTCAGTAAAGTACTATTATATTTATTGTTTTACTTTACTGTTGATATATTGAGAAATCCGGATGGGATTGGTGCACACGGTTTGCTTTTTGTGGCGTAGGATGAAGTGTATTTTCCGCGTGCAGGTAATGGTAATTCTACGTTAGTAGCGAAACTCTGCCAAAATTTCTACGGTTTTTGTTGGTTCGTGTTTTCGAGAGGGTTCGATTCTGGTTTAGGGAGCTAAATCGGGGTTGGGTCCTTTCAGCTTGGTATCAGAGCATTAGGTTATAGGTTCTGTAGACTTCTGTAGTCGTGTTTACTAAGGATATTTGAGAATGTACAGCATGTCTGGAATGGTGACCCGACCGGCCGGCGAATAATCATTAATATTCCGGGTGTTGTATGCTTTCAAATATTTAAAGTTCCATGATTACGTTCCACTTGTTGTGAACGATATTGTATTCATTAGGATGCCTCCTGACGTGCTTTCCGTGTCATTTCGGTTGTGGATCCTGTTGAGGATCATTCGACGCGCAAGTTACCAGAGAACAGTGGATTAGGATGAGTATTCAGAGTTCAGAGAATTGTGTGGCACGGTTTTCCTGGGGATGTGTATATGGGCGTCTATATGTTGCCTCAGAATTGAGAATTGTGGCAGTGATGTTTGCCCGATTTGATCATGGTGTTTGGTGGGCTGGTATTGTGTGAGTTCCGGTTGCGACTCCATGGCCTACATTCAGGGTGTTGTGTATACGGTAATGGTTCCATCAGGCTACCCAGCATTCGACTGTGGAGTGTTTACCCACCTGAGGCAGAGATGCATTGTCCACATGTTTGTTTTCGTTTGCACGTGTATTGTGGCTTCAGAGGGAGCTATGCACGAGGTTCGAGGTGAGTTTGAACCTGAGCATCAGAGAGAGTCTGATTGATGTGCCTCGAGATAACCATGAGGAGCTTAGTGTGCTGCACTCAGTGGCGAGGCTATTGTGAAGGAAAGGTGTACACGGTTTTCGATGTGATGGTTTGAGGAAAGTGGACTTAGTCGAGATTTTGATGAGGTTGAGTTCAGGCACCTCGAGATCAGTGATTTCATCAGGCTGTGGTCTTTTCGATTATGTTGAGGATCCTCTGCTGATCCGTTTGGTGATGGCGGAGATCACAGAGTAGCGGATTTGCTCCTGTGGCATGAGGT
This sequence comes from Geum urbanum, assembly GCA_946800695.1. Lineage (NCBI taxonomy): Eukaryota > Viridiplantae > Streptophyta > Magnoliopsida > Rosales > Rosaceae > Geum > Geum urbanum. The sequence continues at coordinate 45,171,966 of OX327003.1, read as the reverse complement.
TGGGCGATCGTTGGTGATCCTTTCTCGCAGCAGGTGTCGCTGTGACTTGTGTTCTTGGAGCATTTTCAATTGTTGTTTTGGTGACCAGGAGGGTCACGTTACGAGGGAGCGCCTTAGCCAACTGTTCTAGCGGTTCGGTAGCTCAGAGTTTACAAGGAGATCCTCATGTTGTTCCTACAGTTTGATCAATGTACCCTTTTGGTGAGTTATTCAGCAAGTCGCAATTGACGTGGGCAACTAGTTAGGCATGTTAGAGTTCGTTCCATAACCTTGTTTAAGGACAGACTTTTCTCCGAGGTTACTGTTGTTTGATATCCATGGCTATTGTACCTGCATCTCCACTTCCGAGGTTTTGGAGAGTGTTGTATCCATCCGGAGGTTGCGAGATCCTTGTTGGAGGTTATGTGTTAGCCGCGGACCTGTTATAGCTGGACCTCGTGATTTTGATGTGACTGTGAGAATGAACTTACTGACAATGCGTTTGGCTGTGTTCGAGTGCCTCAAGGAGGAGGTTGTGTTTCGACGACCAGGTTTCCCCAAAATACTGTTTTGCGGTGATGGTCGAGCGGATGGTGGTAGAGACGGTTTGTGTTGCTTGCTTAGCTCATGTTGTGGATACTATGGTTGCTGTACCTGACATTGGCGACATTGAGGTGGTTCCCGAGTTTCCAGGTGTATTCCGGAGGAGTTACCAGGTGTTCCTCCAGTTCGGGAGACCGACTACACCATTGAGTTTGTACTGGGCGCTAGACTCATTTTATCGACATCTTGTCGTTCGGAGCCAGCGGAGCTGATGGAGCTATAGTTTCGACTCCAGGAGTTGCTGGAGGAGGTTTCAGGAGATTTCATGCGACCCCGTGTATTTGCGTGGTGTGCTCTTGTATTGTGTGTACGGATGTTGGTTGGTTCGACGAGATGGTGTATTGACTACTGGAAACCTGATTCGCATCAGAGGAGAGTGAGTATCCTCCGCTTCGGATTGACGAGTGGTTTGATCAGCTCGCGAGAGCTACAGTCTTGTCGAGGATTGATTTCGGGATTGGATATTATCAGTTGAGGTTTGATGAGTCAGATGTGGTTTGGACAGCTTTCTGATCTTGGTGCGGGCATCACGAGTTCTTGGTCACGCGGTTTGGTTGACCAGTGCCCCGTAGATCGTGTGGACTTGATGGACCAGGTGTTCAGACAGTTTCTGGACGAGTTTGCGGTCATGTTCGTCGGCAATATCCTGATGTGTTCCAGGAGTGTGGGCCAGTACTTGAAGCAATTGCGAGCGGTTTTGCGGCCCTTACGAGATGACCAGTGTTGGTGAAGTTCAGCCAGTGTGAGTTTTGGCTATTAGCGTGAAGATTTTGGACTGTGTGATGCTATCGGAGTGAGTTGGCGTGGATCCTGACCAGATAGTAGCCGTGTTGATTTGGGGATTGCCCTACCATTGTACCAGAGATCGGGAGTCTCTTGGGTTTGGCAGGCTATTACCGACGGCTTGTGCAGGATTTTCCCGGATTGCCACATCACTTTCCAGATTGACGAAGAAGGCGTCAAGTTCGAGTGGTTCGATGCACGCGAGGAGAGTTACTTACTCCTGCAGGTTGGTGACCGTTGCTTCGGTTTTGACCTTACATGTCGACTGCGACGAGTTCGTGGATTACGGCGATGCATCGAGGTTTGGATTTGGTTGTGTTTTGATGCGGCGTAGCGGAGCGGTGGCTCATGATTTCAGGCGTTGGAAACTTTATGAGGCTACGTATCCGTGTATGGTATTGGGTGTAGCTGTCTTTATGTTAGCATCGAAGAGTTCGAGACACTACAGCTATGGCGTGCAGCGCAGTGTAGGATGTACACTGATCACTTGAGTTTCATCCACTTGCATTCTCAGCCAGATTTGGGCTTGAGGTAGTGTAGATGGATGAGGTCGACTAACGACTATGGCTACACCTTTGAGTTTGTTCGAGAAAGGCTAGAGGTTGTACTTTGACCATCCGTTTGGGATGTTGTTGCTGATGCATTCAGTTGGATGTCGGGAGCTTCAGTGTTTCATGTGTGTGTGTGGCTCGCGTTTCCGTGTTAGCCGAGTTGTGAGCTACGGGAGCTGTATTCGAGTGTGATGATGTTGAAGCTCATTGTTTTGCGCGCGTTCGGCGCTAGTGGTACAGAGATGTGTCAGATGCTCCGAGTTTAATACTCGAGATGCAACATGAAGAGCAATATAGCAGCTTGTGTGTACACAGCATGTGTGTGCAGATGCCACCTTTGTCAGCTGGCCATGGCTCGGAGGCGGAGACTTGCCGAGAAGTATCAGCCATTTGAGATTTCCGGTTGGTCGTGGCGTTTGTTGCTGTGATCTTGCGTGTGTGTGGTTGTATGCATTTCGGTTAGTGATACCAGTTGTCAGGCCTTTGTGGACCATTTGACGAACTCGGTACATTTCCTTGTACTTTCGGAGATGATTTTAGTGGCAGGCTGGCATGGTTGTGTTTGACGGAGGTTGTCCATCTACGTGGTGTACCTGTGTTCTGGTTCGCTGACCGAGATAATCAGCTACGACTGTGTGTTGGCGAGCTTAGCAGCGAGCGTTGGGGACCAGATTACGAGTTAGTACCGATTCTTATCCTCAGATTGGCGGGCGATCTTTGAGGACTATTCAGACCTTGGAGGGCATGTTATGGACCTCGATATTGCAATTCCAGAGGATTCGGGACTAGCAGTTTCACTTGTTCGAGATTGCTTGCTGTACCAGTTGTGGACCACTATGGTTCTGATGTTGCATGTTGTCGTTTTGAGGAACGATGCTGTACTCCATTGTGTTGGAGTGAGTTTGGTTTGAGTTTGGGTTGATGTTTGATTCTGATTTTGTGGAATGTGCTATCATAGACTGTCAGATTAGCGGAAATGGGTTGATAATTGCCCGAGTCCGATGTTTGAGCTGTGTTGATATGAGTGTGTGAGTTGTGTTGATGTAAGCAGGTTGAATTGTGATTTGCCACGTTATTATGATCCGTGTGTGATCGTAGGCGAGTTTGTGTTATGCCGTATAGTTCGGCATCGCCTATAGCATTGGTTTTTGTGTGTGTTATATTGTGTTCCGTATGGCGGAACCATGTTTTCAGGTTTGTTTCATGTTGTGTACCCTACTTGTTCCTTATGCAGGAACACTTGGCTATTATGTGGAGCCAGTTCAGATTTGTGATTTGAGGGTACAGGGATTTCAGCACGGAGCTATCTCCTATTGCGGAGTTTGTTGTCAGAGTTGTTCAGTTGTGGTTGCCACTTGTGAGTTGAGCAGTATGCAGAGGCTGTGCTCCTATATTTAGCCGATAGACTCGGAAATTTCAAGGTCAAAATTATTTTAAGGGGGGTGGATTTGTGACGACCCGGACCAGAATCAGCAGTGAAATCAGCTCAATTCGCGAGTTAGCGTATCAGCGTGGATTTCGGATAATGGATTTACTCGCCAGGGTTTGTTAACGATTTAATCATTGGCCAAGAATTGGAGCTGGGTCTCTTCTTGAGAGTCGTAGTACATGTGATTTCGAGTTCGTGGGCGGTTCCGGATCGTTATTTGGACGACCGAGGAATTAATTATGAATATTTGAAGTTCGGGTTTAAATGGTGGACTTCTTAGCGACTAAATTACCGGTCGAGAATTTGGTTTCGGCTTCTTCACGGAAGTTGTTCAGAATTTAATTTCGAGTTTGTGGGAACTTCCGGAGCATGATTTTGAGTTACGGAGTTTAAGTTGTGAATATTTCCGATTATTGATTGTTTAGTCGATTTAATGTGTGTTGCTTTGAATGGTTGACTTTTCATCCGTTTGGTCAATGTGTTTGACTTCGGGTGATAATTGAAGATCATGTTGAATCGAGTTCGTGGCAGCGAGATTTATCGGAATCAAAATTACGACGAGAAAGTTACACGCGTTTGAAGTTCGTCGAAAAGGATAATTACAAGTTTCCGTTTTGGGAAAGGCTATAAATAGAAACCTGCTAATTTGGGCAAGTCAAAGACTTACCATTTTGGGATTTGACCGAGTCAACTCGGTGGAGAGAGAAGTTGGCGACGGCGTACGGTGAGTTTCACGACGGCGGGCCGTCCGGCCACCCCAGGCAATGGGGGTTGGTCCCATTCTCTTCGCCTCATCTCCCTCGTCATGTTTCCGGCCACCCCTCACGGCGAGGGTGGCGGTGGAGAGAAGAATATTCCAGCCGAAATGGAGGTTTTTGAGTTTAATGGTGGTTTGTGAAATTGGCCGATTCGAGCTAAACCATGGACTGGGTTTTGAAGCTCTCCTCTCAAGGATTCTAACCATGTAAATATGGAGTTCTATTTCGATTTGTGGAAGGAGAATTTTGGATTTGAAATTTGTGTGTAAATTCGGTTTTGCTTGAAATTGACCTAGTTAGAGTGAGAATTGGCCTTCGATGCAGTTGACAAAGTTGCTCAGAGGATGATTTTGAGTGGAATAGGAGTTGCTCCGCCGGAAAATTCTCAGATTGGTGGTGGCGCCGCCGTGGACGGCGGTCAACGGCGGCGGTCAACGGTCAACGGCGGTCAAAGTTTGACTTTTTGGGATTTTCGACAAGTTGCATGTCATTTCACTCGAAATCGCGCCCCGATCGCAGTGGGGAGGTTCGTTTCTCGATTTGAGCATCCGAAAGTATAGCGAGGTATTGAGATGTACGTATCGGATTTTCGACGATTCGTCGTATTCGGATTGTGTGTTTCCGAGAACGGTGGTTTCTCGTGATTTATTTTGAATTGTTGAATGATGATTTTGAGGAATGGTTATTGTGATTATTCAGGGGTTCGTGATCGTTGTTTTGGCGAGGGACTTTCCGCCGGATCACGGGTTAACGCATATCGCGTTACGCTAGTCTGTGAGTGGACAATTTATTTTCACGGATTGATTGCGAGTCTTATATATATACGTTTTACGAACTTGAGCATGCAACATGATTATGTTTTACGAGCATGAGATTTCATACGAGATTATGTTTATTTTGAGCATGTGTTTTACGATTATACGGTTATACTTATACGAATATACGTATACGAGTATATATACACTTATATGCTGTTTCATGCATTTGCATCGAATTGTTTATGATTTGATTTACACAGAGTACAGTCTCAGTTACGTTGTTGTATCGATACACTTGCCTCTCGGCTGATCCCCGATGGTAGGCCACCAGGAGGGGCAGTACCCCGGAACCGAGGCCTTTCTGGCTATGGATCACGTGGAAGTCAGGGACTCCGTGATTCCGACTGTACTAGCACGGAGGTGTCCATGAGTGACCCCGTGAGATTTTCCATTCATGCTCTGTTTACGAGTTGGAGTCAGCGTCTCCTCGTATACTATTTGATTTATTTATATTTCGACTCGCATATGTTTTTTATAACATATATTACTCGGTGAAAGACATTTATTTTCGTCCACTCACTCTAACAGTTTTCATGTCTTTCCCCTGGGCTTTTCGGTTTCCGTGCCCAGTTTGCAGTTCAGGCTCTGGTGTCGCACGTCGTGGTCGGAGGCATAGTACTCAAGCTGCCTTGATTCTTCCAGTAGGTTTATTGTTCTACCTACTGTGGTATACTTATATGTTTATACATTAGATGTCGCTCTGAGAAATCTGTTGGTTACGTTGTACGATTTTACACCGGATTTCAGTAAAGTACTATTATATTTATTGTTTTACTTTACTGTTGATATATTGAGAAATCCGGATGGGATTGGTGCCCACGGTTTGCTTTTTGTGGCGTAGGATGAAGTGTATTTTCCGCGTGCAGGTAATGGTAATTCTACGTTAGTAGCGAAACTCTGCCAAAATTTCTACAGTTTTTGTTGGTTCGTTTTTTCGAGGGGATTCGATTTCGGTTTAGGGAGCTAAATCGGGGTTGGGTCCTTTCAGATATAAAGAAGGATTGGCGGTGGTGAATACCATTTCTCTTAATCACTCATTCATTCATTCTTAAGTTTGTGCATCTTGTATTCATAAATATATTTACTTTCACCAGTGCCTGGGCATAGCTACAACCTCAACCCTGAAAGACTTACAGGTGACACGTAGCTGTCACACTACCCCACAAGTATGGATTTCCGTAATAGTATTTATAGATCGCGCACCAAACAAGAGACTACTGGCAATGGGGATCGAACACGGGTGGGGGTACCAGCACTTGTTCGCCCTTACCAACTGAGCCGATCCACACGGGTTCCTGATTTCTTACTTTAAATCTTAGTTTCACCAATTCTGCAGCCGAACGAGTATAATATTGTCTTGACTTAACAACCACCAGATACCAAAGAGGTTTTATTCCAAAAAATTCTTTCACACTACTAGGGATGAACCAACCACTTATATTTCATCTGTTATTTTGCTTATTAATAATGTGGGATATACGCTTGCCAAATTCTTTGTACGTAATCATTCTACTGACTCGATAGTTTGTTTAGTCACAAATTAATGTGAGCTTTTCATGTTCTTAAGCCAAAAATAAATAAATAAATGTACAAGTCCCTGGATTAGCCATTTCAATTCCTTGTTCCTTCGAATACTATGTAAACAAAATCCATTTAATCCTAGACAATGTAGATTGCTTTTTTTTTTAGTTCTTTTATAAAGATTTAGATTGCTTTTGAGACTTTAGTTTAGATTGCTTACAAAAGAAAATCCATTTGATCCTCGGACCAAATCTTACTACAGTGGAACCCGTCATCTCCTCCTCCTCCTCCACCACACCCACTCCCACTCCGCCATCTCAAACCACCACCTCTTATCTTTCTACGTGGCCTCTGCACATTCGCCAACACCCCTCTCAGTCCCTGCCAAACACACACTGCAATCACCCCCTGATCTGCTCCACCCAGAGTCAAAATTTTACAGAAAAGAAAAAGAAAGAGAAGAGAAAGAAGCCAAAGGAAATTCCAACATATTCCTCGGAAAAAAAAACAAGTCCACTAATTTTTAGTGGCATTTGTACTTGTGAGAGTAGTGAGCAAAGCTAGTCTCTTTGGGCAGTACCCCCATAAATTGTGGCCTTCCAAATCATTGCTCTGCTTCACTTTTGTCTCCAAAAAAGCCAATCCCTTCTCTTCTTCTTCTTCAATATCAAAAGCTTCACTCTTTGAGCTCTTCACTATTATTCTCACTAGGGTTTTATCTCTGTTCGGACTCATACGCTGACAATGCGGCGAGAAATGCGATTGTGTCGTCGATGACCGTGAGCGATGGGGTGCGTCTTCGGTAGAGAAGCTTCGGCTGCGGCGTCGGCGGAGGAGAAGAAGGAGGAGGTCGTTGAGGTTAGGGTTGCAAAGGCGAGTGGAGACGACGGTGGCGGGGAGGTGAGTGAGGAGGAGAGGAGGAGGAGTTCGAGGCCAAGAGGTGACAGGAGACAAAATTCCAGGCCGAATCCGAACCCGCCGAAGCATTTGCACGGCGAGCAGGTCGCCGCCGGATGGCCGTCGTGGATCTCCGCCGTCGCCAGCGAGGCTATCAAGGGATGGACGCCGCGCCGAGCGGATACTTTCGAGAAGCTCGACAAGGTGATGATGCTTTTTTTTTGGCTGTGTTGTATAGAAATGTAGGATTTAGATTATTTATTTATTGACTGTGTTTAGTTGTTGAGAGATTGTAAAGATGGAATGTGTCAGGTTAAAATAGGAAGCGAAAATTGTATTAGGGATTTAGTTTGTTAAGCTTTTAAGGAAATTATTGTTCAAATGAATGCTGAGCTAGTTCTGTTTGTGGCTCATGTTGATCAGATAGGGCAAGGTACATACAGTAATGTGTACAAAGCTAGGGACACTTTAACGGGGAAAGTCGTTGCGCTGAAGAAGGTTCGGTTTGATAATTTGGAGCCCGAGAGTGTGAAGTTCATGGCTAGAGAGATTCTCATTTTGCGCCGTTTGGATCATCCTAATGTGATTAAATTGGAAGGGTTAGTGACTTCAAGGATGTCATGTAGTTTGTACCTCGTGTTTGAATATATGGAGCATGATTTAGCAGGACTTGCTGCAAGCCCTGCAATCAAGTTTACAGAACCTCAGGTATTGCTAATGTCATTCTTTTTCATTTTGTTGATGACATAATTATGGTGGAGATTTCCTTATTTGCTTATGTGAATATGGCAGGTCAAATGTTATATGCACCAGTTATTATCAGGGCTTGAACATTGTCACAAACGTAATGTGCTTCATCGTGATATTAAAGGTTCCAATCTTTTGATTGACAACGGTGGAACCTTGAAGATTGCTGATTTTGGATTGGCTTCTTTCTTTGATCCTAATTACAAGCAACCAATGACTAGTAGAGTAGTTACTCTATGGTATCGACCGCCAGAGCTTCTTCTTGGTGCCACTGATTATGGTGTAGGTGTGGACCTTTGGAGTGCTGGCTGCATTTTAGCTGAGTTGCTGGCTGGAAAGCCGATCATGCCTGGTCGAACAGAAGTAAGTTCCTAAATTTGTCCACTGAGTTTAATTTTCAGCCGAGTGTTTGATTATTCATTTGCGATTTGTCGGCGAGGTAATCCTAGACGCTTCTAGAATCTAGAAGTTTTTGGTGTAAGTAATTCTATGTGTATATGAGGGATTCTTCCAGCAGTATTAATCCGTCTCTTACTTGATATAGGTGGAGCAGTTGCACAAGATATTTAAGTTATGTGGCTCCCCTTCAGAAGAATACTGGAAAAAGTCAAAATTACCACATGCAACCATTTTCAAACCTCAGCAATCATACAAAAGATGTATTGCAGAAACATTCAAAGACTTTCCAGAGTCATCATTGCCACTGATCGACACCCTTCTTGCAATTGATCCAGCTCAACGTCAGACCGCTTCTGCTGCATTGAGGAGTGAAGTGAGATTCTATTTTCCACTACTGTTGTTCTGGTTATGGTAGTTTCTCATGCTCATATAGTCATATTATGATTCATTGTACGAAGTTGTGCCATTTTTTTCCTACAATTTGTATCTTTTGAATAATGTCATGTGATGGCTGTCTCTCTTTTGCAGTTTTTCACGACCAAACCTTATGCTTGTGATCCTTCGAGCCTTCCAAAATATCCACCCACCAAAGAAATGGATGCCAAGTTGTGGGATGATGAAGCTAGAAGGTTGATGACTGACTTCAATTCGTAATTATTACTGTTTGTTTCATTGTTTTCAACCTTGAAATTCCACATATGAATTATATTGAAATTTCTAATTTGTTCCTTTAGACTCTTGGTTTCTGTATGTTTTCTTTGGGTTAAATTATGAGATTAAATATCAGTGTTGTTTGACAGGTAGTTACTTTTTATCAGTTGTCTTGGTCATTTATTTACCTCCTCAGAATAAACAGAGAGAAATAGATTGAGAGCCAAATTCCAACCTTACACAAGCTTCTTGATTGCAGATTGAGAGCTGCTGGCAAAGTTAATGCAGATGTAAGGAGGTCCCGGCCACGTGATCGAGCTTCTAGGGGTATTCCTGCTCCTGAAGCCAATGCTGAGCTTCAAGCAAATCTTGATGTATGTCATTTGAGTTTCTTCTTTAATCAATTTGTTGCGTTTTAGGTTTAGGAGTTCATATGGACGGTAGCCCTGTTCTTTTTATTATTGATTCAAGTTCATGGCCAGTAATTCTTCTCAATAGTAGCTTATCTTTCGATCTACTAGGGTTGTAGTTTCACGAAGAAACACACACACATATGATACCATATTGATTTGAATGAATTAAAGAACACTGTTGATTGAATCACAGGAATGTAGGGCAGCATTCACAATGTTGGTATTCCATATATATGCCTCACATACAGACGTGCATGAGCTTTTGTACTTGGAAACTAAAATAATTACTTAGCAACTCAGCCTTAGGTTCCTTTTGACTTTATAGTATCTAATCGAGTGGTTAAGCTGGTCGTTTCTTTTTTCTGTTTTGTTTCTTATTTAAGTTTGAGTGTTCTCTGTGATTACAGAGGCGGCGTTTAATTACACATGCAAATGCAAAGAGCAAGAGCGAGAAGTTTCCTCCACCACATCAAGATGGAGCACTTGGCTATACTTTAGGTTCTTCAAATCACATTGATCCAGTTTTCGATCCCCCTGATGTTCCATTCAGTTCCACAAGCTTCTCATATTCAAAAGAATCCTCCCAAACTTGGTCTGGCCCCTTAATGGACCCTGCCAGAGCTGGTGCTCCAAGGAGAAAGAAACACTCATCAGGTCAAATTCATTCACAATCAAAGAATTCAAAAGGAGATTCAAGAAGATAAGGGCATCCAGAGCAAAATTCTGTGATGTGAAACTATTTATGAGGTTGCAAATTCTGCCAATTTTCAAGCCGGGAAAACCATTCAAATTGCATGAAGAGTTGATACATCTTTACTTATCTTGTATTCAAGTTTCCATATCATTTTTCTATCATCTATGCATAAGAGGCTTATTTATATTGTATCGTTTTTCACATTCACCTCCACCTGAAAACACACTATATATGTACTTCAATTGTAATACTTGTACAATTATTTTGGGAAGTCCAACCTTGGTTTCAGTTCTGTATCCAAGGTGGTGGTTATGCTGCAATATCAGAGGTACACATATTCCGGACTAGGTGAAGAGCTTCGAATTTTCGAGATTCTGGGTTTGGTGTTGATACGAGAGAAATGAAGTTTTCTTGGTTTCTGAAGGTGAATCATATAGAATGATCGATGAATCTGTTCATCTATTTGCCCTTGGTGTTTGTAGCACTTATGTTTGGCAACAAACGTGATTGGAATTGAGAGAGGGCAAGTTCCTTTCAATGACCAAGTGTGTTCAAGAAAGCAAGGACAAGATGCCAACCATTTGACGAAGAACGTACATACCATAATTGTCTAAAGATTATGACATTTTTCACTCTTTTTAACCTTATAGTGTTGCATATGGCCATCTAATTCTCCCTTACCTTGGAGTAGTTGGCATACGCTACTCTTTTAGGTAGTCCAGACTCCAGAGAGACATCAACTACCTTATTGGTTGGATCGATCCAATTAACAAGAACGTGAAAAATGCTGAAGGAAAATTGATAACTTAATAAAATGCTAGCAAGCAATATTATTTTAATATATACCTGAACTCCTGAAGTCTTGCAATACCGCCCTTTGAAGAGAGATTATCTGAATCAAGAAGCTAATGAATATAATGGAGATGATTGATATATATACATAATGCTTTTGACATAATGCTTTTCATGGATGGGTTTTCAATTTGCAGATTGATTGCATTGAATCATGTTGGTGGGCAGTGCAGGGTTTGCATGCTGAAATGATCGTGACGTCCAACTACAAAATGATGCATGCATGCCAACCATCCGAGCTACCCAGATTAGTATTATACGTTTAATTAATTTGTTGCATGCTTAGACAATTTACCTCATACGTACGTAAGGTCATAGTTCGAATTTCTCATTGGAAAAAGAGCTTAGACAATTTACCTCATGCTTTACAAGAATCTTAAGACTATATGTCTATATTTTTTATTGGGCCTTGAGGGCTGGATTAAGTAAGCGGCCCGTGTAGAATCTGAACAGTTCAGATTATAATAGGTTGGAGAAGGCTGATCCATGCGGCCTATTTTTAATCTAACATTTCCTATAGTGGTTATGATTCCATTGCAAGACTTATTGATAAGATTGAAAAATATAAAAGATAAGGACCAGACGGGAGTGTCGATCGTTAAGAGTTGTATAAGGAGTCTATTTACTAAGGGGTTCTAAGTGAAGTGGAACATGAACACGTTCTTCTATATAAAGAGTTGAAAAACGATTGGAAAAAGGATCCTCAATCAAATACATATTTTGTTCTCAGGAAACTATCATTTTCATCTCGAGAAATCCTTGCAACCAGCGATCAAGAGAGTTGTCACCTGAAGAGCGTGAGATTCTTGTGATGCAAGGACGCAAAACTCTGCAACTGGCGATCAAGAGGCTTGTCACTAGGAAGAGTGAGAGCTTTGAGATTCAAGGATGCAACACCTTGTCAAGGAGATTGCTCAGCTTTACACCAGGAGGAGGAGTGTAGAGTATCGATTTCTGTGGCTCAGCTAGAGACACAAAAATCGTAAGTCTTAAGTCATTAGGCAAGAATGATCCATTCAGGCGAGGTTGGTGCTCTCCTCGCCTAAATCGCTTATCAAGAAGTCAGTAGCCGCTATCTTACAAATCAACATTCCGTCGCGAGAGGGTGGCACACTAGCACACGAAGCACGATTGAGAAAAGAGACAGTTTACAGAATCTCTCAAGTCCGCTGAGAGATTTTGGTGTCAAACATTTTGGCACGCCCAGTGGGACAAGCTTTTTGTGTCTCTAAGCGAAAATTGGGGATCCCTATAAAAAGGAGTACCCTTAGTGTCGCAAACACACACGAATGAAGTACTAGAAACACACTTCTTCTAAGTGTCATTCACTATTCGAGAAAGTGGTTGACATCATCTTCGGAACAGAACATCATTCAAGTATGAACATCATCTTCTTGAGTGAAGGTGATATTAATCACCTAGGTCACGAAAAGTATCGAGCGTATGCTGCTAAGTGGGATGTATAGCTTGAAGGTTACTTCGAATCCATCGAGCGAAGGATTGAAGAGTAAGCAGACATGTTCACATCCAGTAGCGAGAAGACAAGCACGACAGTAGCAGAAATCAAAGCTCTAAGGCTAGAGTATAATAAAGGCATGGAGGATTAGGAGCTGTTGAAGGCTCAAATAGCAACCCTCACGGAGGGTCAGGAAAGGATGCATGCGGAAATCATGCGTACCCTAGATTCAAATCTAACAAAGCAGACCAAAGCGGTGGCCACGCAATTTCAGAGAATGGAGGAAGATATTTCAGCTCTTACTAAGTCGGTCTCTGATCTCACTAGAAGGACACGGAAAACAGGGGTTTTCTCGGCTGCATATGAAGAGCGCTTAGAAAGGTTTATGGATGAGTGTGATATTCACATCGCCAAAGCACATGAGCCGTAGGAAACTCCTTTCCTGTCTATCCAGAAAAGCGACACCAAGGCTTGGCAGTGGCCAAGACATTACAAACCAATCAACTTCCACACATTTACAGGGGATGATGATGCCAATACAGCAACACATTTGGCATACTTCACCCTACAGCTAGGGCAATTTGCTGAAGACGAGGAGCTCAAATTGAGAACTTTCAGTTCATCTCTGTCTAGATCAGCCCTCGTCTGGTATATAGGTTTGGAGAAGAGGTCCATCACGGAGTGGGCGACAATGGAAGCGTTGTTCATAGACCATTTCGGGACAATGAGACCAGAAACCAGCATCAGAAAGCTAGCAGCCATGAGTCAATCATCATCAGAAACACCAGTGGCTTTCCTTCACCGTTTTCGCTCTGAGTATAACCTATGTAGAACCTCGTTAGGGAAAGATGCAGTTGTTGAGATGGCCATCAAAGGCTTGGAAAACCAGTACTACAATTTATTTTTTAACAACAAGTATTTTACCTTAAACGAGCTTATTATGGTTGTGACGAAAGCTCATAGTGCCATGCAAGAGTGTGATAACAAACGTAACTCATCAAAGGGGACGTATGCATCAAGGTCTTATGATAGACACAAGCCAAGCACTGTGGCCTATATAGAGGATCAAGTTGAACAAGATTCAAACTCTGAAAATGAATAAGTGGGTGCCGTCGAGTTAGAGACGAAAAAAGTATTGAAACCTCTCAAGTTTCAGAAGAACAAAGGTCCTATAAAGCTCTCGACAATGGCTTTTGCAAAGCCAGAATTCAAGACGTACACCTATGACGCCAACATGGCTCATGAAATACTAGACGAGCTATTCAGTAAGCGAGCCGCCAAGACAGACTTCGGCCCACTTCCTAGTGCTGAACAATTAAAAAGGAAGAAGTACTGTAAGTTCCATGGCACATGGAACCATATGACTAAGGACTGCATCAAGCTGAAAGATCAAATCTAGAAGTGGATCAATGAAGGTTAGTTAGTATTAGAAGGCGCTTCCAAGACGGCCTCACTAGTTGATTCTCAACCATTCCCGGCACCTTAGGTTAACATGGTGAATGTCGATTGGTAATCAACCATTAGCTTTGTACTAGGAGCAGAGGAAGAAAATGCACCAATCCACCCGCAGTATACTTTTCCACAAGATAAGGTAGAAGAAATTATAGACGGACTGCAAGGGATGAAACTTACCGTCTATTGGCCAGTATATATTCAAGCTACAACAACTAGAATATAAAAGGCCAAGCAAGCATATTTGCAAGCTTTACAACACATTTGAACATCAAACGACAGCGTTTTCTGCTCTGAAGAATAGAATTCAGGGTTTAATTGACCGGGAAGTGATCACAATTAGCCAAGGGGTGATAGAATGGCATCCTAATACACCACCACATTTCATTATAGTTCCAATAATTTATCTGTCTCACGATACACCTGGGCCAGTACGACGACAGAAAAGATCAAAGCGGAGGACGTCTAAGCCTAAGCGAAATATCGCATTTGTTCAACCCAGGCGAGCCGAGATCACGTATGATGCATCTAGGTGAGCAGTGATTTTTGAAGAGATGCTCCAAGCGGGTATAGCAGTGGTGCCAGATAATTGGGGAACTCTAGACCCAGATCCTAAAGATGTGAAAGATCTACCTCACTGCTGATACCATAATAGCTGGGGACATCACTCTACTAATGATTGCATTAAATTATTATATATGATTCAACAGTGGATAGACGAGGGAGAAGTGTAGATTGCAGCACCCGCACCAAATCCTGCAATCGAAGAGGCGTCGATGGTTGGAATGATAGAGCTGCCAATGGGCAACCCAAAAAAAAGGAAATCATTTCTCGACCTTCAGACCAGTGGTGAGGTGTTGGAAGATTTACACCCCCACAATTGGTGAGCTATTGGCTAACTCATAAGTGTAAGAACAATCTTCACCCGCAATATAGGGGGATAAGTAATAGTATAGAAAAGGAAATCGAGTGTTGAACCCACGAGGATTGAACCCTTAAATTCCTTAGCTTGGAGTAAAAAGCACAAAGACTACGGACACTAGACACTACACAACTTGACACTAAAGGAAATAAAATGTGAAAGTGTATCTTACACTACCAAATCGTTTGGAGATTTGGCATTGCAAGGGATGATGCAATTACGGTGAGTGATTAACGAGTTGGTTGATGGTTGATTAATTACACTAAATGCGAAGTAAATGACACAAATTCAATATAAGGGAAAATAGGTCGACTAGAGAAATCTCCACTAACCATATGATGCATCAAACAATGTCCCGGTTTATGTATAGATTAAATTCGTTCACACAAAGTATTGTCCAAGTCGTGACCTTGTGAGTTATGGTTGGTTTAGAACTCAAATTCCTAGGTCACTTCAGACACTAGAAGACTTAAGCCCTACATTGAAGTGTTTGGTGAATCGAGATCAAGACATAAGTCATTATGGGCTTATACCTCAACCATATGTCACGTTGTGAGGCTAACAAGTAAATTGTGTGATAGATGTGGAAAGGCTCCCCTCTAAAATATTGATTGGAAAATCCGAGAGGACGTCTGGTTTAATCCATCAATTCTTACCTATTAAGTTAAGAGCCAAAAGATTCTATGAGGTGCCACAATAACCTTTTAAATCAATGTGTGCTTGACTAAAGTCTCCCAAGTCTAAGGAGACTCAAGAGGCTCTAATCCATGCTAAGTTCTAGGGAACCAAATCTTAAGATAAATCTCATAGATAATACCCTAATCATGTTCATATGCTTATCTATCCTTAAGTGAGTAGCTAAATCATTCAAGGGTCATTTTTAAGTCCTTTAACACATGCTTCAACCTAGCTAGAGTCAACACATGCATATAAGAATTTACACAACAAGCTCAAGCATGTAAACATACCAAAATCACACAATAAACTCATTCACAACACAAATCTTCATAACATACACTAAAACCATGAAATATACATAATCCAAGACATGTTCATCACATCACATGGCTAGGGTTAGAACCCTAGCCTCCCAAAATCTACTACTCACTACCCATAACAAGTATAGAGCTTAGATACATGATTGAAAGACAAAATAGGATGAGAAATAACTAAGAGTCCCTAAAAGCTACAAGGTCTTCTAGCTACTCTTTCCCCCTTGCTCCAAAGCTCATTGATGTTGAGTCACCCACCTAAGGCTAGAGATATGGTTGTGATAGGTGTTTCTAGGCCTTAGA
This sequence comes from Geum urbanum, assembly GCA_946800695.1. Classification (NCBI taxonomy): domain Eukaryota; kingdom Viridiplantae; phylum Streptophyta; class Magnoliopsida; order Rosales; family Rosaceae; genus Geum; species Geum urbanum. Next base: position 45,155,746 of record OX327003.1, on the reverse strand, counting down.
TGTTGATTATGAGTGTGGTTTTGGTGGATGAGATGGCTATGTAATAGGTATGGACGGACAAAGTTTCTAGAGAGCTAAAACTTGAGAAATCTGAAAATTGGAGTGAGTTGTGTGTGGGTACCAAGGGGAGCTCGAATTTGGGCTGAATGGGGAGGCAAATATGGACCCTTAGATGATAAGAGATGGTGAGATGGAAGATCTAGAGGTCAACTTTGAATGAGGGACACCATGATCCACTATTTTAGGCTATGGAATGCTAAGCCACAAAAATGGTGACATCATGCGGTCCAACTCCATCTCTTTCTCTCCAAATCAGATTGGTAAGCATAGATTGTCTCAATGAGACTCTATTAGGCTAGACTTCATGTGATTGGGCCAGCCAAAGTGGGTCGGTCGGCTGTGGTAAATTTCGGCGGGTTCCGGGCAACTTCCGGCGATCTCTGGTGAAGCTATTTCGTCATTTTCGCAAAGTCGCTCCAAATTCTCCATTGACCTCGAAAATGTATACGTCTTCTCCAATAACTATCTAATTCTTCATATTTAATACATGTCCGAGCCAACTCCACATTTCCTAGAAAGAACAGGAAACGTCATAAGAACAATGCTTTATTCATAGAAAATAAGCTATAAGCATAAAGTTAGGAGTGTAATAGACACATAATTATGGTCCTAACATGAGGGTACCTCAAGGAGACAAAAAGAGAATACATCAAATGAAAAGGAGAAGGTCGACCCAAAGGAAGAATCGCTGGTGACTTTGTGTTCCCGTTGCAGGTTTTATTGTGGGCTGAAGATCACGTACGAGGAATTGAAGGAAGCAGTCCAAGTCTGTCCAAAGTTTATCTCAACATCTGAACACTATCAGCCAAGTAGCCCAAAGGAGCTAAGTCCAAGGAATTCATAAACCTTCAAATGAAGGAGAGCTATAGAGAAGACTAGTAGATCAGAGAAATTTGAAGCAGCTTCAATCGACGCACTCACCAAGCCATATATTCCACCAGCTTCAAAAAATATCACTAAGGAAAATGTATGGTACGTAAAGGAGAAAGGTAAAACAGTGGAAGTGACTCCAAGTAGGAGACGTAACTTGCAACCACACTTTGGAGAAGCTAACAGAGCTCTAAAGGCTTTAGAGATGGGTTTGGTGTAGGAAGAGTAGTTGGTATACACCCCAGAAAAGTTACAGAGGCGTCTGAATGCCTTGGCAGCTAATCCCCTGGTTGTTTTTGGAAAGAGATCTCACGAGCCCAAAGTCCGAGCAGCCAGGCCAAGTGTCTTCGATCATAACCCAGAGTTATGGCCAGACAGAAGACACCGGAACCTGTACTAGAGGTTCCCCGCGACCCAAGGAAACACAAAACGGCCAAGCAACGTCTCCACTTAGCTGAGGAAGCTACATAATCAGTGAAGAGTCCTTAGCAAACTAAGGAGGTTGCACGGGGGCATGCCATGATAAGTGAAGCAAAAGGTCTTCGTCGGAAGCCAAAGTCTTTGATTGAGGAAGAAAAGAAGAAAAAGGCTAGCTTGGACAAGTCTTTTCCTACCCTTGGAAAGAAAAGTTATGGTTTGTTTCAACTAACTATGTTAGAACCTATACCTAAAGTTCAAGCGCAGCATATTGCCACCTTAGATATCACTGACGATGCAGATATGGATGCTGAGAAGATTGAAGAAGGTGTCAAGGATAACAACGAGGAAGTAGCAAACTATGGTGAATACGAGGAGGAAGAGATGCAAGAATACGAGGATGAGATAAATATTACTATTAATATGGTGTTTGTCTTACCCTCCAAGTTTGTAGGACCTTCAACAAAAGCAACAGAGGTGGACGCTAACACAGTAAAAAGTGTAACAACTAGAGATTGATTTGTCTTTGAAGAGGACAAAAGAGGACACCATATCATCAGATCAGCAGTTGCTTGCCAAGCAACCAGAGATTGATTTGTCTTTGAAGAAGGCATATATGATATTCACGAAGCCTAACCTGAATATGGCCATGCACATGCGACCACTATACATCACAGGGAAGGTCCAAGGCATCTAAATCAATAAGCTTTTGGTGTCAACATTATAACTGTCAAAGCAATGGCACTACTAGGTATCCCCAAGTCCGTTATGCAAGAAACAGCCTTGAATGTTTGAAACTTCCAAGGCAGCATCTCTAAGACTTTGGAAATCATTTTTCTTCCTGTGAAAATGGGACCAGCCGCAGGCACATACACATTCTTTGTAGTAGAATGTGCAACACCATACAACGTAATCCTGGGATGAGGTCGAGGCTTGCTACTCCATGTATGAACGATTCCATAATTTTCTAATGGAGAATCAAGCCTACGAGAGTGTTCCAATGATTACAGCTACGTAGATGATGGCATACTACACGAATCAGATGAAGAGGAGGAAATCAAATTAGCTCCAGCAGCTTTAGATGATACGCCTCTTAAAGTTAAGAATCTCATCGAAAAGATTAATCTTGGGACTTCGAAAGAGCCAATGACTGTTGTTATAAGTACCTTTCTAGAACCTGAAGAACGTCAGAGGCTCATTGAATTGTTGAAGGGATACATAGATTATTTTGCAGAGAAGTACGAAGACATGCCAGGGCTGTCGCCAAACCTAGTGTGACATAACTTACCTATCTTAGAAGGGAAAAAACCTGTGAAGCAAGAGATGTGTCGTATGAACACAGAGACATACATTCTAGTCAAGGGAGAGATTGAAAAAAATGCTTAACTCAGGCATCATAAGAGTGGCCAAGTACAACGAGTGGCTTTGAAACGTGGTCCCGGTAAAGAAGAAGAATGGAAATATGAAAGTTTGCGTTGATTATCGAGACCTTAACAATGCAACTCCGAAGGATGCATACCCGATGCCAGTAGTAGATTTGTTGGTGGACTCAGTCACTCGCCATGAGATGTTATCATTCATTGATGGAACAGCTAGATACCATAAAATCCCAGTGACAGAAGCAGATAAGCATTAGACAGCATTCTGGTGCCTAGGTTTTGCAGGGGTGTTTGAGTACATGGATATGCCATTTGGACTCAAGAACGCAAGGGCCACCTACCTCATAGGGAAATCCATGGAGGTTTATATTAATGACGTGGTAGTCAAGATGAAGCGCATGACGAACCATAATGAAGACTTGAGGCAGGTGTTCATTCAAATGAGACAACATTAGTTGAGGATGATGTTTTTGGTGTACAAGTGAGAAATTTTTTGGGTTTCTTGGTCCATCAACGGTAAATCGAGGTCCCAGATGATAAGAAGGAAGCAGTCCTAAATGCAGTCCCGCCAAAGAATAAGAAAGAGCTACAGGAGCTATTGGGAAAGATAAACTTCCTTAGGCAATTTATTACAAATGCAGCCGGGAAGATACAAATATTTTCACCCTTACTCAAGTTATAGAATCAGAAGGGCTTTGTATGGAGCCTGTTCACTAAGAGGCTTTTGACACCATCAAAACATATCTGGAGAACCTACCAGTCTTGGCTTGGTACCGCCAAGACCAAGGGTCCCTCTTAAGCTGTATATATCAGCTACAGAATATTCTATTGGAAGTCTATTGGCTCAAGACGATATGGCAGGAGTCGGGCGTGCTATTTTCTATCTCAGTCATACTTTTTGACAGATTGTGAAATGCAATACTCGTCAATGGAAAAATTGTGCTTGACCTTGTATTTTTCAGGATGCAAGTTGAGGCATTATATGCTATCCTTCATCACTTGCGTAATTGCACAGATTGATCTTGTGAAGTATATGTTATCAAGACCCATACTAAGGGGCAGCATTGGGAAGTGGATCTTGGCACTTTCTGAATTCTCACTACAGTATGTACCACAAAAGGCAGTAAAAGGCCAGGCAGTGGCTAATTTTCTTGCCCATCATCTGATGGTCGATGCTCGTGAAGGCCCAGAACTGGAATTGGCTCTTATTGATCTTGCCCTATGGTATTTATACTTCGATGGTTCAAGAACTAGCACCATGACTAGAGCAAGAGTCGCCCTAGTTACCCCACGTGGCCAAACTTTTTATTATTCTTTCAGGTTTTAATTCTAATATACAAATAACCAAGCAGAGTATGAAGCACTTATCATAGGATTGGAGCTCTTGTTGGATATGGAGATTACAAATGTGCACATATGTGGAGACTCCCTTTTGGTGATTAAGCAACTCGAGAAGAAGTATAAGGCCGCTCCAGTGTTGGAGCCTTACGCAAAGCGAGCTTGTGATTTACTCAAGTTGTTTACTAAGGTAGAATTGAGTCATATTCCTCGCGAGGAGAATTATGCAGCAAACGAGTTAGCACAGCTAGCAATGGTGGTAAGCCTTCAGAATGGAGTACGTGAGCGGATTCTAAAAGTTAAACGACAAACACTTCCTTCTTTCTTTGCTCGACAAGAAGACAACAATTAATGGTACATCGCAACACTTGATCATATAGACACAGATTGGAGACATCCCATCATCTCATATCTCCAGAATCCTAACGACCCAACATATAAGCAGATATGGTTTCTAGCTCCCAATTATGTGCTCAAAGAGGATGCACTGTACAAGCGAGGAGAGGAAGGTCTATTATTACGATGCGTATATAGACGTGACCCTAAGAGGATAATGAGAGAAGTACACTTAGGGGTTGTATGGGCACACCAAGCTAGTCCAAAGATGAGATGGTTATTACGGCGTCAGGGTTACTACTGGTCAGGAATGCTTAAAGACTGCAATACGTTCACCAAAGGCTGTGAAGAGTGTCAAGCACATGGTCCAATCAGCTATATGCCGCATATCCCTTTACAACCAATCATCAAGCCTTGGCCAGCACGAGGATAGACTTTAGATTTAATCGGAATGATTCATCCTCATTCATCGAAAGGACACAAGTTCATCATCGTTGCAACTGACTTCTTCACCAAATGGGTGGAAGCTAGACCGTTGAAAGTGTCCTCCGCGAAAGCCGTTCGTCAATTTCTGTTCGAAGATATCATTTGTAGATTTAGCATTCTTGAATGTTTTGTGTCAGACAGAGGGGCATCTTTCATGTTTGGCGAGATAGATGAGCTGATGAAAAACTTGGGAATACATTTTCTTCATTTTACCCCGTATTATGCCCAATCCATTAGTCAAGTTGAGGCAAGTAATAAGATAATCATACATATCCTGAAGAGAATGCTTGCCAGCAATGCCCGCTTATGGCAGAAGGATTTATTCAACATATTACAAGCATACCGAATAAGTAAACGAAAGCCCACAAGAATGACTCCTTATGTATTAATTTTCGATCACGATGCAGTTTTACTATTGGAAATCAATGTTCAGTCTATGAGGGTCATGGAACAACATGATTTGATTGGCGAGGATTATATGTAGGCGATGTGGAAGAAACTTGAGGATTTAGATGAGAAACGCTTGGAGGCTTATAACAACCTATGCGCTAGAAAAAGAAGAGTAACTCGTGCTTATGACAGGTGCACAAGGGGCAAAAGTTTTGCAGAAGGAGACTTAGTCTGGAGAGTGATACTTCCTATTGGCGAGAAAATCGACGGATGAGGCAAGTGGTCTAAAAAATGGGAAGGTTCATACATCGTAGATCGTATTCAAGGAAAATGGGTTATTTGTCTAAGAGATCAATATGGTATAGTTCATGCCAACCCTATTAATGGACGTTTTATCAAGAAATACGTGCAGCCGGTGTGGGAGTACGACAATCCACCAGCAATTGAGTAATTCAGTCCATACAGGCTCCAAGGCAACTCCTCGCCTGAATACACTGAAAGGACATAACATAGAAACTTCTCTAGCATAAGGCCAATTCCTGTGGTTGACTTTCCTAGTGAAATTTTTTAAACTTTTCTAACTTTTTACAGCTAATTCCTGAGGCTAAATCCTTTGTCAATATTTAGTTATTAATCTGTACTCGTCAACATCTGTGGCCAAAATCAGAAGTGCACTTTTTCATGCACGAACGATGTTTGAGTTTATCAATACGAACAACGTTTTTGCAGAGAGAAATTATCTTTAAACACAAGTAGATAACATTAAAGCACAAGATTACAAAGGCTTTGCGACTTTAAAGCTCTGATACCATACGACAATATGCTATGGTTGATAGAAGTACAAAAGAAATAAAAAAGGGGAAATGATCCCTACACCCCAATTCCTCAAAACAATTGATAGCCAACAATTCTACTAGAAGATAGAGAAAGGCCACAGAAAGAGGAATTGGAGGATGTTGAAGACTAATTCAGTAGATGGGGAGAAGTTTGCTTTCACTCATTCTTTATCAATAACGTTGATGTGCTAGCTTCCACCTTGGCGTCTTTCCCCAGGAATGAACCAAGTACTGGAAGCAAGTTGTCATGTGCCTCTCTGAATTGACTCCATGTAAAATGGGGAGCAGTAGCACACATAGCTCCTTGGCTTTCCTCGCCGGAACATCTGCATTCATGGACCTGCAATCTCTATTCACACAAAATAAGATCAGTTGCTAGCAAGGAAGCCAGTGCAAAGTCATCCCCAGCGTTTAGACTTTGTACTCAAGGTGACTTTACCAAGGTGTTACCTGGACATAGATATCACTATCTTGCCCAGACTTGGACATGGATATCACTATCTAGGGCTCATAGTGTGGGAGGATTATGTCTGGAGGTTTCTTTTCAAGTGAGAACCAGAGTAAATACAGCGAAGTGGAGTTCATCTTGAACGAGAAAGTTGAGGGGTGCATTGGTGCAAAGAATGAGAGTGGTATTTATAGGAGAAGTAAATATTGAACTGTTACGTCCAAATAGAGTGGTAAAGATTCTCGAGATAAAACACAGTCGTTGATGAAGGACGCGTGACTCTAGGGGATTGAGCAATAAGATGGTTTGTCTATCCCAAGTTAAAGAAGCCATAGTGAGCATTGATCAAGTCAGTAGGGTCTGGACGAGAAATGGCTCGCCAAATGCTGTAGCAATTTACTGAGCAAACGAAAGGCATGGGGGCACGCTTATTAGGCTTTGAGGGCTGGATTGAGTAAGCAACTTGTGTAGAATATGAACAGTTCAGATTATAATGGGCTGGAGAAGGATGATCCATGCGGCCTATTTCTAATCTAACATTTCCTATAGTGGTTAGGATTCCCTTGCAAGACTTATTGATAAGATTGGAAAGCATAAAAGATAAGGACTAGATGGGAGTGTCGATCGTTAAGAGTTGTATTGGGAGTCTAGTTACTAAGGAGTTCCAAGTGAAGTAGAACACGAACACGTTTTTCTATATAAAGAGTTGAAAAGCGATTGAAAAAAGGATCCTCGATCAAAAAAAGGATCCTTGATTAAATACATATTTTGCTCTCAGTGAACTATCCTTCTCATCTCGAGAAATCCTTGCAACTAGCGATTAAGAGAGTTGTCAACCGAAGAGCGTGAAATTCTTGCGATTCAAGGACGCAAAACCCTACAACCAGCGATCAAGAGGCTTGTCACCAAGAAGAGTGAGAGCTTTGAGATTCAAGAACGCAACACCTTATGTTCTCAAAACCTTGTCAAGGAGATTGCTCTGCTTTACACTAGGAGAAGTGTAGAGTATCGATTTTCGTGGCTCAGCTAGAGACACGAAAAATGCAAGTCTTAAGTCATTAGGCAAGAATGATCCATTTAGGCGAGGTTAATGCTCTCATAGCCTAAATCACTTATCAAGAAGTCAGTAGCCACTAACTTACAATTTAACATTGCGTCGTGAGACGGTGGCACACAAGCGCACAAAACACGATCGAGAAAAGAGACGGTCTCACGCAAGCGCACATTCCGTCGTGAGACGGTGGCACACAAGCGCACCAAACCAAACCATACATTTACATTTTCAGATAATAACCGCACCGGTTTGAAACTTCCTATTGGCCTAAGAATTCTTATTTGAGGAATTTCTGCCACTGTTCATCGAATATGAGGTTCTATTCATGTTTTTCCTGCAGCCGTGCAAAATATAAGAATTCCTATTAATATACATTAATTTTAAAAATATATATTATTTTTTGGTAACATTTGTAGCAAAATTAAAGGGGGGTTATTAGCAATTTTTTAATTAATTTTTTTTACAACTTTTAAGGTATTTTATGCAAATATTTGAGTTATTAACAACACATATGAAAAGATCCAACCTCGATTTAGTTTCCTAAACCAGAATCAAACCTCTTCTGAAAACACGAACTTTCAAAAACCATAAAAATTTCGGCAGAGTTTCCTCTATATCGCGAAGTTACCATTAACCTGCACCCAAAAATATACTTCATCCTATGCCACAAAAGCCAAACCGTGGGCACCAATCCATCCGAATTTCTCAAAAACATATCATAATGTAAAACAGTAAACAAAACTGTAACTTTACAGAAATCCGAGAAAATCATTTGAAAATATAAACATATCCAGTATTCAGAGCGACCTCTAGTATATACATATATACACAACAGTAGGCCAAACGAGAAACCTACTGAAAAAGGAAGAGTGGCTCGAATACTATGCCTCCAACCTCGACGTGCGACATCTGAATCCAAACTGCAATCTGGGCAAAGAAAACGAAGAGCCCAGGGAAAGACATATAAACTGTTAGAGTGAGTGGACAAAAATAAATGTCTTTCGCCGAATAATATATGTTATAAAAATATATGCGAGTCTATATGCATGAAAATAATATGGTACATGAGGGAGACTCTAACTCCTCACGCGTACAGAGCATGCATCGAAAATCCCGCGGGGTTACTCATGGACACATCCGCGCTAGTACAGTCTGAATCACGGGATCCCAGACCCACTCGTGATTCTAGCCAGAAAGGCCTCAGGTCAGGGTATCTGTTCCCACCCGGAAATACATCGGCACAAGGAACATAAGTTTGTTTCCACCCGGAAATACATCGGCACAGGGTAACAGTCCCCGGCCCCTGGTAAACATCATCGGGGATCAGTCGGGATGCAAGTGTATCGATACAACCACATATACTAAGACTGTACTCTATGTAAACCAAATCGTAAATAGTTTATATGCAAATGTATAAATGTAAATGCATATTTGTACTACATAACTATAAGAGCATAATCGTAGATGCATATTCGTAAATGCATAATCGTAAAACACATGCTCGTATAAATCATAATCGCATATGCATGCTCATGCTCATGCTCGTAAAACGTATAATAAAGACTCACAACCAATCAGTGAAAAGAAATGTGTCCACTCACAGACAAGTACGACGCAAAACGCGTTAATCCTGTGATCCGGCGAAAAAATCTCTCGCCAAACGAATGATCACGATCTCCACTGCGATCGGTGCGCGATTCCGAACAAAACGACATAAAACTTGTCGAAAATTACCTCGGCTGGAAAACTGCCGCGCACAGCGGCGCGCTAGGCCGCCGCCGCCGCCGGAAAATTTCATCGGCCCAGAAAATTGCAACCTTGAAGTCAAAAACCCTCGCCGGAATTCATTAACTCCGATCGGCCACCACCGGCTACAGCAAGGTGCAAGACCACTTCTAAAAGCTTCCTCTCCTCAAGGGCAACAAAACCCCTAACAAGTTGACCCCTAACTCGGCCGCCTCTGCCATCCCCATCGCCGCCGAATCTCGCCGGAATACCACCGAAATTCTCGAACTTTAACAAGTCATAACTTCTTCATCCGGCAACCAAATTGAGTGAATGACCTATCAAAAGAAAGAGGAGCTCAGGCCCAACAACTTTCATGAAGACACTACGGCCAAAACATGCCGGAATAAGGCACATCGAAGGCGAGAAAGTCACGGCCTGAAATGGTTCAGTTTTGACCCACGGGTCAAAGTAGTCAATGGGCCAGATTTTCATTTTGGGAAACTTTCTAAAATCGTCACGTATTCACCCCGTATTTATACCGTACACGTATCGTCCAAATCATATCGAAACCAAATGGATAAACACAATTAAATCCAACGGCCAAAAATATTCATAACTTACTCCTCGTAACTCGAAATCATCCTCCGAAAATTCCAATGAACTTGAAATTAAATTCTCTACAACTTTCGTGAAGGAACTCAAATCAAATTCTTACCCGATAATTTAGTCGTTAACAAACCTGCCATATTAACCAATTACGACAAAACCGTGACTAATCGCGAAACTTGAGCCGATAAACATACCATTTCCAATTCGGGTTGTCACAACATAGCCATTGTATTTGAATCTGGGCCGTCATATTGAGATTTCGAATCAAAATGAACGACCCAGATGAAGAAGACCGTTGGTAGCTCGGTTGCAGACAGCCTCACCACGTGGCAGGCTGTCATTGGTTCGTAATTCCTGAGTAAAAGAAATCACTTATTACGGTGTGTGTATTACACACGCCAAGTGAAAATAAAAAATCACGCGCCCTGGTGTCAGCCATGTGTGTGGGCTCCGCCAGAACGAACTTCCTCTTCGGCTTCCTATTTCAGCACGCCGTTGAGGAATTCCTTGAGGTCAACCATCGGTCGTCAAAGCGGTTGAACACCGCTGCACGCTCGTTTGGCCGATGACGTCCTATTTTCAGTGGGATCCACGAGAAATTCTTCCGATTTCCCCAAAAATCGATCGGCGCTGCATATGCTCTAAAGATATCCATCTTGAAATTTTGCATTGAAACGTGATCCCAGCTAACCTAGATTAATCGCATTACTTCAATTTAATATGTAGAACTAATTAAGCATGCAAATTAAAAAATTTAATAAAATCATGAATTCGATCAATGTTCTATATATGGACGTAATCGTAACCAAAATGTATTTCTATTACGGCAGTATCACATCAGTTGTATTTGGATTCTAGAACCAGAGCACGTATATATTTAGTCACTCACTCGCGTACGTTTTTAAGTTAATTGGCATGCAGTGTGATCGAATTATATATTACAATTATGCAATTTGTTGGCGTAAGCTAGGCTTAGGCTTTTCGTGAAGTTTGAGTTGGACAATGTACTAGAAAATTATTCCGCACCCGGCAGTGCAAGTGCTTTTTACACGTGATTTACACGTGGCACTCATTTATTGGCCATTGACTAATTGAAAGTTGACCAAAACTCAAACCCAAATGACTGCTTTCCAGTTCTGCCCTTCACTCTTTCTGGGTTGTCTGTCTCCTCTTTCTCGACACCCAAACATCATAACACTATGGACACCCAGAGACGACGACGGCCACGACACCCACATAGGTAGTGTAAGTGTGCATTCAATACCTTCTGCTCTTGAACAAAGTAATATTACCCAACCCATGAAATCTGGTAGGCTCCCAACCAGCTCCAATATATATGATGCTTCATCGCATTATTGCTCATATATATGCAAGCAAAGCAGATATCAGAAATGACAAACTAATAGTAGCGAATCTTTGAGTATATGACATATACAGTTATACGTGTACATATTTTAATCTCCGATTGCATGCTTAGATCTAATACCATTATCATTTTTTTTAAGGACACGCTAAATTTTATTGAAAAAAATTTAAGGTACATCATCAAGTAAAACACCCTCTAGGAAAGTCGGTACATTAAAGAAAACAGTGAGGTGTACCACATTCAACGGAGCCCACTTAGCTAGAACATGAGCTACTCTATTACAATCACGGATATGGTGGACAAACACTGAGTTCAGATTCTGATCTAGCAACTCCTGGACATCCTCCATTGAGGCCTGAAATTCCAGGACAATAGAGTTTATATCTTGTGTTGCTTTTACCACAATAAGAGAATCAAAACTAAGCGAACAAGGTGAAAGTTATAGAGTCTACTGATCATGCAGGCTTCATAAGCGGCCTCCATTTCCACCGACAGTGGTGAGTATTGGCCTTCCAAGCGCCAATCCATTTCCATGATAAATGGCCATACCAGTCACAAACCACTATACCCACGCCACCCTCTAGCGAAGGCACGATCAAAAGCTTCGTCCATGCTGATACAATAGCATCCGATATGAGGGGCCTTCCATCGTTGATGTTGTCGTACTAGTTTAGGAAACTGCTGATTCACAAAAAGGTAGTGCTCATGTCAAGCGATAGCTTGGATCCCCACCTTGTCACCCAAGAACTCAACCTGATTCCACACCTTGTCACCCAAGAACTCAGTCTGATTCCACACCTTATCATTGTGGGCATTCCAAAGGAACCATACCATTGCAATACGCTTGGAGAATTGCATCATCAGAAGGCTTGTTTGGCAAGTGACCAGTCATTCATTAAAGGAATTAGTCGTGTCACCAACCCCCGAGGTAATATAATGGATAAGGGGGTTGGTGAATTGCAATCCACGAAGTAAGTGTAATTTTTTTTTGCCCCTGCATCACATAAAGGGCAGGTTGGGCAGACATCCACCATTCGCGCCCTCAATCTGGTACTAACCAGGAGAAAACATTTCCAAGCTTTCGAGGCACACATTTTAGCGGCCAGAGCAACTATAGCCGACCAGAGTTGCTTATAGAAAGTCTCTTGAGATTTTGGTATCGAAACATTTTGTTGAGGAAGGACAATTGAATCTCTCACAACAATATAATCTGAACTTACCTTGTAGTCACTCTTGGTGGTGTAGTGTCAGATAAGACGATCAGGACCGGACGACTCAAAGGGAGGGACCAAATTGCCAAGACATCAGTTGGACTAAAGAACCTTTCTAACAGAGGAGTATTCCATTATCTATATGAAAGTAAGACCAGGGAAACAAAGCGAATAGAGGAGGGGTACCTCAACCATTATCATAAAACAACATATATTTCAAGTGTATAAAAACATTATCAAAAATATATATTTTTCTCGTAGCTTCATGACGATTTAAACAAAGTGCAAAGCAAATTTACACTTTACAAGATGCAACATATGTAAGTAGCTCCGACTCATATAAAATTCCAAGTAGGCCATTGTCAATTTAGGTTTGTTTTTTCCTTCTTTATTCTTCCTTGCAAAACAAACAAAGCCAAGTAGCCAACACTAAGGTCATCTCCAGTTCAGGACTAAGGACTTGATATAGGTCCAAAATCAGGAAAAAGACATTTTCAACCCAGAACTATACTAAAAATGCTAAATGTAGCCTAATTGGGCCAAGGGCTTGGCATAACCCTGAGCTGTATTTTTGTGGGGATCACAATTGTACTTAAACACTATTAAATTGAAGTTCTAATGATTAATATTAATTTTAATTAATGATCATGTCAATTAAAATGTTATGGTGACATCATTTAATTAATTAATTAATTTTAATTTTTTAACTTCAATGATAATCACAATATTTTTGTAAAATAATATATTCAAAACAAATTTTCTAATGATCATGCTAATTAAAACTTCTAAATCATATATTTAATATTCAAAACAAATTTTTAGAATATATATGTTCAAAAATTTGAATTAATAAAATAATTCAAAATAAAACTTTATTGATCATGTTAATTAAAACTTCTAAATCATATATATAATATTCAAAACAAATTTTTAGAATATTTATATAAGTTCAAAACTTTGAATTAATAAAATAATATAAAATTTTAAATTATAGCTCTTACGGGTTGGCGACTGTACAAAATAGTCTCACTATTCATTAATATAGTATATTTTGAGGGACTAAATTATAGTCCAGGGTCAAATATAGCCTCTCAAGACTGGAGATGGCCTAAGATTCGAGAAATTTTTGTGTCTTCCCATCACTCCACCTCATTTGTTTGACGTCCCAAAGAAATAACGACATGTGACACTCTATTGTTTAGTCAACTAACAGAGAGTTCATCCCACTTTGTCGTTTACTTCTCTTCTGCTAGTAAGTAAAGGGGGAAAATCGTGCATCTTCCTCTAAATCAATAACTATTTTTTGGATTTGAACACTATGAAGTCATGTAAAGGGGGTGGAAAGATATCTATGAATCACAACCCATAATTTAAAAATTAAAAAAAAAACTCACAATTTTGATGATTTTGTATTCCCATTGAGATGCATGTTTTGAAGCAGTTCTTACATGGGTTGTTGGGCAGTGGGGTGATCTAAATTTTGTGCCTATAGATGTATGGATCTATGATTGTGAGAGGACTTCATTGATTTGATTATAAGATGCTTTTGTAGTTTGATCTGTTGATAAATAGTAACAGGGCCAAAAGGAAACAATTTTATATTAAAGAGCCAATCAAATAGCTGATATTCCATTGACATCAAAGACCTAGCCATTACTAGAAACCCAGATTTAAAAGAAATTTTTTAGCAAAATCATTCCTTTATAGGCATGCAATGTTAGAATTGATACGTGGACTAAAATTTGATAATCTTACACCTTATCATTCTCAAATCCATTTCAATTCGATGACTTCTGAATTGATAATAGATAGACTAAGTATTGTAGAATAAACGAACAGTGGAGAAATTGAGAGCAAGATTGTAACTATAAAAGAGAAGAAAACAACTTTGCTTTCAGACGATAAAACACTATTAGCTGACTGAACATTAGAGTGCCACATATCGTTATTTAGTTGTGTCGTAAAACAAGTGAGGTGAAGTCACAATTAGATGAGAAAAAAATTCCTAAAATGCCTATTCCCTTTCTCGAAAATTTTCTATCCACAGAGTCATCTTCGTGTGGACCTTGGAGCTGCCAATCAGTTGCTTATCCAAGGCAGAGAAAAATACACTGTTTTGCAGATCGAAAATACATAGAAACCAAAAACTGAGGCCTCAAACAGTGTTCTTCTAACCTGGACATGACTCAGCAGCACACAGAATTCTTCCACCTCTTAAATCGTTTACCACAAACTCACACCGATCCAATTCATGATTGAGCTTCTTCTATTATCTCAATCGTTGGGCTTCTGAAATCAGATCAAGAGCAAAACGTGGTTTGTGGTCTGTGGACGTTGGCATGAGGTGGCTTCCTATAATTCAACACTGATTCCACGTACCTAGATCTCCTGTCTCCCATCTCCCATCTCGATCTGTATCCACAAATAAACATGTAATAAGGATCTAATACTATTCATTATCAAACAGCCACCCCGAGGGCCAGTTTTGAGTTGGATTAGGGCAAACAATAACATGCTCGAGTGCTAACTAGGAGCTAGCAAATAGCGACTACTTACCTAGGACAAGTCCAAATGTTCCATATTTTGAAACAACGTTTAAGGTGTTTGAGTCTAAAATAAATATTTCTTGACGAGCGGCTTAGGTAGGCCGAAATCTTGGTGAGCAGCCCAAGTAAGTCGAAGTCTTGGCGAGCGGCCCGATAATGAATGAAGCTTGACGAGCAGTCAAGTAGTATAAAATAATCCGTCTTCATATCGATTTAGGACTATAAGTTCAGATAAGCTTATCTATGCGGCTTAATGTTTATCGAACATTTTCTGCTTCGGTTAGGTTTCATTCGTGAAAGGAATTGTGATAACATTGAAACTATATAAAGATAAGACTCGTGTGCTGGTAAAGACTCAGAGTTATATTGAGAATCAAAGAGTTTAAAACGTTCAAGAGAATTGAAGGACAACTACTGTGCAGTATATAAGGAGAGCGAGAGCAATAAAGAAAGGGTCCCCGATCAAATACAAAGCTTTACTATACACAAACACACCTAGACATCTCGTCAAGAGATTATATCCCTGCAACCAGACGATCAAAGTGTTTGTCACCAATCGAGTGAGAGTATTGCGATCAAAAGAAGCAACGCTACTGGAAGATTGAAGGACTTGTCACATATCGAGTGAGAGTTTGGATATCCAAGGAAGCAGTGTTCTCGACACATCGTCAAAGAAGTTGCTCTGCTTTGCACTCGTAAAGGGTAGTGTGAAATATCGATTTCTATGGCTCGTCTAAAGATGCAAAAACTTCAAAGTCCTAGGTCACTAGGCGAGAAGGACCCATTCAAACGAGGTTGGTGCTCTCCTTGTCTTAATCGCTTAAATCAAGAAGTCAGGCAGCTTACAGTTTCATATTCCGTTGAGAGCGGTGGCACGCCAGCACACGAAACACTACAGGATAAGCCGACACCTGCGGTTATACTATCCGAAATCAATAAAAGAGATAGTTTGCAAGAGTCTCTCTACGCGCTCCTTGCCAGAGAGTTGCCAGAGAGATTTTGGAGTCAAACATTTTGGCACGCCCAGTGGGACTATCTTTTTGTGTCTCTAAGTGACAATATGAGATCCTTACAGAAGGGAATATCCTCAGTGTCGCAAACATCCACAACTGGTATACCGTGAACACACTTCTACTCAGTGTTGTTCATTAAGTAATCAAGCGGTTGAAATTATCTTCGCTAGCGAATACTACTCAACCATGTCATTCAAATCTTTAAGTGAAGCGGATATTATGGGACTACGTTTTAGGAATACCTAGCCTACGCGTCTAGACGAGACGAACATCAGACAAACTACTACACGACTCTTGGTCAATGAATTGAACAACAAGAAAATCTCCTCACTACTCAAAGCGAGAAAGTTGACTCGGCGTTAGCCGAAATTCAAGCGCTAAGGGTAGAACTCCACAGGGATCAAGAGGAACGAGAGGCAATTAGAGCTCTAAGTAGCAAGTCTTGCTAAAGGTCAGGACAAATTACGGATCGACATCATGCAAACCTTGGGAACAAGTTTGGATGAATACCGCCGACACGCGGTGACACTATCTCAAAGGACAGACAGAGACATTGCGTCTCTAATGAAATTCGTTTCTGACCTCGCCAAAAAAGGACTAGACAAGCAGAATCTTTCCCGCCTGCATGGGAACAAAGGTTAAATAGATTTACGAACGCTTGTGACATACATCTCGCCAAGATGTATGAATCATACGAGACTCCATTCCCTCCCATGCAGAAAGACTATCCAGAGGCTTGGCAATGGCCAAGATACTACCGACATCAAACCTTCAAGACTTTCTCTGGCGATGATGATTCAAATGCAGCAACTCATTTAGCGTATTTCACACTGCAACTGGGGCAGTTTTTCGATAACGATGGACTCAAGTTGAGAGTCTTTGGATCATCCTTGTCAGGATCAATTTGGTATACAGGATTAGAAAAGGGTTCGATCAATGAGTGGAAGGACATGGAAGCCTTGTTTATAGATCACTTCAAAACGGCAAGACCTGAAATCAGTGTTGGAAAGCTGGCTTCCTTGAGTCAATCGGTGACAGAAAGTCCAGTTACCTTCTTGCACCGTTTCCGGTCAGAATATAATCTATGCAAGACTCTATTAGGCATAGAAGAGGTAGTAGAGATGACCACAAATGGTTTGGAGGATACGTACCACCAACTGGTTTGAAGGATACGTACCACAAGTCAGGGATCATATGAGTAGCCAAATACAATGAGTGGCTATCAAACATAGTCCCAGTCAGGAAAAAGAATGGCAAAATGCAAGTTTGTGTTGACTATAGAGACTTGAACAATGCAACCCCGAAGGATGCATACACAATGCCAGTAGTCGATTTGTTGGTAGATTTAGTGGCTCGTCATGAAATGTTATCATTCATGGATGGGATGGATGGTTATCATCAAATATCAGTGGCAGAAGCAGACAGACATAAGACTGCATTTCGGTGCCCAGGTTTTGCAGGAATATTTGAATACGTGGACATGCCGTTTAGACTCAAGAATGCAAAGGCCACCTACCAGCGAGCAATGAACTTGATCTTCCATGACCCCATTGGCAAGTCCATGGAGGTCTATATCGATGATGTGGTAGTTAAAACAAAATGCAGAAATGATCACATTGAAGACTTGAGGCAAGTGTTTAACCATATAAGGCAGCATTAGTTGAAGATGAATCCACCTAAGTATGTATTTGGAGTACAAGCTGGAGATTTCCTGGGACTTCTGGTTCATCAGCGAGGGATCGAGATACTTGATGACAAGAAAGAAGCAGTTTGCAATGCACTCCCGCTAAAGACTAAGAAATAACTACAATGCCTATTGGGTAAAATCAACTTCTTGAGACGTTTTATTGCCAATGTGGCTGGAAAAACACAACCATTCTCCACTTTACTCAAACTTTAGAATCAGAAAGACTTTGTATGGGAGCCTACTCATCAAGAGGCTTTTGAAACCATCAAAGCATACTTAGGAAACCCGCCTGTCTTGGTACCATAAAGGTCAGGGGTTCCTCTCAAGTTGTATATATCAGCTACTAATCATTTTATTGGGAGTCTATTAGCTCAAAACGATACGGAACTGAATGTGTTATCTTCTATCTCAGTTGTACTTTGAATGATTGTGAAACAAGATACTCACCAATGGAAAAATTGTGCCTAGCCTTGTATTTTTCAAGATGCAAGTTGAGGCATTACATGTTATCCTTCACCACATGTGTAATAGCGCAAACTGATTTGGTGAAGTATATGCTTTCGAGACCCATACTCAGAGGAAGGATTGGGAAGTAGATTCTCACACTATCAGAGTTTTCTTTGCAATACGTTCCCCAGAAAGCAATCAAGGACCAAGCAGTAGCTGAATTTCTGGCTCACCATCCAATGGAGGATGCTCGTGAGGGGTCGGAGTTGGACTTAACTCGTATTGATCTAGCACCTTGGTGTTTATATTTTGATGGGTCGAGCACAAGTACTATGGTTGGGGCAGAAGTGGCATTGGTCTCTCCACGCGGCCAAACGTTTTCTTTTTCTTTCAAGTTGGATTTCCGGTGTACAAATAACCAAGAGGAATACGAGGCACTTATCATAGACTTGGAACTTTTGCTAGATGTGGAAGTTACAGATGTGCATGTATACGGAGACTCCCTGTTAGTAATTCGACAACTTGAAACCAAGTATAAGGCTGGACCAGTTTTACAGCCGTACACCAAACGAGCATGTGAATTACTCAAGTTGTTTACCAAAGTACAGTTGAGCCATTTCCCTTGCGATGAGAGTTATGCAGCAAACGAATTGGCACAACTAGCAATGAGGGTGAGCTTGCAAGATGGAGTACGCGAACTTATATTGAAGGTTGAATGAAGGACCCTGCCATCTTTCATCGCTCGCCAAGAAGAAAACAATGAGTGGTACGTTGCCACACTCGATCACATTGATGTGGATTGGAGATAGCCTATTATTTCTTATCTCTAGAATCCTAATGATCTGGAAGACAAGCATATTTTTTTCTTAGCTCCTAATTATATACTCAAGGATGATGAGTTATATAGAAGAGGAAATGAAGACATATTCTTGAGATGTGTCTTCAGACGTAACACTAAGCGATTAATGAGGGAGGTTCATCTAGGAGCAGCGGGGGCACATCAGGCCGGTTCAAAGATAAGATGGTTGATATGACGACATGGTTATTATTGGCCAGGTATGCTCAAAGATTGCATCACGTTCGCTAAAGATTGTAAAGATTGTCAGAAACATGGTCTAATCAGCCACATGCCCAGAATACCATTACAGCCTATAATTAAGCCTTGGCCAGCTCGATAATGGGCTTTGGACTTAATTAGAATGATTCATCCTCATTCATCAGATGAGCATAAGTATATCATTGTGGTTACTGATTTCTTTACAAAATGGGTCGAAGCTAAACCTCTCAGAGTATCATCAGCGAATGTCATTCACCAGTTTTTATTTGAATATATCATTTGTAGGTTTGGTATTCCTAAGAGTTTTGTTCAGAGAGAGAGGTAGCATTCATGTCTGGAGAAGTCGATGAGCTTATGAAGGATTTCGGGATACATTTTCTCCATTATTCTCCATACTATGCCCAATCCAACGGCCCAGAAGAAGCAAGCAACAAAATTATCATACACATCCTCAAACGAATGCTTCCGAGCAATGTCAAATTGTGGCATGAAGAACTTTTCAACACATTATAGGCTTATCAAATTAGCAAACGAACCCCCACAGACACCACTTCTTATGCGTTAATGTTTGGTCACGATACAGTCCTGCCTTTAGAGATTAACGTACAATCTTTAAGAGTAATGGAGCAAAACACTCTGATCAGTGAAGATTATGTGCAGGCTATGTGGCAGGAACATGAAAACTTAGATGAAAAGAGAATGCAGGCTTACGATAGTCTATGTGCTGAGAAACAGAAGATGGCTCGTGCCTATGAGAAATGTACTAGGGGCATGAGTTTCGCAGAACGAGAATTGGTTTGGCGAGTGATATTGCCGGTTGGCGAAAAGACTGAAGGCAGCAGAAAGTGGTCAGAAAAGTGGGAAGGGCCATACATTATCGATCGACTCTTAGGTAAAGGAGTTGTTCACTTACGAGATCGAGATGGAACAATTCATGCCAATCCTATCAATGGTCGTTTTCTTAAGAAGTATATACAATCAATTTTGGGAGTATGAAGACCCACCAATGATAGCTTAATTCAGTTCAGTCACGCTCATTGGCGATGCTTGTATGATTGAACTGAAGGGGCAACACATAGAGATTATTTAGACATAGTTAGCCTATACTTGAGGCTAAATTTCAAATTTTTAGTATTTTCAGCCTATACTTGTGGCTAAAATTTTATTTTATCTGATTAAAGAGTTTATGCTCGCCAATCATTGTGGCCAAGTTATTGTACAAACTATATCTGAGTTTATCAATACAAAAGATGTTTGCATAAGGGAACTCTTTACTTTGAACATAAAATAGATTACATCAAAACAGAAAATTACAAAGGCTTTGCAGCCTTAAGCTCTGATACAATATGAAGATAGACTACAACAACAGAACAAAAAGATAAATACAATTTGTTTTTCCAAATCCTCAAGCAATTGATAGCCAGTCCTTGGGTACACATATCAAATATGCATACATGGAAAATGGGACCTCAAGAGAAAAAGGAGGAGGATTTGAAATGCCAAGGAAGCTAGTTCAGCAGCCTAAAAGACCACTTGAAGCAAGCTTGGCGTTTGTTGCCTTTCCCAGGGTTAAACTCCTTGTCGCTCCTCTCCAGAACGTCTGCGTTCTTGGAGCCTGCAGCCTCAATGTATATAGAAACTGAGCGGCCGTTCGCGAGGAAGACGAGGCGAGGTTTCCCTTAGAATTGTGGCTTCGTCACCCTGTAGATACTTAGGGTAACTTTGCCAAGGCAACACCTGGACATAGATATCACTATCTAGTCCAGGTTTGGACATGGATATCACTATCTAAAGTCTATAATATTGGAGGTTTTATCTGGAGGATTTTCCAAATAAGAGAACCAGAGCAAACATAAGGAAAGAAGTTTCATCTCGTGACGAGGCTTGGAAGGTATGACTAGAAGCAGTGAATGAGGATGCTTTTTATAGAAAGAAGCTACACTGAACTATAACGGTAAGGCTTTATGAGATTAAATGTACCCATTAATAGAAGACACGCGTCTACCAAAGATTGCGCCACGGAATGATTTATCTACCCCGAGATGAAGGCGTGATAAGTGAAAGATTTTTTGTGCAGGTAAATTGTATTTTGAAGATTTAATGGGACGATGCGTTACGGATTCCAAGTTTGAAAAAAAACACCATTTAAGTCAAGTGACACTGGTAGGCGAGCGGTTTAGGTTCTATAGCAGACCTAATGTCGCTAGGGTAATCCACAACGGGCCTATGTCTGAGGCCCAGCATGATACTCAGGACCCAAATAAAGCGCAAGAATACCAAAATATGAACGCTCAAAGAAAATACTTAAGTTGGTAAAAATGTTTTGGAATATCGTAATACAAAGAAAAGGCTTAATCTCTGTGGCCCAGTAATTATAGGGCTCTTTCCCTCAAAGACATTTTGGAAAGTTTGAAGTCTCGCCAAGATTGTTTATATAAGTGTAGAGCGCTCGCGGCTTCTTCTCTTACATCTTGCAGTAGTTGAGCTTGGTTCTCTCCTTCGTCCAGAAACTGGCGAACAGAGGCCTGATTTGAGTAAGCAATTGTACACAAGCGCTCCACTTCAGCTTGGAGGGCAGCTAACTCAGCTTTCTTGGCGGCCAGAGTTTCTTTTTGGGAAAAAGTGTTTTTCATAAATGCTTGGATTCGCTTGTTTTCTTCTCGTGTCTGGCGAGCCAATGTCTCCACCGCTTCATTATTGCGATCGGCCTCGAGTTTCAGGCGTTGTTGGGCTTCGTATTGTCGTTGGAGTTGGTGAAGTTTTTCCTCAAGGTCGGATACGGTCTGAAGGAATTCAGCAGGGGCAGTGGCCTTTAGATTCCAGACTTGTTCTTGAATTCGTTTGATGTCTTGAGAGGAGTCTAGGTTGGCAGAGAAGAGCTTCTGAAGGGCAATGATGACGTCTGGAGGAGAGCTCAATGCACTTAACCTAGTCGAAAGCTCTTGCAAGAATAAAATTTCATCCAGAACGGTACGTGCTTGAGTGGAATTCAATTTGTAGGCCCTGGAAGAGAACAACAGGTTCAACTACCTTTTTCTTTTCTTCTTCCTCAAGTTCCCCTAGTATTATTCCGGCTAGGAATCTAGTAATGAAATCTTTGCAGCATTCTTTCCTGCTGTTTATGATTTCTAGCCCTGTTTCATTGTCCTCGTTTCCAAGCATTATGTTGGAATCATCAAACTTCAGTATGTAGACTTTACGGCATCCTTCGAAAAACCTCTCTCCAAGCGAGTTGACAATGTAATAGGTGTCAGCTTCAGCTTTAAGAACGAAGAAGTGATCGTTCCAGCTCACCAGATACACTTGAGGTTTGGTGCTCTTGTAGATATTACCCCAGATCTCATCAAATGATGCAAGATCGCTCAGGTTTGCAAATTTCTCTGGGTTGAAGTGCCCAATGAAGGAGTCATCAGAAGAAATCTTCAGAGGTCTAATGTTTGCCTTCAAGATCATGTTAAGATCAAAATGTTGATCAGGGTAGGAACTGGTGAGGGCTTCATCCTTGCAGAGTTTCTACCATTCCGAAGAACCTTGGACAATGAGGTCATCAAATTTGGACACGATGGGTATGGCGTTTGGATTTGAACATAGCCAATGAGCATTGGTGAAGACCAGTGTTGAACACGCGCTTACCCCGGATGCTTTCTCACTTCGTTGATTGAATGAGGCAAATAAGACATTAGCTTGAAGCCTCGCATGTCTGTCTCTGCTCACGATCTCTGTTGCTACCCAGCTACCACTTGGGGAAGCTTCCAAAGCCAAAGGAAGCTTGGAAATATCTTGGCGAGCGGCTTTGGAGCCTCAGGTCCTAGATGTTTCTCCAGAAGAAGAATCAGTCCTCCTGCGCTTGTGAGACTGATAAAGAATAAGCAGGTTAGTCATATTCAGTAAGACAACAACACACTGAACAATAGGAAAGAATTTTGATACTTATTGACTGCCCAGAAGTGTTGGATCTTTTTTTCTTTGGGGCTTGCTAGGCAATGGGCATGTCTGTTTCCAGGGCATACTGTTGAATAAAAGAAAGAGGAAACTGATCAAATGCTATAAAGAGGTAGCTAACACATGTGGCAAAGTTTACAAACGCTACTAATAAAAGAAATATACCTGTGGTCAAGGAGTGTTGTTAGTGTTTTTGTACAACTTCCCAATTGTCGCCAAATCTTCTTCATTTGTGAATCTTTTGTCGAAACCATAGAAGATAGTGGCGAAGAGAGCAAGCGGTCCTACTCGTCGTATGTTTTCCCAAAGATGGGAACGCCATACTAAGTATGTCTCAGTGACTTATTGAGAAGTGGCAAGTGACTTCAACAAATCAGGAATTATCATGGTTGGGAAGCCAAAATAGACATCTTGTAGATCATGTGTCGAAGGATGGCCTGACCCTCGTCAAAGGCTGTATCTGTTCAAAGAACAGGCAAGGGGCATGAGAGCATCTTGAGTTACCCCAAGCTGTCTCAAAAAATGATTCGGGGCATGTAGCTCATACCCGAGGCTCGAAGAACCAAGAACTGGCATGTCCTTGCAGGTGTGAATCTGAAGGAAAAGGTTCCTTGTAGAGTCATTTTTCTCTGACGAGGACATAAATCCACTCATGAGGCTGTAAGGATGGCGACGATTCAAAATTACTTCAACTGTTGCGGCTGGAAAGTCTTTATGCGAGCAGAGGTAGTTGCAGCAGACTAGATAAGACCATGCTCTGGTCCTAGAAGACGCAGTCACCAAGGTTTGACCCAAAAGTTTATCTTCTTCGAAGGAAGGGATTCCAGAAGGACAGAAAAATGAAAAATACATCCGCAACCAGAGCTCTACCATCCATAGTGGTCCTAGTGGATTGAGGTCGAGCTTTGAGAGAACAACTCGTCGCAAGCCGTAATTGATGTAGGCGACGACGGATTCAGCCAAGCTCAGTTGTTCGCGATTAAAGAGGAGTTCGGTAAGGTTGGTCCAGCATTTGTTGACCTTGGCGGAAGTAAGACATAAGATGTATTTGGTTAGCCAATACTCCAAAAAGGTTATGCCTCCTTGATCAGTGTTTTTCTCCTTTTTCAAAAAATGTTAAACCCAAGCAGAGTAGGAAGAAGGTCGATCTGTGGAAGCTTGAATTGAAGTCCTGTGTGTGTGATTGTGAAGCCAGGTGTTACTGGACACAGGAACTTCGAATAAAGTATAAAGGTCAAGGATTGTGATGCTCACATCGCCACAGGGGAGACAGAAATAGTTGGCGGAGCAATCCCAAAAGCACATGGCGATGGCGAACGGAGCTCGATTTCCACCAACAGGATGCGAAAAGAATAAATCAATGAGTTCGGTGATGCTGGCTGCTTCCCATCGATCGATATCTTTTCTGCGACGGAGCTGGTAACAAGCGTGGTCTTCTGCGTTTGGGTGCGGCCATTTACCAATTAGACAAAGAGTGTCTTTGTTGGTCCACTCTTTGGGTTCTTCCTTTGGATTTTTCTGGAAGATTAAGGCTGAATTGCAAAGGGGATGGTGGAGAAGAAGAAAAAGTTCTGGATTTATTGGAGATTTCAGAAAGGGACCAAGCAGGCCAGTGCCTTTGCTTGGGTCGACATTCAGATTGATAATGACCTCTGGATTTTGTCGTATGGCGATGGCTTTGAGGTTTCTAGTGAAATTCTTGACGTTTTGTTCTGAGTAAGAGATGGACATGTCTTTGCGAGGAGGCATGGTTTGGTCGAAAAGATGAACGATGGCGAGAATGGAAGAGTTTAGTCTTTTGAGAGGCTGAAAGATTGAAAGCAAAGCAAGCGAAAGAGTTCTGTTGGGAAGTGAAATTTGATTGATGTGGACATGTGCTTTTATATTACAACATCCAGAGTGATGCAACTTTTTAGAGGAGTTGTGTAACGTGGTGCTTGCATGTGATGTTACCATTTGGAATAACAGCGCGTCATTCGAGTAATATTCAAGTCTTTTCACTTGCATCGGTAATTTAAGCTCAAAGCTTGAGGGGCAATGTTTAGACCTGAAATAAATATTTCAATTGGGCTTGGAAGGCCGAAGTCTTGGCGAGCAGCCCGGTTAGGAATGAAGCTTGGCGAGTGGTCAAGTAGTATAAAAGAGTTTGTCTTCATATCGATTTAGGACTGTAAGTTTAGATAAGCTGATCTATGCGGCTTAATGTTTATCGAACATTTCCTGCTTCAGTTAGGTTTCCTTCGTGAAAGGAATTGTGATAACATTGAAACTATATAAAGATAAGACCCGTGTGCTGGTAAAGACTTAGAGTTATATTGAGAATCAAAGAGTTTAATATGTGTAAGAGAATTGAAGGACGACTACTGTGTAGTATATAAGGAGAGCGAGAGCAATAGAGAAAGGGTCCCCGATCAAATACAATGCTTTGCTATACGTAAACACACCTAGACATCTCGTCAAGAGATTCTATCCCTGCAACCAAATGATCAAAGTGCTTATCATTAATCGAGTGAGAGTATCGCGATCAAAGAAAGAACGCAACTGAAATATTGAAGGGCTTGTCACATATCGAGTAACAGTTCGGATATCCAAGGAATCAGTGTTCTCGACATATCGTCAAAGAAGTTGCTCTGCTTTGCACTCGTAAAGGGTAGTGTGAGGTATCGATTTCTGTGTCTCTGCTAGAGACGCAAAAACTCCAAAGTCCTAGGTCACTAGGCGAGAAGGACCCATTCGGACGAGGTTGGTGCTCTTCTCGTCTTAATCGCTTAAATCAAGAAGTCAGACAGCTTACATTTCCATATTCCGATGAGAAACGGTGGCACGCCAACACACGAAACACTACAGGATAAGCCGATACCTGCGGTTATACTATCCAAAATCAGTAAAAGAGACAGTTTACAAGAGACTCTCTACGTGCTCCTCGCCATAGAGATTTTGGAGTCAAACATAAGGACCTCAAAAATATTTCTTATTTTTGTATATATAAAAAACATGAATTGGTGTTCAAATTGTCAAGAAAAAGAAAAATTGTTGAGGAAAAGAAAAGGAAAAATAATTTTAAATTTATTATGAGTCCAAATTCATGTTATTAAATTACATGACGATTATTTTTACTATAATAAAGTGAGGCGTTTGTTCCGGGAAAAAAAGTGAGGCGTAGAGAAATTTTGGGATCATCAGCCTCATCAAAATTGGAAATACTGAAATTGCCCATAATATAAAAAAGTTGATCACAAATAAAATGAATTGTATTATAAATTCTTGATCAAAAATAAATAAAACAGTGAATTTTTTTATATTATTATTATTAGACAATGTATTAAGCGTAAATCTCGTTCCTCATTTCCTCTTATCTCACACTTAAAAAAAAAATATTTTTATTTGTTAAATAAAACAGGTTCACAATATTTGTATAAGTTAGATTATCAATGAAATACAATATAATATAATATGAATATGAATCTTTCTCCTTATTTGTATTTTGTTTTTTGTTTTTTTTGCCGCAAGACCGTAGTTGCATTTTGTTTGATAAGGTAGTAAATGTGGATAAGGAGATATATGAATGGAAAATGAGACAAAAAAATTTCTAGTTATGTTAGAACCTTGATATCAAAACACAACCAAACCATATGGAGGTCTCCTCTCAATAATTAAGGAAGGTATCTTTAGGGTATCTTTAACAGATATTTTATAGTTAATATTGTTTTTAATTTTAACTATTTTTTAGCTAAAAATTGTTCCAATAAGTATCTTATAATTAAATCATATATAATTTTTTTATTAAAAACTCGAGTTATATTTAACAAATGAGGAGAGAGAAATTAGTTTTAAAGTTATAGTTGCCAACTCACCAAATTAACAGCTTCAACGTTCCATCTCCACGCTATAACTTAGAAATAACTCTCACTGTTGCTTCTTATCTTATTATTATTAACTTGAGTGGGTATGGTTCTTTTCGGGTTAGGGTTTCGCCATGGTGAAACTTCTCTTTTCTGGTCGCTCCGCCGCCTCTTTGAGGCTGGAGCTTGTCATTTGTACTACGACGGTTCTGTTTCCATGGTGGTGGTGGTAGCCGATGATAGGGGATTCCCAAAATCCGACAAAGTTATGGTGGTCGAGGTTCAGGTAGAAATCTTGGATCCCAATGGTTGAGGAGCACTCGAATCAGTAGGGGTTGATGTGTGGGCCAGGCGACCTGGGCGTAGAGACGAAGACAGAGGCTGGTGACTGGTCTTCTCGGTGGTGGGACGTGGTTCTTGTGCCGTGATGTTGCGAACTAGCGGCTATGATAGTATGGTATGTTAAGACCTCGGCCTAACCGAGCTCGACTCAAGGGGAGGTGTGGGTGGTCCGGGTCGTCGGATTTGGAGAGGGCGACGGCAAGGTGGACCAAAAAGCAACGGATGGGGTCGGGGCAGGTACCCATGCGGAGAGGATTGGCGGCGCAACAAGTCGGTGGCTGGGGTCATTCTTAGCCAGTCGTCAAAGTGGAACTTGGTGCTGGTGGGCCTTAGGTCGACTCTCTATTAGTGGAGTGGGTTCTTTGAGCTGGCTTGGGCCAAATTAAGTGGGTCTGAATGCTGATCATTTTCCTATGGGCTGCCCTCCTCTGCCCTTGAGCCATTTAATTGTTTGGCTTTGTGGTCCAGGTATTTTTTGTCCCTCGGCATGGGATCCAGGGGAGGTACTTCCGTAACAGAGGAGGTTCCTAGCTAATTAAGGAGTATGGTGTGCCTTTAAGTTTGAAAGTTACTTGCGCTACTCTGGTTTATTAGTCTAGGGCATGTGTGTCATATAGTTAAACTAAGTAAGTGGTAAATAGAATTTCTCTCTTTAGCATGCCAAGTAATCCGGTGAAATTCTGTATTGCTACCGATTTTGATCCTATAATGTATAAATTTTGCGCCCCCTAAAAAAAAACTCTCACTGCTAGAGGAAAAACTATATAATAATTTGTTTTATTTAATTTTTGATTGAATTTAATAACTCCACGGTCGGAGATGCACATAAAATTTTTATGTGGATAAAGAGATTATTATAAGTCACAACTCTCGCTGGTCCTAAGAGCATCCGCACCCTTTGCTTGAGCAACAGCTCAAGCAAAAGCAAAATTTGCTCAAATTTCCCTATTTTGCTCAAGCAAATCAGTTTTTTGCACACTCATTCACTATTTGGTTGAGCAAATCTATTTTGTCATATTGTGAAATGTTAAATAATTATTTACCGGATAGATTTACAACCAACAATAATGTGACATGTGTCATTATCGACAATAATTATACAAGATTTTTGACTAATAGAAAATTGACACGTGTCACTGCCACGTGTCATTGTCGGCAAAATAATTGGACTAGATTTTTGGTAAGATTTTCGACCAATGACGATGCGACATGTGTCGCTAAGAGATAACGTCGTCGACAAAATAATAGGATCAGATTTCCTGTAAGATTTTTAACTAATTACGATGCGACACGTGTCACTACGAGATAGCGTTGTCGAAAAAATAATTGAACCAGATTTCTGGTATGATTTTTGTCCAATGACGATACGATACATGTGTTCATCTTCAAAGATTCGATTATCTACAATTGGCTATAAAACGTTCATCTCTCACTCATTCTATACTCACACTATCTACAAGTCTCTTCCAATCTGAGCAGATAACATATCCCTCTAAACACATAGCAATATTTCCTTGTTCATCACTCTGATGAATCCTTTCAGCTTCCACAATTTTTTCAGGCAGAGACGACGTCAACAAGAAGAGGATGACGATATGGAGCAATCATTTGTCAATCAGGTGGTCATGGAAGAAGCACAACAAGACGATGACCCACCACGAGTAAGCGGTTCAAGTCATGGTAAAAAACCGAATCGACCAAGACAGAGGGAGTCGAGGGGACGCAATCTCATGGAAGATTACTTCATCTCACGTTCAAACTTCAACGCAACAGAACTGCATGCACTGGGAATGGAAGAACTATCCAACCGCATATCAAGGGGCATACTCAGGGCGAAAGGGTCGCCCAACGGTTATCTTGGAGGCTGTTGCCTCGTATGATACGTGGATATGGCACAATTTCTTCGGGTGTCTTGAAACTAAAAATGACATTAACGTGCTCCACCTATCGAATGTGTTCTCATAGATCCTTGTCGAAAGAAGCCCAATTGCAGTCTACGAAGTCCACGGAGAGAGGTACTCCACTGCTTATTATCTGGCTGACAGAATATATCCGAGGTACTCTACATTTGTCAAAATAATTCTCAATCCCCAGACACCGCAAGATAAGCTCTTCGCAAAGAAATATGAGGCATACCGAAAAGATGTAGAGAGGGTCTTTGGCATCGTGCAATCTCGATGGGCAATTATTCGTCATAGTTGTACATTACACCACAAATCGGTAATGACTACCATCATGTTAGCTTGCATCATATTGCATAACGTGATTTTTGAGGAAGAGTACATGGAGGATGAGGAAGAAGAAGACATACAAAACCCATCGAGGGCTTTTCGAGTCTATGATGGGCCGGTGGATGCACAAGGGAATCGAATTCCTTTTGAGCCAATCAGTAGAGATGGAGCCAATATACAACGGTTTCACGACCGTGTTGTCGATCTCGAATCCGGTTACATCCATAGAGAACTCCAGAGAGACTTGGTGAAACACATTTGGAGGGTGGAAACCGGTGAAATACTCTAAATATTAGTCTAAATATGTGTTTAATTTTATTATATGTTTTCATTAAGCTTATGTTTAATTTTAGTATATGGTTTAATTTAATGTGTATTTCAATTTCATGTTAATAAATAAATTGTATTTTTAATTTAATTTTGGGAGTGTTTTGAAATTTTTGGAAAACTTTTACAATTTTTTGACATTTTTTCCATTTATTTCCGTTGGCATGCATAACCAGTCGTTCTGATTAATTCTAAACCGTTGGATGACATTTCAGATTCAAAATAAAAGGCCCAAATCAACTGGACCGTTGCTTTTAAATTTTTTAACCGGGCCCAACACGTGTCGCATACCCATTCGTGCGTAATTTTTTTCTTTCACTTTTGACTGGCGCATGCTCTGATTTAAAAAAAAAAATTCAACGCACCTGACGTCATCCACAATGTGTGGACTCCACCAAACACGTTGAGCAAACGCCGGAGAAAAAAGACTCAAATGCTCGACGGACCAAAGTTTGCTCACCCGGCCTGATTTTTCCTCCGGTACAGATGCCTTTCTCCAACTGCTCGAACAACTTCGTCCTGACCCACTGCTGCTCTAGCAAATCCTCGCCGCGCTGCGGATGCTCTAAGAAAAATAAAATTCAAATTAATCAGGCTCCTATCTTGTTTCCTGTCAACGAAACGTGGCACATTCTTGCCCATTTTGCTATTTTCTTTATTCGCGCGTAAAAGCGCGTCTGTGGCTCTCAATCTTCTTCTTCGTCTTCTTTATATTAACCACTTCTCACCTCGGCCCCAGTTCCTCAGAAACTCATTGTCTCCTTCATTCAAAAACAAAGCTCTCCATTTCTGAGTATTACTTTCAAAGAGCTAATTTGATTTTATCATCTGGGTTTGAATTGTCTTCCTCAATTGGGTTTTGGGTTGTTAAAAGTTTCGAGCTTTTTCGTGTTTTCGGGGGGTTTCGGCAATGGAGGTGTCATTGGTTCGCAGCTCTCAAGTGAATATTGGAAGGACTGAGTTGGGCTATAGGGAACTAGGGTTTTGTAAGTTCAATGGTAACTTGAAGACCAAGATAAGTTTTGGTCAAAGCTCGAGCTGGGAAAACGGCTGGCTTCGGTTCACTCTCCGGGCCGTACAGTCGGAGTCGGTTCGACCCGTTAAAGTTTCGGGTCCTTCCAAAAGATCCAAATCGGTAAGCTTTCTTGTTTGCTTTGTTAGAAACTCATAGAAATGGAAAGTGTGTGACTTGTGAATTATGACTGTTTTGGTTTTGGCCATTTGGGTGAAATTGAGATTAATCTGATTGTCATATAAATAGAAACAAATAACCAACTAGTTCATGAAAGGATGAAAGAAACGTAGTACCTAGTTTAGTTTATACTTTATAGTTAGTAGTCAGTAGTTAGTTGTTTAGACTTGGACTGATTTAGCTTATCTTGCTTGGAGTTTGCAGAATGATGGGGTAAGATTACTGGTTGGATTACCCCTGGATGCAGTTTCAGATTGCAATTCGGTGAAGCACGCTAGAGCAATCGCGGTGGGACTAAAGGCTCTAAAGCTATTGGGAGTGACCGGAGTGGAGCTTCCGGTCTGGTGGGGAATTGTTGAGAATGAAGCCGTGGGGAAGTATGAGTGGTCAGCTTACCATTCTCTTGTAGAGATGGTGCAGAAATCCGGTCTTGAGCTCCATGTATCACTCTGCTTCCACGCTTCTAAGAAACCGAATATCTCACTACCGGATTGGGTGTCTCAAATCGAAGAGTCCCAACCTGGTGTCTGCTTTAAAGACAGGTCAGGGCAGCAATACAAGGAGTGTTTATCACTTGCTGTTGATGAACTTCCTGTTCTCAATGGGAAGACTCCGATTCAAGTTTACTGTGATTTCTGTGAAAGCTTTAAAGCGGCGTTCTCCTCCTTCCTTGGTTCCACAATTACGGTAAGCAACACTGATCTTTCAAAACTATAAAATGAAATATCAATCTTCTTTTGTTTAGTATATGTGTACTGAACTTTCAATAACTCCTATTTTTTGCTAAATTTCAGGGCGTCTCGGTGAGCCTAGGACCAGATGGTGAACTTCGATATCCTTCTCATCACCAAGCAGTCAAAAGTGACAAAATTCCTGGGGTTGGCGAATTCCAATGTTTTGATGAAAACATGCTTAGCATTCTTAAACACCATGCCGAAGCTACTGGTAATCCTTTGTGGGGTCTTGGCAGTCCTCATGATGCGCCAAGCTATGACCAGGCACCGTACTCAAACGCTTTCTTCAAGGACCATGGCTCATGGGAGTCACCCTATGGTGACTTCTTTCTGTCCTGGTACTCAAACCAGCTAATATCTCATGGAAATCGGATGCTTTCCCTTGCTTCTTCAGCGTTTACCGACACAGGAGTCACAGTATATGGCAGAGTCCCACTCGTTCACTCTTGGTACAATACAAGGTCTCACCCATCTGAGCTGACATCTGGATTCTATAACACATCCTCTAGAGATGGTTATGAAGCAGTTGCAGATATGTTTGCCAGAAACTCCTGCAAAATGATATTGCCTGGGTTGGACTTATCCGATGAACATCAGCCACAGGGATCCCCTTCGAGTCCTGAGTCATTATTATCGCAAATCAAGTCAGTTTGCAGAAAGCACGGGGTTGAAGTTTCTGGTCAAAACTCATCACTTTCGGCAGCCCCAGGAGGCTTTCAGCTGATAAAGAAGAACTTGCTAGGAGGGAATGTGATTGATTTGTTCACGTATCAGAGAATGGGAGCTTATTTCTTCTCGCCTGAGCATTTTCCTTCATTTGCTGGATTCGTCCGAAGCCTTAATCAATTAGAGCTGCAGTCAGATGATCTTCCTACAGAAGAGGAAGCTACTGATTCTATACATAATGTCAACTCAGAAGCAGAAATCCACATGCAAGCCGCTTAGAGAGGAACTAGAATTTTATTCATGTAAATATAGAACTTGTGTTTTATAGTTGTATCTGTATGGAGAGAAGAAAAAAAAGAGTGTAAGCATAACAAGAGGAACCAATCTTCTGGTCAATTATACGCTGAATTACAAAAGTGTTGTAATTCACTCATTAGATGCAGCACTTGTTTTTCATATCTTCAGATTGGTAAAATGGCAGATCCACGGTTACTACAAAGTACAAACTTGTTGCCTACCACGGGATTCCAATTTTAAGCTATGTGAGTTGTGGAAGGCACACTTGATGGTATTGTCTTTCAGGACGGATCACTCTTTAAAAGATCATATATATGGGAGCCTTCTGTGATGCAGATTGGATAGAAAATCAACACATAGTAATGATAGTATGTGTAATGGTTGTATTGTTTTAAACCACGCACCTATTTCATGGTGCAGGAAAAGTGAACTGCTGTTTCAAGGCTGAAGAATATAGGAACGACACAAAAGAGCTTCAATGGCATTATGGAGCATATGCTGGAGGACTTGCACATTGCGCTCAAAAAACATTAAGCTCATCCCGTTTGTTAAGGGGAATATTGGTTGTGCCACCAATGCGCTTATTAATCATTGGCAATGATAGTCCCATCTCATCATTTTTGTGCTCCTTCTCTTAAAAAGGAGATCAAATGGTTTCCCTCCCTTGTTGTGACAATAACTCATGAACGATCACTCAACTTTCTACTCTACTCGGTACCTAAGAGGTACACATATGCTTGCTCTCTTCCTTGTTAGCACTATTGTCTACTTAATTTGTTAGCTGACGTTGATGAAAATACACTGTCACGCTGTATTTCTGTGGGTGGAGGGCTTCTGGTACGAGTTAGTGTTCAGGGGAAGGTAGGCGAAGAGATTCTGTCCCAAACTCAAATGCACAGGAAGAGTAGCATATCTAAATTTATTTCAGAGAATTTCAACTAATGTAGTTGGGCAAATTCGCTGACTGAGCCACCGTCCTGGCGTCCTCATTGGAGAAAGCAAACAAATCAGTGATCATATGATGATATGACAGCCTATATATTACTCTGACTAAAACCAACTGAAATTCAAAATGGCGTTAGATAGCAAAACAACATCATGTTGTTATAGTGGTACTTGCTATGTACATTCACAAATGAGATATACAACTTCAACATCCAGTGGTTTTCCTTAACTTAAACTCAGTCGTGGTCCAAGAAGGTGTGAAGCCTCTGAGCATCTCCTTCTCAATATGAAGTCCAGTTGCACTCATCTTCAGAAAATCTAGATGTTTTAACCTAGCTGATCCTAGACAAAAATAAAAGGGATTTATCATGATAATGAAAGCATCTATATACACATGTACACTGTAACCATGTTAACTACAACAAAACATTAACTTAAGACATCATCATACGTCAACGAACAACATTCTTATAAATTCTTGAAGTGTTCGTGATAATGAGATTATGACAGTGTTACTTTATGTCGACTTAATAATTTCACTCTGTTTCATTAGTGTTGATCATTCAGATTCAAAACCAAATAACTTTCAAATGACATACCTATTCAAATGTATTATTCACATGCAATCTTTGTGTCAAAGCTGCTGAGGCAGATTGAAAATGCCTGGAATGCTGATATTGGGTATCGGTAATCCATGGTAAATAAATCCTTGCCCACTTTCCCAAACTGAAGGATAATCTTCTCGTGCTCTGGCCCAGCTGGTCCATTCTCAGGAGAAGCTACCAACT
Source organism: Geum urbanum (assembly GCA_946800695.1). Lineage (NCBI taxonomy): Eukaryota > Viridiplantae > Streptophyta > Magnoliopsida > Rosales > Rosaceae > Geum > Geum urbanum. The sequence continues at coordinate 45,121,162 of OX327003.1, read as the reverse complement.
GAAAATTTTTCACTGAAGCAACAGTTACTCGTCCATGAAAATTTAAACACCAACACTGAAGTTGTTCATGCCACCTTGGAGCTTTGTTTCTTAACACAATCACTCCATCTTTTGGTCTGGTTGAAGGCCCTAATAAACTTTCCAAGCGAGTTGATTTTGAACGAAAGAATGGAAGGGATGGAAGGGATGGAAGGAACTCAGTGGTGCTACTTGAAAACTCTGCCTGTGTGGGTGCTACTCCTCCAGGTTGAATTGCAGATGCAGGAATGGCATCCATGGTACATTGCATTCTTCTTGGACCCCTGCTAGTATAATATTTCTTCAGTTAGTTTTCACACCCTCATTTATGTATAGCAAACAGAATATTTGTTGTGACTATTGCAGAATAAAAACAAGAAAGGAAAGGATAACCGTCTTCATGCAAATGAAATTAAAAATACAACATTTTTATGATCTTTTTTTGAGGTAACTTGCCATGCAAACTACAAAGAGAAGTGTTACCTGGAGCCCAACATATTTAGTTCATACGATACGTGAGCCACTGGAAAGTTGCCAACAGGGACCCGAGGTGAAATTTGTTTCAAATTCACAATCCTAGTTGATCGACTTTTTGTCAACTTGTCTCCCACATGAATTGGCTGCCCATCAAAGATGGTGAACTTTGTTCCCAGAAAATTTGATCTTGAGGAAGAAAAACGAAAAGTATCAACACATTAACTCATGAGCAGCAAAAGTAGGTCATTAGGTCACATGATATTAACATTTACCTCAGTTTCCCAACAAAGTTGCTGCTCTTTGACATATCGTCACCATGAAGTGAGATTATATAATCTGTGCAGGTGGGACGTTTGTACTTGCGCGCCGCAAGTAGGAACTTTCCGTCATCAGTTAATGCTGCAATGGACACCACACAGACAATAAGATGTAATCTTTACAGCTCAAAAAGAAAGCAGAAGATTTGGACCACTATATACAGAAAGTGACAGTAATAGCTTGCTAGCAAAGTCTGTACCTAAAAATAAACCTCCACAGGAGATGGAAATGGGAAATGTTTGAAAAACAACCCAACAGCTGCCTAGCATTCACAATGTACTACCAATAAAGTTCTCATTTTCCATTAGCAAATGCTCACCATGAGTCAAACCTAGATACAGATAGTACGTCTGGGTGGACCGGTTCCGCTTTATAAAGCACCGCAAGAGTTCATCCCTTGGCCCAGGCTGCAACCAACAACACATATCAATAAACAAATTAAAGAAGAAAACTGGAAAACTCAGAGTTCACCATTCAAAGAATACCAGATTAAAATGGACAGTTAACAAGACGATGGCCAAAAAAACTGATTAACAAACCGTATTGAGCATAAATGGCGAAAAATCTTAAAATCATATGTGAATTGATCACTATTAGTGTGGAGTGAAAATTATAAGCATGGTTCCTTCCTAGGTAAAAATAAAAAATTTACATCAGAAGCCTCCCAACCAAGCACTAAGCCATCATGTTTTATACAATTTATAATGCAGAGGGATCAAACAAACGCTTCTAATACTTCCAAACAAACTCACAGCTACTAAAAGCACTCAAACAGAAGGCAAATAATTATTCCAAATCAATTTCAACTGAAACTAACACCACATCAATCAATTAAAACAAAACTGAATTAATCTAATTCTATATATTTTTTTAATGGAATTAGTATAAAGCAGAGACCTGCTTGACGGAGATAGGAAAGGTCAACTTTCCGGAGAGCTCCGGAGATCTGACTATCTCTTTGGTGATGATTCTCCAAGTTCGGCAAACTCCGGCGCAGGCGACGACACTCTTTCGCGGCGGCCAGGCTGCCTCGGTGGCCTCAATTCTCATCAAAACCTCCCTGAGAAGCTCCTGAGGAATGTTCGACCAGCAGCCCTGCTTCACCGATTCGCCGACCTCCGGCGCCACCGCCGATGACCTGTCCTGAACAACACGCTGCGACCGTGAAAACCTTATGTCATGGAGTAAGCTCCTAATAGACATCTTCTTCAATTTCAAAATGAATCGAAAAGACTGGAGATTTATGCTTATCAGAAATGAACAAGATGATGAAGATGCTGATGTTTATGGAAGAAGAGAAGAAGAAGAGAGTGGGGGACTCACAAAAGAATCTGGCCTTTTTTTTTTGCTCTTATAGCTCCACTTTATTTTTTATTTTTTATGTGGGTGGGTGAAAATGAAGAATTAAATAAGAACAATTGATATAAGAAAAAGGGTTTTTTCTATTTATTTCTTGTTTTAATCTGATTTTAGTTCACATTGTCACATTTTTAGTTAATTAATTAGTTATTTTCATATGGGTGTTATCACACCTCCTTTCTTTTTTCAACTATTTATGACTTTTTCAATTTCTATTATAACACAATTAAAGACAAATCTAATAGAGAAAAAAAATATCGAATCTTTACTTTTAACTCATATTCTTCTACTTCAAAACTTTAATTATGAGTTATCATCATCCAATTCCTACTTATTTTTTGTGTTAGCTAGTCTTCAACAACATCTTCTTAGTCAAAACGCAATGATCGAAGGACAGTAAATTGTCAAATTAATATTTATGTGGAAAATTTACTTAATTACATAAACAATCATTCATTGTGATAGGCATTTTAACACCAAATGACCAATTCATCACTTTTCGAGATCCTATGTAAATCAAACACTACCAAACACCATTTCGGCCAAAGAAGCAACCATATATATAGAAGAGAGTACCTTAAAGCTATAAGGGGCATGAAGAAGAGGACAAGTACCACTAATTGACAGTAGGGCATGCGTAAAGGTTTTCTTTAATCCCAACTCTATATATATCACAGTTTTTGATTACTCCCCCATACATGGTCTTCCTCCAAATCAATCAATAATGCCATATTAATGGAGCGCAGCTGTTGCTAGCTTGCTGATAGCATCCGGCATCCGGCATCCGTTTAAGATTTTTTATTGCCCTAAAATTTCTATTTAAAAAATTGTAATCACTATTTATTAAATAGGGAGTTTTATTTATGTTTTTCCTGCGGCGGTAATTTTATATTATTATTATTCATTAATTATAAAAATTTAATTTTTTAATAATATTTTCATCCAACTAGACGACATGTGTCATTATCATAAATATATATTGATGCAAATTTTCGTTAAGATTTCTGACCAGTTATAATGTTGAAACACTTTTGTTGGTAATCGGCCAAAAAAAATTTCCACAATTTGTCGATCTTTTGTTTGTTGCCAAAGATAGCACACACGCTTTGACGACAATAAGATATGCACAATTGAACATCTTCGGAAAGAAGGCAATTGATAGACATTTTTTTGCAAAAACTAAAAAGATTGAGAGAAGACGTGGAGGAGAATGATAAATTTGTTGTGCGTGTGAGGTTTGAATGAAATTAATGTAGTATTTATAGGAAAATTATAGGGGGTTATTTGTATTTTTTGGCAGTTTTTTTTCTAATTTTTAAGGTTTTTTTAAAGCAAAATATTGAGTTATGCCGTTATTAACAAAAAATAGCTGTTTCCTTTAAATCTGGGCCGTCGGATTGAAATTTCAAATCAAAATGGATGGCCCAAATCGAGATAGCTTTTGGAAAGCATATGAGAGACAGCCACGCCATGTGGCGAGCTATCATTAGTGTGTAACGGTTCGGTTGAAAAAATAACCGATTTACTGTGCGTCAGAAATAAAAAAATTCAACGCACCCTGGTGTCACCCACGTGTGTGGGCTCTACTAGTGGACGCTTCCTCTTCAACGATCAATTGCCGATCGCCTTAGTGGATTTCCTCTCCGTCAACGGTTGGTCTTCAGCCCAGATATGTACCGTTGCATAAATTTTTCGCCAAAGACGTTATTTCCAACTGGACTTACGGAGGAGAATTCCTATTTCGGCCGAAAATCGTTGCCAGTGCAGATGCTCTGACAATCCAAATATCCAATTTATGCAACACAAATAATACATGTTGGTTGGCCTTCTCTTAGCTAGTCTCATTCGACGCCCGACGGAGCCGCGGAGGAGCTTTGCCGTCTATTTCAGGGCATCTCTACGAGTAGTTGTATTAATTTACTACCGCCCGGTTTGGTAATGGCAATATGAACTTCTTGGTAACATGAGCAGAGAATCTTGAGATTGAACTCAGAATTAATATATGAAACTTGATAATCTAATATTACGGTAAGTGACAACTTTTTTCATTTTTGGTAATTTGATAGATACTGACAACGTCTAGACGACTATGTATATTCTCAGCTTGAGCTAGCTAGCAGAAAATACCAAGATTAATACGGACAAAAGTGCCAAAGAAACCAACTCTGTGGGTGCGAATAACCCAAGTGAGAGTTCTGTCTAGAATCTACACGAGGCAGCGAGTGTCCCACACCTAAATCATATTCTCATATGTTGTTTTCCCTCACTCGCATACTTAGACGGCAAGCATGCTTAATTACATAGACAAAAGGATGATGCCAAACCCAAAAGGAACCAAAATTTTACACAAAAGAAACATGTAGTGATAATCAAAGCATGATGCAGCTTAATTATTCAGCCTAAAGTAGTAGGAGCATCAATAGTGATGTCAAATTCATTAATTATATTTGTGAAAAATCAATTTTTTTTCTCTCTTAAAGTTAAATTTTCTCTTAAATATAAGTTTTATATAACTATGATTTTTAACAAAAAAAAATTATATTTAACTTATTTTTAAGGCATTTGAAGGATTGTGTTGAGAAATTAGTTAAATTTAACTTTAAATATAAATTAACAAGATTTTTTTGCAAGGAAATGAGAGTTTATTGATTACTCAAAATAAATAGGCATGGCAACCCAATATATGATAACAAGACAATTGGGGATGCTCTGAGGGAAGTTGAGTACATTAATTTCACTTTTTTGACTCTTTTAGTTGATATCTGTCAACAAATTAGCAAAAATTAATGTCCTTCAAATCGTAAATAGCATATCTTACTATAAGAGAACTCATACATCATTATGAGTCCTCATCCCAAATTTGTTCTATTTCATTTCATTTGTCTTGTGTGGCCCACCAAAAATTTGAGTCTCAAGACTCATATTGAGACTCGTTTTGAGTCCTCATGTGAGATACATATCTTTATATTTTGAGGTATTATGTTAATATTTTGCACTATCAAAGAGCCAAAATTAAAGAAGGTATTATGAGGTATAAAATTAGGATGATCGGAGATGGTCTAAGAGTAGGCGGTAGGTGAGGATGACTGAATTGAAGGAGCCCAACTAGCACGTAGTCGTCTAGGTAGGAGACCTAGGTGGTTACTAGGGGTGACTGCTAGTCGGATCATTTTCTAAAATCACTTTCACATATTATACATCTTTCTCATGTAAACCATGAACTGTACGATCTCGATCAACATTACTCTTTAACCACAATTTTAGATGTTTTTTTTCCTTCGACTAATTGAAACGGATCAAATTCGCTTAATGTTTAGACACTTTTTTAACACATGATCGAGAACAAATTCGACCAGGTTCACAATGGACATTTGCCAGTATGGATGAGGTTTTGATATGCAGTGTCTTCCCAAAAGCAATAAGGAAGCACAACCAACAATGATGATTACAGCAACAGCAGCAACCCTAAAATCATCCTGCCTTTTCCATTGATTTGCCTCACAAAAAGTGAAGCACATACTCAATTGGTAAGGATTAGGAAAGTGACACTTTGAAATATTATAGATGGCACTACTCCTGAAAGAAGCTGAGTGCCAACCTTACCAATCAAATGAACAAATTTGATAATCCAAAGCATCTCACACCTACAACACCCTTGAATCACATCCATTAACTCCCAAAGTCCCAATGATAGTTCCTATACTTTTGGTTAGAAATGGACAGAGCTTCACTCCTAAGTTGGACATAGTGCCAATATTTAGGCGTTGGTATTATTAGAAGCAATACACTTATATTTAACTTTTTTTTATGTTGTTGTGTCTCTTTTCTAATGTGAGAATCAGCCTCTCCGCAGCTTTGTTGCTCTACATCCTTAATTTATATGGAGCCACTCAACCTAACATCTTCCAAAATTGCAATGCACAGTTTTGCATCTTCATGTATCCAGAAAGTAGATATATTATGATAGTTTCATTTTAAAAATAGCGCAAACTGCTCATTGAAAGTAAAAGGCCAATATATTTAGATATTTCTCAAAGGACTAACAAGAAGCTGTTCATGTCTAGCTATGTCACACATTAATCTGAATTGCTTGCTGTCACACATTAGCTTTGTGCCACTCTCATTTGCATGGAAGCTAATGGAAACTTACCATGTCCTGCTAGCAGAAAACTCCCACTTGACATGTCCCAATCTATACGAACTTTGAATAACCGTAAGAGAAAATGATGCAGTTTCTAGCATATACTCATGGAGTTGCTAATGAATGACCCGTGCGATCAACCTAATAGAAATTCATAACGTAACCCTTTTCATAATTTTGAAAAGAAAAAAAAAACAGAAACAAAAGTACAAAACTAGTTGTAAGCAATTGCTCTTAAGCTATCACTTTCTCCCTTTTTTTCCTTCCATTTACTAATTACCATGTCCAGTGTTACTGTATCATAGTATCACAGATAAATGTTACAGAAAAATGTAAAACGTAAACAGAAAATGCAGGGAACAAATAATAGTCGTATTTACACAAATGCCAGAATTACATGTCTTGTCACAACAGTTCATAAGTTAATATGGATCAACAATAGTGCAGAGGTCTAGATTGGATTTCAATTGCTTTCCTCGGTCAACATCAGAATCATTATGTTGCAGTGAGTCACACTTCTTGTATATTGAGGTGTATATTCTGTAAATTCGGTAGGATCTATAATTGATTAGGTTTCCTTTTGTGACTGTAAGTATGTTTTTATATATACCCAATTTGGGTTTGATCAATATATCAGAAAATTTCTCAAACACTTGTATTCTATTTGACTTGACATCAGAGCTTAAGTTGATCCTGAAAATATGACCTGACCTGAATTCTGTTGTCTGATCTGAATATGAACCCTATTTGACGCATCGTAGATTATCCTCGACCCGTCGAATCCTGACGACTTGAACTTGTTCTTTTGAAAATTTTGTTATCTGATCTGACATCTGCACCTGTCTGCAATGGATCTTGCAATCTTGGAACAACCTAAAGTTACTCGTGAACAATTGATGGCTCTTCAGATTGGAAACACAGGATGTGGAGTACAACTGAATTGCACCAATTACCAGTTATGGCGAAGAATGATGAAAGTGCATCTTGGAGGTGTTGGAAAGTGGCAATATGTGGATGGAATACTACCATGACCTGAAGCTACTAGAAAAGAACAAGCTTTGTGGGATACTATGAATTCCAATACAATGATGACACTCTTGAAATCCATGACAAGACCAATTATGATGTTGTTCTCTGACTACTCTTCTCCAAAGGCAATCTCGGATGCTGCTGCAACCACATATTATGATGGGAATGATTTTTCCAGAATACATGAGTTGACATGCCAAGCCTGCACAACTATCCAGAATGGACAATCTCTTGCAGAATACTATGCACGTTTGAAAGCTATCTAGCAAGAACTGGATGAAACGGATCCAAACCCTATGACATGTGACCTTGATATTTCTACACACAATAGGTCAACAGACAAGATGTGTGTCCACGTCTTCCTGAAGATGCTGGATTCGAGATTTACTATTGCCAAGGGAGAACTACTGCGACAAGCCACACCACTAACTCTAGAGCAAGCATATGCCTATGTTCGAAAAGATGAGTCCAATCAGCCTAAGGAGCAGCATACTGAGGTTTCAAGTCTCACAGTACAATCGAAGTCTCAACAAAGTTGGAAGCCTAAAGATAACCAACTCCTCATATAACCGGCTCGTGGACCAGATCGTAGCAAGGTACAGTGCTTCTACTGTAAGGAGTTTGGACACTACAAGGATTTATGTCCTTAGAGAGCAAATAAAGGAGGCACTTATGACAAGAGTCATAGTAGCAAGGCTGCAGTTCAATTGGTTCAAGAACCTGACTTCTATGGAGTAGAGGGACAAGATCTCGCTACAGGTATTTGTTCTCATGGGAGAAGAGGTAAAATTGGTATGGCATTAAAAGTTTCTAGCTTTACTTGTACTAATACATGGATAATTGATTCTGGTGCGTCTGACCATTTGACCTTTGATAAATCTCTATTTTTGAGTCTTGTCTTCATCTCTCATCCCTGAAGTATCTAATGCAAATGGTGTGCTTTCCCGGTTTTAGGCATAGGGTCAATCCAAGTTACTCCAATGATTGTGTTACATAATGTCCTTTAAGTTCATTATCTATCTCATCATCTATTATTTGTCTCTGAATTGAACTCACAAAATACATGTTTTGTAACTTTTTTTCCTATGTATGTCATCTATTAGGATCTGTCATCTCAGGCGATAATAGGCAAGGGAGATCTGATGGGGATATTGTTTCACTTGGATTGTATGTACAACAGAGAGACAAGAGCACTGTCACCAAATGTTGTCCTGACATTGAGTTCTGATAGTGTGAAGGAGATTTGGCTATGGCATCACCGATTGGGTCATCCCATCTTTTGGGGTTATGAAGAAGTTTATGCCATCGTTGTTTGTAGGAATAAAAGAGTCAAATCTCCATTGTGAAACTTGTGTTTTTGCTAAGAGTTATAAGTCCAGTTATTTACCTAGTTTATCCTCTATTTCAGCACCGTTTAAATTGATTCATTTTGATGTATGGGAACCTTCAAAAAATCCAAAACTGACGTGAATGAAATACTTTGTTTTGTTCATTGATGACTTCATAAGATTAACATGAGTTGTGTTACTGAAAAAGAATGATGTTGTGTTCTCTGCTTTTACTGTCTTTCTTAGTCTCATCCGTACTCAGTATAATGCTTGTGTGAAAATATTTCGATCTGACAATGGTGGAGAGTTTGTTTACCACTCTTTCCAAGATTATTTTCAGCAGTATGAAATCATTCATCTGACTACTTGTCCTCGGATACCGGAGCAGAATGAAGTTTTTGAAAGAAAGAATCGTCATCTCTTAGACATGGGAATAACTCCCCTACTCAGTGCCAACATGCCCAAATATCTATGAGAAGAAGTTGTGTTGTGTGCCTCTCACCTCATTAACCGTCTACCATCTACAGCTCTTCAGAATCGAGTTCCATTTGAGGTATTGTCTACACATGTGGTCATCCCATCTCTCAACAAACTGCATGCTCATGTTTTTAGTTGTGTGACATATGTTCATCTTCATAAGAATCAGATATCTAAGTTGGAGGCTCGTGCTCTAAAGTGTGTGTTTGTTGGCTATGGCACTCACCATAAAGGATACAAGTGTTATCATCCTCCATCTCAGAGGTTCTATGTCACCATGGATGTTACTTTTTGCAAAGACCTATGTTATTTCTCTCATTCAACAACTCTTAGTGAGGATGAGAAGAATGTGTTTTATAGGGGACAGTTTTAGGCACCCCGTCGAACAAGTGTTTAACATGTCCAAAGGAGGAGAAGTAGTCAGTAATCACCTAACTGTTGTTGAAGATGTGCATGAAAATCCAGTTTCTTCCTGACCATCAATGATCTCTCTGGGCCTGTCATCACCTGAGGTATGTAGTAGTCTTCCTCTGTCAAGTTCTAGTGTCCCTAAACCTGAGTCTAGAAGGGTCTTACTTGCTAGAACAACCCGTGGTCAACCTTCAAAGAAATATGAACCGTTTTTGTCGGCTAACGCCAAGTATCCTGTAGCTAGTTATGTGTCAACCTATAGACTGACTAAACCCTATGTAGCCTTTTCGAATCAAATTATTTGTTGTGTCTCTTCCTAATAAAGTGCAAGATGCAATCAAGGAGGAGAAGTGGGCCAAGGCAATGAAGGTTGAGATGGATGGTCTTAACAAGAATGAAACTTGGGACTTGGTGCCTTTACCACCTAGAAAGAACACTATTGGGTGTAGATGAGTTAATACTATGAAGCTTAATACAGATGGCTCAGTTGATATGTACAAGGCAATGTTGGTTGCAAAAGGATACGCTCAAAAGTATGGAGTGGATTATGATGAGACATTTGCACCAGTAGCAAAGATCAATATCATTCGAGTCCTTATGTCTTTGGTAACTAATCTAGATTGGCCCTTGCAGCAGTTTGATGTGAAAAATGTCTTTCTTTATGGAGATTTGAATGAAGAAATTTGCATGGATCTCCCTCCAGGTTATGGTACTTCTACGGGTGAAAAAGTGGTGTGTAAATTGAAAAAAAAACTTTGTATGGGTTGAAACAGTCCCCGAGAGCTTGGTTTGGGAGATTCACAACATTCATGAGAAAGATTGGATATAGTCAGAGCAATTCAGTCCACACCTTGTTTCTGAAGCATTGACATGATAGGTTAACGACTTTGATTATTTATGTGGATGACATGGTAGTGGCAGGTGATGACCTTGGTGAAATCAAGAGGTTACAAGTTCAGCTATCTTCTAAATTTGATATGAAGGATCTTGGGAAGTTGGAGTACTTCTTGGGGATTGAGGTAGCTCGAGACAAAAATTGCATAATGTTAAGTCAAAGAAAGTGTGTGCAAGATCTGTTGACAGAAACTAGTATGTTTGACTGTAAACTAGTTGATATACCTATTCAACATAATCATCGGATTGCAGAATATCCTGATTAAGTTCCTATAGATAAGTCCCGATATCAGAGGTTAGTTGAAAGATTAATTTACTTGTCACGCACTAGACCTAATCTTGCTTATGCTGTTAGTGTGGTGAGCCAATATATGCATAATCCTAGGGAAGATCATATGAATGTTGTGATATGGATCTTGAGATACTTGAAGTCTGCTCCTGGTAAAGGTCTTGTATTTCATAAGCATGGAGAATTTGGGACTAGTGGTTACACTGATGTAGATTGGGCTGGGAACATTACTGACCGGTGTTCTACTTCGGGCTACTTCACATTTATTGGTGGAAATCTGGTTAATTGGAGGAGCAATAAGCAGAATGTGGTGGCTCGTTCTAGTGCAGAAGCTGAGTACAAAGATAGGGTTCAATGGGTTTATGAGTTGTTGTGGCTAAAACATTTGTTAAGGGATTTAGGTTTCAAGCAAAAATAATCAATGCCTCTTTATTGTGACAACACTGCTACAGTTGAAATTGCACATACTCCGGTTCAACATGATCGGACGAAGCATGTGGAGATTGATAGACATTTCATCAAGGAAAAGCTAGATGCTCGTATTATCTCATTCTCATTTATTCGTTCAGATAAGCAATTAGCTGACATCCTTACTAAAGTTGTTTTGTCCCGGACCTTCAATGACTTACTTGACAAGTTGGGCATTCGAGACTTGTATGCTCCAACTTGAGGAGGAGTGTTGGAGTGAGGTATCGATTTCTGGGGCTCTGCTAGAGACACATATCCAAAAGTCCTAGGTTACTAGACGAGAATGATCTTTTCAGGCAAGGTTGGTGCTCTCCTTGTCTTAATCGCTTATCAAGAAGTCGGACAGCTTTAGTTCTATATTACGTTGAGAAACGGTGGCACGCTAGCATACGAAGCACATACAGGATAAACCAATACCTGCGGTCAAACTATTTGAAGACAATAAAAGAGACTACTTTGCGGAAGGATCTCTCCGCGGGAGATATTTTAGCATCAAACATTTTGGCACGCCCAGTGGGATAATCTTTGTGTCTCTAAGTGACAATAGGGGATCCTTACTGAAGGAATTACCCTCAGTGTCGCAAACACCCACAACCGGCTTACCGTGAACATACATCTACTAGTTGTCATTCATTGAGTAATCAAGCGGTTGACATAATCTTCGCTAAAGACTTTTATTCAACCATGTCGTTTAAATCTTTAAGTGAAGCGGAGATTGCGAAACTTACGTTCCCGGAGTACCTAGCTTACGCAGCTAGGTGCGACGAACATCAGACTAGCTACTATACGGCTCTCGGTGAAAGGATTGAACAACAAGCAACTCTTCTCACTACTCAAGGCGACAGAATAGACGCAGCATTAGCTGAAATCCAAGCATTACGGGTAGCGTTCAACAGAGATCAGGATGAGAGGGAGGCAATTGGAGCCAAGGTAGCAAGTGTCTCAGAAGGTCAGGATAAATTACGGATTGATATCATACAACACTTGGGAACAAGTTTGGATGAATACCGTCGGCACGCGGCGACACTGTCACAGAGGACAGACAGGGACATATCGTCTCTAACTAAATCCGTTTCTGACCTCGCTAGAAAGACTAGACAGGCAGAGTCTTTCCCTTCTGCTTGGGAGCAGCGGTTAAACAGGTTCATGAACGACTGCGACATACATCTGGCCAAGGTGTATGATTCATATGAGACATTGTTTCCTCCCATGCAGAAGGACGATCCAGATGCTTGGCAATGAACAAAGTACTACCGGCATCAGACCTTCTAGACTTTCTCTGGCGATGATGATTCCAATGCGGCAACACATCTAACATATTTCACACTGCAATTGGGGCAGTTTGTCGATAATGAAGGACTCAAATTAAGAGTCTTCGGATCATCTTTGTCAGGATCGGCCCTCGTATGGTATACGGGATTAGAAAAGGGTTCGGTCAACAAGTGGAAGGTCATGGAGGCTTTATTCATAGATCACTTCGGAACGGCGAGACCTGAAACCAGTGTTGGAAAGCTGGCTTTCTTGAGCCAATCGGCGACAGAAAGTCCAGTCACCTTCCTGCACTGCTTTCGGTCAGAATATAATCTATGCAAGACTCCACTGGGTAAAGAGGAGGTAGTAGAGATGGCCAAGAATGGCTTGGAGGATACGTACCACCAGCTTTTCTTGAATAACAAGTACTTTTCCTTGAACGAGCTTATCACAGCTATAACTAGAGCGTACAGTACTATGCAAGAACGAGATAATCGAAGGAATGCGTCCAAGGGAATGTACACTGCTAGGTCTTACGATAGGCCAAAGCCAAAAACCGTGGCTTATATAGAAGATATAGACGACCAAGATTCGGACTCTAATGGTGAACAAGTGGGAGTTGTGGATTTAGTGACAAATAAAGTTTTAAAGCCCCGCAAATTTCAAAAGAATAAGGGTCCTATCAAGCTTTCGACAGTGGCTTTCACTAAGCCAGAGTTCGAAACATACACGTACAATGCTAATATGGCTCATGAAATCTTAGATGAGCTCTACGTAATGCGAGCTGTTAAAGCAGATTTTGGACCTCTCCCTACGGCTGAGCAGTTAAAAGGCAAAAAATATTACAAGTTCCATGGAGCATGGAACTACGTCACAAAAGACTGCATCAAGCTGAAAGATCAGATCCAAAAGTGGATCAATGAAGGAAGACTAGAGCTAGAGGGAGCGACCAAGGCCGTTGCATTAGTAGATTCGAAACCCTTCCCATCGTCCCAGGTTAATATGATTGATATCGAGTGGTCATCACCCGACAGTTGTATCAGAGGTGTGGAAGATTGGAATCGGCCTGTCTTTGTGGGCTATTCTTTCAACTACGACAAGTTAGAAGAGATTTTAAACAGGCTGCGGGACATGGGTTTGGTCTTTTATTACCCGGTACTTGAACTCAGACATTTACGGTATGAAGGTCCGGCTCAACATTTCTGCAGATTCCATAACCAGTTTGGTCATCAAATAGCAAAGTGTTCGACCTTGAGAGATAAGATTCAGGGGTTGATCAACTGGGAAGTGATTAAAGTTGACTACAGGAGAGTGGTGGAATGGCATCCATATTACAATAGGGCATCACCTCCTCCCTACACGCCATTTCCTTCCACCGACACCGTTTCCGTTTGAATCTGAACAAACTTGTAGAAGGAAAAGGTTAAGGCGGAGGCCTAGACGTAATATTGCATTTGTCCGACCTAAGCGGGCTGAAATAACTTATGATGCGTCTAGGCGAGAGGAGATATTTGAAGAGCTAATCCAAGTAGGGATAGCTACAGTTCCTGACAATTGGGGAACGCCAAACCCACATCCTGACGATGTAAGGGGTCTGCTTTATGGTCGATATCATCATCGATGGGGTCACCATTCCATGAGTGCTTTTCGTGATTTGAAGTTCAGGATTCAGCAGTGGATTGACGAGGGAGAAATAATGATAGATCAAGAGCCCTTGCCAAGCTTGGCGATCGAAATATCCTTGACGGTTGGAATGTTGGAGCTAACAAGAGACAAATCAGGAAAATGCTAACAAACCAACAGTTATCAAACTACTGACGAGAGTCCACCAAGCAAGAAAACGACAAAATCAATGAAAGGAAAAGAAATAGTGGATCCAAAAGCAGAGTCGCCAGAGCCCTTTGTGCTCATTGTAAACTCATGAGCGGGTTGAAGATTTCCTATGAAGAATTGGCTGAGGCAGCTAAGGTCTTCCCAGAGTTATTTTCGCAAACAAATCATCAACCCCATAGCCAACAGTGAGCAAGACAAAGGGACTCCCCAGCTTCTAAGCGTTCGCGAGCAACAGAAAGGGTCAGTGAAGCCAACAAAATCTGAATCAGAGATTGCTGACACACTCGCCAGGCCATATGTCCCACTAGCCTCAAGAAATATCATAAAGGAAAACGTATGGTATGTGAAGGAGAAGGGAAAGACCATCGAGGTAACTCTAAGTAGAAGACAAAATCTTCAACGCCGATTTAGAGAAGCCAAAAGAGCATTAGAGGCCTACGAAACTGGCCAGCTCAAAGAAGAAGAATTGGTGTTCTCTCCAGAGACGTTGCAAAGGCGATTAAACGCTCTTGCAGCACTTAGTGATTTTTGGGAAGAGGTCTCGCGAGCCCAAGGTGCGAGCACAACGACCAAGTGTCTTTGACTGTAACCCAAAGTTATGGTCCAAAGACAAACAACTTGAACCTATTCATGAGGATCGTCGTGAAGTCATAAAACGAAAGCCAATGAGACGACGTCTCAATTTTGATGATGAAGCGATGGAAACAATGGGGTTTCCAACACCGCCAAAGGAGGGAAAACGTGCTCAAGAGCATAACACTCCGGGCGAAGCTAGAGTTTTGCAGTGGAGACCAAGGTCTTTGATCATAGAGGAATAAAAGAAGGTTAGTATTAACCAGAATGCATCCCTTCCCAAAGGACAAAGTTCTGACCTACTCATGCCAACAACCATAAATCCTATACCTGAGGATCAGATGCAACAAGTTGCTTTGTTGGAGGTCACTACAACTTTGGACCTCGAGGCACAGAAGTCTGAAGACAACAATGATGCAGATGATGAGGATTTGTTAGACTACGGTGAAGATGAAGAAGCTGAAGAATACGTCGAGGAGGTGGATACCACTGTTAATATGGTATTTATTTTACCCTCCAAGTATGCTTCACATCCACCAAAATCAATGGATGAGTCACTCGTAAGCAAAGGCGTTAACAACTTAGTAGTGCCAGAAACAGAGCTAACATCGACAGACCAATTAGCACTCACCAAGATGACAGAGTTTGATTTATCAATGATAAAGGGACGGATGTCATTCGCCAAACCTACCATGGACATGGTCATGCACATGCGGCCATTATATGTAACAGGAAACGTCCTAGGAATTCAAGTCAATAAACTTTTAGTGGATTCTGGGGCAGCGGTGAATATCATCACAGTCAAAGCAATGACCCTGTTAGGCGTTCCCAAGACTGCTATCCAAGAGACCACACTCAATGTTAGAAACTTTCAGGGTAGCATTTCCAAGACTTTGGGCATTGTCTTTTTGCAGGTACACATCGGTCCAGCCACCGGTACATACACATTCTTTGTAGCAAAGTGTACAGCTCCATACAGTGCAATTCTGGGGCGTGACTGGATCCATCGGAGCTATTGTGTACCTTCGTCCCTCCATCAGCAGATGTTACTTTGGAATTTGGAGTCAGGAGAAGCGGAGATAGTCGATGCTGATCCTCATCCGTATTCCATTTCTGCTAATTCTTTGGAAGCCAGTTATTACAACAATGACTTAAGGTTATTGGAGGTATATGGTGTCTATAACAAAGGTCGCCCGTTCGGTGTTACGGCCTCTGAGCTAGCTCAGTGGGGTATACTTCAAGTAAGTCATGATCATAGTAGACCCTACACCATTGAGCTACCATCCAACTATTCTTAATGATTGGGTCTCTATCAAGTATAGTGACTGAAGCTTGCTACTCTTTGTACGACCATTTCCACCATTTTTTGTTGGAGAGCCAAGCTTATGAGACGGTTCCAATAATTGCAGCGTTGGAATATGTGGATGAAGATGTATTGAACGACTTAGATGAGGAGGAAGAAATCAAATTAGCCCCAGCAGCTCTGGATGATTTTCCGTCAATCTCCATCTGCATTGTTGACGTGGCAAACAGAGATTTCAAATTTGAAGGAGAAATAAGTAATTTTAAATATAATATATTTTTAATTTATTATTAATTTTTAGAAAAGAATTTTATATGTTTTATTTCATTTTATTTATTATTATTACCGTTTTAAATGATAAATTTTAATGCATTTTCTAAGGATCGAACCTCAGACCACTTACATAAATATACAATACCTTATCACATAACTACCGAGAATTCTTGTTAAGGTTCCATCACATAACTCATTTCCTTAAACTTCCAAGGAAAAAAAGTGTTGGGTTCGTGGCAGAGTTCGAGGGCCGGAGCGCGTGTTACTTCAACACAGAGTGATGGTGATCAATCTGCTCAAGTGAAGGGAAGGGAGGTACACGCAGAAACTGGAGCACTGGATGAGGTTGTCTTCTAGTGCAACCTTTTCAGGGATAATGTACACAACCTTCTTATAAAACATCTGCCTCTTCTTCTCCTTCTTTGGCACAGCCGTATCGATGCCACGTGTCACCGCCATTGTCTTTTCGTGACCTCTCTTCATGCTCTTCGTCTCTGATTGCTCTAGGGACGCCGGCGAGAACACGATTTTGGCCTTCGTCTGAAAGGTCAATGGTAAAATCAGATTGGAGAGAAGTGGGATTAGAATCATTGGATGAAAAGGTCAATGGTAAAATCAAGGTTTAAGTTTATAGTGAGGAAAAGAATGTGGCGGGAAGAGAGAAGCGGGAAAAAATTAAGGGTACTTTGATATTTTACCTCTTTATTTTGAAAATCATGTTAACCACGTCAGTAAAACAGAAGGAATAGATGGAAATTTGAGTTTAGACACGTTAATGGGGTTTAGAAAGTTGAGATATGTAATTGATACTTTATAAAGTTTAAATATGAAAATGATAAGACCGGATAAGTTTAGACATCACCATAAAAAATTCCCAAATTTTTTATGCCTCTAGAGAAGCATCAAAATAGTAAGAAGCATATATCCCAGACTCTTGAAGAAATACAACGTCGCAATATCATGCATAAGGTATATAATACATTTTTCCTACGAAGGAAACTCACAAAAACTACATCAATAGTGTGAGCATATACCGTGGTCTTATTGCTGCCCAACGTCATCTTCATCGTTCATGGACACATCATCCTCATCACTGCCCTCGTCATCTTCATCCGGACCGTAGGCTCTCTTCATATGCAAAGGAAACTAAAAACACCCGGACCGTGCTCAATCTCTCTAAAGAGCTGCTCATCTTTATTATCTTTGTGATCAATCCGTATCAGCCTGCTGCGTCCCACGTCCTCGTCCACCATCAGTGCCGCAACTTTACAAGTCTCCGTAACCAATAGATCACTGCAATATGGCGGATTTGTATAGCTGAAACTATAGAGCTTCATCCACGACTGATCCACTCTGTATTCCATCATGGCCCAGACATCGAAAAACGAATCACAATCAGCAACCGCAACCGCCTGCAACTTGCACCAAAGATCAACCCCAAGACGAATAGTTCTGATACCGTCATATTTCGTGAGGAATCCAGGCAGCCACAGCTTCTCGAACTCCTCCTTTACCAAGTCGAAAGCCACCACCCATTTGTCAGGGCCCATGTTAAGGCAACGCAGCCTCTCTCTCTCTCGCCGGATTTGGGGATTTGATGGTTTTCCATGCATTCCATCGGATCCGCTAATTCCAAAGTAACATAATAATCCATCCAAATCAGTATGTTCGGTTTCGGTGTGGGCGACCAGAGCCTTGTAGTCATCGGTGGCCGCCACGTAGCCAGCGCCGAAGAAAACATTCCACTTAATGTCGAGGCCGCCGCGTTTGACCGTATCGAATTTCGGGTCGGGTACTTGCTTCCAGTTGCCGTGGGTCGATGGGTTCCAGATGCATACCCATTCAACAACCTCAGTGTTGAGGTACCTCGCCTCTACGTAGATTCTTGAGCTTCTTCATGGCATGTAGAGAACATGTTGTCTTCTCCCTGCAGACACAAACCTGCTCCATGAAAGACAATTTACTAAACTGAATCTATATTCATGAGCACCTATGAAAACTGTATGGTTACAGATCTGTCACAATTCCTTAAGGTTAATCTTACATCATTGTTCTCGAACCCGGATTCCATGTAAGTGCAATATCGAATTGAGAATATATACCTCAACAAATGCACCCTTGCCAATCATACTCCACCAGCTCAAAACAATGACACCCATTTTATGCTTCTATAGATGCATAATGCCTGTATTCAGTTTCTTTCTTCTCTCAAACTCGAGAAGATTCTTCTTATTAGTCTAATACATGATCGGTGGTCACACACCGACCAAAAATAATACCTTATTCAGTATATGCTTAAGATTAATGTAATATGGTGCAGATAGGGATCGATCCACAAGGAAAAGTAAATTCTATACTCTAAACACAAACTAAGACGCGAATATCAGAAACCTGACAGACTCGACCACTGGACGAAAATGTAATTAATTAAAATACCTAAAATAAACCAAAAATCACGAAATAAATACTGGACTAACTAGACACAGTGGCGGACAACTACACAAAAATTCAATGTAATCTGAGTTATTTTGAATGTTGAAATAAATTATATAAACTAGATTACAAACTGAAAACAATACAGTAAAACAAAGATTTAATCAAAGTAAAGAGATCGTTGGACACTTCTCTCCACCTAGACAATTCTAATCTACCCCAATCAATTCACATAACCTCAAATGAGTGTTTCTCATGTATACGTTGTGATTAAGTCGCATACACCTTACACCCTCGTGCTTGACATGCTAAACCGGTTGATGTACCCTAGCTTAACTTGCTGTTAACTTAAGAGATATGGTACTTCTTCGATCGGTCCAAAATCAACTTACACTAAGTCATTATGATCTATAGGATGTCTGAGATAACAACAAGACTTCTAGAGCTACTATGGATGAGTGTCATCGCATCACCTTGGAACTAATTCACACAACGTATTAAGCTGTTCATCTCTACAGAATATGCACTGATTGATCATCACCTACACATTCAAGACAATAGATCCTAACATACACATCTAAGTTTCGAACCAAAGACACATATGCAAGAAATCATACGGTGATAAAATAGTGAATAAATTCTAATCAAAAAGTTATGTAAATCACTGGGGTTCAAGATTAAAACATATCTAGGGCTTCGATCAGCCCCTAACAAATAAAGTTTAGCTCCTCATGCTAACCATGGAAGCTCAAAATAGATGAAAAAAATTTACAGAAAATAGAAGAAGATGATGATGTCGAAATTATGGTGGTGAATCCCTTCTTCTTCCTGCCAAAATTCCTCCTTGTAAGCCTTGAATTTCTCCTCTCTCTCTTGTGATAGTGTTCTAGTCCTTGTGAACTTGTTCATCTTTTATTTAATCCCCAAAGCTTATTTGTTTTGGATTAAATACATAAATTGGGCTGAAACCAAATGACTTAAGGCTTTGACAATCCATTCCTTCATTGGACTTGATCCATTAACTCCTTGCTAACTCATTGCTTCTCCTTGTTAACCCAGGAAAGTCCATAAAATCATTTTTTAATCATTATTCTCCATAAACCTATAAAACAAATAAACATTATTAAAATGCTGAAAACATAACAAAAACACTAAATATAAGGTAATATTAAACATAAAAACATTGCATAAATATGCACCTATCAATACGCATCAACATCCGCATCAGCATCAGCATCACAATCACAGATGGGCTTGCTTACTACAATACAACTGATTCAAATCTCTAATGAATATCAGTCTTGTCAATTGTACAGATTTAGCTTTCTAATACTTACTGGACATGTAAATAACCACTGAAAATGTTGGGCGTTACATCTCCTTCTTTGTCGAATAATCCTGTAGCAGCTTTATTTAACGGGTTTTGAATCTGTAAAGGGAATGTTAGGTACTACTTAGAAGATGCCTACTGCTCACTCACACGTAAGTTCATTTAAGTGAGAAATCCCCAACTAAATTGGCTTAACAATTAGTTCAAGTTTATAAGTATGCTCTTTTGTGTAGCCTCTATTAACACAAAAAATAAGAAGCTTTAAAAAATATATAAATGGATAGAATATTAACCTTTATTTTCATGGCAACTCCTCTCTGCAATCATGAATGGAAAACACTTAGAATATTAGGTTTCATTTACAATGTACAACCTGTCATACTATTACGTTAATGTACTTAAAAATTCAAAATAAAATGCATACTACATGAACGGAATTGAAATGGATAGCAAGTAAAACAAAACGTTAAACTCATAATCTTGCATCCGACCATCATTCTTCAAATACAGAGAAAAACTTGCAAAAAATCTAAAAGCTCAATCTTTTCTTTTGGAACAGCCCATCGAAACTAATAATGAATGAACTAAACAAAAAACACAAAAATAATTCGATGAATTTGAAGGAATTACACATAAGCGGATCAGCGGATCACGTGGGTTGGATTACATTTGCAAGAATGATTGCCCCGTGCCGATGCCCAATGGAGTTCCTGATTGGTCTTTAAGATTTATGATTTCAATTCAAAGACCTGAGCCAAAAGCATATAGATTAGTAACAATTTTTCTCTGAGTATTCCTTGTGCCTTGGAATACAATTGTTCGACCAAATTTGCAATGGAGAATTCAATTAAGGAATTACAGTTATTAGGGGGAAAAATCAACGGAAGATTCTTTAAATCTCTACCTTCATCACATGATCGATGAGAGCTCCTCAACGGCCACCCATGGTCTTACAGAAGACGACTCTCTCACACTTTCACCTCTCTTGCACAGAAGTTACCCCATCATAAAAGAGAACAAATTTGTAGATATTACAAGTGAACAACAATCTCTAACCAAAGAAGAATGCAAAACTAATCAGAAATTGATTTACAAATGAAACTCACAAGTAAAGAAGAACCATATTGAATTAGAGAATCGATGAGCAGAATCCTACCCGTTGGGTCAATTATCAAATTTCTGAGTTGGTAAAAGATCGAGATGTAATTCTACTACTCTTCTCTGCTTTAGCAAGACCATCTTGGAGGAAACTCTTTGCCTCTCAAAATGAAAACTAACGCTTCTTCTCTTTCTGATGATAAACAAATGATGCAGAGCAGTTGTTGGAGAAGACTGAAGCACAATTATACGTGTAATATATACGTGTCGTTCTCTCTTTGATCAATTTCTTTTTGCTTTGTTTTGTATTGTTTTACCCCTTTTTAATTCAATTCGAGGGTTAAATAGCTTAATCGAGGGAAGGACAATTTAAGGCAATATGAATGTTCTACCTTCTCAATTGCCCTAAGGCCTTCTGCCTTAATTAATAGAGATGTATTATTCATATTACATCTATATATAATATACCAAATAATTATATAATTAATTAAAAATATAATTATAAAAAGTCGCCTAGACTTCAATTAATTTCTCGCCTATGGGCTAGGCAGTAATTCCATTGCCTAATACCGCCTAGCGCCTTTTTTAACATTGATTGGCACAAACGACGTCGTGGACCACTCACTAATTTAGTACTCCTGAGACGACGTGTCGTATGCTAACGTGGGCAACCGGCCGGTACATATAAGCCAAACACAGAGGTTGTCTACTGTCTGTCTATACGGTCCTCACTTTTGGAGAAATGAAATGATCCAACGCTCCAAAATTGGGGAGTTTTGGTACTCCACAGTACTGGAGAACACCCCCATGCGTACGAAAATTCTGTAGTGCTCTGGAGTACAAAAATTCCCCCGTTTTGGAGCGTTGGATAACTTCTGTAGTCTTCACTTTTGGAGAAATAAAGTGTGACCCAACACTCCAAAACTGGAAAGTTGTGGTATTCCAGAGTACTATAGAACACTCCTAAATATGTTTACTCTCCGAGACTCGTATTTATTTCGCTCTGCACACATCAGGTGCGGATCTTTGCTAATTACTAGTATAAAAAATCCAAAAACAAAACCGAACTGAATTTTTGTAATTTTTTTTTGAAAAAAATATAAAGCGAACCTAATCAAACAAATATTTTGATTTTAGTTTTGGTTTTCACTAAAAACCAATCGGATTGCCACCCCTTGTTGTCATCACCCATATCAAGAATTTACTTTCTAAACCAAAAACAAAAACAAAAAAACAAAACTTACTTTGCATATTGTTTTCCAAGGTTAATTTGACCATGTTAAGACATCATTGTTGGACTTGGAGGTTAATTTCATACCCTATACTCTATCTCCCCAGAACTCCAGAAATGCAGCAAGCTATGACAATTGATAGAAGCTTGTTAAGTTCACCAATCCCAATCCTTTGTGATGTGACTCCTGTGATAGATGTGTGTGCACCTAGGTTGTATAAATGCGGGTACGGATACATAGAAACGAAGCGTGAAGAAACGTGAAAGTGTTTTTTTTCTTTCCAAAAATTAGCAGAAACAGATACGTGGAGGAACGTCTAATATATAATAAAAAATTAATTACATA
Source organism: Geum urbanum (assembly GCA_946800695.1). NCBI lineage: Eukaryota > Viridiplantae > Streptophyta > Magnoliopsida > Rosales > Rosaceae > Geum > Geum urbanum. The sequence goes on along the minus strand of OX327003.1, from coordinate 45,098,282 downwards.
TACATAGAAAAATATAATTTGATAAGTAACATAAAACACAATTAAAATTTAATTCTAATTTGAATGTTTTCAAACAAGTACATGTATAATAATATAATTCAAATATAAAAAATACTAAATTTTTCTCATGATTTTGTAAAATATGATATAACGCTTCCAATATAAAATATCAAGTTTCTAAAAAAAAAGAATATATCTTTAGAATCTTACTTCCAAAAAAATATTTTTATAATCGTGCTTCAGAGAGCTTCTGACGAACTTCTGCTTCCGAAGCGGAAAACGCCTTCACTTTGAAGTTTCCATACAACCGAAGTGCTCACTTGTAAAATTGCTTTAGAAATTTCCAACCTTCATGATATGCGGAGTAGATAAGCAGCTTTTTGGAAACTAAAATTCTTAAACTGTGGGTAACCTTTTGACCTAAACTAAAATTCTAAACTTTATCAAGCAAAACTCTAAGAATCACAACCCAATTGTCATTTTGCCAGAGTTATGCAGTGTGGGTTATCCAGCAACACCACCTCGACAGTTTAAACTGGGGTAAGGCAATAAGTATGTGACTTCTCTTAAGCTAGTAAACTTTTCTCTCATCTCTCATGTAGTGAATCCTGTATATCAAATAGACATAGCAAATCGGAATATATAAACAAAAAATGCGAGGAATGAAATGAAAGTCATATATACAAATGGCGAGAGTTACATGTCTAGCGATGGCTGTTTGTATTCTAAATATAGAGGCCTAGAATGGAATTTCGATGATTAGCTCAGTCAGTATCAAAAACGAATTCCTAATTTCTAAACTCATGTATTTGGTTAAGTAGCACCTTTTCCCGAGCTAATTTTTCCTGCATGATATCTATACAACATGAACTCTGCCATTTCGCTGTTGCATGGTGCCCAGTGATTGTCCTGCAAACATGATCAATAACAATAGTTTCCTAACGAGTTACAAAATCAGCAAACCAGAGACTACAAATTTAACATTGACAAAGTGAAATACCTGAGCTACCAGCAAAAGAATAAGGTTTTGAAATGAGTTTGTTCCTTGCCAAACCTACACCTGCAACCTGAGTCAAACCTATGCCTGCACCCTGAGACAAACCTACACTTGCAGCATGATGTATCGGAAAATTATCAACAGGAGACTGATTCGAGAGGTCACCAGTAGGGACGGATCCCATTGATTTCCCCGTGAAAACTTCTGAATTTTGTGCTAGAGCTTGGTCAGGTGTTTGTATAGGCGACAAAGATGGTGCATCCCTCTGTTATCAACAAAGTAAAGACAGCTGTACATTAGCAAATCCTCAACAGAAGTCTACATTTTCATCAACAACTCAATGATTTTGAGCTCACCCTGATAGTGCAAAGGTCCTTATTTGATACCGTTTCCTCAGAGTACAGATGACAAAGCGCTGCACGGAATCGATTACTTCTTTGCGAGTAATATACTTTAGTAGCGAGGGGAACTGGATAATCTGATTAAAACAGAGTCATTGTCAATTACCACTAAACAGTGACTAGACAGTATGTTGAGAACTGGAAAAGAAGAATCATCAGCATAAACTTTCCCAAGAAGTTCATCCAAATTCAAAGACCCACAAGATCTCTCTTACTCTTCATCAGAAAGAAGGTCCCATTTCAAAATTTGGCATCTTGAAGTAAAACATGATTGAGATTGCACAACGATGAAGATGCATGTACTTTTCATACTTAGGAGCAAAAAATGTAGGTGGCTTTTAAAGTATTCTTATCCATGTTGGTGGAATTAGTGTAAATGGAGCAAAAATTGACAATCCTAAGTTCTCATACTCTGGAATAATAAGGTCTACTTATTCCCAAGTAACGAGGGTAGCTTAGCAAGCAAAAGTTATCATTGCAAATCCCATATAGTTTCACCCGGGCTTGCAACAACTAAGAATATTTGATATCACCTGTTATGTTTCACATGCCAGAATCAAAAACCATTAAACATCTTTCCAAAACTCTAAGTATGCTAACGAATATTCTACTTAGGGATCTAAGTAAAAGTTTAGCCTCACTTGGACATGTTGTACGCCGAGTACTTTTGAATTCTGATACAACAGACGTGTGCTGAGTACTTTTGAGTTCTGATACAACAGATGTTACTCCCAGATCATCTGATAGTGGTACCTGCTCACTGGCTATCCTACAAGAGGTGAACAAACGATTTCAAGTCTAGCCCTATAATAAAAGCATGAGAGGCCATTGAGGCATCTAATGATAGATAAATGAAGAAGGATCACAGACAAGTCACATAACTCAGTATCCTTTATCTGAACATTAAAACTACCAGTTTAAAGTTAAATGCATGAATCACGTAGGAGTTAGAAACATTTCTAATTACTAATAATAGTTCATGTACTCAATCATCACATGAAGGACTATTTTTTAACTGACTGTGAGGGACAAATAATCGTTACTTTCAGTTGTGCCTCAGTCTCTTATAATTGCCCCTAATGTGAACATGACTGCTCTCTCATAAGAGTATATTTCTAAAAATGTCAATGGTCTTTGGCAATGCATACAAAGACAGTTAAGAGAGCCAGAGACTAACTGATGAAGGATAAGAACTACCACTAGATACCAGGATCAGCAAACTCTATATTATTTTTTTATTCATCCCAACTGAAGGACAGAGTCAGGGTAGACATGTAATAAATTGCTCAATTAAATGTGTACCCATATAAAGTCCTAAAAAACTCACAATAAAAAACTGCTATATGATTAAAATATCTTACATTTTTAAGCGTTTTGTTGGAGGATGCAGCAGACTCGTTGAGTAACTGTTATTTTCAGGGCTAATTCCTGAACCATCCATCATATGTGTGGTATCTACAGAAGCCGAGTTCCCTGTATGAAATAGTTAATGCATGAAAAAAGTTCAAAACAGATTGATCACTATGAAACAATTCCTTTGCTTATTAAAAAAACATCTTTTCCAGATACATTTTTACCCATGGATACACTGAACATGTTACAAAGAAAAAAGAAAAGAAAAACGCAACCTAAACATGCTACCATCACGTTGCTATTGATATCAAGAAGACCTAAAAAACAGGGTGAAACATTAGAATACATTAATTCTGTTATATATCAGTATTTCACAAATAGTTTTATTTTAGACGCATCGCAATCATAAACTTTGGCTCTGACATGTGAATACACGTTCTACAGCTCATATCACTTATCAATTCAGATGGAGCACAGCAGGTACGCACCGGTTACATGTTTCCTTTGAGAAATGATACTAACGATATGAGCAACCAAGAGAAAAGTTGTTGATGACTTGCAAGAGTGACAGGCCATCCAGAAGACAAACGAGAACGGCCCAAAAAGATGTAGCATTATGACATGAATAAATAAAACTTTTTTTAATAGGGGAAAGATGAGGGAGGTTGGAAGAAGAGAAATGAAAAAGAAGATATGGGAACAAGGGACACTTGAAAACTAATTAAATCAAAGAGTTCATCTATATATTTTGTCTCCTTTGTTCCTCATCATTACCACTTCTTTTCCAATTTCATCTTTTCCTCTCAGCTTCTGTAATCGGAAATAAAAACCAATACCAAAACCAGTCCACTAGTTTCAGCCTTGAAGAGAAGCATGACTTGCACACAAATATTAACATAAAAGAAACAAGTGGGCCAAGAACAGAAACATAATTTATAAGGAAAATGTTTAACGCAACAGAAAATTTAGATTAGGCGAGGAAGAAGATAAATTGATTTAAAACATTGGAATGGGTTACCTTTTGCATCCATCGCACAAGAAGAATCCATTTCTAATTTCCCATCCATCTTGGGTGTAGAAACAGCAATATGATCTGCAGATTCAGTCCTCTCTAGCTCTCTGACTGCTGTTGACTGATCTAAACAAGGTTAAGAACTATCAAGCCTTTGTCTCAGAATTGAGGGGTGAGATCAATAGCAAATGGCTGAGGAGCCAGAACACAACATTTATTATTGAAGTCACTTTAAGGATACGAGCATAAGCAGTTGCTAACTTTTTCCTCTCCTTCCTAGGAGGCTTCCTTTGCGGAACACAACCATTAACCTCTGAAGTTGTTTCCTGTGTAGAACTTAATGACCTACAAAGTACTGAAAATTCCCTTGATCTCAGCATACAGCAAACACAAAACGCACTGAAATAGCTGTAGGAGCTAAGCCATTACAAAAATACTACATGTGAGCCAATAAACATTGATAGTGAGTTAACTAAATTGCTGTGACTATAAGACCAGAATTTGAATATAGCTGAGCTCACATCTGATCACACACAAAACAGTAAATTATCATTTTGAAAAAAATAAAAAATTTATTTTAGTATCATCAGCTAAATCAGATCAATTTTCTAAGTTCTGTCTCCATTGAGTCCTCCGATTCAGTTAATTTTTACAATTTTTCATGGGGTGCATGCTTGGTAGAATGTATTTGGCTGCTTATAAGTATTATACGCAAGAACATTGCCAACACACGTACACGAAAGAAATGAGAAAGTTAGAAAAACAAATTTATACATATAAAGAGTGAAAAGGAAATGGATAATATAGAAACCTACAAACCTGAATGGGCTGCATATTGGCTGGCCTTAATTGGTTTTTTACAAGCATTGCAACATACCTTCAGAGTAACATTAAAAAGCAAGTGAGTTACAGTATACATGAATATGTGCTCACACGTACACACCGAGTCTACATAGAGAGATGTTGGATCATTGGGCACCAATTTTTTGTTACTCAAACGTAGATCAACCATTCACTATAATGAATGCTTATTCTTCATATCTAGCTTGCGTAACTAAATCTCCACAAAAGAGATGCACCATTTCTTGAAAATTATACCATGTGAATTTGAGAAATAAAAGACCAAATACAGAGCAAAGAAGCATTCACTTGAGGAATTTTGTGCTTACCAAAAGTAAAGTATCAGCCATAGGCTCCACATCAAACACATGCATATCTGCACACCAAAATATAAATGATCAAGAGTTTATGAAATTACAAACTCTGAAAGGCTTGAGTAACATTAAAAAATGTTACAAATGATTTATGAACACCTAGATGCAAAATTTATCTAGACTTTCCTACTTCAGTTGCAATACACTAGTGTAACAATAATTGGTAGTATTTGCTCAGCATCTGTTCTACTATCCAACACACCCACTATGCATCCAGTTGGTTTTACACCATTCACGTAACTAGATGGTAGGATTTATGCATGATTAGGGATATAGAATTACCTTCTTCATCAAGCAAATTTGCATCATTTGCCTCGATCAATCCTCTGTAAATCGAATGAGACGCAAGTTTCTGACGAGGAACTTCTTCTGCTCGGAGGAGTATATAAGCCATCAAAACAATCAAAAGAAAGCCAGTCAGATAAAAACAAATTGGTCGACAAAGTAAAGACATGTCATCATAAGTGGGGGAAACACAAACAAATCCAACACAACGCTCAACCACTACATGCCTCCCGAGATGCCCCGAAAAGTCTCAATCTACCTGCTCGGCCTTGCGACATACTCCCACCTGCAAGGAGCCTCGCCATCACCGCCATCCTCCCACTTCCAACTGAGCAAACCATCGAGACTGTCTTTTCGTAACAGTCCTCCACCGTACCAAACTCCTCCGCAGCTGAACTAGCCCATGTTCCTAAAAGCATCAACCACCAAAGCACATTACAATCTCAAAGCCGAAAACTTATACACTAAACAATACAAACGTGGTGACACGTCGAACTCAGTGTAGGTGCATTTCATCGTTATAAGCACTATGTAACAGTAGATAATAAATTAACAAACTACAGTTTCAACAGAATGCTAACATTTATTTGAACAGTAGAATTAAATGCACGATCCTCTCTTGTCTAAACCCAGTAATATTGAGCGTTTTTAAACTTTCAAACCAATGGACAATGCAATTTTAAAAACCCTACGGCAATGCTCAAGGTAGCTAGAGTTCGATTGGTCCAGCTGAAAAATCAAAATTCAAAATTTAAAATCAACTCACCTCAGTCGGCGCAGACCCAGAATGGTGGTGAAGCCGCGACCCGAAATCGGAAATGTCGGAATAAGTAATGGCGAGAATTGGTGGGGGATGGGAGCAATGTCCGTGGGGAATTGATAATCGGGCAATGGCGAATTGGGAAACCCTAGAACGGAGATGAAGAAAGTATATGTTTTTGTTGGGAATAGGGAATAAGCAAAATAGCCATGGGGGTTTTGTCGTCCTGGAGAAGGAAGGATGGAGAGAGAGAGAGAGAGAGAGAGAGAGAGAGAGAGAGAGAAGTGGGCAAGAGGCCGCGCGTATCTCACACCGCACTGCATTTTTTTATCCTACAAATGTTATATTTATTAAAAGACTATTATACCATAGTATAAATCTTTATCTTTACTGTAATAATAATAATATAATAAAGGAAAGCGCACTTTATGGGGTCATCAACTTCATCAATTTTTCAATGAGAAATATGTCAATCACAAAAAGAAATATCAGTTGTATGATAAAAAAGTTATAGGACAATAAAGTAAATCACACAGAACAATACAAATAAAGAAATGATCGTGCGGTTCTCTTTACGCGTGCGTATGCACGGACATAAACTCTATCTACAAGTAAAGACAATAAGTGAGACTAAGATTAAAAGAATATATAGAAGATTAATCGCATCAATTATGGGTGAAAAAGAAGAGTAGTGATAGGAGGCCTCAAGTAAGGCCTAAGTTTATGGCCTTAAATTTACATGGTATTTACATGTCATTTTTTTTTTGAGGTGTTAAGGGTAACCTAAAGACTTAAGGCTTTAAATCTACGTGGTATTTACGTGTCTTTTTTTTTTTAGGTGATAAGGATAACCCAAAGACTTTCTAGATTCAGGACTAATCCTTCGACCAATGTGAAATGGTCCAACTGTGTTGCATAATACCTGATTACGTTTATAATCCAACAAATATATTTTGACGCCACCAGCATTCGAACACATGAGATGAGGGTTCCATATCAAACGTTCCCCTTGCAGGACTCAATGCTTCCACTGAACCACTTACCGTTTAAGAAGGATTGGATTCTAGTCATTGAATAAATAACTATTGTATTATTATTTACCTAATTTATATATATCATAAAATCAATATTACCCTTGCAAATTTATATGTTTATACTAAACATCAAATTCCCTTTAAAAAATAATACTAAACATCAAACATGAATCCGCTCCACCATATTTGCGAACCCAGTTCATGAGAAACAATATACCCAGACTGCAACCCTAATTCGAAACAATGAACTACAAGGATCATCTTATGTTTTAATCATGTCTCACAAGATAGAATTTTGGAATACAATTCGAAGTATACTGATTGATTGGGTAGACTAGAATCCAATCCTTCCTATCAATTTGTAATGAATCAATTATGTTATACTCTTCCAAAGCTCGATCTTCTGGATCGGTAGACAAATGGGTGGCAACTAGTACTCAAAAAACAGTTTCATTACTGATCGAAGTGTAACGAAGTCAGTTTAGAGATCTTTCTTCAATGGAAGATAGTAGATCTAACAATGTTGAATTTAATATCGATATCGTACGATCGAAACCATTTTTTATTTATGAACCACTAATTTCATATCTACTGATGGCCAATATGTTAACAATTCATGTTGTTCAATTGTACTATGCCTAACTTGCAAACTATAGAATGAGCATACTGATCAAAGATCAAAGTTCTGAAGATAAATTCGAGTTCCTAACCATAATGATGACATTATCAATTTTCTCCGGCAAACGGAAATGAAAGCATCTCTAAATCTTTGATATCATCGATTTGTTATTTTTTATATTCATCAAATTCGGAAAGGAGATGTAGATATTTTTCGTTAGTTATTAGATTAAAAGGGATATGATAGACATTTAATTATAATAATGTGGTTATTAATGGAACTAACAATATGACAATGTGTAACGCCACATAGATTTAAGACCACAAAAATGTGGCCATCCTTAACGTCCAATATCATTTTCCAAAAAAGAATCAATTTGTATGCAGAACTGCGAGTAATCTATCTGAAGTTGTAGCTTATAAAACTCGCTATGAAGATGATAATTGAGTATAAATTGCATTGCATTGCATATCGATCTCAAAATTAAAAAATATATGTAGTAATCCATTCCATTAAATTATAGCCGGATGCCCTTTTTGTTTGTTCTACAGTTCTGCACATATATGTATGATGTTCATAAGGGAACTTCTCCATTGAGAATCTTTATAATGAGAACTTTGTGAGTATCTTTTAATTAATGTTTATAAGACCCAATTTTCAATAACATTTTCACAAAATTAACCGTTAAATGTTTAGAGATTGATGAGGAGATCATTTCTACAAATTTTCATCCAAATTAGTTGGGGTATTGAACAAGATCAAACCAATGGACGGATCGAAATTGTCAAACATACGTCGTTCATATTCTTGAGTAATAAATATTGATTATGAATGACTTAATGATTTTCAATTCTATGAAATTTTGCATGAGTGATCCACTCATTATTATCTATCTAACCAACGGTTAATTTGCTAAATATAAAGAAAAAGTTGGTCTAATGAAAAGATACTCACCAAATCTTCATTATAAGGATCTTGAATAGAGAATTTCTCATTTTCATATATGTATGATGTTCATGGATATCTAATAAATCGATTGACCTTACAGTAAAGGAAGCTATAAAGATCAACTATATGTTAGATAAATTCTATAATTAACCTAAGGACGAGGGATTACTTTTTGCCAAACTCCAATCTCGAAACTGAAAGGTTTTGACATTGTAAAGTGTAGAATTTAGAATACAATGGCAAGACTAGAGAGGGATGGCAATCCAACCCTGGCAGTCAGGATGAATGTCTCAATATAGAGGAAGGAGGAATGAGTAGTTAGAACACAATGTCCGTGAAGAAGAGCGTATTTTGGAGATCAAGGTGGGTGAACAAAGTAACCTTGAATGTAAAAAAATAAAAGAAAAAAAGTCATCCTCAGAGTATGAATTTTCGCCGATGTATCAATATGATGTCCGAACGTCAGAATTTATTAAAATAATGCTCAAACTCCCAAAACTACATTTACGTGATGCCTAGAGCCATTTTCCGTCACAGCATCGTCTATAACAATGACGACACATTTTTTAATTCAAAAACAGAGGACAAAAGACTTTAAAATAGCTTTACAATTTTTATTTTTATTTTTTAAAATTCCAATTTCTTTTTGTCTTTCTATTTTTATTTTTTAAAGACACCACCAGGGTCTGAATTTTTGCCGATGCATCAATATGATGCCCGAACTTTAAAAACTATCAAAGTAATGCACAAATTAAAGTCTCAAAACTATATTTACGTGATGTCTAGAATCATTTTACGTCACAGCACTGTCTATAACGATGACGTGAATTTTTTTGTTCAAAAATAAAGAGGAAAAGACTTTAATATCCTAATAGTTTTTATTTTTATTTAAAAAATCCTTTTTTTTTCTTATTTTTTCCTTTGATAGTTTGAGAGTTTGGGCATCACTTTGATAATTTAATGTTCGGACATCATATTGACGACTAGGCGAAAGTTCAGACCCTTGGAGTGACTTTTTCCCGGGAGTTCCTCTCAATCTCTCACTCGTCGTCAAACTCGTCGGAGACGAACCACCCAAAACGTTATCGATTAACTAAAATCATTACCCCCTCGGAAATATGGTATTCTCGAACTACGTAATTTTTGAAATCCCAACAAATTTATAAACTAATCGTATTATTATTCCGATAAAGTCTAAGTCCCAATTAAACTTAGTACAATTGATTCGAGAACCTCTTCAATGTAATCAATGTGTAATTACGAACAAAACAACATTAAACATCTGCCAAAACTTATCAGCCAGATGCACCACTAGAAACCACCATCAGAGGCGGCAACGCAACGGTGGTGCCTCAAATTCCGACAACCAGAAATCAAATTTGTCCAAAATTATCCCAACAACAACTTTCTCAATTACACCCAAGTCCAATTCCAAATAGTACTCACCGAATTACCTTTTGAATCCAAGAACATCCAAAAATCTCAAAATCTTCAATTCGTCGATTCTCCCTCCTCGGTTTGAATTGAAGTTTGCCTTTGGTATGTAAAGACTCACAAGGAAGAGGGCTATAAATCCCAATATGTCTCCTCCCAAATTTCTAGGTTCTTGAAAATTTTGAACTTTTCTCTCCAAATTCGAGCAAAACAAATGATAGATGAGTGCTGGCATTATGGATAAAAGATAGAGGGGACTGAGCTGAAGAGATTGATACCCAACACCGCCATTTTGGGTGGTTCCTCTCTGGCGAGCTCGACGACGTAGAGAGAGAGAGAGGGAGGGGGAGGGAGGGGGAGAGAGAGAGAGAGAAAGAGAGAGAGAGAACTAAAAATTCAAAAAAGAAATAAAGGATAATAAGCTTAGTTAATCGATAATGTTTTGGGTGGTTCGTCTTTGGCGAGCTCGACGAGGAGTGAGAGATGGAGAGAAACTCTCAGGAAAAAAGTCACTCTCAGAGTCTGAACTTTTGCCGAGTCGTCAATATGATGCCCGAACTTTAAAAACTATCAAAGTGATGCCCAAACTCTAAAACTATCAAAGGAAAAAAAATACCAAATAAAATATAAAATAAAAAATTGATTTTTTTTTAAAAAATAAAAATTGAAAGCGTATTAAAGTCTTTTCTCCTCTATTTTTGAAAAAAAAAATGTCACGTCATCGTTATGGACAGTGTTGTATGAAAAATGGCTATAGACATCACGTAAATGTAGTTTTGAGAGTTTGGACATCACTTTGATATTTTTCTCCTCTGTTCATATTGATATATCCACTACGCCAAAAATAGACTCAGACAATATCTCTCAGACAATAGTTAGCAACCTGACCATTGTTCCATAAATCCAGACAACACCAAAAAGAAAAGCATTGTTTGTATTGCTCTAATAGACAATGAAAATAAGATGACTGTCGTAGTAATAGGAATCAGACAATGGTCAACATTTAGTATTGTCTGTCTTACGTGAATCAGACAATACTTCTTTTTTTGGATATTGTGTGATAACCCCTCTAGCCAATGGTTATTGTTCATTGACTAAATGCATTTAAGACAATTCTTTTTTCTTTCCATTGTATCATTTCAAACAATGGATTGTGTTATCTATTGTATGAATTGCATTTAGGCAAGGTTAATTTTTAGGCTAATTGTCTGGGCGGGAGGATCTTTTATTAACAGAGAGGTATGTTTTGGTTTTCCTCTCAACACTTAACTAAATTTTGGCTTTCCTCTTTCTTGAATTCTTATTTATATTTTCACTTTTATCTGACTTTTGATTTTAATTGAAATTTGATCACAACCCTCCATTTTTTTTAAGAAACCTAGCCTCCTCATAATTTTCCATCCGCCTCTTCTTTAACTTCTTCTTCTACTTCTTCAGTTCTTCTAATTCTTCTTCTTCTTTTTCTTCTTCTCTCTCTCTCTCTCTCTCTCTCTGAGATTCACAGAAGCAGTTGCAACAAAGCTACTGCTAGTCTGTGCTTGGCTCTCCTCAACCGTTACTTCGCCTCCACCTGCCGCTCCAATACCACACCATGTCGTCGCTTTGGGCCAAGACCTCACATTCTGGTAAGTTTTCATCGCTGATTAGACTTTTTCCTAGCTCACCAATGTTTGATTCATCTTCTTCATTATCGGTTCCCTTTGATTTTTTGCCGTGTTATCTTCTTTTTAGATCAAGTTTAACAGTGGCGGATCCAGCCCAATGGCAGGATAGGCTGCAGCCCACCCCAAAATTTGGGCAATTAAATTTTTTTTTATTAAGCAGCCAGCCCAAGCCTCTCTCTCTCTCTCTCTCTCTCTCTCTCTCTCTCCCTCTCTCTCTCCCTCCCTCCCTCCCTCCCTCTCCCTCCCTCCCTCCTTGTTCTCCCGATTCATCTTCTCTCTCCCTGCTCACTTCTCAGTTCCAAACTTGAATTCCATGATCTCTTTGCTGGCCACCCACCCACCCACCCACCGCCGCCGACCCACCGACCCTCCCGGGTATCTCCCTTTTCCTCTCCCTTTAATTGTTACCAATTTCAATTTCAATTTCAAGTTCTCAATTTCAATTTGATTTTGTTGGATTAATGGAATAATGGTTAAAGAGAGCATTGTCTGAATGATATATTGTCTTGGGTTTAAATTCAACTTCGATTTAGTACAAGAATACAATATAGTCTATGTTCTTAATGTTTAAACTAATTTGGTTAGCTATGTTTGTTTATGAGTTTCAGTTTTGAGTGTTGAAGTGGAATATGGAATGTGGGTTTTGTGTGCAGATCTGTAAAACTATAATGTCATAATTAAATGTATAAAAATTTATATGTTTGACACATTAAGTACAATGGCGGATCAACGTACTCTTGTTGTGAAGTTTTATCCTGAAGATTTTACGTCTACTAATATACTTTCTCTTGAGATGGAGTGTGGATATTTTCTTGAAGATATTCAGAGGAATGTACGATTCAGCATGACATCAACTTTATCAGACTTGTGTCGACGGTTGGTAGAAACAAGAAAGTATGCATTCTTCCCGATGATTTATAAATTAATATGTCTTGTGTTGACTCTTCCTGTGTCTACTGCAACGACAGAGAGAGCATTTTCATGTATGAACATCTTGAAAAATGCTCTTCGAAATAAGATGTATGAAGAGTTTCTTGATTATAGCATGATTCTCTATATTGAAAGACAATATGCTAATAGTATTGATAATGCTTCGGTTGTTGATGAATTTGAAGTTAGCGAACCTCGAGGGTTGAGATTTAGTTAGTAATAATGTAGATCTTTTAATTCACGAAGTTTGGTTTTATGTCCCCTCTGATGTATGTTTTCCTTATATATAATAATAAAGGCGTAAAAATGAGCCTCCCAATGAGTTACAAATCTCAAAAAAAAAAAAATTTGCACTGCACAACAAATCACTTCCCACCCAAGTTTTAATTTTTGGATCCGCCCCTGAAGTTTAATATGTTATAGGTTTTAGCGATCACCTCAAGCTCGACAACTGCAGTGATTTGCGCCTTCTCTTCTGGTCTCGGCTCAAACCGCAACGCCTAGAGCTTCAGCTGATGAGTCTTCTCTCTCTCGTCAAGGCACTAGAGACTCGTAGTAAGCAAAGACAATTAACCAATTGAAATGGATGATAGTCCTGTTCTTGTAATTATGTAACTTCAGGTGAAAAATATTTATTGCTACAATATTTCTCCATTATACATGATACATGTCTGTCACGATGCTTTTGTAAATTTGTGAATTAGTATATATGGACATTATAGATCTATAGGGAATGATTTTTGTGCAGGGAACTGGCTTTACTGTTCAGGGTGAGATATCATTTTTATCTTGGAATGGCAAGGTCCAACATATATTGGCATCCTCTTCGTATAATGGGACAACGGGTGAGGAATATTATACTTGAATATATCTTGGTTACACATTGCATTGAGTTTGAGAATATGACATTTTCTATTTTGCAGTGATTTGGGACCTGAATAAGCAAAAGCCAGTTATAAGGTAATATGCTAGTTTTTACTGTTAATTGATCTTACAATCTTGCATGATCTGGAATGGTCACAACTCGCTACATTTTCTTGACGTTATTTGCTAACAGTTTCGCAAATTTAGTCAGAAGACGGTGCTTAGTTTTGCACTGAAATCCTGATATGGCTGAGTTCTTGTTGTTGCACCAGATGAAGATGGTTTGCCTACTCTCAAGGTAACAAGTTTGCTAATGATATTTCACTAGGTGTGATGCCCGCGCAATGCGCGGGTTATACAATATAGTTGCATATTACAAATGTCAGTGTCAGAATGAAAATTAGCATGAGGCACAAATGATCAATTTTTTTTTGACTTTGTCAAGGGTAACCCAAATAGTTCCTAGGCGCAAATGATCAATTGAAATAGAATTCCGGTTATGTAAGCATAAAAGAAAACTGCGTTTGTGCACTACATATATAAGCAAGATTCTACTTTCTATATTTATATTGTTGAACATTCATTCGATATATTTTTTAAAATGAAAAAAGTAACATCATCGAGTAGGAATTTATATAATCAGAAGATAATCAACCCAATACAAAAGAGAGCAAAATGAGAGAGCATCAGATTTTGGGTAGATACTTGTCCAAAACAGTGATCCCAATTGAGAGAAAGGGTCGAAGAAATGCTATATAAGATGACATCCTTTTAAAACATCTTATACAATCAGAAGTATACATATCATTAATTCCCAGCTTGACTTGCGTGAGTTATCCATGCAAATTGACATCATTGTTTAACATTTTGCTCAAACAATTAATTGTTAAGATATGATCCATATTAACTGCACATCAGAATTTATCCTGACACTCGAGCATTGATGAATCAAATCAGAAATCAATTCTGCGATGAAACTACAACAATAACTAATTCACCTTAGGCCTTCGCAGCTTCAAGCTTGAGAATTAGCAGCAAGTTTGGGCACTTTCCAGCTTTCATGAGAGGCAATATGTTGAGTGAAGGAGTATATTGCTGCCAAGTAAACATGTCGTTAACTTTTATTTAGACTCTTGAAAAGAAAAGAAAATTGATGAAACATGTCTGTCATTGAGGCAAAACTATACCAACAGGAAGAAAGAAGGTTAGGATATTAGTATACCTGCATCTTAATCATAAGTTCTTTGGCTATTGGAGCAGAGACGACTATATCCCGAGCACCTGACTTGATGAATCCTTCGTTTACACCATTGTCAAATAGTGAAAGCAGGGAGTTGTAGTACCCATCCACATTAAGCAAACCAACATGTGTGGAGTAATATCAAGTTACAAAACCTACTGATGGGAAGCTCATATACTTCCAATTGTGGAAATCGATGGCTTACTGGTTTTTTATGAATCCCAATTTGAGCCTATGTTATCATCTCCAGCGTCTCTTCCATCGTTCCATATCCTCCTGAGAATGACAGACGAACTATACAATTAGGGCCGTCTCTGTAAATCCAAAATTTGAGAGAATTTTCTATCTAATTACCAGGAAGAGCAATAAAGGCATCAGATTCTTCAGCCATAATAGCTTTCCTCTCATGCATGTCTCTAACTACTCTTCTCCAACAATTTCACCAGATATCTATCATGAGTATCCATAAAAGTCAACAACCAACTGAACCCAGTCTTAATCTAAATTAAAACCTGTTATTAATCCAAATTGAAAATTTCTCCCCCAAATCCCCTTAGCAACATTGATCAAAATATCAAGTCAAGGAAACATCAATGACTGCAAAAACCATGAACAATTCGATTTACAACCATTACCTCTCTAGGCATGAGACTTTTGGAATGACCCTGCATAGACAATAGCAATCACAAAATGTGATTAACAATTACAACGCTTGTATAAACAGCACCATCGTCAACTTAACATTATAGATCGTTTCATATCCGAGTACATGGCAACCTCCATAAAAAACTGTCTGGGATACAGTATAGCTAGCACACAGGAATTTCCCTTGTTGTTGCTTGCTCCTAAATCCTAATATATACCCGCTTATTTTATCATTGCCCAAAAGATGTTTGTTAGCAAAGTAGAATCAAAGCTACCACAGTTAGTTATTTTGATACACCAAGCCTCCTACATTTTCCTTGCTAATACTTGCTCATCAACCATACCCTTTTATATTATCTGTGTCGAAACATGTTTGTTATCAAAGAAGAATCAAAGTTAACACAGTTAGCATTGTAATGTGTGAGACAATTGATATAAATGCTAACTAATAGTAGCTAGGTATCCTCTAAGTATCCTTGTCCGATTGGGCGGGTCACAAAAAATAGATCAAGAGCCCATTCATCTGTTGCTAAAGCTCTTCATCCATTTCATCTTGATCAAGCACAACCCAAAATCTGCAATACAAATTTCAACCAGTTCAAATCCATATAGCAAATAACAAAAGTGTGAGCCCATGATGAAACAAAAACTGAACTTCAAATCGAAAGCCTACGTCCTTGATCACTAAAAATTAAAATACCAAACACAATTCAAAAGTGATGAACTTTACATGAAATACATACCCGATGATGAATAAGCTAATGAATTCGAGAACCCAGATTCTAATCTCTTATCCTTGCCAGAAAACATCATACAAATGGTTAAGAAAGGCAGAAGAAGTATATAATATAAGCTCAGCTCAAATCAGAGATGTGTTATCAGTCTATCATCATCATCAAACCCATATGAACTCATTCCTGCTTATATGATAGACATCTGACTAAGCATAACCTGATTAAACTTGAAAATCTCTTGGTCAAGCATAAGCTCTTTCATACAAGAAAAATCAAACTTTAAAGACATAGAAAAATCAAACTTTGAAAACGAAACGGTGAAGCAGAGAAAGAGAACCCAAATCAAATCCCGATCAAATCTCTTGACCAAGTTATAGCCAAAGCTCCAAATAGCCGAGAGAGAGAGAGAGAGAGAGAGAGAGAGAGAGAGAGAGAGAGAGAGAGAGAGAGAGAGAGAGAGAGAGAGAGAGAGAGACCTATTATTCTTGAGGGACTGAGATGAAGCCCTCTGGATGTCGGTGCGGTAGCGATTCCGTAGCTTCCCCATCTTGGGACCAGCACGACCACCATGACGGCGGAGGAGGCTCCGGGAAGAGGAGGGAGGCGTGACGGAGAGAAGCTGGGCTTGCAGCAGCAACGTGTGACGTTGTGCAAGGGATCGGAGTGGAGAGGAGCGAGAATTAATGGTGTAGTGGAAATAAATATCACATCTTTGTTTTGGACGGAAATGCCCCCTTTGAACAGTAGAAGTAACAGTAAAACCCTGCTTCAGAATTGTTAGATAGTAAATTTGTTTGGCAGCATGGTTAGTTTAGGGCCACCTGGCATTATGGTCATTTGTTCCTTACCTAACTATATACTTTGACATTCCTATTTCATTTCTTCCAGTAGAACTAAAAACATGACTTGAATTTTATTCTCTTTTGCATTCGTTATTATACATAGCACTCAATATACAATACTGTAGCAAAAGTAACATCCTGTATTATATAGCTATGAGCATGGTTTATTGAGTACAGTAGGCCAAGAATCCATGTTGTCCATGCAAGAAACCATGCCCTAATATTTTCCTCATATCTCATGAAATAAATTTAATTTTATACAACAAAAAAAAAGTAAACTTAGTTTGTCAATTTAATGCTACTTATTTTAGTTTAGTTAACTTTTGTATTTTTTTTCCAACCCTCATAGCTATGCGTCTTCTCTCTAACCATAGGAGATATGCAGTGGTGGCGGCTATTCAGCCTTGGCGTCAACCCATGGCGACGCTCTCCTCTGACATACCCTCTAGGATGCCTCTTGTAGGTGTCGTGGTCATCTCCTCTCTCCGATTTGATTTTGGTTTTGGATTGGAGGCTTTTGCTTCGAGGAGTGGATCATGACAGGAAGACTTTTCTGCCCATGGGGAGGAGCGCGTGGACCAGTGGGGAGTACGCCCGGTTCGTGCTCATCTGAAGGGAAACAAGTGATGACATCGCAAGGCGGGTTTGGTTGAGATCGGGCGTTCCTGTGTCTGGGATTAAGGTAAGAAGAGAAATTCCAAGTCTATTCGTTGTTGGTAGTGCGAGAGGCTTGCTGCCTCTGGTCATCGCTCATCCAGATCAATGATGGTTCAGGAATCTTGTGGATCGTGCGACAGTGGTGTGATGCTGCAATGGGAGGCACCTGCTTGGTGTTCTAGGTTGTTGACCTTGGGTCGAGTTAAACTCTGAAACCTTTTTGGGCCTGATCTATTTCCTTGGACCATTGTTTGCAGCCCAGTGGTCACATATTTGGTGTTATTGATTATGGTTTATTCGTGTCTTATTTGGATTACGAGTTTCAACAAGGTTCACATATCTACCACAATTGCGTGCTTAGGGGTCAGTTTATCTTTCTTTATCATTGATTCTCGTGATTTCGATGAGATCCAAATAAGCTTACATTTGTCGAGTTTTATGGTTTACTGTAATAGTGTAGCACACTTTTTTGTTTACGATCGTTACATTTTTTATGAGTGGTTCACCTCCACTCAGAGCCCGTTCTAGATTCCATAAATTATGACTCCAGTCGTATTATTAAATAAAACAACTTTTCGGTTTGTCCGGAAGGATGTTTTCCTAAAAAAAGTTAACTTTTGTATATCTTTTAATCACCACTTACTATAAATATCAATATTTCATATGTAACATTATAAATTTTTTATGTAGTTTTTGACATATTTGGGCAGGGCTTCGGGAATGCCCAGAGTTTCAGAAGCATAACTCATACCGACCCTTCCAAAAATGGGCAGTGCCAAGCTCGCCCGTTAGGTTGGACAGAGCCGGCCCAAAGCCCAAAAAATAGGGATGGGCTAGGGTGGGCTGATGGGATCTGGGCCACTTTTACAGGCCTATCTCTAACAGACACTCTAAACTTAAAATTATTTCTAGTTTAGAATAGGAAAAAATTCTCCATCAAGGTCTGAGCTTTCAGGGAACAATCAATGTGATGCCCGGCCTCTAAAAGTTATCAAAATGATGTCGATCTAAAGTCTTAAAAGTGTATCATCGTGATGCCTACCGTCATTTTTTGTCAATATGTTATTAATTTTGTTAGCGTTTCATTTTTTTTTATAAAAAAAAACTAGAAAGACTTTAATACCCTTGTAATTTTCAATTCTACTTCTTCTTCTTCTTCTCATCTCTCTCTCTCTCTCTCAGCCTCAGAGAATCTCAGACGAAAAAAATAACAATCTAGTAAACGATGGAGGAGGTAGAGCATCACTTCCCCTCGTCCTCGTGCCCAACCTCTAGCCACCGCGCCTTGACCTCAGCTTGTGCTGCCCCTATGATCTATACTTGGCCCTTCGAACTCATTAGTCGTACTCAGTTTTTGATTTGAAGCTCTCGGCCCCCGCCTTCGTCGACCTTGGGATCTGCCACCACACATTGAAATCGACCTCCATCGGAAGGAGATTAAACTCGAGGCTTTGGAAAGTCGGTCGAAGAGTCGATGATGACTTGCAAAAGAGAAGCCGCACGCAAGGCTAGGGCCAGAGTGTCCCAGGCCGATCTGGAGGTGGAGGCCACGAGTTCGCGTCGAGCTTGAGTCCTTAGCGGTGCGAAGATCTGAAATCTCCCGATCTAATCCAGCTCGAGGTGACGACTTCCATCGTGGCTGATGATGTCTGGCAGAAAATATGGGAAGCAAAGCTATCGACTGATGACCTGTGACTTTTATAGAGAGAGAGAGAGAGAGAGAGAGAGAGAGAGAGAGAGAGAGAGAGAGATTGGTGCCCAAATCAATTTTGGGTGCTAATGGAAATTGTGGAGGTGCTCATAACAATTTTGAGAGTGCCCACAATAATTTTGGGTGAAATGATGCATTTACCCTCTATTTTGAAAATAAATAAATAAATTGTCGCGTCATTGATAGAGACAGCACAGTGATGAAATACGCTTTTAGCCATCACGTTGATACACTTTTGAGACTTTAGGCATCACTTTGATAATTTTTAAAGGTCATACATCACATTGATGGTTCCCTAAAAACTCAGACCCTAGTGGTGAATCTTTTCTTTTAGAATAAAAGCACAACTTTTTTGCTCCATCAATTTCTCTAAACCCTTCTCTAAAATAGAGAAAGTGATAGGTGAGAGAGGACAAAACTTTATATCTATAGACAAACAAAAAAGTCTAAATCTTTCTACAAATATCTAAACTTTAACACTACTTCTCAAATTGGACACTTTCTCTCAATCTATCTGTCCATATTTCCTCTACTTGCTATTCTCTTTCCTAATTAATGTCTTGATTATATAAAATTCTCATTATATTCATTCAATTATAGGAAAAATCATTAATTATAGCATATAAGATAGAGAAATTGTTGGAGTTGGAGGTAAAATATTTTAGAGATTTCAACTTTATCTTCCTTATAATAGAGAATTCATATAGAAACTGTTTGAGATGTTTTAACTAGCAGGAGTAACAACCCTACACATCCTTATTACACCATCAATATCATCAAGAACAAGCTTGACAACATAAGTAAGAGGCCCATCAAAACTAATTGGCCCATAGTCATGATCAAAGTTGGCCTTGGCGAGACAGTCAGCCACCAAATTATACTCCATATATATGTGCTTCAAAGATACCATCTGAAATGCAGCCATGAGCTTTCTACAACATCGAATAACAGAACCAAGGGGGTGAGTCTCCACATCAGACTCATTCACAAAATGAACCAAAACAGAAGAGTCAGACACGATTTCCAAGTGAGTGATTTTGCAAGAGGTAATCATTCTAAGCCCAAATTAAAGCTGTTAAGATGTAGAAAAATAAAAATGTTAAAAATGTGTGTGAATATTAAAAACGTGAAAAATAAAACAGTGAAGAAAAAAATAATTGTGAAAAGACAAAAATACCTCTTGCTTATGAACAATGTTTTATGTTCTATATAGTAAATATCAAGATATTACATTGTAACATCTCATCCCGAGAAAATTCTTTTTAAGATTTGATTAATATTGAGAAAAGTAGTTAGTTTTTATCGTCGGTAATTATCGATGGTCTTTCTATTAGAATTTTATTGGTTAGGTTTTTTGAGATATTTTATTGAGGAAAACTATAGAGTTAGTGTAATGACCCGAACCGTGGAATGTGTACATATTGGTCTAAGCCGTGATTATTGTGAATTAATCGTACTCGTGGGTTTGTTAACGACTTAATTATCGGACAAGAATTTAGTTTGAGTTCCTTCGCGAGAATTATAGAGGATTTAATTTTGAGATCGTGGGAATTTTTGGGGAATTTTTCAGACAAGTGAGCAATGTTTTATCGAGTTTTGAAGTTAGTTGGTGAATGTGGATTTAATCGTGACCGTCCGATTTGGATCAGATTGAATTATAGCCGTTGATTTGGGGATGGTATGTGTACGGTATATATACGGTATAAATACGAAACAAATTGGGAAACTTTCTATTTTTGGAAATACCCGTTGACCCGCGTTGACCCACGGGTCAAAACTGACTCGTTTTGGGCCGTGAGCTTCTCAGCTTCGATGTGCCTTATTCCGGCATCTTTTGGCCGTGGTTCCTTTATTAACGTTGTTGGGCTTGAGCTCCTCTTTATTTTGATAGGTGGATCACTCATTTTGGTTACCAGATGAAGAAGTTATGGCTTGTTAAAGTTTGGAGAATTCCGGCCGAATTCGCCGGCGACGGAGACGACGGCGATGAGGCTTGAGGTTATGGGAATTTTGTAGGCCATGGAGAGGTGAGTCTATTCCAAGTGGTTTCAGCTCTTGCCGTGCCCGGTGGTGGCCGATTGGAGAAATTGAATTCTGGCGAGGTTTTCGAAGTTCACGGTGAGTTTTAGACCTTTCCAGTTAAAATTGGGCTTAGCTTTGAACTACAAAATTGTTGAAAATGTCGAGATCCTCAAACCAATGTGTTGGTCAACATTTTCTGGGTTGGTGGAAATTTCGGCGGCGGCCCCAAGCGCCGCCATGCGCGGCGGATTTCCGGCGAGAAGGATTTTTGGCAAGTTTTATGTTGTTTCGCTCATTTTCGCGTGCTGAATGCAATGGTGAGATTTTTAAGTTAATTTGTGTATTCTATTTTGGGATGAGGGTTGTTTGGGTGCATTTTGGGAACGCGGGGTTCTTTCGAGAACGCAGGGTTCTTGACGTATTAGCTCCGTATGTTGTGTTTCAATATGTATTGATCGTATCTCTGTTATTTAGGTGATCGTGATCAAGCGTTTGGCAATGGATCTTCCGCCAGACCTCAGATTTAGTCTTGTACTGTGAGTGGACATTTTATTTTCACAGTTGAATTGCGAGTCTTGATTTATGCATTTTATGAATATATATTTATGATTATGCATTTACGTATGCACTCAATTATGCACATATAAGTACACATTTTATAATTATTCATTTTACGATTATGCATGTGCATGGAAAGGATTTATCATTTGGTTTACATAGAGTACAGTCTCGGATATAGAGGTATGCATCGGTTCTTTAGCTTCTTGGCTAATCCCCGAGATGCTCCGGGGGGGGGACAGATATCCAGACCCGAGGTCTTTCAGACTTATATTAATCACGTGTGGGTCTGGGATCCCGTGATTAGACTGTACTATACGGAGGAGTCCATGAGTGACCCTGCAGGATTTTACGTGCATATTTATGGATCAGGAAAAGTGTACGTGGTCGGGATTTTCATATGCATTGACTCGTTTTATGGTTTTATGAGCATATATTTAGGAAAGACATATTATTATTTTCGTCCACTCATTCTAACGATTTTATTTGTCTTCCCCTGGGCTTTTAGGTTTTCTTTGCCCAGTTTGCAGTTTGAGTTCTGGGGTTGCACGTC
Organism: Geum urbanum; assembly: GCA_946800695.1. NCBI lineage: Eukaryota > Viridiplantae > Streptophyta > Magnoliopsida > Rosales > Rosaceae > Geum > Geum urbanum. The sequence continues at coordinate 45,075,805 of OX327003.1, read as the reverse complement.
GACCGTGGAGGCGTAGAGTTCAAGTTACACTTTAGTTCGAGTAGGTTCTTTGTTCGACATATTGCTTGTATATGATGTATATAGGAGTCGCTCTGAATACTTATGTTTATTTTCAGTTGAGTTTACTCCTGAATGATTTCTGAATTTCTTGTAAACCTTGTGGTTTATTATATATAATGTTGAGAAATCCGGATGGGAAACGGAGCCCCACGGTTTGGCTTTTGTGGAATATTCGAAGTGTGATTCTCTTTACAGGTTCTAATATGGGCTCACGTATTTCAAAGTAAACTCTGACGAATTTTTTTTAAGGTCATGTTTTCGAAGGGGTTTGATTTCGGTTTAGGCAACTAAATCGGAGTCGGGTCCTTTCAGTTAGTCAAGACGAGTTCGTAGCTACATTAAATGTTAAATCGGAGTTACGATGAAGAAATTACGGTTTTACGATTTTACGATTTCAGTTAGCCGCAACATGCAAGAATAAACAAAACTTTCCAAAAAATGAATAATAAAAAACTTTCAATTTCGAGTTAACTCTCTTTTCTCTCTCCTCCCCCGCGTCTCTCTCCTCTCTCCTGGGAACTTCAAATAGCCGGTGGTAGAGCTCGCCGGTCCGCCCACCAAACCAAGTGATTTTGGTCTCAAAAGTTTCTTCTTGGTTCCCTCTATAATATCCACCTCACCCTCAAAGCCGTACCTCACCGTAGTAGTCGGACAATTGAAGAGAAGGCCTGTCGATTAAAACCCCTAGAATTTGGGAGTTGATCTTTTCTTGGCCAAATTGACCGATGTGAAGCATTGGGCTTTGTAGGTGTCATCACCATGAGTCTAACCATACCAAGAACTCACTCCAATTCAAACTGGGTCATATTTAGTTGCATTGATGCTCTAACTATTTGGTTGATCATCGAATAGCCTAGTCAAGGAAAGTTAGAACAAACCCTTCACCTGACCCTTAATCATCTCAGGTTAGGACAAACCCCTGTGACGATCCCATCACATCTTTTATTCAAATATTGTCGAATCAGGTTAGGGCAAAATCCTGGAAACCACCACCACTTTCTTTTAGTTTTACAATATTTCGAACTCGCATCATTTTATCAGAAACATTCGAAAGGCATAAAGCTATAGTTTTCTACTTATCGTACAATTTTGTTTTTGTCCACTCACTCTAAAGTTTTATGTTTGAATTCATTTATATGGGCCTTTTATTTTAAATTACCCAGATTGCATGTTAGCATATTGAAGTTGTGTCCGTCTAGAGTACAAGACATGATAGTCCATATCTTTCGTCGTCTTTTCTTCCAAATGAATTTTCAAGAAGAAAATGAAGACAGATGGATCAATAGATAAATACAAGGCAAGGCTTGTGATTAAAGGCTATAGACAAAAAGAGGGTCTAGATTATTTTGACACTTACTCTTCAGTGACGAGAATAACTTCCATCAGAATGGTACTTACCATTGCCGCCTTGCGAAATCTTGAGGTACATCAAATAGATGTGAAAACCGCTTTCTTGAATGGAGATATAGAAGATGAAATCTATATGGAACAACCTAAGGGTTTTTCGACTTTGAATCAAATTGAGAAAGTATGTAAGTTTGTGAAGTCATTGTATGGCTTAAAACAAGCACCAAAGCAGTAGCATACAAAATTTGACAACACTATAGTCACAAATGCTTTTAAAATCAATGAATTGACAAGTTTTTGTATGCCAAAGAAATGGAGAGTGAATATGTCATAGTATGTCTTTATGTCGATGACATATTCATTGTTGGAAAGAATCATAAGATGATCAAATCGACTAAAGATATGTTAAATTCTAAATTTGACATGAAAAACATGAGACTTGCTGATGTGATCTTAGGGATCAAAATCACAAGAACATCAGAAGGGCTGATATTGAATCAGACCCACTATGTAGATAACATCCTTGGAAAATTTAACACGGAAAATTCTGGAGAGGCCTGAACACTGATTGATATGACTCTTCATCTTTCGAAGAATAAAAGAGAGAGTATTTCTCAAATAGAATACTCTAGAGTCATCGGAAGTCTAAGTACCTAACAAGTTGTACAAGACTAAATATAGATTACGATGCGAACAAGCTAAGCAGGTACACGAGTAATCCTAGAGGGATGCATTGGCAAGCAATTGCAAGAGTACTCAAGTACTTAAGGTATACTCATACCTATGAGCTGCACTATTCGAGATATTCAGTTGTCTTAGAAGGGTATAACGATGCGAACTGGCTATCTGACATAAAATACTAAAGTCTACTTCTGGATATGTGTTCACACTAAGGGTGCAACAATGTCGTAGAAATCTTCAAAACAAACTGTTATAACCAAATCCACAATGGAATATGAGTTTGTTGCCTTAGACAAATGTGAGGAAGAGGCATAATGGGTATGCCAATTCATAGAAGATATTCTGAATGGACAAAGCATGTGCCTGCAATTTGCATACATTGTGATAGTCAGTCTGCAATTGGTAGGGCACAAAGCAATATGTACAATGGTAAGTCAAGAAACATTCTTCAAAGACACAATACCATTAGACAACTACTCTCTATAGGAGTTATCTCCATTGACTATGTGAAGTCAAAAGATAACATAGCAAATCCGTTTACCAAAGGGTTAAACAGAGAGTTAGCTGACAAATCATCGAGGGAAATGGGATTAAAGCCTATGAGTTAAAGTCTTTACAATGGATACCCAACCTAGTTGACTAGAGATCCCAAGATCTAGGTTCAAAAGAGAAAACTAAATTGTAGAGACTATGCCAGATCACTCTGGGGGTTTTTTCCAAGTCCATTCTTATGATGAAAACAGTGATTCCCGTAAGGAATAAGGTTAAGCTAAAAGCTTTTAATGATTCTTATGTATCAAAAATATGAGCAGAGTAATGCGGGTTACACTTAATTAAGAAATAACATAAGTGAAAGGAAAGTGGGGCTGCTTCTAAGGGAATTATTTAGGGCACAATTTTTGTTAAGCTCTTACAGAACCAGGCGCGTGTCCATGGCCTAAACGGACACAATAGTAAGAATTGAATGTATTAGGGAGAGACTTGTGTGAGGTATGTCATCATTTACATAAATAGAGAATAGTTCAAAGACATCGCGTCTACTATTTAGTTAGTAAAGTAAGCATGCTCTCACAAGGGAAGGTTCAAAGGGTTAACCCCTACTTATCCTATGCAGGTTTTCAATCGTAGAATCTATCACCAAGTCAGTCGAGTCTTTAGTCGACAATGTTCATTCATGTGGGGAATTGTTGGAAAAATGGTGATTTTTCCACTATGTGGTCACTTCTATCTGTTACAACCGTTTTGGCAGTTCATTTTTTTTTGTTACAAACTAATTGCCTGATTTATTTTCCATGGTTTAATTAGTGTAACTTAGATTTAAGTTGCATGGGTTAATGGGGTGTAACTCATGACCTTTTTGTCGACACCCTTTATGGCATACTCCAGCTCCTACGTGTATAAATAGAGTCATTCTACTCCTCATTCTTCATCCCATCAGAAAGTAAGCATCTCCTCTTCTGATCTCTTTTCTCCCTCTCAAGTGTTCGGTGATAGAGTAAAGTAATCTTCAATTCGACGAGAAGTTATTGTGTTGTGCTACAATAGCTTAAAAGTTGTTTTATCTTGGGAGAACAACATCATACAAGCATGTAGGCGGCGTAAAAGTTCTTAAAGAGAACGTGTGATGCAAGTGACTCAACTTAATTCATTTTCTATTTCCAAGAATTTGTTCTTTGTTTAAATTTACTAATTAAATTAGTATTTTCGTAATTTATTTAGTTTGATATCACTATTATTTTCTACAAAGATGGGATCCCATAGGCTAAGTTTATGATAATCTCAGTTAACTTTGCAAAATTTGATAAAAAAGAATCAATTATTTTATGACATGTGTCACAAATAAAAATTCTCTTGGGTGTTTAGTCTTAGGCTGCATTCCAGAATTTTCCTGATGGGCGAGAAAAGATGTACTTTTTAGTTGTCATTTCTAGAAGACTAAGCTTATGTTTAGTATATCTAGTATATACTTTTGTGAAACAAAACAATGGAACTGACTTAACTACTAAGAGACTAAAACTGAACTAATCTTTGCAAGATCATGATCAAGTAAAGGAGCAATGAGAAATTAATATTTTAATATTTTAATCCTCAAGTAAAACTATGATCAAGAAATTAATTAAGTTTTTTGTTTGATATTTGAATTATGTTTTTCTTTGATTGGGAATGTCTGATTGGGAATGTCTACTGATATATCTTTTCGTGTCATACTTATTGGGAATTCAATCATGTATCAAGACTTAGATAACATGTCGAACAAACTATCACGATTTGACCTAAATAGCATGCCTGGCGAAGAATCCCTATGTAACCTAAATGACATTCCAAATAAAGTATTACAACTTGAGAAAACTAACTTGAGGTATGAACAGTTAATTAATTTTAAGTGTGCATGTGTAAAATTTATGTGTATATAATAGTTTGATCAATGCACAATTAATGTTACATACACAATCTAACCTAAATTTTGCTTTCATATGTATCTTTATTAACACAAGTGAGTGTGTTCAACCATCGACATAGAAGAACTAAGAGGAAAGAATCAATGCATGATCAAGAACAAATGAGTATTTCATCAAATAGAAAGAAAAAAAAATCAAAGCGAGAGAAGATATCTAAAGGAAATATAACGCGACACTTTGACATAACACAATCTGACGGCCAAAATATATGGAGTTTCTTTGAGAACATTAGTAGAAAGATGTAGAGAGTTGGGAATTAAATGGCCTAGAGAGGAGTGTTAGAGAAAATTAGTTCCCCTAGCCTTTTGAACTATGGATTAGTCTTATGGTAAGTGAAACTCTCTAAAACCAAAAATACACGGTATCAAGTTTTAGTATAAATAAAGGAAGTCAAGTGTCGAACATACGAGGTTTGACCACCTAATTTCCTAACTTAATTCGATTAAGTTCTTTAGATTACGGTATATAAAAACATATAATGCGACACTAAAACACTAAAACAAAGCAGAGGTAAACCTTACGAAGCCCTTTAGAGACCTAACATCACCATGGTGATTTGATTATGACGGATGTGATTACAATTAGATTATGGTAGATTACACTAAGCCAAAAACAACTAATTAGACTCAAATTCAAGATAAATGAAATGAATGGTCGGCTTACGATGTCACCACTAGCCAACTCAATGTCCAAGTTCATGATCCTGAGTTATTTACTCCAATTCATATACAATCATGTCTAAATTGTGCCTTTTCAGATCATATATGGTTTTGAACTGAAGCTCCTATACTATTTTGGACTCTAGATGACTTCTGGCCTAACCTTTAAGCATATGGTGAACCGAGATCAAGGCCTAAATCATTTCGGACTCTTGCCTTAACGGTATGTCACGTAAAAGGAGTTCAGCAAGCAAATAATACGATAGATGTGGATGGCTTCCCTTCCCAAACCCCTATTGGAGGACTTGGAAGTAGGTTCTAAGGGACTCTCCTAAATCACACCATTTTGAATACGAATCAAAAAAATCAAACACTAGCTACAAACCCTCTCGGATCAATGTAAGCTTGACTAAAGCTCCTTAAGTTGTTTGGAGCTCAAGAAGGCTTTGGTCCTTGCTTGTGTATAAGGAAACCAAATCTCAAAGGTAAACCACTTGGTTTCAACCCTAGTCATGTTTATATGGTCATCTTCACCTAAGTGAGTGGCTAGTTCACCTAAGTGTCATTTTTAGTTCTTTTAGACAAATCCTAATTTAGCCAAAGCCAAGACATGTATAAGTGAAACCATTCGATTCACAAACATAAACATGCCACAATCATATCATAAACATATCAAACTCATTCAAAACAAACCATACACTAAAACAAACTCAATTTCATAAACCAAAACACAATTTTTCTACACCAAGTGGCTAGGGTTTGACCACTACACTTCCGTACCACAACGACTTACTAAACATAACTAGAACTAAGTTTAGATACATGCATAGAAGCTAAGAGAGTGAGAAATAACCGAAGGACCCCAAGCTAAGTTCCACTAAACTAGTACACTTCACCCAAAACACTTCAAGCTTCTAACTCCACTCCTTGACTTAAGCTTGCATCCAACACTTGAAGAGCAAAGAGAATCCCCTAGCACTTAAATAAACCTAGGGGAATAAGGATTACTTTTTAATCTTCAAGCTCTAGAGAATCACTAAACCTTGGAGGAAAAGATGAGAGGAGGAAAAGATGGATGATGCATGGTAAGGGAGAGAAAAGAGGTTCAGCCTCTTTGAGGAGAGGCTAGGTCTCTTGAATTCTAAAGGGTTGGAAGATGAAATCTAAAGTCTAATCTAGCTTCTTCTAGAGCACTCAACTAATAACCTGTAACAACCCGAACAAAAATTACGCACAAATTAGTACGAATTAGGTTTATCGCGAATTAGTCACATCGTGTGATTTGTTAATGACTTTTTCATTAAGAAAGAGTTAGACTTTATTTTCTTCATGGAAGTCGTAGAGTATTTTATTTCAAGCTCGTAGGAGTTTTTTGATAATTTTTCGGATAAATGAGCTGTTTTTTTATGATTTTTGGAAGTTTGCATGAGGAAAATATTAAAAAGTAATTTTTTTAAGCCGGTTAAATCTGGACCGTTGGATTTTGATCAGATCAAACCTCAGTCGTTAATCTAATCAGCTGCTTAGGGGTTTAAAAGGATATTTTAAAAAAATTCAAAAAATTCAGAAAAACCAGAAAATCGGTTACCCCACGACTCGTTTTACAACCTGACCCGACCTAATATCGGACCCGCTGGAAAATGCCACAGTTGTCGGCGTTCTTGGTATAGGTTTGAAGCCTCCCTCTTCCTCTTTCGATTAATGTACGTATTATTGGTTTTTGGGATGTTTTAGGATGCGTATCGACGAGGTGAAACCGTTAGATTTTGGGTTTAATCGTCGGTGGTGCTCATTCCATTTTTTGGCGATGGCGTGGGGTAGAATCGATTGGGTTTCACCCTAGTTGTCGAACCCCTAAGGTTTGGAGGACCGAGGAGCAACGACGACATCAAATTTGGCCGAAAACCTTTTTCGGCAATTTTTAGGCCGTTTTCTGGCCAAACGGCGTCCATTTAGGGGTAGGTCCAGTTGGAAATGTTGTAGGGCTCATTGTGATCTTTTTAACGAGGTGTCAAACGCTCCCATCAGAGCTGTTGCTACTTGAGGCGCGTGTGACTTATGCGCTACCGTCCACGGCGAGGCAAAAATTTAAAATTGACCGGGGGTTTTCGGGGTAGTTTCTTAGTTGATTTTCGCACATTTGATCAAATTACAGTATTAAATGAATCTGTTACTCATTCTGGAGACCGTGATCGAGATTTTGGTGAGGGAACTTCTGCCGAACTATAGAGCTAGCTATGATAGTGAGTGAACACTTTATTTTCACTGTCGTTTTTCGAGTCTACAGTTATGCATTTGCAGTTATGCATTTTTCAGTTATACATTTTACCATTATGGATTTGCATGGAGGCACATATGATTTTGTTTTACACATAGCATAGTCATAGTTGATGCATCGATGCACTGGCTTCTTGGTTGATCCCCGAGAGGCTTTGGGAGGGCCAAGGACCTAATCTGAGGATTTACATAGTACCCAGGATGGCCAGGAACCTGACCTGAGCAGTCTTAGGGCAGCCTACGTAGGAACTTTGACCTGGATGTTTACATTATTAGACTCGCATCATTTTTTGTATATTTTATAGTGGAAGGCATAATAATTATAGTTTTCAGTTTAAAAAGAAATACTACTTTTGTCCACTCACTCTAACAGTTTTATTATTTTATATGCCTTTCCCTGGGCTTTTCGGTTTCTTTTGCCCACTTTGTAGTTTTTGTACTGAGGTAGCACGTCATCGACAGAGGCGTAGAGTTCGTGTTACTATACTCATCTAGTAGGTTCTTAGCTTAACCTGCTAGTTCTGTGTGTTATGTACATTAGAAGTCACTCTGAATACTATGTGTAGTTTGCTTCTGCTTGAGTTGTTTTTCTAAATAATCACCGAATTTCTTGTAACTTTTTGAATCAGTATATTTGTTGTTTGTACTGTATTTGGTTGATTTGAGAAATCCGGATGGAAATTAGTACCCCACGGTTTGTTTTTGTGGACTATTTAGAAGTGTGGTTTCATTGCAGGTTTTGGGTTTCTTAAATTTTAGAGGAACTCTGGCAAAATTTGTGTAGGTTATGTTGTCGTTAGGGCCTAATTCCGGTTTAGGCAACTAAATCGGGGTCGGGTTCTTTCATAACTTTAAAGAAAAGCTAGAGAGAAAACTAGAGAGAGAAGCGCTACCAAAACTTGGAAAAATGTCTAAAATGAAGTGTGGTATGGAATGGTTGGTAGAGAGAGAAAAAATCAATCTGAAAATTTTAAGGCTAAGGAGATATTTTGCACATTTCTTTTGAATTTTGAATTAGAGATAATGTGGTTCTTAGACCACTCACCATTGGTGACCCACCATGGCATGTGATTTACTCTTGCCCAAAATATCTCCATGGATGACTTATTGACTTGATCCAAGGTTGACCACCATAGTTAACCGCGGGTGGCCACCGATGGCCGAAATCTTGGAATATTTCAGCAAGTCTCCGTCGACCGTTTTTCGTCTTTTTTCCAAAGATGTTCAATCTTCTCCTACTATCCCGGAAATTTCGTTGCCTTCACCAGAAAAGTGCCTTATCATCGTCTTTTATCCCATTTCCTTGCCAAACCATGATTGTCTAACACAAGCGGAAAACAACGTCATAAGAATAATGCTTTATTCAAGAAAAATAAGCAAGAACCATAAAGTTAATAACATAATAAGAACATAATTATGAACCTAACAAGGAGCCCAACCCACATTACAAGTTTCTTGGAAGAAACATTTACATATTTGGATTTCATCATGCATGTATGATTGTCCGGTTGATTCAATTTCTTCAAATGTATAAACCTCAATTTAAGTTAATTAATAACATAACAAAGAGTGAACTACATTTTTTGTTATTGTGATATTAGTCTTTTTTTGCTTATGGAAATTTTTATTTTCTATTTTTTTATTGAAGAACACTTTAGTGATACAAAGTTTTTGATCAATTATAGAAAATTATTAATAGAAATTATTATAAGCCATAGAAATTCTCTGATAACTTATTATTGAAAGAAAATTATTATATAGCAGGGACATATCAAGATATTAGCTTACTTAGAATAACTTCAGGTACGAGGTAGTGCCTTGCTTAAACCAATTTAGTTAAATAAGTTCTTGATGCTCATACACTTGCTCCCATAGTCAATAACATTAATAGTACATACCATACTTTGACAACCTTTTAAAACAAAACAGGTTCATTATTTTGGAGATATATATATATAGTAGGTAGAATCACATGTACTTAGAGATTAATAGGTTGATTAGTACTATTACGTTTGTTAGAGTCTTCAAATCGAGTGGTCTAATTTGAGATTTCTTCGAGTCCCTGCTCAATGGCGGATTCTTTAAGGGGCCAGATGGGGTTATAACCCTCCGATAAGTTCAAGTTTTCATCTTAATATTAATTATGTAATTATTAGTACTAATTTCAAAAGTTGCATTTATTTTTTTTTGAATAAGGGCTTGCGGCTACCTTTAATCTTTTATCAATGAAACAATAGAATACAAGGGGGGATATAATGTCTAAACTCCGTAAGAAGATAACAACCCGAAATAATATCAGACGACTGAACTAAGATATTGTATCCTAAACTACACCAATTAACAAAGAGTGCAACATTGGCTTCTCCATTTGTTTTACAATAATAACGACACAATACAGGAAAGACAACGCGATAACAACTACGCATCAATTCACTTTGAGCAGCTTCCTAACAATGCTGCCGAACGAAAACTTTGTCTGCACTACATCTCATCCTGCCACTAGGAGGGTGCGCCCACTTGACGAACTAATACCTACCTAGAGCAGAAGAGACACCAAAGGTCCACAGCCTGGGATAACTCCCACATCTACGTACCCTTACAAACTAGGGTTTTATTTCTGACATAAACATAAATGTAAACTTAATTAAAACCAAAAGAAACAAATAACTTATTAAAATAAAATAAACCGGGCTAGGAAGTAAACCCTAGCCCACTTACACCAAAGCCCATAAAACAAGTAGGCCAGCTCTGGTACATGAACAATCGCACAACCTGCAACCATCTAACCCTTGCGCCGCCATCAACTTTTCGCCAGAGCCATCTCGGCCAGATTTGGGGCAAAATTTGTGCAGTCGCCGCCATCCTCTTAGAGCCTTCATCAATCACTTACACAGCAAAGATCCTTCCGTGACGAGTGTCAAATCGCATCGGAGACGCATCACCAAGAGAAGACAGTGCACCACTATACTCCACACCGCGCATCACTGATCGTCCTCGAAACCCACAATAAAATCTCATACCAGACAATGAGCCTCCCCCTCCCTGGAACTTCACCAACTACTCTTGTCCATTACTGGACCCGTCACCGACCGAGACATCACACCCCCATCCGGCCGCACCCACAGATTGTCGGCGAGGCCGGAGGCCATCACCAACGCAGGGGCAGTCAGACGAGAATACTAGGAGAAGTTTGGGAGAAAAGGTTGAGCGCGTTCTTTAGCGTGTGAGAAGTTTTCTAACGATTATAAATAAATAAAAATTGCATATGTTTGCACTTTGGTGTGTCTTAATTAAATAATAATTAATTTTCTTAATAAATTGTATACCTTCTATACAAGATTATATTTAAGCAACTATCTCTTTTATATTTTGTTTCGACTTTGCAAGATCAGTATAATTCATTGAACTCACATTAATTTCATTTTGAGGGAACCAAATTCAAATAAAGAGAAAGTGAGAATATTTTGAGAACTCGATCATCTCCTAATTTTCAGGTTTCACAAAAAATAGTTAAGGAAAGTTTTATAGAAATTAGTTAGGTAAGAAACCCAAATCAATCAATTCGTTTAGAGAATATTTTCGTTTCCATATATATATATATTGATCTGGTGTTATATATATATATTGATTTCTTATATCTTATTGATTTTATAGGGGTAAGGCTAAGGTAGGCTTGTGTTGCTCAACGTTGACTGCTCCAAATATATTCGCTGCATAATTAGACGGATAACGAAAATTTTTAAACCAGTTGAATACATAATCCCTTAGTGTTGGCTTCACAATGTAAGGTGCATCTGACATCTTATTGTACACTCATCTTCTATCCCTCATTAACAACAAGGGATGGCGTAAATTCATAGATTCCAAATCTTTTCGCCTTTTAAGAGTATCTTTAGTCTTCAACTTAATACTGAGAGTTGTTCCCACCACGCTGTTGCACACATTCTTTTCTATGTGCATGACATCTAAGTTGTTCTTGAGTTTCAAATTTGACTAATAAGGAAGTTCAAAGAAAATATTCATGTGATGCCAATAGCTAAAATTGTGTGGAGGATGTGGATTGAGTTTCTTCACATCAGCGGCATTAGTCAACACACCGAAATAGAAGCTGTTTAACCTCTGAAAAATCTCTTCGCCAGACCATTGTCGGGGTTTAAGATTATTCTATATTATCCCATCGAAATGATCCTTATCCTGTCACCACGGGTGATCATAAGGAAGCAATCTTCGCCAGACCACTGTCGGGGTTTAGCTATGTTATCGCGTGGCAACTAGAGTTGACGTCGTCCAAGTAGACAGAACTACCATTCTATCCTTTGGTTGTACAGTAATAAAATTGTTGATTGTCCATATTATGGCTGTTCTCATCATGGACATTATGTCAGTGAACTTGTCATAAGTTGGAACTCCATTTTCTCACAACAGTTTCAACGCATCCATCAATGGTCTGAGGTACACATCTAAATACTTTGCAAGAGATTTAGGACTTGAAATTAGTAGAGTAAGGAAATTAAATTCCTTATTCATACACATCCACAGATGTAGGTTGTATGTCATGAGAATAACTAGCCAGGTACTGACTGCAACGCTATTATTACCCCGATGATTGAATCCATCTGTAGAAAGTCCAAGTCTAACATTTTGAACCTCTGCTGCAAAGTCTTGAAATTTCATGTCGAAATGTTTCAAAGCCTCCACATCTGCCACGTGTCTAAGCACATCGTCATCTATTCTTTATTCTGCGTACCATCTCATGGCCTCCACTGTGTATAAAGACATGTACAGAAGATATAGTCTGGGAATCAACGGAACATAGCGAAGCACCTTCATATGAATTTTGCTTCTTCGAACTCCTCATATTCCCCCAGTTCAAATATCTGCACTGGCTGCATACAGGATAGTAATCCAAATGTGCATACTCTTTGTAAAACAGCACACAATCATTTTTGCATGCGTGAATTTTCTTGTACTTTAGGCTAAAGCTGCTCAAGATCTTTCTAACCTTATAATGGGTTTCTAGAAGTTTGTGATGATCAGGAAGCAACTTACAAATATGCTTCTGCATTTCGTCAAAAGCACGGTCACAAATTTTGTTCTTCACTTTGATATGAATTTCCTCTATTATATATCGCAACACATTCTCTGGACATCCAGGATACACCAGGGTTTGGGTTTCAAGTAGCATCATGATGTACTTATCCATCTCAGTAGTGTCAATGGCCAAGGTAACAGAGACTGTGTCATAATGATGAGTATCATAATCTCCATCTTCGTATTGGTGTCTACTATAACTAAATCTCGAAAAAGCATCATGAATCAAATTCATAGTGAGTTTCCAAGAAGGTGCGCCACTACCGCTGGATGAGACACCCTAGTAACTGTACCATGAGCTAAAGTCTAGTCCTAAGCTGAAGTCTACAACTTCACCGTGCTCACTTCATGTAGTGTAACTACACATCATACCGTGGTCATACAAGTGTTGAGACATAATATTAATCTCTACAAACTGATGGTTAAGACATTTTCTGCACGGACACCTGTAACGCTTCTTTCCTTGACTGTGTTACATCGCAAACAAGATAAACTCTCTAATTCTGTCTATATACCTCTCATCACTTCTATTTGCCAACTGTATCCAACACTTGTAATTATCAAATTATATAATTTTTCAACTAATAATTAATTAATCTAATATACTATATTATCAAATTACATAATACAATTAAATTAATATGCTATAATCTAATATATCATAACTAATCTAGCTAACATTATATTATATTATTAACTTAATATATATTCATTTACATATTATATATAATCTTTCAACTAACTATTCTAACATAAATTAGCTAGCTTAACAATTAATTAAACAATTAGCTTAATTAACAATTAAACATACATCCAATTAATTAAGCTTAACAATTAGCTAGTTTAAACCATTAGCTTAACAATTAAACATATAACTAGTTTAATCTAACATTTTTTAACTAACAAATCAAATTAAAAATACAATTAGCTTAACCTATACAATTAGATTAACAATGCAATAAAACATGTAATTAATACAATATATATGCAAACAAGGTCGCTGGAAACTATATATTTGCCGGAATATTTCACTGAAAAACTCAATCACCGTACGTAATTAAATTCAAAAAAATTTGTCGAGATAAACGAGGTAATACATTCACCGATAAGTAGATAAATGGGTAAACTAGAACTCAGGGGGTTGAAAAATCAAGGAATTGAATTATGGCCGGCTGGAGGTGGGTGTGAGTGAGAGAGAGAGAGAGAGAGAGAAGTTGAGAGAGGAGAATGAGAATTATGCCTGATCTAGAAAAAGAATCTGATCTAAATAATTGAATTTTCATAGACGACGAAATAATTCGTCATCTAAGTATAAAGTATTTTCATTGTCTACGTTATGTAGCTAGACGACGAAATTATTTTCATCATCTACGTTGTCTCTTAGATGACGGAAATTGTTTTCGTTGTCTAAGTGTAAACTTTAGACGACGAATTTCATAATTCGCCATCTAAGGTATTTCTTAGACGAAAAATAAGTTTAACTTAGATGACAAAAAAGTTTTTTGGGAGATGAAAAAATATTCCTAAGGGAGTTTTTCCAGTAGTGATAAAGGGTATCAGGGTATATATAAGGAGAAATCGTTATCTCGATCCTTTTGTTTTCTAATGGGAAAATTACTGAAATCACTCAAGTTTGACAGTTGAGACGAATTCGTCACTAATGTTTGAAATATATTGATTTAATTATCCATGTTTAACCCTAACATTTAGATTGGTCATTCTGTCCGTTTTGGATATTTAAAAAAAAGAGTAAACTACCTAAAAGTCATCAAGGAGACAAGTTTTACCAAAAAGTCACTTAATTTTTGTCTAGTGACCCAAAGGTCATCAAACTATGGTTTTAGTGACTCAAAAGTCATTTTAAAGCCTACAATTTGAAATAAAAGTCTTTTTCTGCGCAAACCATTTTACATTTCCATTTTTTTGTCCAATTTTCTTTTTGGCAAAAAAAAACTTTGGCAAAAGAAAAAAAAAATTAATTTTGTTCTTCACAACTCAGCAAAAAATCAAAAAACAAAGATACCAACTCTTGTTCATAAAGATACCAATGCAATTTTGTAGAATTATCATGACTTATTTTCATTTTTTTTCTTCACGACTCAACAAAAACTCAATTGTATGAGTTCATAAAGATAGCATGATATTAGAGAGAGAGAGAGAGAGAGAGAGAGAGAGAGAGAGTATCGGGTTTAGGTTATAGGGCGTAGGATTTAGATCGAGTTTAGGGTATAATATAAGGCTTGGATAAAGATACCAACACAACTACATAAAGATATCATCTCAATGTTATAAAGATATCAACATTGTGTCATAAGGATACCAATGTCAATGTTTTAAAGATACCATGATAATGTTTTAAAGATACCATCACAGTGTTATAAAAATACTATCACAATGTTATAAAGATACTATCACAGTGTCATAAAGATATCATCACGGTGTCATAAAGATACCATGAAAGTGTTTTAAGAATACAACATAAGGATACTATAACAACATATTAAAAATTCCATCTCAGTATTATAAAGATATTATCCCAGTATCATAAAGATACCATAAATGTACTCTAAGGATACAACATAAGAATTCAATCACAGTGTCATAAGGATACTAACATAAGGATACCATGACAGCGTTATAAAGATATCATCGCAGTGTTATAAAGATATCATCACTGTGTCATAAAGATATCAACACAATACCTTAAAGATACTAACACAAGTTCACAAGTATACTTTATGTGTAGTTCGCAAAGATACCATTTACGTTTTCTAAAGATATTGTTAACGTTTACTAAAGATACCATTTACTTGTACTAAAGTTATTAGGAAATTTGCTAGTTTGGCCACTCATGTTTGACAGATGGACGATATGGTCACTCATGTTTGACAGATGGACGATATGGTCATCCATGTTTTACTTTGTCATTTAGAATGATCACTTTGTTCATTTTAAATGTTAAAAATCATATATGTGACATACATGCTTTACTTAAATTGATATTTTTGTCATTGTCAAGCTAATAAACATACTTATATATACTTTACAAATAAATAAATATTTTTTTAAAATGTTCAAAATTGACAAAGTGACCAATCTGAATGATAAAGTAAAACATGAGTGACCAATCTGATATTTGTCAAACATGAGTGATCAATCTGTCTCAACTGTCAAACATGAGTGACCAAACTAGCAATTTTCCCAAGTTATTATTACAATTTTTTTTAAAAAAAAAAACTAAAATCTACTTTGGTCACCCATGTACGTATGCACCCGAGACGGAGAGGATGGCGATCTGGTGCTCGTTGGCGGAGGAGTCCAGCGGAGAAAGAGGCGGGGCGAGCGACTTGACGAGCTCGGCAGCGGAGGACCCAGCAAAAACAGAGCGCAGGTCAAGCTAGTGGTGTTTGAGTCGACTAGGGCTAGTGAAATAGCCTCTGAAAAAGAAGATCTAGGATAAGCCAACCGAGGATCGACGACGTAGCAGATGAGATCCTTGGCATCAGAGATCTGTGGAGGAGCGATGGAAGGGAGCTGAAGGCCGGGAGGTGAGATCAAGATGTTGGGATCTGCAGCGGAGCCGTGTCAGACTCGTGGGATATTCGATCGATATTAGCCAGTGGCAAAAATCATAAGACTTGCGAAGTTAACGGCAATGGTGCGTAAATAACGCGAAAATGGAGAGGTTTTTGCGTGTGTTTGCAAATGATGTGACTTATGAGTCAATTTATAAGTTTGGGTGACTTTTTAATCACTTTTTTCTCTCTAGGTGACCTATGGGTCACGGATCCCAAAATAAAAATATATTCTGTTATTTTTTTTAACAAATAAGTCAATGACATAAATATTAATTTAAATAAAATACGTGTGTGTTATATGTGTCGTTTTTAACATTCAAAATAATCGATTTAAACGATATAATAAAACATAAATAATTAAATTAAAGTTCGTCAAACAACAATCTCCTCTGTTGCAAAAAAAAAAAAAATTAATCACTACGTACCAACGAATAGCTCCAATGGCTACAGAGCTAGTTTAGTTTGAATTGAAGTTTGAAACTAAAAAGTAACGAATTGGCAAAAGAGGGGCCATGACAATATATATCGGCAATTAAGCTATGTACGTGGCTTAGAAAATTTGGTGAAAATGACTTAAAAGGTTAGGTAGTACGTAGGTACTACGTAGTACTCTGTGTTTTGTATAAATATCTAGCTATGGAATCTCCCTTTTAACATGTCGGCATGCATTACAAGCTAGCCAGCAATAATTTAATGGGCTTTGAATGAAAGATCGACCTCGCAAGCTAAGCTAGCAGGAGCATGACATGAACGTTACGTACCGGGACTATTGCTGCACATTTAATTTGTTTGATTATACTCTACAATGTACACATATAGAGATCGATCACTTCTCCTATCCTATGCTATGAATGGTCGATGGTGCGTGGCGGTACCAAGTGTTTGCAACAGCCCACCACTATCTTTAATTGTGATCGATCATGAACGTGGGTAACCAGAGTGCTGCCTCTTTAATTGTTTTTTCTTCGTGGGGAGCAAGGCTGGTCACCCTGTGTGCTCGATCAGTGCCTCCACTGCCTCGGTCGATCACTCGATCATATGATATCCAGATGCAATATGTACTAAACAGTATTTTATATTAATGGTGTAAATTATCAACTACTAATACTTGGACGATTTCATGATTAAAGATTATTGTTAATAAGTAACTAGCATCTTTAATTATTAGTATGTGTCCAACAATGGATGACAATTGGCAAACATGCATTGCCCTAATTACTTGATTGGCCTATGCATGCATTCAGTTCTTTTAACATTTCTATAATCTATTCAAATGATGTACAGAGGTCACAATGATGCCTATAAATAACCAACATGGTCACTTCTTAGCTAGCTAGTTTATAAGTTTAAAACTCGATCAAACTTCATTTAGCAGAGTATGACTAACTGGTCGACGCAGTTTTACTATATATATATATTGAACATCTTACAGGGTTGAATAGGACTTTATCATTTTTTTTTGTCAAAAAATTGTATTAAAGATAACAATATATAAAGTTATCCTGAAAGACAGATATTTAACGAGATAAAAAAATGTACAAGAGAGTAAAAAAATAAATAATACCATTATGTTTTGTACTCGCAAAAATTCTGGAAGCAAGGAGAAAAACTGTATGCCCCTTAATCTTGAGGGACAAACATTTCCACTATGTAATTGACACTTCTTACAAGACTATTTCACTCTGGGGATAAATACACTTATGCTATCCTAACTAGTCTAACAAAACTACATTCTCTCTTGCCTAAATGTTTACAAATGAAATGTTATTAGAAGCTTATCTAAGAACTCAGCTATTTATAAATTGATTTTTCATGAATTGTTTCTTACAATTGATCCTTAAAAAAATATGCAAAGATACTTCTCACAAGATTACAACTCCGTTAATAGCACTAAACGCGATTATCAATTATAGTCTCTCAGACTACTCTTTAGGAATTGTACTCACTCTCTTGTTTCTAAGTGTTTACACATGCAAAGCTCTCTGAGGATCGCAAGACACGATGTTATCGCTACTAGTCTGCCACACTAGCTTGAAATTCATTCGGTCTTCTATCTTCGTTTCCACCTACGAAGATATCAGAAGGTTTATATCCAGAACACAGCTATTACAGAGCTGGTTCTTAATAACATTTCCGGGGTTGATTGCACTTACCAATTCGATCCCATGGAATGCAAGATGCAATGAATATGAAAAATAGTTTTGGCCAACTCTAAGAATTACATACAATATAAGGGAAAGTTTAGAGATATTATGGACAATGTAAAGTGCATCAGACTCAACTTAAGAAATGCACCATGAGAGGCTTTACAAACATTCAAGCAAACAACCAAGTTGAAATGAATGAATTCTCATCCATTATATAGGTCACAAAGACAAATGACCTAAGGGCAACACCTCAACTATGTGAGGCATGATTTGGACTTTAGTATTTGGCTATTTTCAGAGATGAAAAAGACAAGTGATCAACCATAGTCCAGGAAGAAAAAGTCAAAAGTCCATTGCCCAAATCATGATTAATATAAATTAAAGAGAATTGTTTTATTGATTTGAAAAACAAATCACATGACTAGCAAAACATATTTCTCTAAATTAATCATACACCCTGTAGAAATCTCGATGTTTAAATCACAAACCGAGTTAGAGCCTTATGTGCCTAGTCAAAGAGAAACAACAAAATTAGGATAATAATGCTACAATCTATCCTTACGAGTCTGCTAAGAGAGCAGCCATATAAGCACAAAGACAGAGCTATTTTGGACGTTTGTTCTTGGCCAAATGTAAGAGATGTGACATATGAATGTCAATGCCAAACAAGAAAGACAAACAAGAGGTTCCCCAAAAACTGATTTGATTTCAAACCAAAGCAAAAATATTTTTCCATGCTAACTCTAAATAGAGGCTAAGAACGGGTAAGGTAAAACTCTTTTGCAGAGATAAAAGATACCAACTGCATCAGCTGGAACCTTTCTACATATTTTAAGAAAACAAGGTCACGGGTTGAAAATGAACCTTCCTAGCAGAAAAACTTCTTGGGTATCAAGACAAACCAATTTGA
This sequence comes from Geum urbanum, assembly GCA_946800695.1. Classification (NCBI taxonomy): domain Eukaryota; kingdom Viridiplantae; phylum Streptophyta; class Magnoliopsida; order Rosales; family Rosaceae; genus Geum; species Geum urbanum. The sequence goes on along the minus strand of OX327003.1, from coordinate 45,056,596 downwards.
CTCAGCAAGACATTTTAAAAACCAGATGCCATAAATTCCAGCTCTAAAAATAACTCATAAAGTTAAGTTATAGATGAGACAGACTGACCCAAGATGGGATGCAAAATTGTCATCCTCAGTGAAAAAACTATGATATGCAAATGCATGTTTTACCTGATTACCAATGAGATTAGTAGATTCTTCACTTGTTCTTCTTGCTTGATTTTCACATTTCGGACACATAGACCTACTGAGGTAGTGCTTTGTTCCTGACGAGGATTACCAACAAACTCTATATATGTATATACATATATATATATACAAATAGTCTCTATCCAAAGCGGAACTTCGCTTTGAAAAAACGGAGCGAAATTTTGATTTTCACAAGATTTATAAAGTTTTTCGACGATTGAAACCAATCATCATTTAGTTTAACAGTACTTGGAGATCACACTAGCAAAAAGTTATCTCAATCAGAGATGATTTTGCCATTTGATTATCGCATGCAATTTTTGATGAATAAAGTTCATCTGATATAGTATAATAGTTGGATGTGGTGATCAAATGGTCAAAACATCTTCAGTTAGACTGATTTTTCTTTTGTAAAAATGATCATCTAATAGTAATCTAAATGATGATTGATTTCAATCATCGAATAACTTTATAAATCTTGTAAAAATCGAAACTTTACTCCATTTGTTCAAAGCAGAGCTCCATTCTAAATAGAGACTCTCACTATATATATATATATATATATATATATATATATATATATATATATATAAACGATGTCTTAAGCATTCCAAGGTCCAACAGGTGCCTATTGAGTATATAAGCATGTATTATGTTTGTTCTCTTGGAACCATCTCGATCGAGTCATCCTAAACGATAGAGCTTGAACCATTTGATCCGGGATTTTTCCCTCTTGCATTTTCAATACGTTTCTTGGTGGCATGCATGGATTTTTCCACATAATTCCCAACACAAAATTGCATGAGCCAACCTTTAAGCATCGAAATTAAACCTGTTTTCAAGTCAATAAATTAACCTGTTAATCTTTCTTTGGACTATGCATGTGCTTAGGGCATCTTTAATGGAGAGTCCTAAAAGTTATATATATAGCTTTGGGTTAAATTTGGGCTCTCTAATAGTGAAGTTGAGGGATCTAAAACCTATTCCATATAGCTTCAAGTGCCAAATGAAGATCTAAAGTAGGACTTCTTTTAGATCCAGTCTTAAAATTGGAGGGGGAGAAGATGTGGGCCTACCAAGGCAGAAGAGAGATGGAGGAGAGATGACGCGCTGGAGAGAGGGAGTGGCGCGAACTTGCGCTGAAGGAGGAAGAGAGAGACAAGCTGGGACGCGCGACGCGCCTGAAAGGGAGGAGAGTAGCCGAAATGGAGGACAGAGGTGGGACCTGCCCCACGTGAAAAGCTACAGCTTGTTGCTCCACCAACGGTCTAAAAATGGAGGGCTAGATTTCGTTGTTAATTGAAATCAACGGCCAGATTTCAATCTCAATTAAATTTGGTTTTTTTTTGAAATTTCTGATTCTGATCCAACGGCAAAGAATATATCCCGAAATCGATCCAACTCTTATTTTCCATACAATAGTCAGAAAAAAATAGAAATTTTTTTATTATTTTTGGGGAATATTAATCAGTCCGTTAGAATAGTAAAATTTATAAAGATATCTACAATATAAGACTTCATCATTGGAGATGATTGAAGTCCTAAATAAAAAGTCCTAAATTCTTAAATATAAGTATAAGATTTCATATAAAACTTTATCATTGGAGATGCCCTTAGAGCAGCTGCAGCGGAAGGGAACGGCGAGGACGTTCTCCGGCGGGGCCCGCCGTTTGGGGATGTCTGGCAACAAAAACGGGTGCAGCGGGGGGAAGGGAGGCCGACGACGGACAGTTGACGCGAGGGATGTCCTCGCCGGCGTCCTCCGGAAGGGAAGGCAGAGAGAACGTCCGCCTGGTGGGCCCCACACACGTGGGTGACGCCAGGCTGACGTCCCTTTTCTTTAACCCGGCGCGTGTATTACACCCGCCAGTAAAAAAAAATTAAAAAAAGTGACGGACCAATCTGAACGCGACACGTGGCACGCCCTGGGCTGCTGACAGATCAACGGCTAAGTTGATCTGGGCAGTCCATTTTGAACGGATATAAGCCATCCGACGGCCCATATTTAAATGCAACGGTCACTTCGGCATAAAATGAAAAAATTACAAAAAAAATCCAAAAAAATTGCAAAAAAATCTCCAAAAAATTGCAAATGAGCCCCTACATTTTTTCTATAAATACTACCTTCATTTCATTCATTTCTTACACCAAATTGTGCACAACAAATTCATTCTCTCCCTCTCTCCATCTCTCCTCTAAATATTTTTTTGTGGGAAAGAATGACTACAAATTTGCTTCTTTCGGAAGATGTAAAATTGAGCATCTCTTATTGTCATTTTAGCGTTGATTCCATCACCGGAAATCGACAAAAGGTGGAAAAATTGTGGTAAAAGGTTTATGACGATTTTAAGGAGAATTGAGAGATAGGTTATGGTGAATCGATGCCGGAAGCTAGGACCCAAAACGCATTATCCTCTCGTTTCGCAAAGTTGAAGCCGAATTTGAAAGTTTGGGGTAGTGCTCTTTCTTTCGCACGAAGGAATGCATCTTCCAGCTCCAACATACACGATGAGGTAATTTTTTTGATCTCCAATATTTTTTTTAGTTTTTACCATATTTTTTCAACTTATGTTTCAACTTAGTTTTTACCATATTTCATGATATTTATGAATTACAAGTTATTTATTCCATGTTATTATTATTATTATTTAGATGAGATGTTCTCAATCATTTTATGTGGCAAAAAATAAGAAAGAGTTTAAAGACTTTGCTTGTTGGAAAGTAGTGAAGAATCATCCTTACTTCATCCATGTCGAGGCTAGTACACCTCCGCCTTACTTATCATCTACTCCGTCTTACTCATCATCACATCCCGCAAGCTCAATGCCTCACACCGTCAACTTGGAGGAGGAGGATGCATTTGCCACACCAATGAGCAACAAAGCTCCTTCTTCTCCGGAGCATCCTATGGGAGTGAAAGCGGCCAAGGAAGTGAAAAAAAGAGGGAAAAATGGTATGACGCCTACAAATGAAAGAGCCGAGACTTTGAATAGGATTGCGGCAAATCAAGAATCTTATGGTCGCAATCAAAAAGATAGTGATGCAATTGAGGTTTCCCTTATGCGAGAGCAAATCGCCCTTCAAAAGAAAGACATCCAATTGAGGGCTTTGGCGGAGGAAACTCGGATTATGTCAATGGATACCGAGAGCATGACTCCTAAATCCAAGAGGTATTTCACAAAGAGGAAAGCATAAATCCTTTCTCAATTGGATGGGGTTGAAAAAGAAGCTAGCGAAAAAGGCTATTCCAATTATTATAACCCCCTTTTTCCAAACACATAAATAACCCCCGAAGATTTTTTCCAAGCACTTTAATTATTGTTTATGTAATTTAAATTATGTACTATGTAGTTTCCCTTTTACAGAAATAAAATTGCACTTTCTTTATTTCCATCAAGTTCCCACACATTACAAAAATTGAAACACACATAATAGAAATACATAATTCAAACTCACAACAATGCAAACAAACAATTAAAACAACATATTTATAGTTGTTTACCGGTCTCAAGAAACCAGTTGTGCTTAACTAAGTCATTTTGAAGCTCTCCATGGATGTAAGCAGATTGGAGATCTACAAGACGGTCATTAAACCGTTGTTCATTTTGTCCATCTCTTCCAACCGGCTCGAAAGGAATCCGGTTCCCCCCTTCATCCACTGACCCATCATAAGCTGTGAATGCGGTAGATGAGTTTTGGAGATCTTCTTCATCGTTCTCCTCAAACTCAGCCTCCACGAATTCCTCCTCAACGATCATGTTGTGCATTATGATGCATGCCAACATGATGCTTTTTAACGTTGAAAGGCGGTGACACCGAGCTGCATAACGAATTAGCCCCCAACGAGATTGTAAGATGCCAAAGCACATCTCCACATCCTTGCGGTACGACTCTTGCTTCCTCGCAAAAAGCTTTTGTGGAAGCTCTTGAGGATTCGAAATCGTTTTGACAAACGAGGAGCACCTCGGATATATCTAGACGGCAAGGTAATAAATGTTACGGTATGTCATACCATTCACTTTATAAGTTGTAGCCGGACTTCTTCCAGCAAGCACTGCATCAAAGACATCTGATTGGTAGAGCACGTTGATATCATTTAGAGCTCCTGGTACCCCGAAGAAACTGTGCTAGATCCACGTGTCATATGAGGCCACTGCCTCTAAGATGATAGTTGGACGACCCTTCCTCCCTGAGTACGCCCCTGACCAAGCGGTTGGGCAGTTCTTCCACTCCCAATGCATATAATCAATGATTTTGATCATACCAGGAAATCCTTGATGTCTAGCCCTTCTTAGAAGTCGAGTGATGTCTGTCTGATCTGGAGCACGAAGGTAACGAGTACCATAAAGCTCTACCGCTTGGGTGCACCACTTCTTCATGCACTCCAGAGTTGTTGATTCCTCTATCCTTGTGATTTTGGCACATTGATCAGTAGCTGAGCCGTAGGCCAACATCTGGAGAGCACTGGTTATCTTTTGTTGGGGAAGTGGTCCGACCATTCCAGTGGCGTCGGCTCTTTGATGCCAAAATGGGTCGTAGTTGCAAAGGTCCATCATTATACAGTTGAATGTATTTCGGCTCATTCGGAACCCGCCAATGAAAGTCATGGTCGGTGAAGACTGAGCGTTCGATGAAGTAATTTTTCATAAGATTTTGGCCCCTGAACTCCCTCATCCTTGGTTGATTTGCACGGCGGCGTGGTGGTGGTTCATCATCAAAAGCTGCATCGACGGCCACCGCGTCGATAACGAATTGATTGGCAATTTCTGCATTTCGCCGGCGTTGTTGTCGCCTCCTATTGAAAAAAGTACCGAAACCCATGTAATTCATCTTGATGAAACCAAAATGTGAAGAAGTGTTTATGGTGGCTTAGATACGAGTAGAACTACAAGTGATGCGTAGTTGGTGTGAGTTTCCCTCTCCCATAGCTCTTTCTTTTATAGCCATTTTGAAAAGCCAGATTTTTTAACATAACGACACGTGTCGACTGTCTATTGGTTGAAAATATTACCGAATATCTTCATCAATAATTTTGCCGACACTAACACGTAGACATTACACGTGTTTCATTCTCATTGGTTTGTAATCTTACCGGAAATCTTACCGAATATCTTCAATCAATAATTTTGCCGACACCGCCACGTAGACATGACACGTGTCTCAAAATTACTGGTTAAAAATTTTATCGGAAATTCGCTACCAATTATATGATCCGGAATGACACGTGTCGGCTAATTATTGGGTGAAAGTATTATTCGAATTTAAATAGAAAATATTTTAAATAATAATTAATAATAATAATAAGTTCTATTTTGGACACCGCTGTACGAAAAACAGGAATAAGACTTCCTATTTTGAAGAATTCCTCAAATGAGTGAGGAATTCCTCAAAATAGGACTTCTTCTCCACTTTTTTGGGTGCATATACTCTTATGTTTTGTATTTCGTTTTTGATTATATATTTGACTTGTGACCACTTCTACTTTTAGGCCATGCCAGTCCGGGGGGAAACAAAGACAACAAAGACAAAAGCATCCACACACGAATAGATCCTTCCTTCACTTAATTACTACCGAAGCAGCACACGACACAATCATATATTCGTGTCTGCAGAGAGATCGACATAAACCATTTTCTCTCTGTTCTTTTTCCATCTTCCATATGCCCCCACCACAACAACTCTAGCTCCATCACAGCCGAACACTTGGCACCGTACTCTCCCAAATCAACGGTCACTTCGTCTCTATGGTTCAAATTCCCTCCTCACACAAACCCTTATATGTACCACTTCCTCACTACTCGGCTTTCCCCAACTGTTCAACTCACTTTCCTTCTCCCCTCTCTCTATGAAATTTCCTATAAGTTGACAAGTTTTGAAACCCAGATCCCAAACTGGTTCATGTTTCTTGTTTGACATATTCGAGTTGGAAGCTTCGAGCTGCCAGGACTCAAGCTTTGTGTCTGGTGAGTGAGTTTATCACTCTCAATTTCAAGCTTTTATGCTTTTACTTGAATTGTTTAATCTGCTCAACTTAAAGTTTAAAAGTTACTCTCTGTTTTGCTCACAAGGAAATTAAGAGGATTGAAATTTTAGAGGAAAAGAGAAAAACTTGACTTGAGATTCTGCTTTGGCTTTAGTGGGGACTGGAGAGAGATTTCAGTGGAAATATCCAGCTACTTTGACAAACTGTTCATTTTCACTTGACTGGTGGTTCAAAATTGTTAAAAGATCTCATTTTTCTGCTCGAATTCTCATTTTTCTGCCTAGAAAGACTTGGCTGGATTTGTCGAAAGTCTTTTGCAACTTGAATTCAGCAACAATGGCGTTGGATTTAAGCTCAATGGCATCGGAATCTGTCGGAATCTTAAATGCCTCGGATCACACTTCGGTTGTGTCAATGAATCTATTTGTGGCGCTGCTCTGTGCTTGTATATTGATTGGCCATTTGATGGAGGAGAGTCGATGGATGAATGAATCTATTACTGCACTTGCAATTGTGAGTTGAGCTTAGTTTGCTACAAGTGATTGTGTATATGTGTCGAAGTGACAATGGGTGTATGCTTGATTGTGCATCTATGACTTTGTGAGTTTGGGTTGCAGGGGCTGTGCACTGGGATTGTCATATTGCTTACCACAAAAGGAAAAAGCTCTCATTTGTTGGAGTTTAGTGAAGATCTTTTCTTTATATATCTGCTTCCTCCGATCATTTTCAATGCCGGGTATGTTCCATTTGGTTTTTCAAAATTTAGTTCTTAGCTGAATGTTTAGTTCACTTAGCTGTTAAAGCTAGGGGTTTCTGGAGTCCTGATTATGCAGTTCTCAACTACTATACTAAGTTATCACTATTTATTTAAAGAGTTGGGAGTCATATTATTGATAAAGATTCATTTCCAGATTTTTTTTCCTACCAACTCTGCGGTAGATGATGATTGATCTTTTCTCCCCCTAACATCTTCAGGTTCCAAGTGAAGAAGAAGCAATTTTTCCGCAACTTCATGACAATCATGATGTTTGGAGCTGTTGGCACTCTCATATCCTTTGCCACCATATCTTTAGGTAATTCTACAAACGTGAGGATTTTTGCTTTGTAGCCTAACCTTGTCTTGTTCAACTTTCAAGATATGAGGCATTTCAATTGCATCAGATGAATACATACTTTGGGGAGCTGCTTTATGATTCGGATGGAAATTCAAGAAATTCAAATACTGTGAATCAATCATTCAATTTTTTTAACCAACTGATGTCTGGAGAGTACACTGGTTAATTTGGCGATCTGAAATAGATGGTGTCTAATGCTTCTTCTTTTCCGGACCATATCAATTTGGAAACACGAACTGCTTGTGCATGTGGCAGTGTAGTCTTTACTAGCAACTTTACCAAACGTCTTTGTGATTCTATCTTTGCATCAATTTAGCTGTTGATGCATAAGAACTATTTGGATAGGTTGTTTCTATTTTCTCATAATGACAGTATTTTTTGGTTCTCATGAATTTACATTTCAACGTAGGTGCAATGCACTTTTTCCGCAAGTTCAGTATCGGTTCCCTGAAAATTGGAGATTATCTTGGTATATTCCATTTTCCTCTCTTTTATGACTTTTGGGTTCATTGCTATTATATTGGCAAGTACTTCCTACTTTATTCAACTACTTCCATCTTAATGTTGTATACCTCGATTGTAGCACTTGGAGCAATATTTTCTGCAACCGATTCAGTTTGCACCTTGCAGGTATGCCTGGCCTTATGAATAGCTCTTTAGATTCACGAACAACATACAGAATTAATCCAAATTGTCAATGCAGGTGCTCAATCAAGATGAGACGCCTCTATTATACAGCTTGGTTTTTGGGGAAGGTGTAGTTAATGATGCCACATCGATTGTACTTTTCAATGCTATCCAGAGCTTCGATCTGGCCAACATCAATACAAGCACTGTTATGCAATTTATGGGGAACTTTTTATATTTGTTTGCTGCAAGTACATTGCTGGGAGTTGTAGTAAGTCTCTCAACATGTAGATATGTGGTTCCTTGTTACTGCATGCCCTAGTTTTGATATCTCCACTATGTTGCAGGCTGGACTACTTAGTGCATATGTTATTAAAAAGCTCTACTTTGGCAGGTTAGTAAAAAGTTTCTTACTCTAGGATTTAAAACACTATCTTGTGTGAGTTTATATCATTGCACATCATGTACTGCTTAATCCTGCACACTTACTTTGTCCTGTTCTTTTCTTTTGAACCTTGGGCTTATTTTACATTTTCAAGGGTAATTCTCTTATCACATTTTTCATAATGTGAAAAATCAGACACTCAACTGACCGTGAAGTTGCTCTTATGATACTCATGGCTTACCTTTCATACATGCTATCTGAAGTAAGATTTCCAAAAATTACATATTCCTCTTCACTCGTTACTTATGAATGAGCTCTAATCATAAATTATATATTCATCTGCTTTGCAGCTGTTTTATTTAAGTGCCATTCTCACTGTGTTCTTTTGCGGAATTGTTATGTCTCACTACACATGGCATAATGTGACTGAAAGTTCAAGAGTGACAACTAAGTATGTCAATCTACATCAAAGTTTTACTAGAACATTGTCAAAACTCTTATTTGATTTCTGTACCCCTGGGGTATCGTTGCTGGCATAATGTTATTGATGTTTCTATTTCTTTTACCGACTAATGCAGGCATGCCTTTGCCACTCTGTCATTTGTTTCTGAGATTTTTATCTTTCTTTACGTCGGAATGGATGCCTTAGACATTGACAAATGGAGATTTGTGAGTGATAGGTATATATGCTTACTGCATAAAATGAATTGGATTACATTTTGTTGTATATATTAGGTTTATCTTGTTTTTTTTTCTCTTCTCAAATGTCTTTTTTTTCTCTTCTCAAATGTCTTTTTTTTCTTTCAGCCCAGGAAAGTCCCTAGCTGTGAGTTCAATACTCTTAGGACTGGTACTAGTTGGAAGAGCAGCCTTTGTTTTCCCCTTATCGTTCTTATCCAATTTGACCAAGAAATCTCCACAAGACAAAATCCATATAAAACAACAAGTATGAGCTTCCCCATTTGTTTCTTCATTATGTTTCATGAATGTAGTACGTATCTTTTCATGAGTTCTGGTTCTGCAGGTCACAATTTGGTGGGCAGGTCTTATGCGTGGTGCTGTTTCTATGGCGCTGGCATATAGTCAGGTAATATATTGAATCTTCAGCCAAGACATTTATAAGTTCAAATGTTTTGTAGTTCTGGGAAAGTTCAAAATATGTGCAAAAGCTGGAGCAAATAGCTTGTTGTGTACAAATGTACCAACTTTGAACTGCCTCTGCTCTTTTCTGCTGTACAATGAGTTTACACAGCTACAATCTTTAGAATATATACTGGCACTACAACATAGCTAATTTGGTTCAAACTAGCTAGACAGATGAATTAATGAGCTCGTAAATGTTTGCATATGCAGTTTACAAGGTCTGGCCATACTGACTTGCGTGCAAACGCATACATGATCACCAGCACTATCACAGTTGTTCTTTTCAGCACAGTGGTAAGCCACCAATACCCCAATAAACTTGAGCTTATTTGATAGACTTTGCCTATATGTGTAGAAGAGTGGTTTTACTATGTTCACTTCTGTTTATGCAGGTATTTGGGTTGATGACTAAACCCCTAGTGAGGATCTTACTTCCTACATCTAAACACTTTGCTAGTATGACATCTTCTGAACCTTCTAGTCCTAAATCCTTCATCGTGCCACTGCTCACCAATGGGCAAGATTCAGAGGCCAACGTCAGGTCCACGGATATACCCCGTCGTAGTAGTTTCCGGATGCTCCTAAGCACTCCTTCTCACACTGTCCACCATTATTGGCGGAAATTTGACGATGCCTTCATGCGGCCTGCTTTTGGTGGGCGAGGTTTTGTACCTTTTGTTCCAGGATCACCTGTGGAAGAAAATGGCAATCAGTGGCACTGAGCCACTGAGCCACTGAGCATGAACTTATCTTAGGTATATATGCGCTAATTTTATAGGACTCATTAATTGGGGCTTGAGGTTGGCTTTCTGTGTGCATTTGTTTATACATAGGAGATTTTGAAGTGAGTGATGGGAGGTGCACTTATGAAAGATGAGCTGCTTGTAACAGTGATGATTCAATGATTTTCATGTAATATACATATATTGCTGATATAACTAATTCCATGATAGTTTCAAAACTTTGGGAGTTGTTTGATTTGGTTTCTTTGTGCTTCAGAAGAACATATTGAGGAATATAACATTTCCATCTAGAAATTGGGTATGTGGTTTACTCCTCTACATGTTCACCCTAACTTCAACTTTGATCAAGTTGATGGTTTTTTCTTGTTTTTTCGAAAGAATTTGCTATTTCGGTTTGTTCTTCATAATTCTTACTAAGAAATCCAGGCTAGAAAATACGTTTTCTGTATCCTTCTATCCTAATAAAGTTGCTGTTGGTGCATTGTGGCAAAAATCTCATTTTTCTCTGCTGAGGTTATGTATCAATGGATGATTTAGTCTGGGACGGTGAGGAATATATTACAATCTATGTCAATAACTAAAGCCACCAATTATTGTTCGATAAGCAGTCTGATATTTATTCCATGATAAATGCTTATGCAATATAGGCTGTATAGCCGTACAGGTACCAACCTCATGATGGTGCTAATCAAATTTGCACATAGAATTTTAAGATACTGGGAAACTAGTTAAAAGACCACCAACAAATGAACAAATGACAATTTTTTTTAGCTTTCATAGTTTGATTTTGATGAGCTCTCCTTACATGCAGAATTCAGAGGATTCATATGTTACAGATGACATAGAACTGATAGAAGATCATCTTCTGGTGTCATAACTCTCAAGGGAGATGCTTCTCAATTGTCATGAAATACTAGCGATCTCATTTACTGTGTCTGGACAGAAACTTTTCATGTCTCTATGGAAGGACAAAGTATCCAAAAGCTATACTGATGAGAACTATCACACAAGCATAAAGAAGAGGGAAGCCAACCATAGTTCCTGTCACATTGTTCTTCCTCAACAACTCCTACAAATAGGAAAAGCAGATCCAATCTTTGAGTCCAGAGCTGAAAAACTAGCATGATATAAATGCATACTTAAGAAACAAAGAACCTGGGTTGCATTTTTTTTTTCTATGAGTAAAATTATTCTAGGAGTAAGTTGCTCACCAACTCATGTTTGAGTGCATTCTTCTCTCGAGTGGTCGTGGTGTTCTCTTCTGTTAGCTTAATGATGGTAAGACCAGCCTGCATAGACAAACATTAGATTACTATCTGCCTTTCCATTTACAAGGAGATCATCAACTTTTCACAAATGTTCAAAGATTTCACGAAGGACGGAAGGATTAAGATCGAGGAACTGAAAGAGAGAGGTGAATTCAGAGTGAAGAATTCGGCTTAATGCATGCTATTGCGCATATATCATACTCAACTGACCTCTTTCAGCTTTATATCCACTGTATTTAGCTTCCATTTCAACTCCTCAAATTCCTTTGCTAAATTGTCTGGTTTCAATTCCTCTGCATGCTTAACTGTTTTAAACTCATCTATATCCTTACAACTTCCCAACCTCTCAACATCATCAGAAACCTGCATGAAGGACAGATTAGATTGCGATTCTTATGTATACAACTTTGATTAGACAATTCTATTTTCAGAATATATAGTAGAGAAAGCAAATAACATACTTCTACTGACATATAGATAATGATCGAGTTTGGAAAAAATGAAACTATGGTTGAAATACAAACTTTTTTGCAACAAAGTTCCACAATATACACAAGGAAAAGACATAAAAAGATTCTATTTCTTTCTAAAGGGTATGAAGTCAGTAGTAAATTCAGTTAAAACAGATGGCAGTATGTTCCTACCCTTTGAGGTGGAGTTTTATTTTCAACTCCAGTAGGAATTGTGTCCGCTTGTACTGAAGTTCCGTTACAAAGATCTTGCTTTGACTCTCCAACGGGTAGAGATACTGGAGAAGCGAGTGGGCTGGTGAGCACCACTCTTAACTTCTTCTCTTCAACGTATTTGCCACTATCTTTTGAGAACTGCCAGAAGATGAGAAAAATATGAATGTCTTACTTCAAACATTCAACCGAGAGTCTGCAAATGATCTTTACCATGTCAGACGTAATATCTTCCTCTAATGTCCCAAATGGAATAGCTGTGCACTGGATTAGGAATTTGTCTTTGCACTGAAAATCAGGTGGAGCTACTTTATGAGCTTGCATCGTAACTGCAATCACCCCAAAAGTGAAGATTGAAAACAGAATACTGGTTGGTCTCTTACAACCAGTACTTATACAAGTTTAGATCCAGTCTCAAGTATAGTCAATAATAAAGTTCTTGATCATCTGTTTATACTTCAATTAGCATAACTCAAATACTCACATACTCACATCTATTTGACTATTGACTAGTTAGATTAACAATGTGACAACATGCATCACATACTCACATACTCTCTAAAGAACATCTCATATATGCATGTATGGGAAATAAGAAAAGAGTATTAAAATAGTATCAGGATTCAGGAAAAGCATATTGGAGAAGAAGTAAAAGAAAACTATACGAATAGGAATGAGTTAGGAGTTAGAACTAAGAAGTGAAAATGACATGCATAAGATAAGGTGACTGGAAGCAGGGGTGGAGCGACATGTGGGCGAGCCCAGGCGAGTAGGGGTGTGAGCGGCATGTATTCCTACTTGGTTGGAATACAGCATCGACAAGGATGAAGCATTTTGTTTATGTTGTTATCCTTTCAAACCTGCTGTTGGACAACAAGTCGGTGGTGAAACTTTTGTTACTAAATGATTCAAGACTTGGAAGGACAAGAGAACTATGTCATTACATTTTGGAGGATCTAATATTACCCATAACCATGCTGCGAGAAGTTGTGATGCTCTAAGAAACTCAAGACGAAAAATTGAAACGGTTATGTCAAAATATACAGATCAAGATAGAATTGACTACCGAACTCGCTTGAATACATCAATTTGTGTTGTTAGAATTCTTTTGAAACAAGGGCTTCCATTTCGTGGACATGATGAGTCTGAAAATTCTTATAATCGAGGAAACTTTCTTGAAATTTTGGAATGGTTATGCGGTTATAATGAAGATTTCAAAGCGGTCACACTTAAGAATGCTCCTGAAAATTTGAAGTTGACATCACCAGATATTCAGAAAGACATTGTAAGCGCTATTTCCAGCGAAATAATCAATACTATTGCTAATGAAATTGGTGATTCTTTGTTTTTTCTTCTTGTTGATGAATCTCGAGATATGTCCTGCAAGGAGCAAATGACCATTGTACTTTGTTATATTGATGGTGGTAAAGTAATTGAGCATTTTATGGGGATTGAGCTTGTTACCAATACTAATGCAGTAACACTTAAAGAAGCTATTGATGATTTTTTTTTCTAGACATGGATTAAGCATATCTAGATTGCGGGGACAAGGTTATGATGGAGTAAGTAATATGTGAGGCGAGTTGAGTGGTTTGAAAACATTTATTTTGAAGGAAAATGAATCTGCAGTTTATGTCCCCTGTTTTTCTTATCAACTTCAACTAGCTCTTGTTGGAGTGGCAAAAAATCATGATGATATTTCAGACTTCTTTGAATTAGTTTCTGATGTGGTGAATGTAGTCGGAGCATCGGCTAAACGACGAGATATTCTTTGAAAAAAGCATGGTGATGACATTTTAGAGGCATTAAATAATAATGAACTCTCAAGTGGACAAAACTTAAACCAAGAAACTAGTCTCAAACGAACTAGTGATACATGTTGGAGCTTTCATTATGATACTTTAATCAGTTTGGCTAGAATGTTCAATTATGTCATCGTTGTATTGGATGTTATCAGAATTGATGGGGGAGCAAACTCTGTTCAAAAACTAGAAGCAAGAGTTCTTACGGATTACATGCAATCATATGATTTCATATTTAGTCTATGTTTGATGAGGAAAATACTCGGAATCACAAATGATCTGTCAAAAGAGTTGTAAAGAAAAGATCAAAATATTGTGAATGCTATGAGCTTGGTTGGCGACTGCAGACATTGAGGGAGATGAGTTGGGATGATTTACTCACACAAGTTTATTCTTTTTGTAGGAAGCATGAGATAAAAAATTTAAGCATAGATGACAGAGTCGAACCTCCTGGAAAATCAAAACGAAAGTCTCAGGTAATAACAAATTTGCATCATTATTGTGTTGATTTATTCTATACAGTTATAGATAAACAACTTCAAGAATTAGGTGATCAATTCAACGAGAAGAATACAGAGCTGCTTCTTGGCATGTCAAGTTTAAATCCAAGTAGTTCATTCTCAGCTTTCGATAAAGCAAAGTTAATTCATCTTGCCCTGTGTTATCCTCAAGACTTTTCTAAACATGAGATAGAGGTACTTGATGATCAATTTGAGAACTATATTATAGACATGCGATCTGATGTTGAGTTCTCTGATTTGAGAGGAATTACTGAGCTTGCAGAGAAAATGATTCACCGGAAGAAAGATAAGATGTATCCACTTGGTTACTTGCTTTTGACATTAGCATTGATTTTACCAGTAGCAATAACAAGTGTGGAGAGAGTATTTTCTGCAATGAATATTGTGAAAAGTCGTTTGCGCAATCGAATGGGTGACGAGTTGATGAATGATTGTTTTGTATCATACATTGAGAAAGACATATTCGTTACTATAAATGATGAAGTTATCATGATACATTTTCAAGATATGAAACCTCGACGAGGACAATTACCTTTGTAACAGATAGTACTTTTTTTTAATAACAATGTAATATTTTTCTATTATTTACTCATATTTTTTGAAGTATTAATTTTGCGCCCCCCCCCCCCCCCCCCCCCCCCCATGAAGAATTCTAAGGGTTCATATATTAGATTCTGGGGTCACATGCATGCAACAGTAGGTCATGAAACATAAACATAACCATTCCTAGTATTACTTCTTCCCTAATGGTAGACAGCTTCACGGCCAACTAACCATGCCGAGCCATAATTAATGTGTACACAGTGCTGCACGGATTTGTGGTGGATCATCCGAATTCTGAAGCTAGTTACTTTCATGGTTTGATGACCAATAAAAACAAAAGCTGGGGGAAGACAATGTACATTTTCAAAGGACTATCCTCTCTCTTTTTCTCCATGTAATAAGTCGAGTATGATAGATAAGTTAACGAAAAAATGAAATATGTAACCAAACAATGCAGCGTTTAGAAAAATGAAGTCACATAACAAAAGCCAGGAATTCTAACAGCAATTTAAAAAAATATGCACAGCAAGATAGACATGAATAAAATGCAATCAAAACTCTTTAATTTCTATGACCAGTAAGGTTGAAGCCAAACAAATCTAAATAGGTCACCATCGATCTGTGTCATTCTTCAATCATTTGATTAGTTGATACTTATGCAAAGTTGATATTTTCCTAACATAAGATCACACTGCTTCTAAGGAATATACCATATCGACTTTTAAGTATACTATATAAGAAGTTAAGAACTGAAGCAAGAGTCTAGAAATCATAGCAGTGAACTAGAGATCAAATCCATAAAAATCCATGATGGTAATGTGAAGCACAATACCTGTAAAATCACATGTTGCCTTGGGCTTTAGGATGCCTGCATTTGGCCGCACACAATATTTCTTTGGAGAAGTGGTTTTCACCTGCAAATAAATTATGTCAAATTGAAAAGAAACTACAGTACCTTTAATTTGTTTAAATGCACATAACGACCAAGTTCACAAAGCAATGAGCAATTGAAATGAAATGTCTAAAAGGTTGTAAATTTAGTGGCAGTACCTTGAAAGCAACATACTGATCACACCTATTGCCAAGTTGAATTGAGCATGTACTTTGTTTCTTAACCTCAACTACAATAGTGAAACCAAACCAAGAACACAAGTCTCAAACAAAGACAGTAAATTTCAATCAACGATCTGTGTAAAATAGTGCTGACAAAACCAAAATCTCTGCATGCATTATAGTAATCTGAGAGCTGCTTACATATGAATTGTAGTTCACTGGGTTGAACATCCAAAAGCTCAGTGCTGATCATTCTGCTGGCTTCAAAAGTACCCACCACCAAATTCCAATTCTTGAGAAAATGAAGGCAAGATTCTGATGGAAATGGTTGGAATGTAGAGGACTATATATGTGAAGGTGAAGAAGAGCAGTGAAAGCAAAGAAATTGGTGAGAGTGTTGGTGGAAACTAGCCCTGTCGTGGGTCTCTCTCTATCTCTCAGTTCTCAACTGTTGTACCCGCTTTCTTTCTCATTTGTTTTCTTAGCAAGCAATGCCCACATGCTCAACTGCATGACATTAGAAATACTGAAAATCTGAGATTGATTGGTATAAGGAGATTTGAGATATTAAGACAGAGGGGAAGAGAAGAAGAGAAGAAACACCAAACTTAGACAAGCTGGCTAACTCCAGTTGTGGGTTGCCACTCAACCATGCCACGTCTGTGCTTCTCTTTTTCACCTCACCCAAAGTCAAAAAGGAGAAGCCAAAGCAATAGAAATTCCTTTTTCTTGTTTCCCTTCATTTTCCCTTTCTGTCTTTCATTATATGTGTATTTTTTGGGTAACCTTTACCCAGTGGAGGAAAAATGTGATCTTGCTTATTAATTTCATAAAAAAAAATGACTAACAATGTTTAGTGATCGAATAGGATAGGTTTGGTTGGTATAGCGATGGCTAAAAATCAACACCATTATTGTTTACCTAGTTAGCTGCATTTTTAATAGGCATGCGACAAGCTAGCTACAAGCTTACAACTCCAACTCCAACTCCGTGTGCAACCACCAGTTTCTAAAAAAATCGACTCGATTTAATTAAGCACCTTCTTCTCTACTCGCTAATCCTAAAAGTATGTAACTTTTAGGTAATGTGAGTACGTCCCCTTCTCTTATTCGAGAGAAAGGCGTGCATTATTTATGGAGTATAAGAGCTTTGTAAAAAAGGCATGTATTATTGATAGTTGTAATCTTACAAAGCTCTCTTCTACTCCATAATGCATACTATAGTGTTAGTGTTATGTAACACTATACTGTTATGTACTTTGTTATTGATAGTTGTATTATCCAAGTATAAGCCTGCTTATGCTTAGCTAATAACAAAGTACGTAACACTAGTGCTACACTACTACGTTCTTAGATCCAAGTATCCTTCTTACATATTAAGGTAAACTCAATTAGGTAAATGCACGGATAAACGAAGACTCACACCTGTTGTATTTTATGCAAGACTTGCAAACCATCATTAACCCAAATCGAGTCGCTCGGATCTCAAATTCAAATCTAGAATTCACTAAATCGGTCAATCTCAACAACAAAAAACTGTATCCACGTCCTCGAAGAGCCCAAGAGCCACAAGAAACCTACTATTGATCATGTTGGCTACACATTCTCCAATGTTGTCCTTGCACGACACCCAGCATCTAGAACCACAACATCGAAATCTGACTACCTATGACGTTGTCCGCAAGGCGCCGACTGCGAGACCAAAGCATAATTAATAGTGGCTTATATGGTTTTATGGGTTAGAATCACGATTTTCATCTCTAATAGGTTAGAATCAGAAGGTCTATCGTGCTCAAATTATTGGATCTGACTCATAAAGTAAGAAGGCCGTGAAGTTTTGTGTCACTATTTTTTTGAAGTGAAAAAGTAGAATATGAATCCGGTAAGTTATAAGGAGGAACACCGATATCCGTCCCAATAGAAAGAACATTCCTAAAGTAGCATACACTATTACAGTTCAAATGGGTACCCAACAAACATAGTTAAATGTGACTAGGTGTAGAACAAGTAGCTAAAAGCTACGCCTAAAGAAATCAGTGGCCCCCCACGTACTCTATCTAATTATGCACTCCAAACTATAATAAAGTCAACTAGCGCCCCTCCACTTGTATCTTAGCGGGTGCCACGGGGTTCATAGCCACCTTCTTCTGAGGGGACTTCATGTTATGTATCCCTTTAATCCTTCCACTCCCCCAGTGTCATCTGGTGGGGGAGTCTCTTCACGAGCAAACCACTTCAGCGAAAATACCTCATCTGCATGTGTCTTCGTCGCACGTCTGCGATCTGATCTGACATAGGAAACTGGAGCCTTTAGAGCCACCGTCGAACCCGAAAAGGTATCGGGGACGACCCCAATCGGCTGTGAGATATTACCGCTAGGTGAACCAAAAATCTACAAAGAATCAGACAAAGTTAGTGGATCCCCCATAAATAAAGGGTTGTCCTGCATGTAGGACACATGTCCCTTTGGTTCCTTCAAGGTCGTCTGCATGTTGGATACGTGGTTTACATGCATGGACTCAACACTCGAGACCATCACCACCTCCTTCATCTCCGCCACCTCAGTCGCCGCTGGCAAACCCAGACTACCTTCAAAACTCGGTGGCACAGTAGTCACTGAAATCCTAGGGTTCGGTTCCAGGGATGCCGAGGCTATCTCCACCGCCGCCTTGACTACCAGTTTGGCCTTTCGCATCTGTAAAATGCGGCAGTCTGTCGCCTTATGTACAAAAAGTCCACAATGTTCACAATAACCCATCACATCAGGGTACACAAATCCCACCATCTCCACACAA
This sequence comes from Geum urbanum, assembly GCA_946800695.1. Lineage (NCBI taxonomy): Eukaryota > Viridiplantae > Streptophyta > Magnoliopsida > Rosales > Rosaceae > Geum > Geum urbanum. Next base: position 45,037,765 of record OX327003.1, on the reverse strand, counting down.
GAAGGAGTAAAACGGAAATGCTTTCTTACCGCCACTCCTAGTCGGAGATCCATATCCACCAAAAGCTTCATCTTGCCGGTTTTGAGGAGGGGTTTATCATGCTATCAGAAGTGGCCAATAGCCTTCCCGATCTTGCGAGCCCAGCCCTAATCCATTATGACATCTGGAACATTACACCCATTATGACCTTCGCCTTCGACACCGCCTTGATGAAAAAGAAACCATCAAATTCTTCCACCACCGTCGTATAATCCCGAAAGTAACACAGGCTATGCCACACTCCCCGCTTCAATGCCATTGGATTTTTGAACTTGGTGAAGAACCGATCGGGACTGCGTCGAGTAAGAGAAATATGCGTCGGTCCCAAAGCTCCATGCCATAGCCTCACCATGGCTGATTTGAAGGGTGGTTCAAGATCCTCCGGAAAAGCCACTCAGACCAAACATCCTCACCACCACATACTGACATGCATCATCATCACCACCATCTGCCTCAGGAACAAGATCGACGATCTCAATGTCGTCAAGTTCTGGGTTGAAACCCACGGCAGCAAGCTTATCAGTAACTTCATCGATGTCCTCTGCCATGGAGTGATTCCACCAAGAAAAAGAAAGAAGAAAAAACTAGGACCAGAAGAAAAGGAGAAGAAGGGAAGAAGGGGGATCGATTCGATCGATTCAGGTTGAAACAGATTGGATTTTTTTTTCTTTGGGAGGGGGCGGCGACTACTCTAAAGTTTCTCTCAACTCTCTCAACTTTTCAGCCAACCCAAATTAAGTTCTACACCCTCATTCTAATCTAATGGTTAATGAAATTGCCACATGAGATTAACCTTAGTTTTATGGATTATCTTCCAACCTCGTTAAGTTTGTTGTAAACAGAAGATAAAATACGCAAAGGCATTCGTACTGGCCTCTTTTCTTGCCTTCTGGACTCGTTCTTCAAGTTCTATGCTTTGCGTAATGAACTTGGGGCAAAGAAATACCAGAAAATTACCTTTATGAGTCTATGGTCTCCAGTCTTCATTGAAATCCAGATAATCGCAATAAAATTAATTAAATGAAGAGCAACTGTTGTATGAATGTAAGAAGGGATCTGATTTTTTCTCATTGCACATATCCTTTTATAATTTGAATTTGTGAAACAGATTAACTAGGAATTTTTCTTTCATCTCTCTATTGGCAATAGCCGTCCCTTATTTGATCTAATTTTTTCTTGTCGGTTCTTTTTCTTTTTTGGGTATTGCTTCTTCGATCCCCATCCTCATTCGTAATTGCTAATTCTATTTGTGTTTTGTGTAGTTTATTTGATACTTTCTCACACAAAAAAAAAGTATATGTGAAGGAAGTAAGTGACTAAGAGAGAGTTTTGATTTCTCGCCGGAAAGGATATATTCGGTTCGGTCCTCGAAGTTTTGTCTAGAAATTGACTCCCGATAGAAATAAAGAATTTGGTGGTAACCGTTGAATTCTGTTTTTTGTTCTTTTATTGCTTTTGTTAAACAGTTGAACTTAACGACATAAAGAGAATTTCGAGGTGATTATATGTGACAGTTTCTTTAACCATTAAATTAGACCGATGGTGTAAATTTTAAGAACTTCATGGCCTCCTCATTTTAGAGGATCCGGATCCCAAATTATAGATCTATTTTTTTTAATGAATAATGGCTTATATGGCTTTATTTTCCGAAATAAAGCCTTAATATAGGTAGAACCCATCAGTGATCGTAAGGGTGTGCATTTCGACTTGATGATGCCAATTTTGTTTTACTATTTGAACTTAAATCAGTTCATTTCTCTTGAAGTTTACTCATGTATCAGAAAATGAAGAAGAAAATTGCATGAAAACTTGGACAACAAGTGCCTAACCATAGTGGGCATTGTGGGGGGGGGGGGGGGGGGGGGGAGGGGGGGGGGCCCGTTCCCAAATTTTTCTTTCGATATAACCAAAGCGAAGGAGGCCCAACAAATCCCAACAAACACCAAGAAACAACAAACCATCGCCATTTATATAAATGAACCTTGACACTCTTTTTCTCCTCAAACAAGTCGCCCAAGCAGCGCGCTCTCTCTCTCTCTCACACACACACACACACACACTCTTCGTGTTCTCCGTCTCTCTTCTCTCTCTCTCGATACCAGATCCAATGGCTTCTCTTTCACAAGCTTCCACTGCCCTCTCAACTTCCTTCAAACCCACTCCGGTAAATGCATATCCTCTACCAATCTGTGTTGTTCCTTAATGCTGTTTTACATTTCAACATGGCTGTCTTTGCTCGTTTTGGGTTTTTGTTTCTTTATGATTTTGGAGCTCTTTTGATAGATTTGGGCCTGTTTTGTGAATGAAACGAATCACGTAAAGTTTTGATCTTTAAGTGATTCTTGTTTGTGGGTTTTTGAAGATTGGTTGTGATCTATTGAAATTGATTTGAATTTTGTTGGATTGGGATTGAGTTCTGAATAAAGTTTTCAACTTTTTGTCTAGCTTGATCTGATTATTGTGAAGTTCGGTAGGGAATGGTCAGTGGTGGCTCAACATGTGCGATTTATGGCTACAGACTGTAGTGTCGACTAGAAATGTGACAGAGACCCTCTTGCATTTTGGGTCCTATGTGTTGCTTTGAGTATGTTTTCATATGATGGTGTAGGCATTTTGACCTAACCTGAAACCCATAGTTAATTTGGGTTCCAACTGTTATTTTATCTTGTGGGCTCTTCATGCATGTTACTAAATGATGCAGTAGATCATAAATTGCATCAATTTTGTTTTCGCCGATGATATGTAAGTTTGGTGATGATGATCATGGTTAGATATAAAAGAATAGAACTCAAATTGACTAAATGCTTGACCACAGTTTATGATTTCTAAATTTACTGAAGGCTAAACCTTTCTCGTTGAGCTCACTGAATAAGAATATTCATTTGAAAAAAAGAAGCAGTTGCCTTTAAGTATTCTTTATCCATATACTTACAATCTTTTCGTGTTTTTTGGTTTAATGTGGACAGGCACGCAGCAGCAGGGTCTCCAGTGTGAATTCAGTTTCGTTTTCCATTACTGGGAAGCGCTTCCCATCTTTCACTTCAAGAACAGGATGCTTCCAAGTTTCCTGCTCAGTAAGTTTCTAACTGATACTAGTGTGAATTTTTGTTTTTGGTTGAGTGCCTGAACAATGCCATGTAAGTTTCTTTGCTGTGGTACTTGAAAAAAGTTTTTTCCCTATACAATGTTTGTTCTTTCTTTCTGGAAATTGCATAAGTTGTTTGGATATTCTAACATCAGTTTTGTTTAGTGGGCCATGCATTAAAATCTTGTTCCACTTTTTAGGGAGTTCTGTAGTGAAACAGCCTATCCTTTTTTGTATCAAAACCATGTGATATGTTGCGTAGTTTGGTCTTGAAAGAATGTAGTAGGTCTACTGAATGTAGGTTAAGTGCACGAGTTTTACCGTTCACAATCATTTACAAGCCTTATCTTGTATGTGCAAAGATTTTTGTCCTATAGAGGTACTGTTATTACTGAGTGGAGCAATATAACATTACATTACCTTGCATTGTGCACAAAGCAGTCTTGGTAAAGTAAGTAATCTGAACATGCTATTAATACTTTCGTGCAGGCCAAACCAGAGACTCTCAACAAGGTCTGTGATATAGTGAAGAAGCAGCTGGCTTTGCCTGATGACACAGCTGTGACCGCAGGCTCCAAGTTCAGTGAACTCGGAGCTGATTCTCTTGACACAGTAAGTTTTGGATTTTTTTTTCATGAAAATATATTTAACTTTTGTAGTTTCCTTTTCTCTATTTCAGTGGAGATATTAAACACATTATTCAATTTTGATCAAGATAAATGAGTGCACAACTAATTGTTCACAGAGTGCCCATAATGACTTAACCCTTGAAAATTCTTTCTAGCTTGACCTGTCCCTGATATTTTTCAAATAGCAAATTGGTTTCTTCTTGCTTCATAAGTTTATGCAGTAATTTTTATTGATTAGATTTGTCTTTGTCAATTTACAGGTTGAGATTGTGATGGGACTTGAAGAGGAATTTGGTATCAGTGTGGAAGAAGAAAGTGCTCAGACCATCGCCACTGTTCAAGATGCAGCAGATCTGATTGAGAAGCTTGTTGAGAAGAAAGCTTAATAATAGTCTAGAGAGAGAGCCAACCCTTCTTACCTTCCCAACTTCGTTCTGTTCGGTTTTTCGGTCTTTTTCTGCGAGTTATGTATTAGCATTTTGGTACTTCAGTTGTCCCAATCTAAGGATATTGTAGTTTTTCGTAATCGGAAGATCTCTATTTGTGCTACTAGTGTTCGATGAGTAGTTTTCTGATGACTACTAGGTGTTATATCATCAACTTTAAGAGTCATTGCAGTGCTGTTGTGATGCATTCAGTTTGTAATAAAGCCATCTTTCTATAAAAGCTCAATTATATCCAAAGAAGATTATTTCAGAACCACTGTCAAAAGATAGAATGTCTGTCTAAAGTCCCTTCTATTGTTAAAGTTGATTCACCAAAAGTGGTAATATTGGGGTTGAACCCTCCCAAGCTGGAGCTCCTTTCCTTTTACTTGGGTGAAATTATAAAGCTGATGTTGTCTTACAATTGGGCCTCCCTAGTCAATTTATGTATCATGTGTCATAAACATAATATATATGACCACAAGATCTTGATTATGAAATATGTGTGATAAATTGGGACAGATGATCTTGATTCTAAAGGACAGATTACCTGCTTGATGGCTTATGAACAGTGTTTTTGGGTTGGACAGGGCGACAGGTAGCTGACTCCCTCTTTTTCTTTGGATCGGCTGCCTGCTTTCTTCTCCCTCTCACTCTCTCTCTCTCCTCATGACTGGTCTTACCCACAATTTTTTCCCTACTTTCTCACTCTTCTTTCTCTCCTCGGTGCTTATTCTCTCTACCGCCTCATCTTTCTTGCCTGACCATATCGTTCGTCACCTCTTCTTGGCTGAATTCTCTGTCTCAGATTTGTTACCCCTTACTTCTCTGTTAATTTGCTTCTGATATCATTGATCTCAAATCATTGAGGGGCTTTTGATTTTACCATCGGTATGTTTTCAATTCATCTCTTCATTTCATTTGATTCTCTGTTTAGGTCGTTTAATAGAATTGAGTTATCCAAAGGTCTAATTTTGGTCTTGTGAAGTCTGCCGTTATTATGTTTTTTGTTTTGGGTTGTTCAAAAATTGAATGACCATGGTTATTTGAGTTTCAACGAGTAGATATTTCAAATTATATCATGCTATGATGGCTTTCTTTTGAACGATATGACACTTCAATCTAAACCGTTAGTTGTGGTGCTAAGTTAGATTATGGGTTCATTTTGGTGGAACACAGGGAGAGCTTTAAGAAAATGATAATGACAACTCTATTTTCAAGAATGTAGAACTCATTGAACTACCTATATTTGTTGGAATCCAAACCTTCTCCTCCTTTGTTTGCTATTTCAAATTTCACTACGATGATACCCAAGCCGTCTTCTCCTTAATTGGTTCATACTTGAATCATATATCTCTCCACAAAATCGAGATACTCAGTATTGTGCATTTAATAAATTCAAGATAGCTAATTTCTGTAATTTTCTAATTGCAAGTTTAAGATTATACGGTTTTTATATCTCTTCATGAAAACTGAAACTTCCTCCCAACCACAGACAGGTACCCCTCTGACAAATTATTGCAATTTGTGAGCTTTTATAATCATATGTAACTTATGAAGGCACCGTTGCAGAAACATAATTTTTTATGTGGCTGTAAAATTATATGTTTTAATAAAGTTCTTCTACGACTATCTATTCATTACAGTATTAACATTCTCCCCTCTTTTCTCGGTCTTTATTGTATACAATTAAAAAAAATTCTGCCTAAAACTCGAATTAGCAAAAGAAATCGACTTTTAAGAGAAGATGAAAATATCGATGCATCTTCTGATCAACGCCTCGCTCGAATACGAGAAGGAAAGAGACCAACTATATAGACATCTGAGAAAATGAAGAAATGCAAATTATTGTTTTTCATGAAAATAAACTTTTAAGAGAAGATGGAAATATTAATGCAACTTCTGATCAACGCCTCGCTCGCATATGAGAAGGAAAAAGACCAGCAGTACATCTTACCTCCTCTGTAGGGACATCTGGAAATGAAGAAATGGAAAATATTTTCCTGCATCATGTTACTATGGAGCGAGAAGTATATCAAAGAAATAAACCAAGTATAATTATATTGAAATTATTTGTTTATTAAACTTTCTGCTTCAGTTACCTTTTAGAGTTACATTTCCTAAGCTATGAATTAAATTTACAGTAGTTCAAAAAGGTGGAATTGTCAATGCTACATCAAATCAAAGTTGTTTTGGAAAGCGAAAAAGAGATACAACAGTGACATATCTTACACCAGGTGCAAGCACATCTAATAGTCAACCTATGGAACATGTTGCCTTTCAATAAACAACTATTAGCCAGGCAGCATATCAAATATGTAGACCAAGTATGATCCCAAATGGTGAAATTTGCTGAGTACCATGATAGGTGCACTTATTTCTTCACTCATGACCAATAACAGTTTTACATTTTGTACACGCATGAGTTGTTATAGCGTATGCAGACCTTGGAGACAAAGTACATATATGTATTGATTGCAATGCTCTATTTTGATTAAATGAATTGAAAAAGCAGCAGTCTAAAAGATCACCGCCAATATATACAAATTGTTGCAAGGAAGGCAGAATTAAATTTCAGGTGCCATATCCTACGCTTACCTTTTTGCAAAATTTACTTAATTCAAGTAATGGTCAAAAAAGTGCATTGTTTAGAGAAAACATTAGGGCCTATAATTCAATGTTTGCTTTCACATCATGCTATCAACGACGGTAAATGTCCTTATGTCTTTAAGATTAGTGGTCAGGTGCATCATTTAATGGGATCTCTCCTACTGGTGAAATCTCAAAGTTTGCACAACTATATATATATGATACTGAAAATGAAATTGCAAATCAACTTCTGGCGGTTGACACAGATAAAAAGAATATAAATTTAGATTCTAATGTAGTCCAAGGCTTGATTACAATGTTTGATGAAATTAATCAATTATCCAGACAATTTAGAACAATGAGAGAACAATTTGAGAATGACACTTTACGTTCTTAAATTTAACTATCTTAAATTGTCGTAAAAATCAGCAGAGACAATACGAACAACCAACCTGTAATGAAATTGTTGGTTTAGTCGTTGGTGATATTGGACTATTTAATTCTAATAAAGACATTGTTGTGCAAATGCAAGACAAAATATTACAACGCATATCAAAGCTACATCCCAAATTTATGTCTGTACAATATCCAATTCTTTTTCCATATGGTGAGGATGGTTACACACCTGATTTAAAAATGCTTCCTCCTTAAGGTAAAAGAAAAACTAAGCGGGAAAAAATGTCTATGCACAGTTTTATAGCGTATCAAATTCAAGAAAGACATAGCCAACCACACACTATTTTGAATGGAGGTCGATTATTCCAACAATATTTGGTTGATTCGTATGCAACTCTTGAAGAAGACCGATTAGACTACATTAGAAACAATCAGAAAGATTTAAGAAGTGAGGCTTATAAAGGAATATATGAGGTTGTTGCAAAAGGTGATAAATATGGTCGTGATTTAGGCCAAAGAGTTATTTTCCCAAGCTCATACACTGGAAGCCCCTAATATATGATGAATAATTATCAAGATGCCATGGCGATTTGTCGCCACTATGGACATCTTGATCTATTTATAACCTTTACATGCAATATAAAATGGCCTAAAATTTTAAGAGAATTTATAAATAATCCAGGTAACAAGTCAGAATACAGGCCAGACATTACATCAAGAGTTTTCAAAATGAAAAATGACGCTTTCATTGCATATGTCAAATCTGGCGAACCCTTTGGAGAGATTGAAGCAGGTACCTATTTAAACTTTACATTACATGTGTTATTAAGTACACGGTTTAGTTTTCTTATAGTTGTCTTCATTTTTTTTTCTCAAACAGATTTATGCACAATAGAATTTCAAAAGAGATGACTTCTTCATTCTCACATGCTATTTTGGCTGAAAAAGAATTATAAATGTTTTACACCATCTGATATTGATTCTATAATATCAGCTGAATTACCTGACAAAGTTAAGGATCCAGATTTATACGATTGTTAGTCAATTCATGATTCATGGTCCTTGCAGTCCTCTAAATTTGAGATCCCCATGTATGAGAAATGGAAAGTGTTCAAATTTTTTTCCAAAAGCTTACAAAAGCAACACTACTTTTGAAACAAATGAGATGCCCGTGTATAAACATCGGGACGATGAAACCAAATTTTTTCTAAAAAAGGGAGTTCGAATTGACAATCGTTTTGTAGTCCCTTACAATCGAGATTTGTTATTAAAGTATAATGCTCATATCAATGTTGAGTCTTGCTCACAATCAATGCTTATAAAATATTTATTCAAGTATATCAACAAAGGTCCAGATAGGGCTCGAGTTGCTTTCCAAGAAAACCTAAACGATGAAGTTCAAACATATTTAAGTTGCAGATATATATCTATGCATGAAGTTGTTTGGAGATTGTTTGAATAACCTATTCATTCAAAACATCCTGCTATTGAAAAATTACCTGTGCACATGTTGTTAGAACAAAACATCGTTTTCCATGAGGGCCAGTCTCTTAAATCAGTAATACGCAACAAAAGTGAGGAAGATACAATGCTGACTGGATGGTTTAAAGCAAATGAGGTTTACCGTAAAGAAGCAAAAAAACTTAAATATGCAGAATTTCCTTCAACATTTAATTGGAGTCATAAAGATAAATTATGGAAACCTCGAAAGTAGAAGTTCTCAGTTAGAAGAATATCACATGTTCATCCTGTAGCAGGTGAACTGTATTATTTGTGTATGCTTCTAAATATACAGAAAGACTGCTTAAATTATGAGTGTATAAGAACTGTGAACAATATTGTGCACAATTCCTACCAAGACGCATGTAGATCTCTTGGATTATTGGGCGATGATAAAGAATAGATTGAAGCTTTGACAAATGCTTCATACACCGCGACAGGATTAAAATTACGCCATTTATTTGTCACCATTATTTTATTTTAAGAAGTGGCTTATTCACAGTATATTTTTGAAGATCAATGGTTGAACATGTGCGATGGCATTTTGTACAAAATTCGCTCTGATTTTTCAATGCCAAAGTTAACTATACCTGAATCAGACGTACAAAACTCACTTTTATTTGAATTGGAACAGATATTTAATCCATCATCGAGTTCTTTGAAGGATCATCAATTACCTATGCCAGACAAAAAAAAATTGTAAGAACTTCAAAACAAAACTTTAAGAGAAGAATTAGACTATGATTATCATAAATTAGAACAAGAGCACACAACTTTAGTAGCCCAATGAAATAAATACCAGAGACTTATATACGATGAAGTCATTCATGTGGTTGACAATAAAATATCAATGAGTTTCTGTGTATATGTACATGGAGGAATTGGCAAAATATTCTTATGGCATACAATCATCACACGACTATGATCTGAAGGAAAAATTGTATTAGTTATCGCTTCATCAAAAATTGCGTCACTGTTACTCCCTGGGGGCAGAACTGCTCATTCGAGATTCAAAATACTATTGGTCGTAACAAAAGAAAAGATGTTTTCCATTGATAAAGAAACTCACTTGGCAAAACTAATAGAAAACGCACATTTAGTTATATGGGATGAAGGTCCGATGAATCACAAATTCTGTTTTAAATCTTTAGACAGGACTTACAGATATATTACCAAAACTTTCTCAATCTAACATCATATTCAACGGTAAGTCGTTTTTGTTCAGTGGAGATTTTAGACAAATTTTACCAGTCATTCCTGGAGAAACTAAAGAAGAAATAATAAATGCTTCTCTGAGTAATTCGTATATATGGCCTCTTTTGAAGAAGTTCTATTTGAAAGAAAACATGAGATTGTCAAGAAAAGGAATAAATGATGAAGAGAAAGAAAAAGAATTAAATTTTGCAAAATGGATCTTGCAAATAGAAGATGGCAATGTTGGTATCTGTCATGATCCAGACGATCAAGACGCATCTTGGATTGATATACCATCGGATTTACTCATTCAACCTAATACAGACCCAATTAAGGCAAATTTCCTTGCTACATACCCACATTTTGATAAAATTTATAAAAATCATGATTATTTGAGAGAACGAGCTATCATTACTCCGAAAACTTCTACTGTTACTGATATAAATAACTACGTAAGAAGTTTTATACCAAGTAATATTAGTATTTATCTAAGTTCAGATACCATATGCTTAACAAGCAATAATAAAAACGATTTCAATCAGTTGCATCCACCCGAATTTTTAAACAACTTGAATTCAACGGATTACCATCACAAAAATTAGTTTTGAAGAAAGGAATTCCCGTGATGTTGTTACGAAATATAAATCAAATATGTGGACTATGCAACGGTACAAGATTAGTGATTATCAATCTATTTGACAGGATCATAGAAGCAAAGATATTGACTGGCAATAACATAGGCCATAAGGTATATTTACCACAAATAGTCTTAATAGTACCGGACAGTAAATGGCCATTCATTTTTAAGAGACGACAATTTCCAAATAGACCATGTTTTGCAATGACAATTAGTAAAAGTCAAGGGCAGTCCTTAAAACAAGTTGGTTTATATCTCCATGAACCTGTCTTTACTCATGGACAATTATATGTTGCATTATCGAGAGTAACATCTAGAGAAGGAATGAAAGTTCTAATAGATAACCAAAATGAATTACCAAATAATATTACTAAAAATATTGTATAAAGATCTGCTCCAAAACGTGCCATCATAAGAATTTTAGACAAACTGTCTTACTGTGAGACACCAATACGGTGTAGAAAAATAAACAACTATGCCAAGAAGCTAAACATTCTAGAACTCTATGTCTCTCATAAATACAGCTTACTCACTAAAGAAATAGATAGTCACATGTTTTCTCTTTTACACAATACAGAGGTCACCTGTTGATTAGGGTTACTATATTATTACAGTGTCTTACATAAGATCTTATCTCCATACGTATTACTGTGTCTCATACACAATCTTATCTCCCTTGCAGTGCTAAATCACTCATCAAATACGGAGACAACTGTTATCTCTTATACACAATACTGAGGCCACCTGTTGATTAGAAGCTATTACATATTGCAGTGTCTTACATAAGATCTTATCTCCGTATGTATTAGTGTGTCTCATACACAATCTTATCTCCCTCTGTAGTGCTCAGTCACTCATCAAATAAGAGGCACCTGGTGAAAGAAAAAGTAAGTAGTGCTCAGTCACTTATCAAACAAGAGACACGTGGTGAAAGGAAAAATATGTAGTGCTCAGTCACTGATTAAATAAAGAGCCACTGATATACCAATAGTATATATGAAAAACTTTTGTGTTCCCACTCGCACGGATCTTTGTCATCATTTGCTCCTCTTCATCTGTACCATTTCTAATACTTGGTTACATAATTGTTAAGTTTCATGTTTTCTTTCATATGTTTATGTTCTAATGATACTCATGAATGTTTCTCAGGGAATAAATGCCAATAGTTAACATCTGTGACATTCAACCTTTCCAGAATAACTTGACAATCATAGTCTGTGTGTATAGGCTGTGGAGAGGGAAACAAGTATGGGCTATTGTACAAAACGATGGGTTACACTGTGTGTTGGTTGATGAGAAGGTTTGTATTCAGAATGTTTACAACAAAACTTCTTTCAAAAACACCAATATTTATGGATGAATGTTTACACGAATATTGCAACAAGAATGAGGTATCATATCACCTGTAATTTTCTTTGCAGAATGATGCAATCCTAGCTCTGGTGAATGAAACCAATTATAAGGCGGTCTCCCCACACCACCATGAAGGGCAGTTGTATGAAATAACAAGATTTTATACTCAGGATAGTCTAAAGTCCTTCAGTACCCCACTTGGCTAATATAATTCTCAATGAAAGGACCATGTTAACTCCCCTTCCAAGTGTGTTTCCTTCGATTCCAATGTATAGATTTTACTTGATGGACTTCACTCAGCTGTCAACTCGCATTAATAACAATGAAATCCTCACAGGTAATCTGAAATAAAGTCACTTTCGCTCATATAGATCGATTTATGTCGTATCTATTAGTTTAACACTTTACGTTTGGATACAGATGTTTTGGGATGCATCAAACCTATCCACCCAATTCAGGATATCACAATTGCTAGAAAAGGAACCAACTCAGCTGATAGAACTGAATCAAAGCGTGAAGTCAACATAAGGAACTTAAGGTAAAATATATATATATATATATATATATATTACTTCAGATAAGTTACTCTTCAAATTCACTCATATACATTAGTATTACCAAATCTTTTATCCATCAAGTCATAACATAACAACTGCACCTTCCATATAATCACACAAGAACAAAGATATGACGATTACACTTTGGGGACAGGCTGCGCGCAACTTTGACTTTGATGGTGTTTGCCGACGACCTCCACCAGTTTTTGTTGTTTTCACCGGCCTGAAAGTGGAAACATTCAGAGGCACGTTTACACATTTTTTTAACTACTATATATTCAACTAACACAACATCATCATCATTTTTTTTCATTGGCAAGTACCACTTGCACCTGCAGCTTCATTAATCCAGATGTTCCTGAGATAGCAGCCTACAAAGACAAGTAAATATTCCACATGTTTATAATATGCAAACTCTTATAAACTTGCGACTCACTATAATTATGTTTTGTATGTTCCATCATTCCCATGGCAGCTTTAACAAAACAGAACATATTCCCAAAATTTTACCAATTGCACCCAAGCGAGTCTTTGGAGATGATGAGCTAGAGGCTGTTCCAAAAAAAAAAAACAGTCAATGACCTCAACATCCTAGATCCTAGAGAGTACAAGATTAAATTTATTTCAATACAATTATATCCCTCCAACATTGTTCTTTTTATTACATATTCTTTGTTTCTTTGATGTCACAACTGACTGTTTGCATCACTCCACGGTCTAGACTGGCACAGTATTTTGTCGAGCTGCAATCACCAAATACGTGAAAGGAAGCGGCTGGTACTATAATGCTTGCCCTCAATGTTTCAAGCTGCTAAAACCGAAGTCTGGAAGTCACTTGCTCATCTGCCAAGAACATGAGATACAACAAGCGTTGCCATGGTAATCCTACTAATATTGTACAAAAAATAAGATTATCTACCTAGCAGCCAAAAATTATTCCATGTTAAATTACAATGTTGATCAGATTTAACATTACCTAACTCAAACCTTTCAGTTTCAAAGTGGAAGCAGTTCTCGAAGATGCAAGTGATACAACAACAACTATGTTGATGGGGAAAGCAGCTGAAGTTGTGTATGGAACAACCTGTGACAACTTGGTGTCACAAAAAGGGCACAAAGACCAAAGGACTTTGCCAGAAGAACTACTGGAAAGCAGAGACATTATTTACATCTTCAAACTGCAAATGGGATTCCGCCATGAACTGATCATCAAGGCGGCATATCCGGACATCCAAACGTCTCCCAAACCCAGTTCTTCAATCACCAAGTCTAAACTTCAAGTCACCTACAGTCGTGACCTCAAGAAACAAAAGTGGTATGCATCTAAATATATCGGTACATGTTTTCAATTACAGTATAGCTCCTGCACTAAACTAGATTTCATTTTCCAAAACCAGCTCAGGAGATGATACAGATGGAGCATCTGTTAGTATAGCATAATTAGTTGTCCGATTAAATATACTTACCCAATTAAACAGATAATCAACACTTACCCGACCACCCGAAAGACCACCAGGAAGGCTACAACTCTGTCCACAAGACCGGCCCCATCCAAGCACGCACGCGCCCGTGGGGCGCACATCCGAATGTGCGGATCACACAACAAACAGAAGCAGTAGTCCCACATCGAGGAGCACAAACAAGCAGCAAACTCAACCACCTATATATGTAAGGTATTTATTACAGGTAAAAGGGCATCTGAATCCATCCAACTCCACTAAACACTCCAACCTACTCTTCTCGCACGTTCGCTTAACTGTTATATCCAATACATCTTCTAACTTAGGCATCGGAGCGTTGAAGGCAGGTCACCCCTGTCTCGACCATCTAACTGTCTGTTTGTCGTTGTATTCTTCTAACAGCTGAACCCGAACACACGCACCCGAACACCCGAAGAGAGAGGAAGCGCCCAACCATCCGAACAGCCCGAACGTTCGGACAAAGGAAGGAGAAGAGGAAGAAGATCTCGTACTTGCTTCTGCTAGATTGCGTCCCGCGCGTAATCCGGCAGAAACAGTTGGCGCCGTCTGTGGGAAGCTTACAAATTGCAAACCTCGTATAAACACCACTAACCAAAAGCCCACATGCATTCCCCGAAGACAAACGCAAGCGAAAAACCCATCAGGGAAACGCCCCCGGGCGTCCAGGCGCAGCAGGCAATAGAGCTGGGAACAAGCAGCAGTGAGGAGCGTGTCGACGGCCTGCTCCAGGAGCTGCAAAGGGCAGCGCTCGAAAGAGCGGAGGAGCGCCGGATCCGGCAGAGGCTGGAGGAGCGGCTAGATGCGCTCATCGGCCAGCAACAGGGGCATCGCGAACGAACCCTAGAAACCACCGACGAGGAGCGGCACCCGTTTGGCGGGGTCGACGCCCGGATGACCCGCGCGCCTACACCGGTGGGGGAGTCGGCGCCCCTGACAGACAACACCCGGATCCTCTAGAAGATGGAAGAATTGGCGGAGGAAGTATCGCGCTTACGGAAAGACAAGCTCGCCGGGCAGGGTGGGACGTTCACCCCCATGGTCAGCCCGTTCTCGGCGCATATACTAGAGAGAGGAAGAGACCTCCACGTGAAGACAGCGAAGATCACCAGGTTCGACGGGAATGGGGACCCCCGTACGTACATCGATGAATTTCGATCCTCTACGGACGGGACCCGGTATTCAGACCCGACCCTGTGTTTCCTGTTCCAGGAAACACTAACCGAAGAGGCAAGGAGCTGGTTCTATGAGATCCTGCCAGGCTCCATCCACTCATTTCTTGAACTGGCGGAGAGCTTCCAGAAGCGGTACAGGCTCCAAGGAAAGTACAACACCACGGGTATCCTCCTCAATGTCCGCCAGGGGAGGGACGAGAGCCTGTCGAGCTACATAAACCGATGGAGGACGCTCGCGAGCACATGCAGGGACCTTGACAAGCGAGTGGCCAAGATAGCCCTGATGGATAACATTCTCGCCACACCATTCGTAGAGAAGCTGGTGCGGAAGGAACATCTCGACTACGACTAGATTATGGACCTGATCGTGCAGAAGGCGTTGGTAGAGACGCGAGTGTACGGGTCCACCTCCGAGTCTAGCACCAACAGACCAAAGAAGACAAGCGCACAACCGCGACAACGCGCGGACGATGAAGAGCCGACCGGGGACTATAAGAGGGGCCGAGACTTCCAAGAACAGAATCACCAGAGGCCATCCTCCCGCAACTATCACAACCGCCACAACCAGGCGAGGGGACCGGCGCCACAGGAAGCCCGTCTACCGTCAGCACCACGATACCGACCGGCGGGCCATGGGGTATATGCGATCAACCGGCAGTCGAACGAGCACCTGCTCCGCCAGCACCGACACCGGATTCCACCGCCAAACAACATGTCGAAGGCGAGGGCCCCGATCGGCCGGATCCCGGACATCTGGTGCGAGTACCACAACACCACCACCCACCGCACGAATGACTGCATCATGCTGACAAAGACCCTCGCAGATATTCAGAAGGACGAACGGGTCACCCCTCCTAGAGCGGAAGAGCGACAGCGCGAGGCAAATATTGAGACCCGGGGGACTATCAGCACGATATCCGGGGGAAAGCGCAAGGAGGGAACCTCGTCGCCCGATCGTTCGAGCAGGGAAGTGCTGACGATCGGGGCAGGGGCAGGGAGAGCGCCCAAGGCAGGAAAGAGGGAGCCGCCAACCATTAGCTTCACGGAGGAGGACGAAGAAGGAAGCCCGAAGGACAGCACCCTGCCGTTCGTGATCGACGCGATCATCGACCGATTCCTCGTGAAAAGGGTGCTGATGGACAATGGGGCGTCCGTGAACGTAATCTACCTGGATGCGTACACGGCGCTCGGCAGGCCCGCACATAAAATGACGCAGGATCACGAGTGTGTCGCCAGCTTCACGGGCGAAACATCGTACCCGATTGAGAGTGACCATATCCGGGTCGGAATCGGCGCACCCGACTCCCCGCACAGCGAGGTCCGGACAGACTTCATCGTCATGGACACCCCCTCCCCATACAACGCCATACTCGGGAGGCCGGGGATCAACAAGTTAAAACTGATCATTACGGGGCACAGGCTCTTGGGACGATTCCCAACTGAGCACGGGGTCGGACATGTCCGGGGATACAACTATGAAGAAGCAGCGAAACCCCGGAACAGACAGGAGGTCCTCGCCATGCAGGAATCGGCACCAGATGCGGAGGTACCAGACGACCCGCGCGACGAGCTGATGGCAGTGTCGAGGAGCTGAGGACGATTCAGCTATCCTCCGAACACCCGGAGAGGACGGTCCAAATAGGAGCATCGTTGGCTCCCGCGATAGCCGAGCGGCTGATCGCGCTGCTGAAGGAGAAGCATGAGGTGTTCGCATGGTCGTACAAGGACATGCCCGGGATCAGTACAAACATCATATCCCACAAGCTGAGCGTCAACGCCGGCGCCCGGGCGGTAAAGCAGAAGAGACAAGCGTACAAAGCGGAACACTACGCTGCGATGCACGAGGAGGTGGACCGATTGCTGGGCATCGGGTTCATCCGCAAGGTGGACTATCCGAAGTGGATCTCCAACGCTGTGATGGTGCTGAAGAGCAACAAGAAATGGAGGATGTGCATCGATTACAGCGACCTCAACAAGGCGTGCCCCAAAGACAGCTTCCCTCTACCGAGGATCGACCAGTTGGTGGACGCGACAGCCGGGCACGAGCTCCTGTCCATGATGGACGCGTACTCAGGCTACAACCAGATCTTCATGGACCCCGAGGACCAGGAGGCGACGACGTTTGTCACAGACAAGGACCTGTACTGCTACGTCATCATGCCATTCGGGTTGAAGAACGCCGGATCCACATACCAAAGGCTCATGAACGCGATGTTCCACGGCTTGATTGGCAACATTGTAGACGTGTACGTGGACGACATCTTGGTGAAGAGCATTCAGGCGGTCGACCACATCCAGAACCTGGGGACTGTGCTCGACGTCCTCATCGGGAACGACATGAAGCTAAACCCGTCCAAATGCACGTTCGGAGTCACCAACAGCAAATTCCTTGGATATATTGTCAGTCAGCGGGGAATCGAAGCCGCGCCCGCCAAGGTAAAAGCGATCATCGACATGAAACCACCAGTCAAGAAGGCAGACCTGCAGAGCCTCACGGGTAAGCTCGCATCGCTGAACAGGTTCATATGCCGCTACTCCGATAGATGCGCCCCGTTCTTCAAAGCTCTAAGAACAACGAATAAGTGAGAGGTCGTGTGGACGCCCGAGTGCGAAGCATCCTTCCTCCAGATCAAGGAATACCTGGCCTCCATCCCACTCCTATCCAGGCCCGTTCGGGGGAAATATTGTACATCTACTTGGCCGCCTCGCTCACGGCGGTCAGTTCTGCCCTCGTCCGCATGGAGGACTGCACGGAACTGCCCGTTTTCTTCTCAGAAAAGGGCATAACAGGCGCTAAAACCCGATATTCGACGATCGAGAAGATGGCGCTCGCGCTCATCACCGCCGCCCGACGGTTGAGGCCATACTTCCAAGCGCACAGTATCCACATCCTTACGAACGTGCCCCTACGCCAGATCCTCCAATCGCCCGACCACAGGGGCCGCTTGGCGAAATGGGCTATTGAACTCAGTTAATTCGACCTTCAGTATAAACCCCGAACGGCAATCAAGGGACAAGCAGTGGCTAACTTCATCGCCGAGTATAAGGAGGCCGAGGCAACGACGCTCGACGCGCCCAACGGTCCAACGGTAGAGGCATCCGACAAACCGGAGGTCAAGGAAGGACCATTGTCGGAGTGGAACCTCTACGTCGACGGATCCTGCACAAAGAAAGTGAGCGGCGCCGGAATTATCCTGACTGGGCCAGGAGGGGTAAACGCGGAGTACGCCCTCAAGTTCGAATTCAAAACAACCAACAACGAGGCCGAGTACGAAGCGCTCATCGCGGGCCTACAGCTGGCCAAGAACTCGGAGGCGCCCGACCTCAACGTATTCAGTGATTCGCAGTTGGTAGTGAGCCAGGTCGGAGGAGAATTCCAAGCGAAGGGAGAGTCCATGATCGCCTATCTGAAGCACGTGAAGGCGCTGATCAGTGGATTCAAGTACGTCAACATCAACCACATACACCGAGGGTTTAACGCGAAGGCGGATAGGCTCGCCCGGTTGGCCACGGCCCCCGTGCACACAGGACCAGGGCAGCGGATCGTCGAAGTGTTGTGACGACCGAGCATCCCAGGAGCAAAACAGGTCCTCGCAATCGAACCGCACGAGAACATCTACATGGACGTGCTCATCGCTTACAAGGCAAGGGGAGAACTACCAGAGGACAAGCGAGAAGCCAGAACCATTGTCGCACGGGCAGCCAACTTCAGCATGCGGGACAGAATGCTATATCAACAAGGGAGGACTTGGGCCAGCCTCAAGTGCGTCACTCCAACCAGGGGCAACTCGATCCTAAAGGAAATCCATTCGGGCACGTGCAGCCACCATGCGGGCACCAGATCGATCGCGCACAAGGCCCTCCGATGTGGATTCTGGTGGCCCACCATCCACGCGGACGCCACGGCGCTAACAAGCAAGTGCCACCAGTGCCAGTTGAACGCGCACCAACACCACAGGCCCGCCGTCCCACTGTCCATCCTCCTGTCGCCCGTACCGTTCGCACAGTGGGGATTAGACCTGATCGGGGAGCTCCCAAAATCAAAGGGGCAGTACAGATACTTGATTGTCATCATCGACTACCACACGAAGTTCATCGAGGCCCAACCCATGGCAAAGATCACGACAGAAAAGGTCGAATGCTTCCTCTGGCGTTTCCTCTTCTATCGCTACGGGACGCCGATCAGCATCATCACGGACAATGGGCCATAATTCAACAACCCTAGGCTCACGGCCTTCTGCAAGCGGCAAGGAGCGGACCTCGTGTTCGCATCACCAGCGCACCCTCAGACGAACGGACAAGTGGAGGCAGCAAACAAGATCATCAAAGCGGGCATCAAGAAGGAGATCGAGGATATCGAACCCAGAGACGCAGGATACGTACGCTGGCCAGAGGTCATCCCGGAGATCCTATGGTCTATCCGAACGACCGCCAACACAGCCACGGGCGAAACCCCGTTCAGTCTGACGTTCGGAACAGAAGCTGTGCTACCCTTGAAGATCACCCATCAGAGCCCACGGATCGAGGGGTACGATCCACGCACGAACGACGAGGGACTACGACTCAACAACGATTTACTGGAAGAACGGAGAGACACGGCACATCTCCACAATGCCGCGAACAAGCAGAGGATCGCTCGATTGTATAACCAGCGTATTCGGGCTCGACCAATCCAACAGGGGGACTGGGTGATGAAGGCAATCCAGCAGAAGGTTAAGGCACTCCGCCCGTCATGGGAAGGCCCGTACGTCGTGGACGAGGTGGTAAGCCCCAGCACCTTCTACCTTAGGGACATGCAAGGTCAACGACTACGGCACCCGTGGAACATCCAACATTTGAGGAAGTACTTTCATTAAATTTTATTGTGTTGTTGCGTTCGTCATGTTGTTACGTTCGTTTATTTTCAACCCGCCCGCCCGATACTCGGGGGACTGGGGCGAGATTGGTCGCATTGATGTAACACTTATGAAAGGAAAAGAGTAAAGGAACGCATGCACGCACGAGTCATTCAAAAGATTCCAAACAAAAAACAGAAGCTAAAGGCACACGCACAGAAAGAAAAGAAACTTCATTGATAAAGAGCACAAGGCCCGAGTACAAAATCCTACTCTATTACAAAAGAAAGAAAAGAAGAAAAAAAGCCTACAACTACGCCCATTTATTAACCTCCAACTCCTCCACCTCCTCCGATGACGCCGGCTCCGTCTTCTTAACCTGCTCGGCCGGGTCCAACTGCACCAGCACCGGCTCCGCCTCACCAGCCGCCCCGGAAGGTCCCGCCCCTCCATTAATAGCCGACGCCCGAGCACTCACCAGCCTCTCTGTTTCAGACCGCACGAACGCCCGGTATTCCTCCAGCCTGATGAAGGGAGTCACCGCTTCACGGAAGGCGGTCACCTGCTCCTCCACCTCAGCCTTCACTAGTTCGCAGAGTTCGTCAGACTCCTTGAACGTCGCGACGGCATCCGCACGAGCAACGCGATCGACCTCCACCATCCGGGACTCAACCATCGCCTTCCGGGCGGCTGCCTCAACACGAACACGCTCCAGCTCGGAACACATCCGCTCCACCTCGGCCACCGCGCGGTCACGCTCAGTGCTTACCAAAGCCTTGCGAGCAGCAGCTTCAGCAACCCGAGCAGTTGCCTCCTCCGCACGGCTGGTGTACCGGTGGACCAGGTCGTTGGCCTTGTCCAGGCTGGCCACGAGCCTCTCCGCCACCTTCTCCTTCTTCAGGACTTCCATCCTGAGGCGTGCAAGTTCCATGTTCTCCCGGGAACGCACGCGGAAGAGCTGGTGCTGCAGCCGGCCGCACGCAATGAACGCCCTGTCCAGCCCGTCAGGCGTAGCATTCTCCAACGGCTGGAGCAGGGGCCCCAACGATGCAGCGCCATCCACGAGCGCACAACGCAGGGCATCAACAACACCGGACGCCGACCCTGCTGCGTCCGGAGGAGAGGAGTCTTCCGTCCTTGGGCGCTTCTGCGGGCGCTCAACTTCACCAGCCGGGGCACCGGAAGAGAGATCTGCACCATTATGAGAGGACCGGCGCGACCCCGAGCCTTGGGAGGCCTCGCGACGGTCCTGCTGCTCGACCCGCCGCTGGTCGCGCTCCACCTGCCTCTGCTCCTTTTCACGGTAGAGGCGGTCCCGCTCAGCCCGACTTGGGCCCCGATTGGCTGGTGGAGGAGGAGGAGGAGGGGGAATAGGTGTTCCCTGCCCGACGTTAGCAGCAGCGGAAACAGACGGCCCAACGCCTGACGACCGTTGGCGAATGGGGGAGGCGTGCGCGTTGACGGCCGGCGCACGCATGGTGGGCTGAACTTCACCACCGACAAGCATCCCACCCGAGCCATCCACCACGACCCGGCGTACAGTATCTGCACCCTCCAACAGCATGTTCAAACGGCGCACGTGCTCCGCATCCCGATCGGTCGCCTTGGACTTAGACATTTTCACTGCAAAACAGAAAGAACGTTCAGGTTAGCCACAGTAGATCAAACTACACTACATGTACATTGCAGATAGCACCACTCGACATACCAGGTATTCGAGCCAGGCGTGTCTTCTCGATCAGGTCCCAGTGACACGCCGCCCAGAAGTGCCTCGCCTCGGGCCTGGGGTCGAAGACAAACTTCAAACGGGCAATCTTGCCTTCCTCTTCGGGCGTCAGGGGATACTCGTTCGTATCCAACCAATGGAAGCACTGGGGGACTCGGTGGACGCGGTTGGCGTTGGCTGCGATCTCAGGGGCGTGAGCGCCAAACTCCCAGTCACCTCCAACCAGGCAATTGATCGTGCGCCAGCTGGTGAAGGAACTGGGAGGATCGATGAGCCACCACTTCACCCGTGGCTCCACGGTGAAGGTGCCCGAGTCTCGCCGGTGGGAGGAGTACTTCATACGGAAGAAGTGGAGGAATTCCGCCCGTGTAGGATGGTCCAACCCGCTCGAACGGAAGATGTTGAAGAACGCCACCAACGTTCGGGTCAGTGTAGGCCCACACTAACCAAGGGAGATCCTGAGGAGCGCCAGGATGTATTGAAAGAATGGGTGAAGGGGCAGCTTTATCCCCGCC
This sequence comes from Geum urbanum, assembly GCA_946800695.1. Classification (NCBI taxonomy): domain Eukaryota; kingdom Viridiplantae; phylum Streptophyta; class Magnoliopsida; order Rosales; family Rosaceae; genus Geum; species Geum urbanum. The sequence continues at coordinate 45,015,632 of OX327003.1, read as the reverse complement.
TTCAAGTGGAATTCACTGACGCACATGTGGCCAGCGGGCGGTCGGGTGAACGTCTCTCCCCTCCCCTGTATCTTCAGCTTAACGGACGAAGGAATGTGATAATCCCTCGCCCGCGCCATCTCCTTGATGCTTGGCGCCCGCTCGGGCTCTTGCATTGGCACTCCGTCGGGGAGCACCCAGTGAACGTGCCCACCCTCCGGAAGCTGAGGCACGGGATGATCTGATCGAACGGGCTCGTCACCCCATGGCCCAGACGATGAGGACCCGCCCGATAACCCAGACGATCCCCCTAACCCTGCGGCAGCGTGCGCTTGTTGAGGGTCCATTGGCTGCACCACAGGAGAAGCGTTAGGGATGAACTGAAGAGGCGTTACACTCATCACGGACTCGTACGACGATGTACTCGACCTACTCGTGTCAGAACCACAACTAACCCACCCCGCCCCCGGTATGTATATCCGCTCACGTGATTGGCCGCTCGATATCTCTATTGGCTCCATCTCCTAAACGCACGCACGCGACATCCACACTTAGCAAAAAAAAGCAAACTACCAGAAACACCAAAAACCCACCCCAAAACAAAATCAAACCTGGCACACCTCAAGAACACGCCTCGTTCTTGAAATGCAAACCCAGAAAAGGCAAAAAAAAAACCCAGAAACCATGGCAGAGCAGAAACAAATAGAAACCAAAAAAAAACAACAGGGAAAAAAAGTAAAATGGAAAACAGCAAAACAAGTCAAAGAGCCTCACCAAATTCAAATTGAAGGATGAAAGATGAACGTCGACGAAGGATTCCGGTACAAAGCAAGAACAGAGACCAAGAACAAGAAGAACAGTATGCAGAGTAATTTTTGCAGAGTTTCAGTAAATTATGAAAGTGGTAAGGAAGACGACACCAAAGCCCCTATTTATACTGATCGCACGATGCACGCGAACGAACGCCATCCGTCCATTTTCGCGTGTCCACCGTCGGATCACGACACGTGGCCCCAGAGCGGTTCACTTGCCCGCCTAAGTAACCGCGCTCACCCTTCGGCTTCCCGCCTCGGTTTCAAACCCTAGCACGGTCTCCCACGTGTCACCCATGCAACACCCCACGCGCCTGACGAATGACCTCCGAAGCAGTTATTACGTCATCAGCATTTAATGCCCAGGGCACGCCTGCATTAATTACGCCGCCTAGCATTTATTACACCGGTTCCCAAGAAGAAGCCAAAAGGAATGTCACCTCAAACTCCCCATCAAACAGAGCATCACCACAACCAAGGCAAGAACGACACGAGTCACACCTCCCGCCATTCGAACTGGCGCACACACCACCCGCACGACCGTGCGCCCGAGAGGCCACACCAGCAAGCAAACGCCGCCCCACCAGAACGATGCAACACCATTTACGCGTCCCAGAAGATGATGAACGCCCGCGTTCTCTTTCTGCGCGCACGCACTAAACGAAGAAGTCCACCACGGGCATGGGGCACCTCTCCCCGAGGTAAACGATCAGCAAGTCAGATTAGGCGGCACGGGCATGAGGTCCGCCCTCTCCTTGCGCGCGCTAAGACCGATGGGCGGCACGAGTGTGGGGTCCGTCCTCTCCGTGCGCGCAACGTTAACGATCGACTCGCCGACTTAGGTGGCAAGGGCTCGGGGGCGCCCCCTCTCTGTGCGCACTAAGACCGATGAGCGTTCCGGGTGTGGGGTCCGTCCTCTCCGTGCGCGAAAGCAAGCCGAATTAGGCGGCACGGGCACGAGGTCTGTCCTCTCCTTGCGAGCGCTAAGACCGATGAGCGGCACGGGCATGCGTCCGTCCCTCCGTGCGCGCTGCAACACATGTACGTAACGGTCCTGATCCCACCGTTGACGCTATGACATACGCAACAGCATCCCAACGTTAGCGGTACGGTAGGTCGGCGCCGATGAGTTGATAACTCCCTCTCGGGCACCTATGAACGACCGGTCCGGGGCTTAACGACTCCTGGGGGGTCGGGGTCAGCTCGGATCCATTCATGCATCAAGAACGACCGTTCCGAGGCTTAACGGCTCAAAATTGGGGGGTCGGGGTCAGCTCGGTTCCACCCATAACATTTCAAGAACGGCCGATCCGTGGCTTAACGGCTCCATCCCAGGGTCGGGGTCCAGCTCGGATCCATCATGCTCGCAAACATACATACATTCATGCATTCGCATACTTAATTATATATCTGTTGCACCCATTTGTGTTCACCAGGAAAGCTCCATGGGCGCGCGGCTCCAAATAGCAACTCGTTTGGAGGCCGGGCCCAGAATACAGGACCGCACGAACAGGTACACGCATAGGTGCCCACTCCGTCAAGTGAGCCCTTCCTTGACCGGAGAGTTGGGGGACTTGGGGGTTACAGGACCACGCATCACTACTCAATCGGATAAGTATCTTGTTTAATCGCACGAACCCTTTTTCAACTCCCCAGTCAAGAAAGTTCTCTTTGACTCGGGGACTTGGGGGACTTGTTAGTAAAGCACCATTAGTTGTCCGATTAAATATACTTACCCAATTAAACAGATAATCAACACCTACCCGACCACCCGAAAGACCACCAGGAAGGCTACAACTCTGCCCACAAAACCGGCTCCATCCAAGCACGCACGCGCCCGTGGGGCGCACATCCGAATGTGCGGATCACACAACAAACAGAAGCAGCAGTCCCACATCGAGGAGCACAAGCAAGCAGCAAACTCAACCACTTATATATGTAAGGTATTTATTACAGGTAAAAGGGCATCTGAATCCATCCAACTCCACTAAACACTCCAACCTACTCTTCTCGCACGTTCGCTTGACCGTTATATCCAATACATCTTCTAACTTAGGCATCGGAGCGTTGAAGGCAGGCCACCCCTGTCTCGACCATCTGACTGTCTGTTTGTCGTTGTATTATTCTAACAGCCGAACCCGAACACACGCACCCGAACACCCGAATAAAGAGGAAGCGCCCGACCATCCGAACAGCCCGAACGTTCGGACGAAGGAAGGAGAAGAGGAAGAAGAGCTCGTACTTGCTTCTGCTAGATTGCGTCCCGCGCGTAATCCGGCAGAAACAGCATCTGTAACGACTCACAGAAAACAAGAGTAAGCATGAAACATCAAGTGCCTTTTGGGAATGTATATAGAAGATGAATCAAGCCTTGGACGTCTATTTTGCTGCTGTCATGGAAGATTGTACATAGAAGACCTACCAGGCTGTGAACGTCTTTTGGTTGCAATCATAGCAACTTTGTCAACTACTTTTGCTAACAACATTTAATAGGTAACATGTAATAGGTAGACGTAGACAAGGCAACTGAACCATGTAATTATGTTGCTCTTTTAGTATGTTAATATAATTTAACTTTCTTTTGATCTTCAGTACATATGATCAGTTGTTGTATGCTTGCATCGTTTGAGCTGTGTCAACATTGAGTTTGTTCCACCACATAACCCTGACTTTCAGGATCACACCAAACATATAGGTCCCCATTAGACAATATCATTCTAGATTAATCATAGAGGACAGTTGAGAGACCCACAGCAGAGCGCGGGCCACCGTGCTAGTGCTGAATTGAAAATACAGCTGCATTCCTGATCGGTGTACAATGAGTATTTGTTTGTTTGCTGCAGTTTGGGAACCTCACACAGTTTGCCTCGGACAGACGGAGATTCATATGTGATGCATCAGTAGTAATGTAGTATCAGGTCAGCGAATCTTATATGAGACCGCCGCTCTAGTATTTGAAGATTATGAGAACCGGATAAAGACAAGGAACGCTGGCTCTTTCTTTCAGTTTGATTCGGAAACATGTGACACAGGTAGTCGTTGGTTGGTTACTGCATTTCTTGGTCTGTCACATGCAGCTTGAAATAAGAATTTGCAGAGAAAAACCAATTGAAAATGATCTGAGTTGTTGTAGTGGTTACAAATTAATATATATATATATATGCCTTATTGAAAGTTTCAAGTAATTTGAGTATACTCGTCTTCAACCTCCGTAGTTATAAAAAAGAAGATGCACACTAAGAGATTTGGTGTTCTACTTCCAAAAGTTGGTCATCTACTAGTTAATATAATTCTATGAACTGGGAATTCAGTGTTGTTCAATCAGAGAAATGTGTTACTTCATAAGTTACTAGTTGGTGTTTATTCCCATCCAACATGGTCAGAAAAGCTTAATGAGCTCTCCTCGCTATCATAAGAAGTAGCACATATACTCAGAAATCAATTACCAGTTCTCCAATCTATGATACAAGTAGTACTACACATGTGATGAATGAATGAATGATAATGTGAACTTTGTAGCTCGATCACAAAAGACTTACACCCTAAGAAGCTGCATGAACCAGTACAAACACTGCCAGCCCTGCGAAACCAGCCATGTTTATAGTCCAAAAGAAGTCCGTAGATGGAATGGAAGAGGACATCGGCACTGATCCAAAAGGCGAAAATGCAGCAGAGTAAGGTCCTTGTGCAGCCAATTCATCTCCGGATTCGGAGGGCTTGGATTGGAAGGAATGGTGGGTATGGAGCTATCAGTTGGAGTCTTATCTGCACCAGGAGATGGTAAAAGTGGAGCTATATCTGGAGGCAAAGCTTGGACAGAAGATGGATGGGGAGTAGTAATGAACAATGCTGGTGAGGATGAGATGATGCTGCCAGATGCTTTCGAAGTAAAGCAACGCAGAGGGGAGACCATGAAGGCCATAATGAGCACTATGTGGAACCAAAAAGAGGCCATTTCTAATGATGAACAATAGCAAAGCAGAGGCTATATACTTGCTTAACAGTGACAGAAGAGTGAGATACCTATTAGTGGAAGTTATGGTTTAAGAAAATGGTTAATTTCACATACAATACTACTTATGTGGTCAGGTCAGTTTGATCTCTCGACTTTTTTTCGTACGAGAAACGTATTCCAACTTATTTATTTGTACCGTCGAGGTACCCAAATCACTTTTCCGATCAAATTCTAACTAATTTGCTGACGTGACACCTCTGTTTTTCCAAAATGTCCTTATTGCTCTCAAAGTTTCCCGCCAGTTTTTTCCCCGCCAACAATCTGTAATGGTCCCTCCAAAACAACCTCATTATCGTCCAAGCAACCTCATTCCTCTCCGGTATTGCATCGAACACTTCCCTCCCACTCCCCACACCTTCCCATTTCACCACATCATCCAAAATCACAGTCCACGATGATAGTCGCATATTTATGCGTCTATATGGTATTTGTTCCCTATATTTAGTTTATTGTTATTAATTGAGTGAATTAATTATGTTTATTTATTTTTAGGTATTTTGGAGATTAATGAAGAAAATGAGGTTAAATAATATATTTTAAGAGTTATTGTGGAAGAGGACTTACGGAGTGAAGGAATCCTAATTTGAGAAGAATATTAGTTGTCCACGTGATATATATTTGGAGTGACCTTGGCGAGGAGCTTATATATACATTTACATTAAAAGAGCTTGGCGAACAATTAAAGATCAAAAGAAGTGGTGTTTGACTTAGACTTTGGGAAGAACTCCATTTGGAATTGGAGACGTACTGGTGCACGTGATCTTGCTAGGTTAAGTACTTAATTATGTTGCATGCATATATATATATATGGCAAGTGGGCTGAAAAGATGAGCACGTACGATGGCTTGGCGAGAGAAGAGAGAGAGAGTAAGAAGAAAAGACAAAAATGAGGAGAAAAAGAGAATAAAGAAAGAAGAGGAAGTGGAAGAAAAAGAGGAGCTGCATTGCGAGACTGTGATCTCGACAGGGATCAAGAGTTTATTTCTTCTCCTTCTTTTGTTCATCTTTCATGAATTCTTCAATGTTATTATTTAAAACTATGTGTAGCTAAATTTCCATTGTTATGGGCTGATTGAAGCCCTAGATATGCTTATGATTTTGAACCTCTTTTAATTCTATTAATTATTTGGATGAGTTTTGTTTCACTGTTTTCTCACCGTATGTTTTCTATGTTCATGTTTCTTTGAGTGCACGTTTAGATACATGGCTTAGGATCTATAGTCTTAATTATGTATATGACCACCTTATCATTGCATATTCTCTAGAGACAAACATGAATTTGTGTGAAACAAGTCTTAGTGATGAAAGGGTGACCACCTTATCAACCCTTGAAGCTCTGTTATTCTTCAAACATTCTTAGAACTTAATGACTTCAGTTCTCTAGGCTTACATCACCATATGTATAAGTCAGTTAAGTGAGGATCAAGATCGAGCGGATTGTCCCTCCCTTTTTCATGCCAAGTAAGAGAGTATAATACACAAGATGACTTAACCAAAGCACTTGTGTGGAGAGTATTCATTCATGGTTAGTTCAATTATATTGGGGAGGTCGTAAGTATGTCTAAGGTGGAGAGAAGTTCTTAACATTCATATCTCATTGGTTATATACAACAATTTACTTTTTGCAATTTATTGATTTCTGCATTAGCTGTAGCTTAGCCGGTTTATTTCGGTAACCAAATCAACTCAGAAAACTCTCAAATTTTGTGTGGTAGTCCGCCACTGTGTCTATATTGTTGTGTCCAAATTTTGTAGCATTTGAGTCTGTCTAGCTTAGGTTCGCGTTGTCATTAGTGTACTGTAGTCGAGTCTGTCAGCATAATAGTTTGTTAGAATTTAGTTTCACCAATTTCTTGTGTTCGACAACCCCTATTTATTTTACTACATTGATATATTCAGGTTGTGAATAGGATATCTTTGAGAGGTGTTTACCCGCCTTGTCCCACGACACAACGCTGAGCTCCTCCATCTCATCAAACACCCTCTTCGCCATACCCAGCTCGCCGCACTTAACATACATATCCATAGCTGCATTGCAAACCTTCACACCACAACTCATACCCACCTTCACCATCAACCCATGTCCTTCCGCATTGCAGAGTCGCATACAATCCTCTAGCTAGCTAGACCTAATTACCGCGATGAAAGGAGTTCATTTCCCTATTGTAACTATTGCCATCTTTGCAGTGATAACATTCCTCGTCTCTGCCTCCGACCTGAGTTCCCTACAGGACTTCTGCGTGGCAATTAACAATGCTCAATTCTCCCCATTTCCTGCTATAAATTTGTGATTAATTACTTCAGTTTCTTTGTTCGATCTATACCGTGTTCCAGTACTGTTTTTGTGATATATACATGAAAGATTGTGTCATATTGAATTGGTATCTAATGCATGCATAGACGCAAACCATTTGAGATTGATCTATAGTGAACTTTGAGGTTTGTCTACTAGTGTACGTTTAATTTTGCTATTTTCAACAATATATCTACGTAGTGTTTGTGAATGGGAAGTTCTGCAAGGACCCAAAGGCAGTGACAGCAAATGACTTCTTCTTTTCCGGCCTCCAAATTCCGAAACCAATAGTAAACGCAGTTGGCTCAACAGTGACACCCGCAAACGTGGAGCAAATCGCCGGATTGAACACTCTCGGCATATCTCTAGCTCGCATAGACTATGCACCAAACGGCGGCCTTAACGCTCCTCACACTCACCCTCGCGCCTCCGAAATCCTCCTAGTCTTGGAAGGCACACTCTACGTTGGCTTCGTCACTTCGAATACCGATAACAAACTGATCAGCAAGGTCTTGAACAAGGGTGACGTCGTTGTCTTCCCCGTCGGTCTCATTCACTTCCAGTTCAACGTCGCACCGGTCCCTGCCGTGGCCATTGCGGCTCTCAGCAGCCAGAACCCGGGTACGATCACCATAGTCGATGCTGTTTTCGGGGCCAATCCTCTTATAAATCCTGATGTTCTGAGCAAGGCGTTCGGGGTTGATGAAAAGCTGATTGAGTTTCTCCAGAAACAATTCGGGAAGAAAAACTATTGATCAAGACATATAAACAGAATGAAAACACACGTGTGAAAGGCCAAGATCGAAAACCATTAATTGGTTGGTCATCAATATGGTACGCTTTTCATTACGTACTAGACAAAATATATGTAGTCTAAAACCTAAATAAAAAAGATGGTAATTGCTTCTGCAGTGTGTCTATTAGTCCATGAAGAAAATATAATGTAATTTGAACCATTAATTCTATCTGAAATTAAAAAGACAGAGTTGGCTGAGTATATCATTTTCTGCCGAAAAAAATTCGGCGGGAAACTTTGAGGACAATAAGGACATTTTGAAAAAATATAGGTGCCATTTTTTAGCAAATTTGTCGAAATTTGATCGGAAAAGTGACTTGGGTATCTCGACGGTACGAATAAATAAGTTGGAGTACATTTCTCGTATGAAAAAAAGTCGAGGTATCAAACTGACAGGACCACATAAATTCATATACTGTGTGAAATTAACCCTAAAGAAAATGGATGATTAGGCTTAAGCTGGGCTCGAGGCCTTGAGTGCCACATGGGTTATGTGAATAATTGGATGGAGATTGAGAAAAATAAAGGTCGCCATTATTAAGTACAAAAACAATAAGACCAGGATCAAATATGGTTAAGCAATTTTTATTCTGGATCATATGATTTCTTTTGTGTCTGAGTTTTGCAAAGGGCGTAGCTACATCAAGGTCAGCAGTGTCAAATCACATTGACACAGTTGATCTTTTAGTTATAACTAATAATCAATGTAAACAAACCTAAAGTTGTATAAATAAGAGTTGTTTGAACCCAAGTATTTTATAATTTTTGGCTTTTTAAAACGTTTTGTACACTATTTCAACAAATTGACACGGCTAGTTCAATTCAAAACAAAAATTTAATCAATAATCTATCTAAACATTTTAATTGAATTCCTTATTAGACTATATGATTCCTATTCGAAATCAAATACACAGCAGTTATCCTTCGCTGGAAAGGTTTTAGGTTCCTAAATAGTGTCAACAATTATTTATCTTAGTTAATCTTACATCTTTATAATTTTTGTTATATAAAGACAACAGAAATGATACACATATAAAAATGACAAGGAAGGATTTGTGGAAAGAGACGTGAGGTCAATTTCTCTCTCTCGACCTTCTCCCACTGTGTGAAGCAAAGGAGCGACAACGACGCCCTTGATCTTGTCCGATAATAGCCAGACGAGACGGGTCTCCTGACTCGTTCTCTGCTGGTGATTTGTTGCCGAAAGGGGTGCAGTGGCTCGAGTTGCCTTAAAGCTGGATCTGATTTTGGCTGAGTAGGTTCTTTGTTGGTGGCTTTGGTGGTGCGGCAGTCTGCGTGTGGTTGGGGGGGGGAGGGGTGCGTGTTGGGATGGCATGTGGGTTCATAAGCCAGCGCCGATGGGCGGTGGTTTGGATGGGAGGAGCTGCATGATTATCGAGAGTGGTTATGTTGCTAGGGTTTCTAGGAAAATCTATTTTATGGCCAGAATTTGGCTCTTCCTTGTGGACTTCTCATGTGAGCAAATATATTTAGTTTACCTTTTTAGTTTTTTTAGCTAATTACGTTTATAGTCCTCTTGTTTAGGATTCTAGAGTCATGTACTGTTGGTACCAAGATTTATTTGGATCTTTTTAGGACTGCATAATTTATGGGGATAACATACATACCACAATCAATGCTCAGGGCATGTTCATCTCTCTTTAAGTGTCTTTCGTCTGTTCTTGAATGATATAAGTAAGCTCGATTATGTTCGAGTTTAATATTTTTAAAGAGTAGTATTTGTTGTGATCAGTTTATTTTTCTCTTGATTAGAGATAGAGTTGCTTGTGAGTTGTGTATGTACTATTCAAGTCGGGAAGATTTTAATGAACTCTTCTTTTAGTCGAAAAATAAAACGATGACAAGAAAACGGAAATAAAAGATTGCAAATTATCAAGATCCTTTAAGGACATTTATAATTATTTTAATTTTTTTAATATGCATGTTAAATATAAACAAATTAACATATTTAATTTTATTTTTGACACGACTGAACCATATTGCTAGCTACGCCATTGCCGCTTTCGGTTGAATAGCAATATGTTTCAGATTAAGGTGCCTGGCCTTCTTCGGGTGAGGGTGAGCTGCACAAGGCCAAGTGCGAGGCTTAGGAACCACCTCACTAGTGCATTCAGCCGCTGGAACTACGCCCTGGCCCAGAAATAAAGGAATGTCTTCTTCTTCGACATCGGCGGCGTTTCATTGAATTTCTTCTCGGTCTTGGACTCCATAAAACATTATGTGCGCAATTTCAATGAATTCTGGGTCTGCTCTCATCGGTCGTATTCAAGATTCAATGTAATGTTCCCCATGTGATGTATGCACCTGATTATGTAAAACATGGCTATTCAAAGCACCATTGCTAGTTCGGACAATTCAATTTTGTAAAACTAAGCAGCCGAAAAAAGAGAGGATGAATGCTGGGTTAATCGAAAATCCTTAATAGAAAATACAATGGCACAAAGAACAAATGAAACCCAGTCAATTCGTTAATATTAACAAAATTAAAATTAAGACTCATATACTGAATCGATCATTGTTTTATCCTCCATCTTAATCATGTCTCATGAGGCTTCAAGCTAGATCCATTTTTTTATATTGTTGCTCTCGATTTTCTTCTTATTCCCTCTATTTCTCATTCTATTCAGCACTCAATCTCTCTCTGTATATGGCATTGGTGCTCCAAAATCAATCACCAAGCAATAACCCTCAGTGCCTTCCGATTTGAACCAAACTGATAGTCGAGCTTAAGAGCTCTCACTCTCTCGGCATAAAAAAGGTCCCGAATCAAATGTTGAGATGAAAGAAAGTGATTCAGTGGGAGGGAGGGCGACAAACTAGAGAGATGAAATGGAGGTGAGGGTTGAGGGATTGGGGCAGAGCGAGAGAGATTCAGTGGGAAGGAGGCGATAAACTAGAGAAAGTGAGGTACCAATAGGTTAATTAGAGTGAGTTTTTTCTCTACAGGCTGAGCCGAGACTTTAAGCAAACAAATATTTAAACCTGAGGCTTGTCCCGTTTTTCTCAAATTGGTCGGGAAGGGACGGGCTCCTAACTTTAAAACACAAACCCGTCCTGTCTTGTTACGCGCCGGGTCGGTATAGGACAGACATGAATTTTCGGGCCTTAGTGCCCAGCCCTACTAATAAGACCCAGGACCAGGCCCAACCCAGAAGGCCTAAGAGACCCAAACTCACTGGCTAATCCCCTAAAACCCTAGTAATCTCAGTTTACTAACCAAAGGCCCAGATGCCAACTCAAGCCAATAGGCCCAAACCAGCCCAGCATCCTTTCCGCTCATTCTACCAAAGTGCCGCCTCGAGAAAAACTCGCACCCAAGCCGTTGCCGATTGCCAGCCGACCGAACATGATATCTCGTTGTAACCATAGAAACTCGACCACCTCCTCCAGAGCCGTCCATAACCTGAAGCGTTGACTCCCGATTCGGGCAAACTCACCGTCACATTCGAGAGAAACCAAATCTCCAGAACACCGTGTTTCCACGAATTTCTATTTTCGGCTCCCACCCTCACGTTTGAATTACACGCTTCCGAGCGAAGTTGCTTTAGCCGCACACGGGCGGGGCGTAGTTTGCGCCAAACACGCCAAACTGAAACTTCCTCATAGCCACTTGATTCCTCCACATCCCAAGGCGTAAACCCCATCGAATGTCACCGAAACACCAGCCTGATCAACCTCCCAAGAGAAGGCTTGATCTCGACGCCAACGTGGGAAGAGACGCTGTACATGGCCGCTGGTGTAAAGATCCTGCGACGAGGAGCTGCCACCAGTAGGGAGCATAAAAACCCTACGCGAGTCATTCAATGTTTTGCTCCTGAAAAAAAGTACACGAAACTAAATCTCATGTTAAATACTTTTCTCTTTTAAATTGTTTTAAAGAGAGATAATGAATTCTATTGGGCAAACATTAAATTTTACAAGTTTTTTGATGAATATTTTTTTTCTTTTAAAAAAAAATTCAATCCCCCCGGAAATTATATTTATGAGAAATTGAACCCCTGATCTCTCAGCCTACGAGAGTAATATTAGGGTGACCAACCACTGAACTACCTTTTTGATGAATATAAAAATCTTGAATTTTTTTTATAGATATATGGATTCTTTATCTATTTTTTTCATTTTCTATAGAATATGTACAAGATGGTTTACAAGAGTTGTTGGAGGTAAAAAGATGTGTTTTCCCATAAAATAGAGAAAATTAAAGGTTTATAAGAGCTTTTGGAGATGCTAAGTGATGAAATTTCCATTCTCAACTTTTACAAGGACCAAAGTTATTAATTACTAAATTATTTTAATTGAAAATTTTCATTTATTTTTATTGTGCATGTACATACTTTGACGAAATTTATTTATGTTTAATATATAATTTTTATTTTGACACGGCTAAACCAAAATTCTGGTTACTCTAGTGTTTGCTTAAGATTGGGCCATATACATGAAATTGATCCCCTTATTGCACAAACCAAATCTTTTTTCTTCTTCTTAATCTTTTTGCACAAATGAACATTAAATATACATATGAAAAATAAATTACGGGTGTGATTTGTAAAAAATAGGATGCAATTTCAATTCCCATCTTAAAACCTCGCATCATAAAAACTGATTTTTTGTAGTGATTGAAACTCTTGATTTCCTCTTCAAGAGTGAGGTGTCATTAAAATTCTAATCTACTTGATTACTTCATACAAACCCCTAAAGCATAATGCACCGAAACATGTTAGTCTAGTATCTAACATAGTTAAACGGTCTAAGCATTGAATAACGACTAAAAAATCTTAGTCTTACCCCTATCTAGCTATACAAGGTAAGGCGTCGTTCTTTAGCCTGCGTCTTTGCCACTGGTACAAGGTCTAAAGCTAACCTTTTCTTTGGAGACTCATGCTTGAGAATCCCTTGAGGCTTCTGATCAGAACCATATCCACCTGAAGCAAACGGTCATGGATTTTCTTTACGTTGGACCCACTTGTCAACACCTATCGGCATGACATCTATGGGTGGTGTTGGATGATCTTGCATGTGCTCTAGCCTAATATGATAAACAATTGGGCTAGATACATCATCCTCAGCTTGGGGGCCATGCATCCCATGTCTTGGTGGATCATAGACGGGAACTAAAGTTGTCATTAGTACTCAAGAAGAGAAAACATAAGTTAGTGGAGCACCCTCGATATAAGGGTGTACCCTGCATATGAATCATATGTGTTCCATGCAGTAAATAGGATAGCTGCATGACTCCCACGTGGCCACTACCAGCAACTGTCACTCCTGTCGACTGAGGGAATCCACCATAACCAACTTGTCCATGCATTGCGGCCAGCATGTCGAGCATAGAATCTTGGCCGATAGGGTCCCTAAGTACCCGTAGACCTGTGCCAACTACCCCGCAAGTGTTCGAAGATTTTGTACTCCTTACACTTATGAATTATTAACTAACTCATAAATGCAAAGAATTCTTCATCCGTAAGTATACGGGGCAAGTTATAGTATTTCTAAAGTAGTTAAGTGTCGAACCCACGGGGATTAGTCACTATAACTCCTTAACTCACAATGATTAACACTTAACCTACTAACACAACTAGATGCTAACCTGACACTAAATGGAAAGTAAAATGCGGAAATGTGTATCTCACACTACTAAGTCTTTTGGAGACTTAGCATTGTGAGGGGTGATTGAATTACGATGAGTGGTTATACAAGTTGATTGATTTGATGATTACACTACAATATGCAAACGAAAATAGCAAACAAGTTCAATAAGGAAAGATGGTCGACTAGGGAATCCCCACTAACCATATGATGCATCAAACAATGTCCCGGTTTACACTACCAGAAATGGAGACATTACCGGCGACTTGCCGTCGCCGGCCTTGTCCTTTTTTTCGCCGGAATTGTCATTACCGGCGACAAGTCGCCAGCAATGACGTCGCCGGAAATTCCCCGCCGGTATTAACATTGCCGGCGACGGAGTTTCACGTCGCCGGTAATGTCTTGACATCACCGGCGACTTGAGGCAATGTCAGCACCGCCGTGGCCGGAATGTGAGACATTGCCGGCGACTTAGGTCCATGTCGCCAGCAATGTCTGGAAAAATTTTGAAAAAAAAACGCGGTTCTGGATTGGGCCCAATTCCAGAACCTGCATTGAAAGACATAAACCGTACAATCATACAAGTTCAACAGTACACATAAATGTCCAACGTACAGTACAAATAACAACGACGATACGAAAATTAACTACAACTACAGGTCAGGGTCCAGGAACTTGCGGGTTAGGGTCGAAGTAATCCATGTACTCATTTGAATTCCGGTGGCTACCTTGGTCTTGCTCTGGCGTTGACTGGTGCGGTGGTGATGGTGGATAGCTAGGGAACGGAGGGACCGGGGAAGGTGTAGGGAACGGTTGTCCGGTAGTCTGAGCCTCGTACATCGTCCACATCCATGTGTACATCTGAGCCTGCATCTGTGTCTACTGCTGGACCATGTTTTGGTACTCGGCCATCTGCCTCTTTTGCTCCTCCAACTCCTTCTGCGTCCTCTGAAGCTCCGCTGCGAGGTTACGACTAGAAGATGAACTTCTTGACCCGGTAGAGTATTCTGAAGTGTTCTTCAATACTCCTTCGCCCACCGAGCCCATTCCCCTACAGTAGTAGGTATTCTTCCCAGTCCCGCACGCTTTTGCCATGATCTGAGCCGCTATATGGCGATCAAGCGGATCGATCTGAGAGGCATACTGGGTGACTTCTTCCTCGGAGCAGTCAGGATGGTTAGTCCGAGCTATATTCATGGTCACTTCTGCGGTCGCCTCCTCCACTCTCGCCTAATTGAAAAGCGAAAATGAATAACATACTAAGGATACAAAATAAATTAATATCGAAAAATAGTTTTATTAACACATGGAGAGGCGAAAGACTTACCGCTTCGTCAGGGCACTGCGGATAGAACTTCTGATGAATATACACCAAGGGGTTCACTTCTTGTTGTTGCTGCGCCTTAGTCGACCAACCCATGTAGTTGAGTGAACCTGCATGATGGGCCCTGGTGTTTTTCAATCTATTCGCCCGGTTCATCTTCGAAATCGCCTTGTTTAATAAACATATGGAAAAAAATTAGTAACTAACTATTTCAATCTGATACGATACATTAGGCTTGTAAGATATATTCAGGATGCATACCTGAGCTTTGGGGTGCTCGAAGTGGGCTATCAGCCACTGCCACTCGTACTCCCTAAACCGGAATTCGCTAGGGGTAGAACCTCGGCCTAGCTCCTTGTATACAGTGTAATGGGAAGAAAGCTCGTTCTTCCACTCTTTATACCTATATTAAAACAAGGAAAAAAAGTTAGAGATATTAAAACACTTGATAAACAAAAATCTAACTCGATATATATTCAAATAAGTCGAAGCACATCACCTCATATGTAGTTGACGCTCTACCCACGTGTGAATAAGAACTTCATCCATGTCAAAGCACACCTGCAATATGAATATATAAAAGGTAAAATTATATATTTATTCGGACTTAATTAATAAATGTAAAATTTACGTAATGAAAATACGATTTTACTCACACTGAGTGCATTATGCACTTGCATCTTCACGTAGATAGGCATAGATTCCCAATCTGGCCAAAGTATTGGGACCTTGTCCCGCACGATCGCACCGGCCATGCTGACATATTTGCGCGTGGTGTCGAATGCCTCGATCACCTCGCCATCCTCATTGGCCCTTATGGGCGTTTTCCTTCCGCCGGTGGCCTGCTCAAGTCTCTTCCCGGTGCAGGTGCCTCTAGCCCCTTTCCGTTTTCCAGTCCCATTAACGAAATTGCCTAATAATATAATGTCAACAAATTGATATCATTAATTGAACCTATCGCAAGTCTTAAGTAATAATTAAGTAATCAATCTGATGTTAAATAAAATTTACCTGCATCGTCCGTTTGTTGGTTGGTGCACCTCACACTCCAAAGATACACGGGGTCGAACGGGAGGAAATTATACGCTTCCTCCACGGTCAGGAACTCCGGCCGTCCTTCAACATAAACAGGCATCCCCCTATCATCGAATTCAGGGATCACAGGAATCTCGTCGGGTAGGAAGAGACCGGACGGCGGAGATAGACGAGGCCTGGACGATGAGGCGCCAGCACCACCATGTGTCTCAGATGATTCCCATGAAACGGGAGTAGGCACCGGGCGAATATGGGGCATTCGGATTAAGGGAGTTTCTGATGCCCCCGTTGACTGTCGCTCGTCTGAGGCTCTGCCACCGGAGGGACGTCTGCTGATTGAGCGTCTGGAGACTGAGACTCGAGCCTCGACTTCCGGTTGCACGGCTCTTGATCGTGCAGCTTCCTCCTGAGCTCGCGCCTCTAGCAAGGCTCTCGTGCGAGCAGTCATCATTGGCCCACTGGGCGTGTTGCTAACTGCGGGCGAGGAGGAAGCTTGACTACTATTCCCTCCACTATTTTGGGAACCTCTCCGAAGCCAATTAGCCGCAAAACCTCCTGGACACCGTAATAGTCATGGATTCGGTTCTATAACAAATCAGAACCGGAACGGTTTGGAACCGGAACCGTTTGTACCTGGAACCATTTGGAACTGGAACCGTTATGTTACAAACGGTTCCGGTTACAAACAGTTCCGGTTTCAAACCGTTGTGGTTCCAAACTGTTCCGATTCCGATTTTTCACCTTAATTTATACGTTAAATTAACAACTATATCACCTTAATCCAAACACGTTAAATTCCGAAGCCGATTTTTCACCTATTATACGTTAAATTAACAACTATATCACCTAACTTAACATATATACATACATCATTTCTGGCTTTAAACTTTTCACATATATATACATCACATATACACTTTGTATACATCGATCATGCATCTTAATTTCACCTAATTTTCACACATATATATATACATCACATATTAATCCAAATCACCCTAGCTAATTAATTTTCCACATTTTTCAAACATACGTATATATATACATTCCATATAAATTAATTAATTTTTCACATATATACATCACATATATTTCTCCTTCACCCCACAATTATCCACATTAATTTCCCACAATTTTCAAACATACCCTAATTAAGTGACCGTACTTTGGCAAATTAAGTAAGTTACGGTCTCCGTAATAATCTCTGATACTTGATTGACGTGCTCTCTACTTTGGCTTTGCTTCATTAAGAGCTCGAACTTCCTATTCATTGATTCCTCAAGCCGTTTAATAACATCTTCTTGTTGATGGGATCCATTGACTTCATAGATACCACCCCCATTGGTTTGGGTGGCCTCCCTCATTGAAACCGCAAACTTTTTTACACTAGGTTTTAAGTCCCACAAAGCCGATCACTCTGCCAACTTCTCAAGAAAGATAAGGGCTTCTTCCCGGTCTTATCCATGAAATCTTCACCACAAGCATTATCAACTTTTCCTCTCGTCTCCGTGCTTAGTCCTTGATAGAAAAGAGACATAAGCATATATTGGGATTCCCCGTGGTTCGGACAACCAAGCTCTAAGTCTTTGAATCGTTCCCATGCCTCGCAAAATAGCTCACCATATTCTTCTTGAAAGGTCATCAAGCTCGTTCTTCGCTCATTAATTTTAACCGGAGGAAAGTATTTAGTGGTGTACTTCCTTTGGAGGCCCTCCCATGAGTTGATAGAGTTAGGAGGGAGCTTGTTGAGCCAATATTTTACCTTGTCTCATAAGCTTGATGGAAAGACTCGCAATCTCACTTGCCTAGGGTCCATATTACAGATGTTTAGGCGGGCACACGCCTCCTCAAACTCTAATAAGTGCAAGTAAGGGTCCGAATTGGTGTGGCCAAGGAACAACGAAAGAGTTTGCAAGAAACTCGGTTTGATCTTAAAAGACTCGCCCATTAATGGTTGTAGCACGATGCACCTCGTGTGAGCCGCCAAAGAGGGAAAAGTACACATTATCAATGGTCTCCCTTCATAGATTTTGTCCTCCGCCATAGAAATTTACTCTACGGAAGGTTCAACTTCTTCTTTGGATGGTGGATCTTCAAGTGGTGGATCTTCCTCAAGTTGAGGATCAACTTGACTTGTAAACACCCGAGCTATGCAAGCTGGATTCTCACGTTAGGCCTTTAAAGCAAGATCAAACAAATTACCAAGTGCTTCTCGGTTACTCACTTTTAACACCGGTACACCACCCTCTTCTTCACTACTAGTACTTGACCCTTCTCTTAATGGAGCCACGATGTCAAACCCCAAATTGGTCTTCCAAAAAATAGATGATGAACTAGAAGATGACTTGTAGAGACGTGGATGATGAAATGGTATAAACCTGAAATCACACTAGGCAACCAATTGATATTAGGATTCCAAACTCTCAAAGTATTTAAAGCCTTAAGGGCCTTCCACGATGCTTCTTTGACACCCTCCTCAAGAAAACATCAATGAGCACTCTAAGAGTTCGAATGGAATTCCAGTATGTGGCGCAGTGACATTCACTATGCTATGGACACAGAGATGAACCAAGGTAAAGGTGTGCGTGATCCAATATACCAGAATCGCCAAATAAAGTCCTAAGAATCTAGGGTGTAGCGAAAATTAAATTTGCTAAATCTAGACACACTAACTACGATGCATAAAAGTAAGTCACTAATTAGATATGCTCCAAAAGGGATATAGATAATTAAGGGGAAAAAATTAGAGATCAAGTGAAACAACCTCAATTGCAACCCAGGTTTGATGGGTCGAAGGTTCTTCTTCAATGGATGTAAGCAACTCCCTTGGATAATGATACCAAATACCCTTTGATGGATCGAGAGAAGCTCTCGATGGATCGAAGGAGGCACCCTGGTCTGTCTCGCAAACAACTTTGATGGGTCGAAGTGTACCCTTCGATGGATTGAAAATTGTCCTGCAGCAAAGGTTAGAGCACAAATTCTAATACAATTTCACCTTAATACACCTACCAAAGTATCCTATAGAACAAAGACAAGCAAACAAAGTTCCAAGTGATAAATGGAAGAAAACTAAAAGCTATGAAACAAACACCAAGCCAAATTATCCGGATAGTCCGCAATCAAGGGCTAACCGGAGCTAAGGAATTAAGATAAACTTAATCCCTGGGTATGGCGCTAATAACTTGTTCGAAGATTTTGTACCCCTTACACTTATGAACTATTAACTAACTCATAAATGCAAAGAATTTTTCACCCGCAGGTATACATGGCAAGTTATAGTATTTCTAAGGTAATTGAGTGTCGAACCCATGGGGATTAGTCATTATAACTCCTTAACTCACAATGATTAACGCTTAACCTGCAGACACAACTAGATGCTAACTTGACACTAAATGGAAAGTAAAATGCAGAAATGTGTATCTCACACTACTAAGTCATTTGGAGACTTAGCATTGTGAGAGGTGATTGAATTACGATGAGTGGTTATACAAGTTGATTGATTTGATGATCACACTACAATGCGCAAACGAAAATAGTAAACAAGTTCAATAAGGAAAGATGTTCGACTAGGGAAATTCCCGCTAACCATATGATGCATCAAACAATGTCCCGGTTTATGTAATGGATTAAAGTCCATTCACACAAGTAAATGTCCAAATCGTGACATTTTAGGTCACGTTTGGTTTCCACTGTAGAGAGATTGAGGAAGGCTATGACTAGCCAACATGCATCAAACTCTTTTAGATGTCAATCTTTAAACATGCATACTAAGTGTGCACTCAAAGTATACAAGATAGAAATTATTGATGAATAACACACAAAGAAACCTCATTCAAAGCAAAATAAAATTAGGTCGAAGTGTATATATTATCTAGACTTTATGTACGAGACTTCAAAAGTAGCCTCATAATAAAGTATTTAGCTACTCATAACGTATAGAAAAGAATCAAAATAATTCATGAGAAAATTGATACAAACAAATAGAAGAAGAATTGTTGCAGACACAATTTTGAATAGTCGAGATACGATTTTGACCTGTCAAACCTGGAGTTAGATAACCCTTTGTGCGGTTGTTCTCCCTGGCTCATCTCTTGATCCTAGAGTTGCTAATTATCCTCCCAAAAAATCCTAAAGAAAGTTTATATATTGGCTTGAATGGGCTAGTCCTTGTTCACTTGAGTTTAATCTTCTTTTAGTTGCAAGAGACATCGCATCTTTAATCCTATTCGCATAAGGAACCCTTCATTTAACTTATTTTCTTTATTTCCTCCACAAACCTAACAAAACAATAAACAAAAGTAATTTCACTTAAAATATAAAATAAGATCAAATATTGGGATCATTTGAGCACCAACAAGGTTTATAAATATGCAACCGTCAAACCGCTTATTTTGTCTGAATCATACGACAACAGTTCCTTTGCCCATATGTCTCCCTCTCATATTTCATCCACCTTATACATACCCTCATGGCTCCTCTGTCTCCCTTGCCTTCCGACTCCCTTGGTTCTCCCCCTATCCCACCTCCCTACAGCAACAATGGTTCCATTCCCACGAGTAGCTGAAAAATTGTCAGTACAATTTTGGAAGTGCGTAGTGGCATGTTCGGAGGAGTATGGATTTATTAGAAATATTTGAATTTTCTAGGTGAGAGTACTTCAAAGTTAAGGCGATGAATGGTGCATTGGAAGAAAGAGACGACGACTTATGTGAAGTTAGAAAATTTGTGCAAAGAGAAAGGGACACATTAGAGTACGTAGGCCTGGATTTGATTCAGAGTCGGGATTAACTCAGGAAAGAGAGGGCAACCAAACTGGTACATGCATGCCCCAAAACTCAATACGTTAGACTCAAGAGAGAACAATCTCTCGATCCTTACTAGAAATGTGGCCACAAAAGTCACTAACGAGGGTGGCGATTTCTTGCCGAAATCATACTTTTCGATTCCCTCGATCCCCTCTACTCGAGCTACTTCCGTCGGAACCAAAGGTAGCTGAAGATAAAGCAGGGAAAGAGCTACCCATTATGACCAGTAAGACAACTAACGGTGGCCGGAAGATGTCGCATCGTTGGCCTAGAGCTCGGTGGCCACGGTCGCTCGCTCGCTTGAGAGAGCACCGGCACTGCTTAAGTCAAACATGGAATGGAAAGTGCATTCGGGTCCTCTTTGCCACTTCCCTTGGGAAGGTCCGAGAAGACAATCGTGGACTCTGTGCAAGCTCACTGGCAACGAGCAGATCAATCGAAAATCGAAGAGAAACTACCCAATTCCGATAGGAGATTGCCAATGATACAATGAGAAAATTTAGATCATGTGCGTGGTGTGCAATATCTTCATTTCGTGGAATAAATATTTTGTTTTATGCATACCTCTATGGTGAGGACTTGATGAGTTCCTTCTTATAAAACATAATTAATATATATGAGTAGATCAATTTTGTAAATTGTCACCCCAATTGAAAATTGTTAAGGTGTTAAACAAAATCAAATCAATGCAGGAACCGAATTTGTTAAACATAAACCGTTTATGTTCCCTTGATAAATCATAATTATGTATCCCCTCACGATGTTTGATCTGATTCGACTTTATAGAAATGATCTACTTATGTATGGATAAACATCTAACAATTGATTTTTCAAAATTAGCACACTACATTTTGAGCTCACACGTGTAGACCTTCGTGCGAAACCTTTTTTGTTTTACAAACAATTTTAAGTTTATAATTGATAAGGATCTCCTATATTTATAACGAGTTTCTATTATATGTAAAAAAAATAGTTAGGATGATCGCTAAATTTTGCTATGATGAATAATTTAGTCACTCAATTTTCAAAAACACAAGAGATCCTTGATTTTGTCATTATGTTCGTTTCGGACGGGGTCAATTTTTCTTCTTCTTCACTAGTTTCGCTGCTTTGATGATACCGAAGAATTTTTTTGCTTCTCATTCCGGGGCAGAGGGTTTATATCATCACCATTACAATCTCTCTCTATGATTCTCACGAGCTCGTCGTGACCGCGCACCGGGTCGGATCTCCGATTAGGTATATTCTCCTCACTCTCTCTCTTCTCCTCTCTAATTAGGGCTTCGATTACAGTAACCCCCCAAAAACCTATCCCCTCCCTTTTCAGAATGTCCGGAGCTTCATCGTTTTTTGTTGTTGTTGCCCTAATTCCAATACCAGACGCCGTCATTGAAACTTTCTGAGCTTGAATTTCGATTTTTCAGTGAGATTGCATGGTAGTGGCTTTAATGAGATGGCAGCTTCTTCGCAAAACGTCGAGCTGGAGGCAGCCAAGTTTCTTCATAAGCTCATTCAGGATTCTACGGATGAGCCGGCCAAGCTTGCCACCAAGCTCTACGTGGTTCGTGTTCCTCCTCATTGTTTTTTTTCTTTTTTTTGATTGAATTATGCTCTGTATGCGGTTTTCAACTTCTTCGTCTAGTCATTTGAGCTGTTTTATATGAGAAATGCAGATACTTCAACACATGAAGTCGAGTGGCAAGGAACATTCCATGCCGTATCAAGTGATATCGAGGTAGAAATCTGACTCTATTTGACTTGTATGAGGCTAACTAGGAAGTTGCACATATAGTCATAGTCATCCGGTTGTTTTGACCTGTTTTGGAACCTTAAACCGATGCTAGACTTGATGTGGGTTTAGTTAACCCTTATGACTTTGAAAGTAAGTATATTTGGTAGTTTCGACGTGATTTGATGGACATGGACCACATTTATTTTGACTGCGAGGCATAGATCTTAGCTTATGAGAGGAAGGGTAAATGTGCTATATAGAATAATTAGTCTCTCTTTGAATGTTATATTAAACTAACTTGTTAGCTCTTTTTCATCAACTGTTTTTTCTCTTCTTTTCTGGTGTAGTTGATCTTACTGCTGCCTAATGCTGTAGTGCTGGTCTGATATGCTCAATTTATTGTCTAATATAATAGTTCTTTGATATCATTGTCACCGTGATTTGTTTTTCCTTCCTTAGCATGTCGATGTGGGTTATCACTCGTTTTGTTTGTGAGGGGGAGTTTCCTACCGTCTTTATTAACTATTTTCCTTGATCTACCTAGGGCCATGGAAACTGTAATTAATCAACATGGACTTGATATAGAGGCTTTGAAGTCATCACGCGTTCCTTTGTCTAGTGGAGCTCAAACAGGTAATCTATGAGGTGCATTTTAATTTTCTAATCAGCTAGCTTCTCTACATTTTTGCTTGGTCCTTTGAGGTGATTGGGTCAACATATTGTTCCAGGGTCTTCTCAGGCTGCTGGAGCTGCAAAAGATTCCAATCCAGGCTTGGGGGAAAATGAGGTGTCTAAGATGGATCCATTTTCTTCAAGCAGACCACCTGCTGGACCTATCGGTACAGGGCATGAGTATTATCAAGGATCTGCAACTCATCGAAGTAGTCAGTCTTTTGATCATGAAAGTCCTTCTAGTTTGGATTCTAGGTCTGCCAATTCACAGTCCCATGAAAGGCGTGATACTGCAAACAGGGACAAGCAGGTGAATTGGAGTGATGGTAAAAAAGCTGCCACTAAGAGGAAAAGGGCAGAGTCTCCTCTACCCACGGAATCACAACATGATAACCCTCAAAGTCTTGATACTATGGACACTGGGGGTAATACGAGGAAGGGGAAGATAACCAAAGGTGAACCACCAGCTGGATTTCCTATAAAAAGTGGTGAACATGCTAATTATAATTTTGTTGCCAGTAGTGGTCCAATGGAGCATTTCAATTCACAGTCTGGAAGCATGAGACCAATGGTTAGAGTAAAGCAAGAGGGTCATTTAGCAGAAAGGCAGGATTTGGCCAACAGCAATTTGGCGGCCCGGGCTGCAAGTTCAAAGCACCTTGAAGAACTTGAAATGTCCTCTATTCATAATGCTTCAGCACAGCAGCATGCTGCTTCCCTTCCTCCTCCAAATGACTCTATGGGTGTGTGGAGTCAAAATAAAGCTGGGTTTTCATATGAGAAGTCTCAAGTGCCCAGATTTGCTTCTAATGTTGTCCCTGGTAATATGACAGCAGACATTTCCCTGCAGCAGTTAACTACTCAATTATCTGGATCAAGTAAGAATTTGGAGAAGTTAAACATTACTGTTATAGTTGTGGAATACCTTGTTAAATAGCAACATGTATCTTAGTTTTTGAGCTGGAAATGATGGAGATGAACCAAACTTAATCAGGATCGTGAAGTATAATTTGGACCCAGAATTATGCCTTTGAATAATCCATTGGCCCGTTATTTGGTTTTGATATTCACTTTAGTTTTGGCCACGGTCAACTTATTGGACCAAGAATTATCTATATTTTACTATGGTATTTTCATTTGTCTTTGTTTTCATTTTTGGAACTAAAGTTGATCTTATTAATGAGGCTGAACCGCCTAAATAATGTCCTGGGTCATT
Organism: Geum urbanum; assembly: GCA_946800695.1. Classification (NCBI taxonomy): domain Eukaryota; kingdom Viridiplantae; phylum Streptophyta; class Magnoliopsida; order Rosales; family Rosaceae; genus Geum; species Geum urbanum. The sequence goes on along the minus strand of OX327003.1, from coordinate 44,991,343 downwards.
GAATGACTAAGACTACTGTGTCACGGTGGAAACTCAGGTTCTCTTAGCAAAATTCAAGGAGGTGTGCCAGGTTCGTCAAGTTCGTATCAAGTAGGAGAACCACCAGCATTCTCAAGTCCAATGCAGTATGGTGGGACCCTTCCCTCAATTGGAAAGGCTATGGATCATGGTGGGGGAAATGCTAATATGTTAGCAGATGCAAATAAGGTGGGGCAGGTACTTAATTTTATATTATGCTTTCTGTGTTTGAGCAAAACAAGGGCACGTGTTCAATTGTGAGGTTGTGGCTATCATGCTAAACTTTACCTGTTGTTTTTTGTGTTCCCCGTAATGTGTAAGGTGTGTAAGCAATCAAAAGGAAACATTAACGTTATTGGACGGACACACACACACACACACACACCCCATTTTGCTTCTTTCACTTGTAGGGAAATCAGTCTATTTAATTATATGTTTGTCTTGTATGTGTGCCTGACTTAAGTTTCTTGTTGGCTTACTATTACGTGCTACCTTGTTGTGTTGCTTGACGTTCTAGATTTGTTTTGCTTGAATAGCAACACTGCTGTTTGAAAGCTTGAATTGATTTTCTTTTGCTACATGATGTTTTGTCAATAGGCTGGCAGACAACATAATCAATTGGAAATGAGTGTGGTGAGAAGTGCTGGTTCTAGAGATACTGGTAAATCTCCTGTCCATGTGGCCTCTGCATCCTCTGGCATGCCTTTCAAGGAACAGCAGTTGAAACAGCTCAGAGCACAGTGCCTTGTCTTTTTAGCCTTCAGGTAATTGTTTTCTGTTTTGGATCCGATGTTATCAAATTGAAATCTCCGTCTTGATTGGATTCAGTTGCGGTTTTCTCAATGCAGAAATGGTTTGATGCCAAAGAAACTTCACCTTGAAATTGCGCTTGGAAACATTTTACCCAAAGAAGGTATGTTTTTTTTTTGGCAACTCGGCTGTTCTCATTAATAATATTCCACATGACTAGAGAGCAGTACCTTTGGATTATCAGCCGCGACGTGTTAATATATTAAGTTCAGGTGGCAATACAGATGGGCCTCGAAAAGACTTCATTGACCATAAAGGAAAAGCACAGTCTTCATATGAGTCCATGTCTGACACTAGTATCCCATTTGGAAGACTTAACCATGAAAAAGAAAATGATAAAAGTGCCATTTCTACTGAAAACATCCTAGAGACTGACTCCTTGGTGAAAGAAACTGAGAGCCCACAAAAAGAGGAAAATAATGGCCCATCTCCAGATCAGTGTTTGCCGAAAGCAGAAACTCAGGAGACCACAGCTTCACAGACATGTTTGACTGTGGCATCCCAGCAGCCTGACTCGGATGCAAGACACAGTTTAACTGTTAACCCTGTGGAAAATGTAGAGACTGGCCATCTGCAAGCTGGAAGGGCCAATCCAGCTTCTTGTCTGGAGGGCATGAACAAGCAGAACTCTGAGATGAGTAGCTGGGCTGGGGTTGGCAATCAAAGTGAAGTTTCCAGAGTGTTGCCGGCTTCTGCTAGTCAACCGGAGAATGTTCCTGAAAGAAAAGATCACTTGCCCGGCCATTTCCAAAGTCTAGGTAATAGTGTTTTGGGGAATCAGCATGCTGACATTCACCCAGCTTCTTTTTCATCAAAAGATCGTTGGAAGCAAATATCTGCAGTTGGAAGCGATCATCACCCTGTAATTGCATCAAAGGATGTGCAATTGATGCCAAAGCATGTTACCAAGGGTGAGAAAAATATCTTAATTTCTCACTATATATATTTATTCTCTTTTTAACCAATGGTAGTGTTTCTGGTATATGTGATGTACATCATCCAATGCAATCTGTTTTTTGTGATAGAAGCCCACTAGTCTCCCAAAAATTAGTTCCTCTCGTCTATCACAATTCTTTCACTTGTTTACTGCAGAACAATTAAAGGCGAATAGCCCAGCTCATGTTGAATCTGCACCTTCACCAAAGTACACAATGTCAGAGAAGTGTATTATGGATAAGCAGAAACAGAAGCTCCTAGATGAACAAACTTGGACTCTTAAGCATCAGAAAGCAAGGGAAAAAATTGCAAGTTCTTTTCACAAGTTAAAGGTCCGTTAAGTTTCCATATACTGCTTTTGAAACTTCTTATCCTATTTGGTTGTCAAACAAACTTTTTCAATAATGTAAGGCTGTATGCGATGGGATTGCATTACTATAAGGCGACCATGATCATTACATTTCTTTACTGGAGTTTTCTTTTCGTAGTTGCTGAAGAGTAAATCTAACTTTGCTTCTACATTTGTGAGTTGTAAGATGCTGAAGTGTGCCTTTAAAAACAATATCGGAACCGATTTTGCTAAAAAGACATAGCTGCCATTTAAATGTGTTGACACTTAATAAATGTAACCTTCTTCTAAATTCAAAAAGAAAAATGGATTGTCTAGGAGAACTTCTTGTTGCTGATTCCCAAATTGTTTCCTTTTTTTGTTTTTGAGTGGCATTAAGACAATGAGAGTCTAGTTTTGTAGGTATTGCTCGGAGCAATATTCCCTAAATCCACTTTATTGTTGGTGCTTATATATTCCGCTCTACTGGAGGGGTGTAATTCTTGGTGTCAGTTTGCTTCTTTAGAAAGCTTGCACCTCATAACTTTCTAGAGAATAGATATCATGAATTAAACGAATGAGTGATACGTTACTGTCATGATAATAATGTTGAATAGCAGGAACAAAGATACACATGAGATGTTAATTGACGCATTGTACCGTGCAATTGTACTAGAGGAAAAAATTATTTAATTGCATGATATGTTCTCAAGTGGTTCTGCATGATATGTTCTCAAGTGGTTCAAGTGTTTAACTATCTTTGGCATGTATTTGGACAAATCATCCATGAATAGGAAATTATTTTGTACTTATTATGTTTGCCTTTTAAGTTATTGTGTCTGATAAGTGATCTGCAAATCAGGATTAACAAATTGGTAGTGCAGTTTTAAGAGGAAAGTACCTGCTAAATTCGCATATAAATCTCGCTGAATTGTTGTTTGCTGGGACCGGTGGTTGAAATTATCCCAAGTGTCTTGCACCACATAAGGCTTGGACATATTTCCTTTTTCTATTTTGTTCTTATCTTAATGTAGAAGTTTGTAAAGAAGGCAGATACTTGCCCTAGCCTAACCCACTATTTGGCGAACTAGTCTACTTAAACTCTTATTCTCTGAAATATAAATTGTTATGAGATTCGGTGGATTCTTTGCATGATTAGACATACATATGTGTATATATATATGTATATATGTGTGGGTGTCTACTTCAACCCTGAAGTATAATTTGTCACTAAATTCATTGCATCAATTGTGCTTGCTTTTGCATGATTAGACATATATATGTATGTGCATGTGCGTATATATTAGCAAATAGGTAAATAAGTGAAATCCATGGTCTGTTAGGTTTATTTATACTTTATGATACTGTATGTTTCTCATATCCTGTATCTTAATGCTTATGCTGCAGCTAAATGTGAGCTCTTCTGAAGATATATCTGCAAAAACAAAAAGTGTCATAGAACTGAAAAAACTACAACTGTTGGAACTGCAACGCCGTTTAAGGAGGTAACTGATAATTAAAAGATTTCCAAATTTCTCCATTTCACTTAACTTCCCCACTTTGCACAACGTATTGAAGGATTCATTTAGTTGTTACCTGCTTATTTGGTTCGACTTCAATTTTAAGTTAAAATATGAAGTATGTTGTTTCAGATAGGACTATCTAATGTCTATCATGTTCTTCACCGTCTAATTATGTGCAATATTTGTTGTTTTTTCCTTCTTCATTCTTCTTTTTGTCCTTATTTTGATTGTTTCCTGTACAAATTAATGTGTTGTCTTATTTGGGCAGTGAATTTTTAAATGATTTCTTCAAACCAATCAATATGGAGATGGACCGTTTGAAATCTTTTAAGAAACATAGACATGGTAGGAGGATCAAACAAGTTGAAAAGTTTGAGCAGAAGATGAAGGAAGAACGACAAAAGAGAATTCAGCAGAGACAAAAGGAATTCTTTGGGGAGATAGAAATTCACAAGTATGTATTCCGTTTTTGTACAATATTTTCCAATTGTATTAATCTTGATTGTTTCAAGGGAGCTGGAATATTTTTATTTCCCTAACCATTTGCTCTGAATTGTGATGAATGCCTTTTGACTTGCTATTATATGTGGACTCAGAGAAAGACTAGATGATGCATTCAAATTGAAGAGAGAGCGCTGGAAGGGTTTCAACAAGTATGTAAAGGAGTTCCACAAGAGGAAAGAACGTATCCATCGTGAGAAGATTGATAGGATCCAACGTGAAAAGATAAACTTGTTGAAGATTAATGATGTGGAGGGTTATTTGCGAATGGTGCAGGTACGCTCTGCATATACTGCTGTTGGGAGTGCATCTGCCTTTCTAATTTTTTTTTTCTTATTAGTTTTTTGGCACTCATGATAGGATGCCAAGTCAGACCGTGTTAAGCAACTTCTCAAGGAGACAGAAAAGTATCTTCAAAAGCTTGGGTCGAAGCTACGTGATGCAAAGGCTTTGGCAAGTCGATTTGAGCATGGTATGGATGAAAGTGGAAATGCAAGTGTTGTAGACAAAAGTGAACCAAGTTTGGACAATGAAGACGAAGGTGACCAGGCAAAGGCAAGTTTCTTCATTGTGCAGTTCAATTCTTGTTAAAATTTGTTCTCATTTAGTTATATTCATGTCTTGCAGCATTACTTGGAGAGCAATGAGAAGTACTATTTGATGGCTCATAGGTATATATTTTTCTTTATTTCGGTTTTGCTTATATTGCTAGCTGCTTTATAGTTCAGAGGTCTGAAGTCTCTCACTGACAATATTTTTTGGTGGACAAACTTGGTTATATTTGGCTCCCTCTATCTTTCTAAGGATTTTAAAGAATATCGTCTGTCCCTCATTATGCTAAACTGGCAAACCACGGTAGTATAGATCCCTAAGATTGGTGTGAGTTTTTTAACTGAACTGCTAAGTTTCACTCCTAGCTGTCATAAACAGGTTTCAGCGGACCTCTTGTCCGTTTCCTTGTATGCCTTTTGTTTTTCTATAAAAAGCCGTTTCCTATTAAATAAAAAGAATGTTTCTTTTCTTGACTACCTACCTATAAGTGTGTAACTTGGGGTGTTTTGAGGCCCCTTCTGTTTACTGCTTTGTGGTGTATCTTACAGTCAATCTTTTATTTTGCAGTATAAAGGAGAGCATTGCAGAGCAGCCATCCTTTCTTCAGGGTGGGAAATTGAGAGAGTGAGTAAAATGCTTGAAATTAAGTTTGTATCATGATCTTGATCCGTGTAAAGAAGGATATTTTTTTTCTCAGTTTATGGCTAAATCGTTTCCCTTGGGGATTGGGGGGAGGGGGGAGGGGGGAGGGGGGGGGGACCTTCATGCAATATTGTTATTCTGTCACTACTATGAATTCTTTTATCTGTTCGTAATAGTAGTTATCTACTGTCAGGTATCAAATGAGTGGCTTAAGGTGGTTGGTATCGCTATACAACAATCATTTGAATGGTATTCTTGCTGATGAAATGGGCCTGGGTAAAACTGTTCAGGTAGGGATTGATTTTGTGTCTCCCCGTAATCTATCCTGCACTTTTTCAGTTAAACCCAGCATCTTAAACACAATTTTTTTTCCAGGTTATTTCTTTAATCTGTTATCTGATGGAAACAAAAAATGATCGAGGACCTTTCCTAGTGGTTGTGCCATCTTCAGTTTTACCAGGATGGGAATCTGAAATTAACTTTTGGGCCCCTACTATTAATCGCATTGTCTATTCTGGCCCCCCAGAGGAGAGGCGTAGGCTATTCAAGTAATTACATCGAAGCTTGATAGTCTTCATTTTTGTTTCTTGTTTTTAGTTGTAATATAGCTGAGAAGTTGCTTTATTTTGCAGGGAAAGAATAGTTCAACAGAAATTTAATGTCCTCCTTACTACATACGAGTATCTAATGAATAAGCATGACAGACCAAAACTCAGCAAAATCCATTGGCATTATATTATAATTGATGAAGGCCATCGCATAAAGAATGCTTCTTGCAAGTTAAATGCTGACTTGAAGTATTATCAGAGTTCGCACAGATTGCTGCTAACTGGAACTCCACTACAGGTTTCAGGCTCTCTTTTCTTTCCCTCATGTATATTGTTCACACTTCTTCTTTTGCCAGGGTTTATTTAATCTATGCTATCTTCACACTTCTTTTGATTGTCTGTTTGGCTAGAATAACCTTGAGGAGTTGTGGGCGCTACTAAACTTCTTGTTGCCTAATATATTCAACTCGTCTGAGGATTTCTCTCAGTGGTTCAACAAACCATTTGAGAGTGGTGGTGATAGCTCAGCTGACCAAGTAAGCTTTCATATGATATTTCGGAATTTGACACCTTAACATCTTCTATGTCTTCAGTTGCACTATATTCTAATGCTCATGTTTTTTTTAATTCTTTTGTTGATAAGGCCTTATTATCTGAGGAGGAAAATCTATTGATCATAAACCGTCTCCACCAAGTGCTTCGACCATTTGTTCTTCGGAGGCTGAAACATAAGGTTTTCATTTGTGTCTTGTGCTTGTCAGATGTATCAGAGTTCATATGTTCTTAAATGGCAAAAGAAATTCTGGTTTTTGTCTTACTATGTCATGCCTGTATTCGTGTACATGCATGCATCTCTACAGTACTTTGGAATTGTTTTGTTTATATAATTTTTCAGCAGGTGTCTGGTCAAGGAAGCTGTTTCATATGATATTTTTGCAACAATTTTGGAATTTCACTAATCTGTTTCTTCTAAGAAAATCCCATTTATGTCGGTCATTTTGTAATAATGCTTTGTCTGTACATTCATTGTGGACATGGACAATGAAGCAACAAAACATGATAATGTGCTATTATGGAGGTAGAGGCAGTGCTATACAAAATTTTGAGTTTCCAATGTTAATCTCTGTGAAGCTGATACTGCTTGATTGATGTGATAGGTTCCATATCCAGCACTGGACCAATGATTTGAGCAATATATTTCTCTGTTTTCTCAGGGCCATAGCCACATTGCATTTTTTTCCATAAACTATTTGATTTAACGATGAAAGTATTTCTGACAAATTTCCAAAGTATTTGTTGTAGAAGGTGCTAGATTTTTTGAATATGGCTATGTATTTTTTGGATTCAGAAAGTCAGTAATTTGAACTGCTAAGTTCCCTCCGCCCTAGCTGCCCTATCTAGTTTTGAGCGGACCTGTTGTCCGCTTCCTTGTATGCTTTCTGTTTTTCAATAAAAAGCTGTTTTTTAAAAAAAAAAAAATGTTTGTTGGTTGGGCCTTTGGGCTGTGTTTGTAACCAGAAAAAGAAAAAAGAAATTCTCTATTGACTGTCCCACTTTTGATATGGAAATGTAGATTATATTTCACCCAAACTTTTGGAAACATTTGGAGTTTACGGTTTACCTTATGTTAAGCGTCCTATTGAAATTTTGAGCTTTGGAAATCACTATGCTGATGTGTTTGCATTTTACACTTTTTGCCAGGTCGAGCATGAACTACCCGAAAAGATTGAGAGACTTGTGAGATGCGAGGCTTCTGGTTATCAGAAGCTTTTGATGAAGAGGGTAGAGGATAATCTGGGTTCCATTACTAATTCAAAGGTAGTTTTAGTTCTTACTTCCATAAAGCAAAGGAAAACTCCAATTTTTTTTCTTACCATGCACATATTATTTTCAGGCCCGGTCAGTGCACAACTCTGTCATGGAGCTTCGAAATATATGCAATCATCCATATCTCAGCCAGCTTCATGTCGAGGAGGCATGTTCTTTACCTCCTCATTTAAAGTTTTTCATTTCTTGTGAAGGAAGTGAGAAGAGAAAATATTTGATTATCACCTTGTAAACTGAAGATAGTTACTTTGGTTCCCACAAGTGTCCTTTGAGGATTAATTCTTACATTTTCCTTTCTTTTGTGTGATCTGTATGCTTTCTTCTGGCTAAACTTGCTTTCTGACTGCTACTTTCAGATTGATAACTTGATACCAAAGCACTATCTACCACCAATTATAAGGCTCTGTGGGAAGCTTGAGATGTTAGACCGATTACTTCCCAAGCTAAAAGCAACGGATCATAGGGTATGTACTGCTATTTATACATTTCTTGCCACTTGATTTGTTGGTTTTATTTTGTTTGTTCATCATTTATTTATTTATGTTTCTAAAGTCACATTATATGATGCAAGCTGCAAACTACTGAAATTTTCCGTGTGCAGGTTCTTTTCTTTTCCACAATGACTAGGCTACTTGATGTCATGGAGGAATACCTCAGCTATAAACAGTACAAGTACCTCAGGTTGGATGGACACACATCTGGTGGTGATCGTGGAGCCCTTATTGATATGTTCAATAAACCAGATTCTCCCTTTTTCATATTCCTTCTCAGGTAATCCTCAATACTCTGTTCACATGTGTTGACATGTGTCTGCACGTGTGCTTCAGTTTTCGGAATTTCCATTAGATAGTACTGACATCTATGAGAACTTGTTAGCATTCGAGCTGGTGGTGTTGGTGTGAATCTTCAAGCTGCAGATACGGTGATAATATTCGACACGGACTGGAATCCACAGGCAAATTCCGAATTGCTGTACATTGAATATAGTTTGTATCTGGGAGATGGATTTCTAAAACTTTAGTTGTTTCGTTGGTGAATTGTCAGGTTGATTTGCAAGCGCAGGCTAGGGCTCATAGAATTGGCCAGAAGAGGGATGTTCTTGTTCTTCGATTTGAAACGGTAAGTCATGTGCCATGCACTGGGTTTTGTGTAGTCTGCTGATAGAGTCATCAATGAGCACTCCTTTCCTTATATTTTAATCTATGGAGCAGAAAAAACGATTTGAGACTCAATATATATATATATGTGTATATGTATACATGCCTTAACTGTTCCTATATGTTTTAGGTTCAAACTGTTGAAGAACAAGTAAGAGCTGCAGCTGAGCACAAACTGGGAGTTGCTAATCAGAGCATTACTGCTGGTTTCTTTGACAACAATACAAGGTCAGTTTGATATTTTCTATGATAAGCTCTCTGGTATGTCATCTGGATTAGTTCATAAATGCTCTGAATATTGGTTTATCACAGTGCGGAAGATCGAAGAGAATATTTGGAGTCACTTTTGCGTGAGAATAAGAAAGAGGAAGCTGCACCTGTATTGGATGATGATGCTTTGAATGACCTCCTAGCTCGCAGGTAGATGTAGTTTGATCATTTCTAGTGTTTTTCTATCTGAACTATTTGATAAGCTTGTATAGCTATAGGGTTTCATTCTTTCACAAATCATCCAAGCACGCCAACGGGAACTCATCTTTCCTGCTTTCAATATAAACTTGTCCATCATAAGTTAGCAGAACAATTCTGGAGGGTTTTGGAATATAATTAAATTTTACTATTACTACCCTTTCGTCTGATAAGAAACATCATTGTATAAGTGTATCATTAAGAGAGGAACAGAGAAATGAGCAGTGGACAGGATGTGCAAAGCAACAAATAACAATAGAAAGACAAAAATGACTCCTATTAGGAATCGTAATTGGATGTTAACATGCAAATTCTTCGTATTCTTCATGGTTTACCTCATTTATGTCATTGTTTCTTTTATTTGTCTGGCTTTCAAGATAGCTACATGTTCTCCCAACATAGGAAAAGTACTTAATGTTGTTAGTATCCCTCTTGCAGTGAGTCAGAAATTGATGTCTTTGAATCAGTTGACAAAAGAAGGCGAGAAGAAGAGATGGTATTTACTTGCTTGCACTCAATGACCGCTGTGCGGGCTCCTTAAAGATGTCTGATGCTACTTATGTCTTTTGGGATGAATGACTTAGAAATTTCACTTTCAGGCATCATGGAGGAAGTTAGCATGTGTACAAAAAGATGGTTCTGAAACCTTGCCTCTCTTGCCTTCTCGTCTTGTAAGAGAGGATGACTTGAATGAATTCCGTGAAGCAATGAAGATATATGAGGTCCCAAAGACGGGTCAAGTTTCTACTGCTGGGATGAAGCGTAAGGGTCAGGCTTTGGGGGGACTCGATACCCAGCGATATGGAAGAGGCAAACGGGCAAGAGAGGTTTGTTTGTCAAATTCAAGGCTAATTATTAAAGTGTTTTCATTCCGACTCCAAAATGCTATCTAAAGTTTGTTTTTTGTTTTGTTTTCCTAAATACTCTTTAGGTTCGTTCATATGAAGAGCAATGGACTGAAGAGGAATTCGAAAAGTTGTGTGAGGCTGAGTTGCCTGATTCTCCTGAAAAAGCCATGGAAAAGGTTACTGCGTCAACCTTGCCGAAAGATGAAAGTGGCTCTATGATGGTTATGTATGAAAGTTCAGTTTCTACTCCCACTCAACCAGACATGCTACCACCTGCTGTTGAGATGCCACCTGCAGTTGAGCTCACACAGAAAAGTAAAGAGTTGACTCCACCTGCTAAGCGGGGGCGTGGCAGGCCGAAAAGAGCAACGCTAAATCAATCACCAGCTGCAGCTGTTCCCACTGCACCAGCTGCAGCTGTTCCCACAGCACCTGCTGCAGCTATTCCCACAGCACCTGCTGCAGCTGTTCCCACAGCACCTGCTGGAACTGTCAAAGTGGATACAGGGGCAGATAAAGAAGTGGTACCTAGCTGTGTAACAAACTCAGCCCAAGATTCTGTGCCTGATTCCGTCGATATTGATGGTATTGCTGGAAGTGCGGGACATTGCGATACTGTGGCTTCACCTAGCACTCATTCTAAGCCTTTTGTTTCTGTTACTCCCACCCAAAATACTACTATTAGCCCGTGCGCACCCACGCTAGTGAGAGGAAGAGGTCGGAAACCTAAGAGTGGAGAAGCACCCCGGCGTAGAGGAAAGAAACAGGGGACGGTATCACCCGGTTCTGATCCAATACAAATTGAGCATGGACAGAAGACATCTGCGAATCCATTAAAAAATGAGCTCATTGGCATGAGTAAAGCCGTGTCTACTATTCCCGCTGTCCAAACTCCTGTTCCTTCTCCCATTCCTGCAAAAGGTGCCGAAGGGACCGGTCATCCATCTGGCATTGTAATGGTTTTGAGTTCTGAGTCCACCCTTCTTGTCCCATCTGTTGCTCCTTTATCTCAACCTTCCCTTACTGTACCTGTGAAAATGAAAGCGGAAAGTCAGAAGGTTGAAAGTGGTGTAGGAGCTCCCCGCCGTAGGGGGAAGAAACAGGTGCCAGCATCACCAGATGTCTCAGTTGGCCATGATTTGATACCAAATTTGCTTCCACTGGATAAATCAGGGGATTCACCTGGGTGCAGAGACATAGACATGAGAAGTAAGCAAGAGCCTGATGGTTTGACTGGTGAGAATCTAAATTCAAATAAACAATCATTTAAGTCAGTCCAAAGTCCAAACTAATACAAGCTCATCCACTGTGCATGATCCTTCCATGAGATCCCTGGGAAGATGCTGTTCATTTTTGTATGTCTGGATATATCTTCATTATTGAATTTAAGATGAAACAATGTGAACATTTATGAAAATTTTAAATTGCAGGCCCTGCATCTGGAGAAAGTCCAAACCTAAAAGAAGCGTTACCGGATAATTCTAAACTTAAGAATGACAAGGTTTCTGGACATGAAGGTTCTACCACACCAGCTGTTTTATCAAATGAGATTATTTTGGAATCGAATAAGAGTTGTACTTTGGAGGATAAAGCTTGTCTGGCAATTCCAACAGTTACTGAATCACCAGTTACTTGTCCCTCAACTGATTCTGTTCCCGTTTCGACTACCTTTGAAGGCACCGGTGAGGCAAAAGATCATGGTGCTGATACTTCCCATAGCTATCAGTCACAGAATTCCTCTTCTATGCTTCCTACTTCCCAGTCCATCACTCCTAGCTCTTCGAAACCCTTGGAAGTAAAAAAACAGGGTCGAAAGGCTTCGATCAGACCTGAAGCACCCCGACGCAGGGGGAGGAAGCAGGCTCCTTCATTACCAGCTGTGGCCGGTAGCCCAGCAATTGATGATCCAAAATTAAGTTCTCAATTACAGAACATATCTTCTAGTACATTGGTGAGTAAGATTGCTGCAACAGGAAGTAAGCAGGGTAGTGATGGGCAAGACCTGTCAAATGTTTTTCAATCCCAGACAAGTCAAGCCCTTTTGGCTAGCCGGTTAACTGATTCTGATCCAAAAAGAAAAGAGCAGCCAACCCATCCTACCCAAAATAAGCAGCCAATCCCAGCATCAACGAATGATAATGCTGTAGGGTCCTCTGATAAGAGTTCTACTCTTGGACGTATCCAGACTGCTAATGTAAACGATGTTGCTCGTGTAATGAAAGAGGTCTTTTCCGGCACACGTTTGTCAAAAGCCATCATTTCCGAGTCATTTGGGAGAGAAGGTAGGATTTCCCCCCGTGTACCTTTATCAACAGTATCAACTAAGTCTCTGGTGGACATGGCCGAAAACCATATTTTGGAGGATAAATCATCTTCTGGTGTGCCGACAACTGAAACAGCATCCCCTGTATTCGACCTTCATGTAAAGCACAGAAAACAATGTGGGATTGAGACTCCCACAACTGGGGTTATGGACGAAGATGCTGCATTGAATGAAACTCATGTTCCCATCGCTAGTATTGACATGCCTGAAAACATAGCTATTGTTGGCTCCACTACAGCTGATTCTAATCAGCACTCTCTTAATGATTTGATTAAGGCGAAAGAAATTGAGACTTGCATGGTTCGCACTCCTCAGGCATTACCTCCAAATGTTGGCGTGCCTGATTCTAATATAGGAGACTGTGGGGCTGGGGTAAGTCTGCCTTTGGGAATTTCAGCAGAGCATTCCAAGTTTCTAGCAGATTCTGAAAACAATACTGATCCTTCATCAGAAGTGTCTCCTAAATCCGCTTCTGTTAACTTGGGGGTCGATGATTTCCCCCCGGTGTCCATGTATATAGAAAATATTAGTGGTCATCCTGGAAGACCAGTACAAGTGGAGGAAGAAAAGAAAAATGATGAAGATTTACTAGGAGAGATGGAAGGATCTGCTGTAGAAGGGGGTGTTCAAGTGGTTGATTCTCAGGTTAGTGGGTCTATGCCTGAAAAGATGTTGAAAACTGTGGTTCCTCCGCCATTATTCGTCACACAACAAGATGGTATTGAGGGCACTTCTGACATGGATACCAAAATGAATGAATTAAACTGCAATGATGATAAAATGGTTATGGAGACTTCCAGGTTTTCAGCGGGTTTGCCAGAAGGTAAGGGTGTTGAAGAAAAGATTCAGGGCTATTCTGAGATGGGTGCAACTGGCTGCTCGGCAACACCAGTGGAGCTGAATGGTTCAGGATCTCAGATGGATGATCTTTTGAATGCGTCCAAGGTTAGTTGTATTTACTGGTTATAAAGATACAAGTATATATAGTCCTGTAATCATTGTACTTTACATTCCACTCCAAATTACTAGAGGTGAGAGTCAATGTGTAAACATTTGAAATATAGCACGAAGATTGGACAACTTAGAATTGAAAGCTTGATTATTGATAGAAACAAGGAACAAATATAACTACATTTAAACGTGTATTTGTTGCCAGTGTTACATGGACACTGAGGGGAAGGTGATATGCTTGTATAGATAAAAGAATGATCCCTCACTCAAATACAAATAACAAAAGGACAGAACCTTGCTAGTCTCTTGATGCAGTTCCTACCGAACCGAATTATAAAATGTAATGTATAGTAGTAATATATGATAGCGCCCACTTTTTACATGCAAGAAAATAAGAAGTCGTTTGTTTTCATATCTCAGGTTGGCCTGGTGGTTCAAGAAAATTTAATTTCGAGAAACATTAATTTATCGGCATCCTCCTTACCAACTGAAGGAAGAGAAGTCAAGAATTTATCTGAAAACATTGAGCAGCCTCCAGTTACGTTGACCATGGGCAGTAATAGTGTTGAAGGCTCGTCCAAGGCAGGGCTTGTTGGTACCAAGTCACTGGAGACAGAACATAAAGCTGAAGTTATTGATGCTTCTCAGGATTCTAGGACACTGCCACAAAATGTGTCTGGAAACATGGATCAGCCCTTGGATACCTTGAACAAGGGGTCTGATAGGGTTGCCGCCTTATCTGAGCCAGGGCTTCCAGATAACTCTAAGTCGGGTAAGGAGTCATCTGAGATTTGTAGACCACTGCCGGAACATGTTTCTGGAAACATAGTTCAGCCTCCTGTTAATTCGATCATGGGAGGTGATAGTGTTGAAGACAAATCCGAGGCACAGCCTGTAGGCAGCATCAAGCCACCAGAGGAGTCAGAATGTGAAGCTAAAGTTGTTGAAGCTTTTGAGGTCTGTGGGCCACGGTCAGAAAGTTCGTCTGAAAGCATGGATCAGCCTCCAGTTACGTTGTCTATGGGGTGTGATAGTCTTGAAGACTCACCAGATGCAGGTCATGTAGGAAGCATCAAATCTCCAGAAGAGGTGGATTGTGAAGCTAAAGTTGGTGATACTTCAGTATCCGTGTCCTTGCCAGCAAATGCGTCTAAAATCATAGATTTGCAGCCATCTTCAACAGTGCAGGAGCTGGAATGTGAATCTAGAGTTGGTGTTGCATCTGAGGTTTGTGAGGCAATGGTTGAAATTTTACCCGAGAACATGGATTTGCAGCCATCGTCAGTAGTGCAGGATCCTGAATCTGGAGCTAAAGTTGATGATGCGTCTCCGAAATCCATTTCTGTTGACTTAATTGCCAATGCCTATTCCTCAATTTCTGTGGATACCGAAAAAATTAGTGTTCATCTTGGCAGTCCAGTACAAGTGGAAGAAAACAAAATTCGTGAAGATTTACTAGGAGAGTTGGAAGAATCTGCTATCGAAGGGGGTGTTCAAGTGGTTGATTCTCAGGTTAGCGGGTCTGTGCCTGGAATGATGTTGAAAACTGTTCCTTTGTCATTATCCTTCACACAACAACAAAGTATTGAGGGCTCTTCCGACATGGGTACTGAAATGGAAGAATCAAACTGCAATGAAGATAAAATGGTTGTGGAGATGCCCAGGTACTTGGGGGATTTGCCAGAAAGTATGGATTTTGAAGAAACTTGTGGCTTATCTGAGAAAGGTGCAGCTAGCTGCTCAGCAACAGAGGTGGAATTGAAGGGTCCAGGACCTCAGATGGGTGATACTTTGAATGCATCCAAGGTTAGTTGTATTTACTGGTTATAAAGATACAAGCATTATGTATATATAGATATATCTTGCAAACAAACAGAAAGCTCGAGTATCAACAGAAAAAGAAAGAAAGAGAACTACATAGACGCTGCTAGGAAGATGAAATGACGGTAACTTGTCTTTCAATGCAGTTCTGACTGAACCGAAGTATAAAATGTAATGTGTTTTAGTATTATATGATAGCACATATCACATGCATGAGCACTTGAAGGCCCTGTGAGTCTGTGACAGTCAAAAAGTTGAAGTAACAAAGAATCTGTTATGATTACGAGGTTGTTGGGGTGGAATAACTTTGGCCTAGACTAGTCAGATATCGGGCAGCTCTTTGGGCCTGTGCCTAAAGGTTTTTATATACTACTGCTTATCTTTCGTTCTGTTAGATTGGAAAGCCACCATCTCTAGGGCCCTAGGCTATGTAGCGGTTGTATGCTGTTTGTTGTATTTCTTTGTTTGTTCTGAGTAGAGCCTTGCTTTGCTGTTCAGCTATTTGTTTGCAGACATCTTGTTTACTTTTGCTTTGCCGTCTCTTTCTGTTTCCTTTCATTAAATGGTGCATCTTCAGAGTAAAATGAGTCGTATATTTTATATCTCAGGTTGGCCTGGTGGTTCAAGAAAATTTAATTTCCGAAAACATTGATTCATCGTCATTCTCCTTTGCAACTGAAGGAAGAGAAGTAGAATATTTATCTGCAAACATTGATCATCCTCCGGTTACATCGACCATGGTCAGTCATAGAGTTAAAGACTCGCCTAAGGCAGGGCCTGCAGGTAGTCCCAAACCACTGGAGTCAGAACAGGAAGTTAATGCTTCTCAGGGTTCTGGGACACTTTCACAAGATGTGTCTGGAAACATGGATCAGCCCTTGGATACCTTGAGCAAGGGGTCTGATAGTGTGGGTGCCTTATCTGATCCAGGGCCTCTAGATAGCTTTAAGTCACCCAAGGCTTCAGACTGTGAAGTTAAAGTTGGTGATGCTTCTGAGAATTGTGGACCACTGCCGGATTATGTTTCTGAAAATATGGATCAGCCCCAGGTTACATTGACCATGGGAGGAGATATTGTTGAAGACTCTTCTGGGGTAAGGCCTGTGGGCAGTTCCAAATCACTGGAGACAGAACTTGAAGCTAAAGTAAGTGATGCTTCACCAAATTCTGGGACACTGCCACAAAATGTGTCTGTAATCTTGGATGCGCCTGCGGATATCTTGAGCAAGCAGTCAGATAGTGTTGGTGCTTTATCTGATCCAGAGCCTCTAGATAGGTCTAAGTCATCTCGGGCTACTTTGACCAGGGGAGGTGATAGTGCTGAAGTCTTTTCTGAGGCAGGGCCTGTGGGCTGTCCCATTTCACTGGAGACACAACATGAAGCTAAAGTTAGTGATGCTTCTCAGGAGTCTGGGACACTGCCACGAAATGTGTCTGAAAACATGGATCAACCGTTAGATACCTTGAATAAGGAGACAGATAGTGTCGGTACCTTATTTGAGCCAGGGCCTCCAGATTGCTCGAAGTCACTGAAGGAGTTGGACTGTGAAGCTAAAGTTGGTGATACATCTGAGATTTGTGGACCGCTGCCGGAAATTGTTTCTGGAAATATAGATCAGCTTCCTGTTAATTCGACCATGGGAGGTGATGGTGTTGTAGACTCATCTGAGGCACGGCCTCTAGGCAGCTTCAATCTATCAGGGGAGTCAGAATGTGAAGCTAAAGCTGTTGAAGCTTCTGAGGTCTGTGGGTCACGGCCAGAAAATACGTCTGAAAGCATGGATCAGCCTCCAGGTATCTTGTCTATGGGGTGTGATAGCGTTGAAGGCTCATCGGAGGCAGGCCATGCAGAAAGCTTCAAACATTCAGAAGAGGTGAATTGTGAAGCTGAAGCTGGTGATACTTCTCAAGTATCAGAGCCATTGCCAGCAGATGCGTCTGAAAACATGAATTTCCAGTCATCTTCTGAAGTTAAAAATGGTGACACTTCTGAGGTTTGTATGACTGAAGCTGTGCCCGAAAACATGGATTTGCAGCCATCTTCAACACCTCGGGAGTCTGAACTTTAAGGTAAATCAGGTGAGACTTCACAGGTTTGTGATACATTGCCAGAAACTGTGCCTGAAAACATGGATCCACAGGCATCAACAACACTTCAGGAGAATGAAGATGTGAAGTATCATCTGAGGAACCAGCAGGTGGCTCAGCACCAGGTGGCTCAGCACCGGTGCCTGAAGCTGAGTAAGTACACAGCCTCGGAACTTCTGTACAGCTCGTTAGATCAGATATATGTAACATAAGCTATTTAGTATTCAGAGATTGTTTTGCCCCTTGGTAATGAAGGGTGTCATATGCTAATCATCACCAAAGTAGATATAGAGCATGTCTAATATAACGTAATTAGTGCTCAATTAATAGTTTTAAACGTGCTAAGCCCTCATGGGTGTCGTAGCTTGAATAGTGAGGAATACCATCTGTTTGGATATTAGTTATTCATTTCAAGCTCTTATTATTCATCAGCCCCCACTGACTTGTCTACATTATTCTCTATTCGAAACGATTGGGAACGAGTGAATTTGCTAGGTGCATGTGTTTTATGCAATGGGGTGCAATGTATTTTATGCATGCAGTCACCAGAGTGTCCTTAAGTTAAAGGACCTTGTGACCAATATTTTCCCGAATTAAGAGGAAGTGTTTAATTTTGGCCTTCTTCAGTCTAGGATTTGAAAATCACTGCGGCCTTGTTAATTCTTAAGCAGGATGGATGAAAGGGTAACTGTGATGATGCTTTCTACAAGGATGGTCATATGGAGTTGCAATTCGAAATGAGGAAAGAGTAGGAAGGAAGGACCGATATTTAGGGGGTACATATTTTTATCTCAACTCGAAAGTTAGTGTGTTGATGGAAAGAATCATTCTCTCCCCACATCAAATAGATTTATTTACTCCTCTCCTTGCAAAAGAAATTATTGACGCTGACTCAAAGAGATGAGAATTGATCACATCAAGCCTTTTATCCCGAAAGAAGAAGTTGTGGCTATTAAATCCATCAAGATTGGAGACACAAATGTAGCTGATAGACTCATCTGGCCAAAGGTTAGCAACGGTGTGAAAGTGCGGCGGGATCATCTTCGTCTCACTGTCTTGACAAGAAAATATGGGATTTTGTTTGGAAGTTTGTACGGAGGAGATTAATCTCGAATTCCATCCCCTGTATGTATACAATCTCTTCAAGCGGCATGTGGTGAAGAGACAGTGGAGTATTGCTTTTTATTGTGCTCTTGGACAATGGCTGTCTGGTTTGGTTTCAAAATTGATGAGGCAAAGATCTCCACCACCTTTGATAGGTGGGCCATATATCCAATTACCCATATGATCTCTAATTACACCCCCAGCTCCAATCTTGCCATTTCTATCTCTTGAACCATCCACATTCAGTTTGGCCCAATTCTCAACAGGTTTTTTCCAAGCATACAAGACAGTATCAGTGTTTCTACCGGATTACGCGGGACACAATCTAGCAGAAGCAAGTACGAGCTCTCCTCTTCCCCGTCCGAACGTTCGGGCTGTTCGAATGGTCGGGTGCTCTCCTACTCTTCGGGTGATTGATATGTGTGTTCGGGTTCGGCTGTTAGAAGAATACAACGACAAACGGGCGATCAGATGGTCGAGACAGGGGTGGCCTGCCTTCAACGCTCCGATGCCTAAGTTAGAAGATGTATTGGATATAACAGTTAAGCGAACGTGCAAGAAAGTAGGTTGGAGTATTGAATGCTAGAATTGAATATGGAGTTGATTGTCCTCTTACCTGTAGTAAATGCCTTACCTATATAGGTGGTTGAGATCGTTGCTTGCTTGTGTTCCTCGATGTGGGATAGAGCTGTTTTGTTGTCATGTGGAACGAACATTCGGATGTGCGCCTGTCGGGCGCGTGCGCGCTCGGATGTGGTCGGTCTTGTGGGCGAAGTTGTAGCCTGTTTGGTGGTCTTTCGAGTAGTTGGGTAGGTGTTGATCACCTGCTTAATTGGGTAAGTATGTTTAATTAATGAACTAATGCTGCAATACTAACAAGTCCCCTCAAGTCCCCAAGTCAAATAGATCTTTCTTGATTGGGGAGTTGAAAAAGGGTTTGTGCGATTAAACAAAATACTTATCCGATTGAGCAGCGATGTGTGGTCTTGTAACCCCCATGTCCCCCAACTCTCCGGTCAAGAAAGGGCTCGCTTGACGGAGTGGGTACCTGTGCGCCTGTTCGGTTGTGTGTCTTGTGGCTGACTGTGTACTTGTTCGTGCGGTCGTGTATCTGGGGCCCGACCTCTCAAACGAATCTTGCTGTTTTGGAGCCGCGCGCCCTGTGGAGCTGTTCGGGCGAATATGAATGTGGATGTATGTCAGTCATGGGGTGAATGAGTGCGAATGTGTGTATGCGGATGTGTGTTAGTATGTAGAAGAAATCCTGCAGATGTATGGGTGAATGAGTATGCGGGTGTATGTATAAGTGAATGAGTATGCGGATGTATGTATAAGTGAATGAGTATGCGAATGTTTATGTGTGTATGTATGATGATGTGGGTGTTGATGTATGCGTGTTTGTAGATGTATGCGTGTATGCAAATGTATGGGTGGTTCCGAGCCGCTTATCCGGCCCCGCGACGAATCGTGCTGTCCGGAGTCCACCATGGATGGGCCTTGGAACGGCCTTTCTTGGATGCATGGATGGTTCCGAGCCGCTTACCCGGCCCCGCGACGGATCGTGCTGTTCGGAGTCCGCCAAGGATGGGCCTCGGAACGGCCGTTCTTGATGCATGATGGTTCCGAGCCGCTTGCGCGCCACTACCGAACGAATCTTGCTGTTCAGAGCCCGCCAAGAATAGGCTTCGGAACGGCCAAGCTTAGGTGCCTGAAAGGTGATCCTCGACTCATCGGCGCCAACCTAATGTAGCGTCAACGGTGGGGCCCCTACCGTTATGTACATGTGTTGCAGCGCGCACGGAGGGGACAGACCGCATGCCCGTGCCGCTCATCGATTTTAGCGCGCGCCCCGATAGGTTCTTGCCACTATCGTGCCGCCTAACCCGGCGAATGTTAACGTTACGCCCTCGAAAGAAATGGGGCCACTCCCGAGTCGCCCATCACTCGGCACGTGCTCCAAAAGGTGCGGGCCGCTTTCGAGCCGCCCGAATGGTTCTATAATTGTGCGCGCCCCGGAAGGTAACGAGTGACGCTAGCCGCTTCCGTGCCGCGTAGTCCGAATGGTGAGTCACCTCTTACTGGGTGTCTAGGCGCGGAGTCGCAAGTGGCCGCTTGTGTTCCAGCTTCGTTAACAGAGCCAGGGAGACGATATCATGCGCCGTCTACTGTACCTTATAGCGCGCACGCCGAAAAGGGAACGCGGACCGTTAGCCTCTTTTGGGTCGCCTAAAAGGGCCTTGCTTTGAGCGCGCACACGCCGAAAGGAAACGCGTGACGTTGACCTCTTTCGGGGCTCCTCAATGGTCTTGCACTAACCTGGTGGGGTGGCGTTTACTTGCCTGTGAGATTTCTCGGGCGCTTGGTCGTGCAGGTGGTGCGTGCGCCAGTCCGAATAGCGGGATTCGTGACGTGTGTTTTCTTGCCTTGGGTGGGGTGATATTATGTCTGACGAGACGCTTGAGGTGACATTCCTTTTGACTTCTTCTTGGGAACCGTTGTGTAATAAATGCTAGCCGGCGCAATAAATGCTGGTGTGCCCTGTGTATTTAATGCTGGTGACGTAGTAACTGCTCGAAGGTCAGCGTCAGGCGCGTGGGAGCGTGGGGTGCTGCATGGCTGACACGTGGCGAGTCGTGGTAGATCGTGCTAGGGTTTGAAAACGAGGCGGGAAGCCGAAGGGTGAGCGCGGTTACTTAGGCGGGTAAGTAGACCGCCTCGCTGACACGTGTCACCATCTGACGGTGGACACGCGAAAAATGAACGGCTGGCGTTCGTTCGTGTGTCCCGTGCGATCAGTATAAATAGGGCTCTCTGGTGTCGTCTTCTCCATCACTTTCATATTTACTGAAACTTTGAAGAATTTACTCTGTGCACTGCTCATCTTTGTGTTGGTGTTCTTCGTTTTCGTTTTCGTTCTTGTTCTTGCGTTTCTGATCTTGCTCTCTACCGGAGTCCTTCAGCGACGTGCAATCTCAACCTTCAATCTTCAACTTTGGTTCTAACCTGTTTTTGTTGCTTTCCGTTTCTTTTCTGGTTTTTCCAGTTGCTTCTCCGTTTCTCCCCTCCACGGTTTCTGGGTTTCTTTCACTTTTTCTGGGTTTGCGTCTCAAGAGCAAGGCATGTTCTTGAGGCGTGTCTGGTTTGATTTGTTTGGGGTAGATTTTCTAGGTTTTTGTTGTTTCTGGTAGGTGTTGTTTTTTGCTAAGTGTTTGGGTATTGCGTGTGTGCGCTTGTCTAGGAGATAGAACCGATAGAAGTATCGAGCGATATGTCACGTGAGCGGATATACGTACCGGGGGCGGGGTGGGTTAGCTGTAGTCCATGCACGAGCGGGTCGGACGCCTCGTCTGAATCCGTGATGAGTGTAGTGCCTTTACGGTACATCCCTAACGATTCTCCTGTCGTGCAGCCGATGGATCAAGAATGAGCGCTTGCTGCCACAGGGTTAGGGGAGTCGTCGGGTGGGTCTTCATCCTCTTCTGGGCCTTGGGGTGATGAGCAGGTTCAATGGGAGTCGCCTGTGCCCCAGTTCGCGGAAGGCGGCCGCATACATTGGGTGCTGCCTGATGGGGTTCCTGTCTAAGAGCCCGAACGTGCGCCGTCGGTGAAGGAGATGGCGCGGTGGGCGCGCGACTACCACATCTGCAACTCCGTGAGGCTGCGGATCCCTGGGAAGGGCGACACGTTCACTCGACCTCCGCCCAGCCACGCCTGCCTCAGTGAGTTCCATTTGAAGGCTGAGATCAAGCTGCCTCTTCATCTCTTCTTTCAATACATGCTGGCGCTTCTGAAGATCTCCCTCGGCCAGTGTGGGCCCACGCTCACCCATACGCTCGTGGCCATATTCAATATCTTCCGGGTGAGAGGGATGGATCAGCCGACGCGGGCGGAGTTCCTCCACTTCTTCCGTCTTAAGTACTCTACTCGCTAGAGGGACTCGGGAACCTTCACGGTGGAGCCGCGCGTGAAGTGGTGGCTGGTCGACCCGCCAAGCTTGTCGACCTCTTGGCGTATGATCAATTGCCTAGTCGGGGGTAACTGGGAGTTAGGCTCCTTCGCCCCGGAGTATACGGCCAACGCCGATCGCATTGATCGAGTCCCCCAGTTCTTCCACTCACTCGATACGAGTGAGTACCCGCTGACGCCCGTGGAAGAGGCCAGGATAGCTCGGTTGAAGTTCGTTTTTGACCCAGCGCCTGAGGCGAGATACTTCTGGGCGGCGTGCCACTGGGACCTGATCGAGCGCACGCGTCTCGCCCGAGCGCCCGGTCCGTTAGGGTTTTGTAGTTTTAATCTTGCATGCTAAGAAAATGATCAAGTGTTACTGACTGTTGCTAACCTTCCGTTTGTGTATTTTGCAGCCAAGATGACCAAGTCGAAGGCGACCGAAAAGGATGAGGTCCTCAAGCGCCGCATGGCTGCCCTGCTGAGAATGTGCGCAAGGTTGCGGATGACGGGCACAGAGGTCTCGTAGTGGGGAACAGTGTTCAGGCGAAGATCCCGATCCCGAACGTTGTTGATTGCACCCCGGCCATCCATTCGTCCCAGGCGGTCGTCCCCCGCCCGCGTCCGAATCCTTCCTCTGCTGCTAGGGGCCAAGACCGGGCCGAGCGGGATCGCCTCTCCCGTGAGAAGGAGCAGCGGCAAGTGGAGCGTGACCAGCGCCGTGTCGAGTACAGGGATAGGTGGGAGGCCTTCCAGAGTTCGGGTGGGCGGATATGTGTGTTCGGGTTCGGCTGTTAGAAGAATACAACGACAAACGGGCGATCAGATGGTCGAGATAGGGGTGGCCTGCCTTCAACGCTCCGATGCCTAAGTTAGAAGATGTATTGGATATAATAGTCAAGCGAACGTGCAAGAAAGTAGGTTGGAGTATTGAATGCTAGAATTGAATATGGAGTTGATTGTCCTCTTACCTGTAGTAAATGCCTTACATATATAGTTGGTTGAGATCGTTGCTTGCTTGTGTTCCTCGATGTGGGATATAGCTGTTTTGTTGTCATGTGGAATGAACATTCGGATGTGCGTCTGTCGGGCGTGTGCGCTCTCGGATGGGGTCGGTCTTGTGGGCGAAGTTGTAGCCTGTTTGATGGTCTTTCGAGTGGTTGGGTAGATGTTGATCACCTGCTTAATTGGGTAAGTATGTTTAATTAACGAACTAATGCTGCTATACTAACAATCAGTAGTCTTGTCACCAACAAAATTATCGCTCTTAGTCCATTCCTCAACAGCTCCCTTGATCACCTCACCACAATTGTGAGGTCTATGAAAACCAACATAAAAACTCTGGATGGTAACAAAAAGCTCATACCATTTGATTCCATGCTGCACAGGAGCATGACAATGAAGATTGGCATTGAGCCAACTGGACCACTCCAATTCACAAATATACCTCAAGCTTGTAGGAATTTTGAATTGCTCCCAGACTCTCTTAGCATAAAAGTAGTCCCTAAACAAGTGCAAGAGGGATTCATCATCATTGTCACAGAGTTGACAAGTAGCAGAGGTGGCTAAATTCCTTCTCACTCTCTAAACATTTGTTAAGACACCGGGTAAGGCCAAACTAAAAAAAGCCTCAGGAAGGAGCCAAAGATCAGTCCAGAGTCTCACCGTCTGGCCACTCCCAATTCTCCAGATTAGATTCGTATAAGTCAGCTCAACTCCAAAAAACAAACTTCTCCAAGTGCTAGAACAATCAATAGGGGGCTTGTACTCACCAGACAACAACTTAATCTGCTTTATATATTTATCCTTGTACATTTGAACCCACAGTCCATGATCATTCTGCAACATTCTCCAGGATAACTTTGAGAGCATTGCTTGATTCATACATGTGGTTTTCTTTAAGCCTTAACCTCCAATCTTCTTAGGTTGACAAATAAGATCCCAATTCACAAGATGGATCTTTTTCTTCTCATTTGTATCCCCCATAAGAAATCCATATTAACCTTGTCCAATTTGTCACAAAGGTCAACATGTAGCTTAGCAGTACTCATGGTATAAATAGGTATAGCAGAGCGGACAGATTGAATAAGGACAACTCTACCTGTCATGTCAAGTGTTTTGCATTTCCAGCTTGATAACCTACTTTGGACCTTGTCCAAAATACTAGAGTATTTATGTTTGTTAATTCTTGCATGTATCAAGGGCACTCCCAAATACTTTCCCAAATTAGAGGTGAAGCGGGAGCCACAATTCCTACTTCAATTGTAGCACCATGCTCAATGTTGGGAGATACGAACAGATATGATTTCTCATAGCTAACAGTTTGTCCAGATAAAAGGCAAAACTTATCAAGACAAAACTTGAGAACCCTGGCTTGATTAGGAGTGGCTTCAGAAAAGAGCATCAAATCATCTGAAAAAAGAAAAGAAAAGAGATATGCTATGACCAGATTGAGATGTGTGAACATGCCTCCAAATGTCTTGATTCATAGCAGCCTGGATTAAGTGAGACAATTTCTCCTCACACAAGACAAACAAAAAAGGAGAGAGAGGTTTCCCTTGTCGTATCCCTCTTTGAGCCTTAA
Source organism: Geum urbanum (assembly GCA_946800695.1). NCBI lineage: Eukaryota > Viridiplantae > Streptophyta > Magnoliopsida > Rosales > Rosaceae > Geum > Geum urbanum. The sequence continues at coordinate 44,966,369 of OX327003.1, read as the reverse complement.
AAGAGTCAGTAAGCTCTCCATAAAAAGAGATCTGAAAGTTAGAGGATCTTTCACTATGCATAATCAACTTGATCAAATGGGGTGGGATATGAGCTTCAACAAGCACAACTTCAATAAAATCTCAATTAGACGATCATAAGCTTTAGATAAATCTACTTTTCACGCCATGAAGCCAAGCTTTTCAGTAGATTTCCTAAATTTATATAAGAGATCCCGTGTCTTATTCTTTTTTCTTCTCACTAGGGTAATAAGGTAAAAAAATTTAGTGTTTCTATCACCATTCTTCAACCATTTATCCTGAGACTTCTGTCTCCAATACAATTTTTTTTGTTCCAAGATACTCTCATACTCAACAATGAGCTTCCTCTTTAGCTGCAAAAGAACAACACTATTCTTAGTATCCAGAGCCCTTTGGATGCCACCAATTCACGCGAACAAGTTTTTTCTTTCTTTGGAAAATATTACCAAAGACATTTCTGTTCTAAGAAATCAAATCACTGGCAATAGAAGACAGCTTCACATCAATAGGACCCATGCATGAATTCTGAAGGTCCTTGAGGGGGGTGATTAGGCCCTTGATCAAGTAAACAAATAGTGCTATGAGTAGATGAGACAAATAATACAAGTATATTTTTTACTTCGCAGAAACCCTATAATCAAGGATAAAAACTGCGTGGCCCTTACTCACGAAGGCTAAATCTTTCCAATATGTAGTAACACTTCTTACAAGACTATCGTTCTGATAATAGCAAGGAAACAATGCTATCCTATCTAGACTCGCGTGCTAGACTAAGAACTATACTCCATCTTGTCTCTAAGAGTTTTACAAATGAAAGATACAAAGAGTTTTAGACATGAACTTCATTATCGCACAACCAATTCACTTTAAACACTTGTTGTGCTTGCTCCTACCAATCCAACCTCATGGTATGCAAGATGTATATGTATGAGTTTAAAAGTTTTGTGAAGACTTTAAGACTTAAAGATCAGCATAAAGAAATAAGCATAAGCTTAGACTCAGTTTGTAGAAAATGAACAATACAATTTTCAACGTGATTTAAGACAAAGCATGCTTTCTCTTTATTTAGGCCAATTGAAATGGCCTATGAGTGAAACCAACACGTCTCAGCTAAGTGAATCAAAAGAGTATTAAATAGGTTTTTAATCCCAGACCAAGTAATAAAACTTGATAGCCACACAAAAACATTGTTTACTCTTTTAAAAATATTTTCACTTAACAAAGAGATAAAGATGAAGTTTTAAGTTTAAGTTTTAAAGGAAAACAAAAAACTTAACTTATTGATTAAGTATCTTGACCATAGATATCTTTCAAAAGGGCTTTATAAACAATTTGGATCCTTGAGATAATTGTCTGTATAGAACAAGAACAAGACTGAGACTTCAGGGATAGAAAACTCTTTTGGTATCCTCAGTAAAATAGTGAAATGCATATGCATATTTTTTACTTGAGATCATAAGGTTTTCATGGTGTGATATTGATGATCTCTTATCTTAAATCTTCACTTGTTTGAGTATTCTAATCCATGTTTTGTGGAGTACAAGATATGTCAATAATTATCTACCTTCATTCTCCCCATTTGATATTCTTAACAGAACATATACTTTTACCAAGCTTATGTCTAGAGATATCAATTTTTGTGAAGAGTACCTGCACAGAAACTCTTAACTAAGACACAAGTGAAGTAACAATAGTAATAGTAGAGATTTGTAGTTGCTGAAAATAACAATATGCATAGTTTATAAAAGTTTCAATACACAAGAAAAATACAACAACAAAAGCTCCTAGTCTTTACTGGTTCGCCCCCTCTGTCCAAGAATGACAAAGGGGTCAACAGATGTAAACCAACCAAAAACCAAACATCTTGCAAAAACAAGAAATGTTCAAGTGAAGAACATAGAGGAGCATGATCCTAGAAAGCAAGAAAAACTAAAAGACAACAAACAAAGGACACATCAATCCTCATCAGAGGCATCATCATCATCATCAAGTTGATCCTCATCTTCATTTGGATCCTCATCTTCATCATCCTTAGACCCTACTTCTTCTTTGGAGTTCTCAGTATTTGCTTTGGTGTCTTTTCAACAAAGTCTCCATCACCCATAGCTTCTTTTGAATCATCATGAGCACTAACAGAAACTTCCCTTGCAGTGTCTGAGCTATTAACCGGAGAGGACCCTGTTGGTCCGAAATATTTGGCAAGTTCAGAGAGAATAGCATCTCTTGTGTCATTGATCCCCTGTGAAATGAGTTCCTTGACATCTTTCTTGAGAAAGGTGTATTCAATTGGCTCCACGTAGACAGAAGATTGGCTGGAAGATTTGGTAAGGGTGGTTTTGTCAATAGGTTGTTTCTCCTTAGCTAGCACATCATCCTCATGAAACACAACACCAGCAGCTATACATAAAAGGGTTATCACAGCAGGAAATACAAGAGACTTGCTTGTTTGCTGTCGCTTCGAAACTACTGCATCCTAAATAGATTGGTATATGTAATACTTAATGGGGTTGGGTGGGAAGAGAAAATGTATGCCATGAAAGAGGCTTGTTTGAAATAGGTTTTGGATGATTGAGTAGTGAGAACTATGAGAGATCTCACCAAAAAACCTAGAAACTTAAAGTATTCGGACATGAACAGACTACCTAAGTAAGGACCAGTGAGGGAGGCCATATGAGGAGATGAATAAAATTGTTTAGCAAGTGTTTCAAGAATAAGAGAGTTAGTGAAAGATTTAACTTTCTTTAAGATATGCTTTTCAGTTAAAGGCAGTGAGAGTACTTCCCTAATTTTAGCAAGAGAAATATCCACATGACAGTTTCGAACCGTAACCAAAATAGGAGAAGGTTTAAGGACTTTTACTTTGGAAGATGCATTAGATGGAAAATTTTCATAGAATTCTCTCGTAATTGATAGGTTCACCCTAGGTAGTGAGGTTAAGGCAGATATCAACCCAAACTTCTCAACCAACTCAAAATATTCAGAAGGCAATCCCTCAAATTTGATAGAGCGTTCATAAATAATAGGTCTAGATGCCGTAACTTGAAAATAAAGAGTCCTAGCTCTAGGAGAGACAAACCTACTTAAGGAAGGAGGAGGAAAATCATTTGGTACCTCATATTTCCTTTTCTTAGGAGGAAGCTTACCAGAAGCAGAGGTTGATTGCTTCTTTGGGAAATGAGGCTTCTTACTAGAGGCATAAACAGTGGGTTTGTTGGAGGAAGAGGGTTCTTGAAAGTGGAGGTAGTTGACTTCTCTGAAGAATCAAGAGATGGTTCCTTAGGAGAAGGAGATGAGTGCATATGAGCCTTTCCTTTATCATTGGAAAGTGGAGCAAAAGGAGTTGCATCCTGAACAATCGTGGGTGAGTAACAAGGACAAAAAACATATGTTCTTCCCCTTGGGAAATCCACCTTCTTTCTAGCTGTTTGCTTAATGCGAGAAGCACCAGGAGGTCGATACAAATGGCTGGGGATTTGTTCATGAAATGGCTGAGCTGGTTGACCAGCCATATCAAATGGCTTAGGATTAGAGGATGGCTGAGCGGATTGCTCTCCCTAATTGTTGTTGACAATATGTGACTTAGCAACCAAAGTCGTAGACGACTTTTTAAAACCTTTTGCCACCAAGGCTTGATCATCACTTTCACAAACCTTACGCTTTCTAGAGGCAGTGGAGGGCTCCGCAGGAGTCGGGATGACGGTAGCTGACACCGGAGTTTCCCATCAATCATCATCGATTTCGGTGTTGTAAGATATAGACGGAGGAGTGAGAGCTCGAGTAGGGTTTAGAGTATGCTCAATCTGATGTGAGAGATCGGAATCAATGAGCTCAACGTACTTAGAAGAGGTTTTCATGGAGGTTGATAGGGTACACTTAAGCCTTGGAGAGTGGCGAGTGGGGTTTGGAAGATGGACATTTGGTCTTTTTGTTCTTGCCATGGGTACGGCAGAGAAAAATGTAGGAGAGAAAATCCTAAATTGGTTTGATTATATAGCCAATGTGATATGGTGAATGTATCATAGTGAGATGGAAGGGAGAGGGGAGATGTATGGTGGACGGCAGTAGAGTACAATCCAGAAGTGACTGGGGAAGGATTTCTAGAATTGGGAACGACGTGATGGGATGACTGAAGTAAAGAAAACTACTTGGTTAAAATAAACAAACCACTTGTTTTTCACAAAGGCTCATACCTTTTAGCCAGTAGCTCAGCCCAAAAAAAAAATGATCCACCTAGACAAGCTAGCCCATAGCTTGTTTAAAAAGCAATCTCAAAAATAGGTCCAAACCTAACTAAGCATAACTAGTTGAAAGAAAGGAAATCCAAACTCAACTAGATAAACCTAAGTCTGAAGAAGGCTTTGTAATGAGATGAATTTCATTTCAACTAAGTGATGTCAACAGATCGACTTAGTTACTTTCAAAGTACACCCAAAATCTAGGGTATAGATTTTTCTTCAAAACATGGCTCGACAACTTTTGCTTTTGAAAATATTACTTATGTACAACACATTTTTTGAGTTGCTCAATTCACGGATACTCCCCCTAGGTATATGCATACATAAAATATATAAAAGACAATAATATTGCTTTTATATAAAAGTACTTATATTGAAAAATAAAAACGGTACTAAACATATAAGTATTCATAAAAGTGTATAACACATATCCTGGGGAGATATAAATGAAACTTTTGAGCATTTTATGTATAGTCAAACAAGAGTTCTGATTTGTGAGCATATGATAATGACTTTAGTCTATGATATACTTCCTTGTAGTGCTTTCATTTGCACATGTTCAAGGTAATGGATTTGTCTTTATGTTCATCTGAAAAAAATCATCCTCTTGATTCATGTAACAAAGAAGTTATCATTGACTCCCTGAGCGCATTGCTCAAAAGGGCAATATGTATAACAAGGACACTTAGAGGATAACAACTTCGAATCTAGTGGAGGATAAAATATATTTCAGGGATCCTCAAATGATTGGCACCTAATTTAGAAGGTTTTGGGGTGTTATGTATATACAGTTGTATAACATATTCAAATCAGAGAGAGACTGACATTTGATATTCTTTTCATCATAGAAAATTACCATATTTAAGGATTTGTTCTTGGTCATTTTCATAGTCATAAAAAATATCTCCCAATTTTTGTGTATACAAAATTTATGGATACTATAATATCTAGGCACATAGTAAGGAAAAAAAATTGTTTAAATATATATATATATATGTATATGTAAGAAAGAGATTAACACAAAGTGGACCAAATACCAATTGTTTTTCGAAAACTTTCAAAACGAAGATTATCAAGTGGTTTGACAAACAAATCAGCTAATTGATTCTCAGTTGGAATAAAAATCATCTCAAACAAGTTTTCTTCTACTAGGTTTCTGATAAAATAATACCTAATCCCAATATATTTGGTACGAGAATGCAACACGGGATTTTTTGAGATGTTTATGGCACTTGTATAATCACAAAATAAAGTGAGTGTACCTTGTGGGAATCCATAATCATGTAGTGTATGCTTCATCCATAGCATTTGAGTGCAACAGCTTCCTGCTGCATTGTATTCTGCTTGGGCAGTGGATAAAGAGACACAGTTTTATTTTTTACTATGCCATGAGACCAAGTTATTTCCCACGAAAAAACTTCCTCCTGAAGTAATTTTTCTGTCTGTAGCATCACCAGCCTAATCAGAGTCTGAGTATCCTGTAATTTCAATATGAGAGTCAGTTGAGTACATTATACCAAAATCAGTTGTTCTAGAAACATATCGTATGATTCGTTTTACTAGATTAGACATGAGATTCTTTGGGATTAGCTTGGTAACGTGCATAGACTCCCACACTATAATAGATGTCAGGTCTTTTAGTAGTGAGGTATAGAAGACCTCCAATCATGGTTCTATAATATGTAGGATCAATATCAATTCCAGCAAGATCATTACTGATTTTACAGCTTGTTTCCATTTTATTTTGAACAGACGAATATGACTCCATTCCAAATTTTTTACCAAATCCTTGGCATACTTAGTTTGTGAGATGTACAAACAATCATCCTTTTGTTGCAGTTCAAGCCTAAAAAATAGCTAAGTTTTCCACAGTGGCTCATTTTGAATTCCTTCTCCATTGTGTTTGTAAAAGATTTTACTAACACGTCTGAGGTGGAACCAAAAATGATATCATCAACATAAACTTGAACAAGAATAACATGCTTAGAGGTACATTTAACAAACAAGGTTTTGTCAATGGAACCTCTAACGTACATAACCATTATCGATTAGATAAGAAGATAACTTGTCATACCAAGCTCTAGGAGATTGCTCAAGTCTATACACAACCTTTTTTTTAACTTGTAAACATGATCTGGATGACTAGTTTCTGGAAAGTCAGGAGTTTGTTTGAGATAAACTTCTTCCTTAATGTTATCATAAAGGAAAGCACTCTTGATGTCCATTTGGTATAGAGTGAATTTCAAATGACAAGAGATAGCTAACAGAAGTCTTACTAATTCTAACCTTGCAATAGGTGCAAATGTTTCATCAAAGTCCAAACCCTCAATTTAAATATAGCCTTGAGCTACTACTCTTGCTTTGTTTTGGGTTATGGTACCTTTTTCATTAGTTTTATTTTTGTAACCCACCTAGTTCCAATCATATTTTTGTTACTAGGCCTAGGTACTAATTCTCATACATCACTCCTCTCAAATTGATTCAATTCTTCTTGCATAGCACTAATCCACTCAACATCGCACACGACTTCCTTAATGTTCTTTGGTTCAATAGTAGATACAAAACCAAAATGGGATATGATGTTAGTGTCTTTTTGAAAACAGGCAAGAAAAGATCGAAGGATTGAGAAGTTGCTTACAATACTTTGTGTTGTGCTTCTAGTTCTCATTGGTTCAAAAACATTATCAATAACATCAGAAGTTGAGTGATCTTTCCTGACTTGACGTGTTCCTGATCTGTGTGGAGGCTGGATATCATTTATCCCTATGCTAGCATGATCAATTTCAGGTTCACGTTCCTTTCCATCATCATCTGATACATGATTTTGATCATCTATGGGAATTTCCTTTTCAGTTGAAGGAGATGGTGTAGTGATAACCTGATTTTTAGAGGAAGATATGTGAGTACAAGTAGGACCATCATTAATAGAAACATTTACAATTTCTATAATTTTGCGTGATCTTTTGTTGTAAACTCGATATGCCCAACTATTAGTTGCATATCTAAGAAAAACTCCTCTATCACACTTGAGATCAAACTTGGTGAGATAATCTTTGTCATTGTAGATGAAACAGGTGCTTCCAAAAGCTTTCAAGTGTGAGATGCTTGGTTTTCTTCCTCTTCAAAGTTCATAAGGTGTTTTGTCTATTCCTTGCTTGAAAATATCTCTATTTAGAGTATAACAAGCATTAAATATGACTTCTTCCCAATAAGAATGAGGATGATCTACAGAGTTAATCATAACTCTTCCTTTTTTTGTATTTGTTTGACTCCTGTTCAACTTCCTACACAGAGGTCTTATGTGACCAACAACTCCACAATGATGACATGTTGGAACAAAAGTTTTAAAAGGCTTGTTGGACTCAAAGTTTTGGCTTTTGACAAAAACAGTAGGTTTTTTGGATTGTGATGTTTCACCTTTATTATAACCAGTACATGATTTATTTTTATCTGTTTTGCCAAGTCCACATAATTTGGTCAATTTTTCTGAGCCCATGTTAAACTTTTGAAACTATTGTTGAGATTCATCTAGAGAATTTTCTAGATCAAGTATTTCTTCCAAAGTGGATACAAGTCTGATTTGAGTGTCCAAGCTCTCTTGAAGACACTTGACATTATTCTCAAGACAAGAGTTTTTTAACTTCCATTTGGTTTTTATAAACACAAACTTTTCTTGAGTTTCGACTTCTGTCTTCTCACTTATTGATAACTCATTTTGAAGAGCTTCAATTTTAGTGATCATAGACGTTGATGCACCACACATTTCTGCATACTTGTCATCCAAAATATCTTCGGACTCACTTTCCTCTAGGGATTCATCCAAAATAATTGAAGCAATAAATATATTTTTTTTCCTCATCATTTTCTGAATTAGTTTCAGATTCACTATCACTTCAAGTTACTTTTAGAACCTTATGGGTTTTGACTTTTCTGTTTGCACAGTCAGCAGGTTTGTGCCCCACACCGGTACATTCAAAACATCTTATTTAATCATCACCTTTTTGAGAAGATTTTGGTTTGAAAGGCCTATCATTTGGACTGTCATTGCTACTGAGATTTCTAGAGCTAGAACCTGATTTAAAACCTTTTGAAGAGTTTTTGGATGAAAAATGAGGTTTTCTATCCTTGATGACCTTTTCAAACTGTTTTGTCATGTAAGCACATTCCTCAACAGAGTATGAAATAGATTCATCAACATCAGATTCTTGCTTAACAGAACTAAGGGCAATGACTTTGTTTCTGCTAGGTTTGGTATTTTTAGCTTCATATGTCTTTAGATTACCAACATGCTCATCAAGAGAGTAAGTTTTCTTATCATAAAATTCCTTAATAGTAAGTTGCTTGGGGTGCAAAATAGGAACTCATAAATCTTAGAAATTTTCAGACAATTGCTTCTGGTTCAAGAGCACTTCCTAAACCTTGACATTGATTGATTATGCTAAGAAAGCAACTATGGTAATCATCAATAGATTCTTCTTCTAACATATATAGTTGTTCAAAATCAAGAGTCAAGCTTTGGAGTTTTTGAGCTCTTACCTTAGAATTTTCTTCATGGGTAGTCTTCACTGAATCCCATGCATCTTTTGCTATTTGAAAATGAGGAATTCTCCTTCTCTCTTTTTCAGACAAAGATGAAAATAAACTGTTTAGAGCTTTAATGTTCATTCTTACTCGAAATTTTTTGGAATCAGTCTATAAACTTTTAGATTTCAAAACAAGCACTTATGGTTTATCCGTAGATAGAATCATTGGTGGAGTGAATCCTTCATCAACAATATCTCATTGTTTCCCATCATCTTGTGACATGAGGAAATAGGACATCATAATTTTTCATTGGAAATAATCACTTCCATCTAAGAATGGTGGAACATTGATGGAAATAGGGTCTCGATCCATTCTCGGCTCACAAAGGATCTTACTAACAAAGTTAGGGGCTGCTCTGATACCACTTGAAGGTCCTTGAAGGGGGTGATTAGGCCCTTGATGACTTTTTCTCAAAAGTGCAATTATTAATTTATCAGGGATAACTATATGTGAGTCTATCCTGAGTAATAGATTAACGAAGTAAACAAACAGTGTTATGAGTATATGAGACAAATAACACAAGTATGTTTTTTACTTCGCAAAAACCATGCAATCAGGGATAAAAACTACATGACTTTTACTCATGAAGGACAAATTTTTCCAATATGTAATAACACTTCTTACAAGACTATAGTTCTGATAATAGCAAGAAAACAATGCTATCCTATCTAGACTCACGCGCTAGACTAAAAACTATACTCCATCTTGTCTCTAAGAGTTTTACAAATGAAAGATACAAAGAGTTTTAGACATGAACTTCATTATCGCACAACCAATTCACTTTAAACACTTGTTGTTGCTTGCTCCTACCAATCCAACTTCATGGTATGCAAGATGTATATGTAAGAGTTTAAAAGTTTTGTGAATACTTTAAGACTTAAAGATCAGCACAAAGAAATAAGCATAAGCTTAGACTCAGTTTGTAGAAAACAAACAATACAATTTTCATCATGATTTAAGACAAGGCATGCTTGCTCTTTATATAGGCCAAATGAAATGGCCTATGAGTGAAACCAACACGTCTTAGCCAAGTGAATCAAAAGAGTATTAAACAGGTTTTTAATCCTAGACCAAGTAATAAAACTTGACAACCATACAAAAATATTATTTACTCTTTTAAAAATATCTTCACTTTAGAAAGAGATAAAGACGAAATTTTAAGTTTAAGTTTTAAAGGAAAACAAAAAACTTAACTTACTGATTAAGTATCTTGACCAGAGATATGTTTTAAAAGGATTTTATAAACAATTTGGATCCTTGAGATAATTGTTCGTATAGAACAAGAACAAGGCTGAGACTTCAGGGATAGAAAATTCTTTTGGTATTCTCAGTAAAACAGTGAAATGCATATGCATATTTTTTTACTTGAGATCATGAGGTTTTTATGGTGTGATATTGATGATCTCTTATGTTCAATCTTCACTTGTGTTTGTCTTTTTCAATGATTCGTGTTGATAAGTATCTGATTAGTAGTTGCATACTCGCATGTTTGATTTTTTGAAGGATTGTCGTGGCTAATCTTGTTGATATGTATACTTACACAGCCCGATTTCGTATGCTTAACCACGAAATATAATAACATAGCCCAAATCAAATGCAAGACCACACCAAGGACAACAACTTCGTTGACGGGACCAACCCTATTGGGTCAGCCCACGAGCTCGATATGACAAAGTCAATATTAGGACAAGTAGGTGAACTTGTCTCACATCGAAGAAGGAAGCAACATCTCTCCTTTAACCACCTTTATAAGCAAGACATTTATGACTAAAGAAGGTAATATGATTACTTAAATCTACTAATGTTGTTATATCTGATACATATCCTGACTTAGGCATCAGAGTGTTGAAGGTGGACTGACTCCGTCAAGACCTCTAATGCCTGTTTGTGTATTATTTCTAACAACAGCTTAGCGGAGCAGCAATCATACAAAAGCATTAAAATCACTTAGACCTCATCCTTGATTCTATCAGTAACCTAAAGGAAACTAGTAGAAATAATTGGCGCCGTCCGTGGGAAACGTCCAAAGTGTAAACCATGTACAAACACCAAGCAAAAAGTCCGATAGCCAACCTCCGACAACAAAAGATGGCATTCGAAACTGGGGGATCCAATCAGGTGACTCCGGCAAGCCAGAGGATCAAAACAATCACCTCGAATACCATTTTAATTAGTATCCATAACACAACAGAATATGAAGCGACAACTCACCTTGTTGAGGAGTTGAGGCTAGCCAGAGCTGAAAGGGATCAAGAACGACATGCTCGCAAAAATTTAGAAGAGAGGCTCGAGGAATCCATGCCCAGTCAGGAGGCCCAATACAAAGAAACGTGTCGGAACCGCAGATTTTTTGGTACATCACATTCATGTATCGAGCCAGGGAAAACCCAGGAGAAAGTCATCAGAGTCAATCCAGTAGGAGGTCTCATCAACCCTAGCCTTGTAAAACTAGCTCCATTATCTGAGATGAGGGTCCGAGTCGAAGAGCCGAACCTGGCAGAAATCAACACCGCCATGATACGTCGGATGGAGGAACTGTCAGCCAAAATATCATCGCTCAAAAAAGTCAAGCAGGTAGGGCATGGCATAATGTTCACCCCGAGAGTGAGCCCTTTTTTGGAAAGCATCCTGGCAGCCGGACGGGACCAACATGAGAAAATCGTCAAAATCACCTGGTTCAATAGAAAGGGGAACCCTCGAATTCATATCGATGAATATCAATCTGCCACGGTAGGGACTCATTACTCTAACGCTTACCAGGAGACACTGACGGAAGAGGCAAGAAATTGGTTTTACGAGATACTAGAGGGATCAATTTACTCATTAGAGGAGCCGATGGAATGTTTCCTTAAAAGATACCGCTTGCAAGGAAAATACAATACTGCAAGCGCACTCCTCAAGGTTAAGCAAGAAGATACAAAGAGCCTATCACACTTCATAGACTGATGGATGGCATTGGCCAACACATGTCAGAATCATTACAAAAGCATAGCGAAAATCACATTGTTGGATAATCTGCTGGCAACGTCGTTTGTCAAAAATCTCGTAAAGAAGGACCACCTGGAGTACGATGACCTCATTGACTTTGTCATCTAGAAGGCCTAAATTGAATGTGTGGTCTATGGATCCATGGAAGCACCCGTCACTACACCACCATCCCAAAAAAGTGTCACACAAACACCACCACCTCCCTCAATCCCCACCCCACCCACCAAAAAACACAACCCGTTTCAACTCTTATAAACGAAGCAGCAACCACCACCATGAGCAAAGAAGCCATAAATCATACCAACAAAACAGAGCCTACAATATCAGCATCACCTGTACGCACCACAAACCAATCCAACCCATCACAATGCTAACCCCTGCCAAGATTACCAACTGACAGGGTCAAGAAGAATAACATAGGCGTATGGTGCAAGTATCACAATTGCAACACCCATAACACCAACGACTGCGAGATACTTGGTAAAGAGATCGAGGAGTTGTATGATGCTGGCAAGATCTAAACACAAAAGAAGGCGGAACCACGCCGAGCCGTCAACATGGTAACAAGAGGAACTATTTGTGTCATTTTGGGGGAAAAAAGAAGCTAATTTGCCGCAAAAAGAAAGGAAGCCCCGTTTGAGTATTTTAATCCATGTTTTGTAGAGTATAAGATATGTCAATAATTATCTACCTTCACATTCCAAGAAGTATGCATGAACTCATCATATTATGAGTGGGTGAACCACATAACAAGGAATCTAAAAGGAGTAGCATGCCTGTTAACAGAGTTATTAGACCTGAGTTACAAAAGAATTGGGCAGTGGCCTGATCTTGTCTTTGGCAAGTGGCTAATGAAAGCTTCAGGGAAGGAGGATCTCCATCTCTCATAGCAAAGTTCCTTGTATAACCATTCTCTAATCTTGTTGTTAGACCAGGTAAAATTGGCCCTCTTGAACCATATCAATAAGACAGTTTCTATTAACCCAGTTCCTCGTGCCTCCAAATCTTCCATTAAGATTACCAGTACTTTTTTCCTTCTTTTCAAACAATTCATTGTAGTCTCCCAAGAACACACATGGTAAATCCACATTACTGATTAGTGATTAACATATCTAAATACTCCCATAACCAAACTCTAGTAGAATTAGTTGGTGAAGCATATATAATAGTGAGTATCCATGTAATGGAATTGCTATGTGAAATTTCCATAGAGATGAATTGAAAATAATCTTTAACAAAATTCACAGTAGCCTTGATAGCATTCCAGAGCACCCAAATGCCACGAGAAAAACCTCTAGCCTCCATGATCCTATAATCAGTGAAGCCTAATTGCAGCAAGTGGTCACACACTTTATCAAACTGCACTCTAGGCTCATAAATGGCCAAAATATCAACATGATAAACTTAACTAAGTCAACAATATTAGACTTAAAATTCTCACTACTTGCACCTATTGCATTCCAAAACAACACTTTATCCATAAGATAGAACAATATAAGTGGGATTGAGTCCCAAAATTAATTAAGAGGCACCTCCTTCTCTGGAAGAAAAGGGTGATCCATAATCAAAGTAATCCTACTGTTTCAACAAAAATCTGATTAGCAATTTCATCAGCTGCTCGATCCTTACTCTGTGCAGTCTTACATTTATCAACATTGATACACATAGGATCACAGTGCTCAGGAAGGCAATGTCTAAAGATACCATGAGACCCACCAGAGCCAACGAAAGTCCTACAATCAAAGAGTAACTTCTTGGACATAAAAGAGGATTGCGCATTCCTACCCTTTTGAATGGACACATTCCTCCTCTGATACTTAGTAATTCTCTTAGCACCTGATTTGGTAACATCACTATTTGAAACATTCTTCATAGGTAAATGAGCTCCAATCTTCACCCATTTGATGATACCAACTTTAGGGTTATTGCTAAGTTTAACATCAAAATTTTACTTAGTCTTGTTTGTCTTCTCACTATTAGAACTACCAAAAAACAAGTTAGGCCTCTTGTCCACCATACTAGTAGAACCAACAGGATCTTTCACATTTGTTTGCACATAAGTAGCCTTAGAATTGGTTGGAATGATATTGAACTCAATAGGCACATTTGTGACAGTATCAACATCAACTACTGCCATCATAGTAGTAGGAGTATCCTCTACATGGTTCAAAAGAACATTAAAGCTAGACCCATCCCTAACATCATTTTTCCCAGCTTTATGTTCTGCATTCTTCTTCTTATTTTGATAATTCATCATCATCCATGAGCAAAACTCATCCCTCTTAGAAGAAGAGGCATCGTGCTCCATGTCAATAGTTTCAGTAAAGACTACCGGCTCTTCCATCCTCAAAGGTTTCTCAGAAGTAGTAGCATTATGAAAGCTTGGTTTACTGTGAAACTTTTTGACTGAAAGGCACAGGTTCTGTGAGTGACCAAATTAAGCACCCACACTCAAAACAGATGAGTGATATTACTTCATATATAACATTATACTGCATATGATCCACCTCCATATAAAGCTTCAATGGTAGACTTAAGTCCATTTCCACACAAACTCTAGCAAATCTCTCACGCTCTTGTTTGAGTGTAATTGGATACACCTTGACCATATTGCCAAGAGTTTGACCAATGCATCTCATTGAGAATTCCTTATAGTATTTCACAAGTAAGTCAACAGTCCTCACCTATATGGCCATACTGCCAATCCTCTCAGTCTTAGGGTCAAAGTTCGTACTCCATTTGTGACGACCCTAACCAGAATTAGTAGAGTAATCAGTACGATTCACGAGATTATGCGTAATCGCGACTAATCGTTAATTGTGTGATTTGCTGGATTAGTTCGCGATTTAAATATCGGCCGAGAATTTGAATTGAGTTTCTTCACGAGAATTGTAGAGTACGTAATTTCGAGCTGGGGGACGGTTCTGGATGATTTTTCCGATAACCGAGGAATATAATATGATTATTTGAAGTTTCGGTTTATCGACGAGTTTATCCGTTCGTTTCGTATTTATCCGAATCCTCCGACCACGTGAGGGGTATAATTATTCTTCCCTTGAGTTTCTAAGTTGTTTTGTGTTTGAAATCGTAAAAATTGATGGTGGTTTGGTTAAGTTTGAATCGGGTTAGGTTGCCGGAGTTCACCGGTGACGGGGGGTGGACTTCCGACGAGCTACGGTGGTGGGGGAGTGAGGGTTTCGACTCCCCTTGCCCCAGGGATGCTTCCTAGAGGTTTGAATTGGGACGAGGAGGTGGATTCCTGTGAACTCGTGGTGGTTGCCGGAGTATTGATCCGTTCGGTTTCGAGCTGAATTGGTAAGGTTCCGGTGAGAATTGGGCTTTCTGGTAGTTGAGGAAAAGGTTAGGCTTGAGGAGATCCTGAGAACTGGAGCTTCCTCACCGGAGAAACTCTCCGTTGACGGCACGCCGCCGGCGGTCAACGGCGGCGCTCCAGCGAGAACGTTGACTTTTCAGTTTTCGATGATTTTAATGTCATTTTTCTCGTAATCGCGCCCCGATTGTCACCTTGAGGTTTTCGAATTGATATGGGTATCGGATTTTCAGTCGAGGGTTTTGAGTTGAGATTTTGGAAATTCAGTCGATTGTTTAATACAGTTTTATATATTTTCGGGAACGGTTGGTTTCCGTGGTTAAGTACAGAGTTGTGGGCTATGATTTTGATCAGATGTGTTTTATAATTATTCAGGGGATCGAGATCGTGTTTCGGGCGAGGGATCTTCCGCCGGGCCCCGAGATTAGCGCGAGTGCGCGTTTTGCTCATCTGTGAGTGGACAATTTCTTTTCACGGATTGATTGCGAGTCTTTATACACGATTTATAAACTTGAGCATGCATATGAGATTATGTTTTACATGAGCGTGTGTTATATGAATATGCCTATACCAGTATATATTGCGTATATGCACTTATATATTGTTTATTGCATTTGCATCGAACTATTTATGATTTGGTTTACATAGAGTACAGTCTCAGTATATGTTGTTGTATCGATACACTCGCATCCCGGCTGATCCCCGAGGATGTGTACCGGGGGAGGCTGTGACTCCTGACCCGAGGCATTTACCGGGTGGAGGCAGACCTCTGACCTGAGGCCTTTTTAGCTAGAATCACGTGTGGGTCTGGGATCCCGTGATTCGGACTGTACTAGCACGGATGTGTCCACGAGCGACCCCGTGGGATTTTTCTATGCACGCTCTGTACGCGTGAGGAGTTAGAGTCTCCCTCGTGTACAATTTGATTATTTATGCATCCTGACTCACATATGTTTTTATAACATATATATTAATCGGCGAAAGACAATTAAAATTTCGTCCACTCACTCTAACAGTTTTCATGTCTTTCCCCTGGGCTTTTTTCGATTTCCGTGTCCAGTTTGCAGTCCAGGTTCTGGTGTTTCACGTCGCGGTTGGAGGCTATTGCCGGGTACAGGACCGATTTCACAGACACCGTATCATATGGCACCAACGGAGTTGAAAGAGTTACAGGTTCAGGTCCAAAAGTTGCTAGAGAAGGGTTTTATTCGACCCAGTGTTTCTCCATGGAGTGCCCCGGTGTTATTTGTTCGGAAAAGGATGGATCTATGCGGTTGTGCATCGACTACTGGAAGCTGAATCAGGTTACGGTGAAGAACAAGTATCCGTTACCGCAGATTGATGATTTGTTCGATCAGCTTAAGGGAGCATCAGTCTTTTCGAAGATTGACCTTCGATCCGGATATCACCAGTTAAGGATTCGGGACTCGGATGTGGCCAAAACAGCTTTCAGGTCGTGGTATGGGCATTACGAGTTTTTAGTTATGCCGTTTGGGTTGACCAATGCCCCCGCATCTTTCATGGACTTGATGAATCGGGTGTTCAGACGGTTTCTGGACAAGTTCGTGATTGTGTTCATCGATGATATTTTGATCTATTCCAGGAGTGTGGGCCAGCATAAGAAGCATTTGCGAGCGGTGTTGCGGACTTTGCGGGACCATCAGTTGTGTCACACCCCCAAATCCGGAGCCAGTATTATACTGAAATATGGTGTAAGGATTTGTGATGTGAATAAGAAACCCAAATAATTTCAAAAATCAAGGTGTCTGAATAATACATTTATTGAAAAGAGAAAGTGCTAATATTACAATACCGAAGTTTTTGAAAATAATAGTCATTACATTTATTCAATTCAAAATACAAGTAGAAAATAATTCGTTTATTTAGTAGGCGACGTATCCCATTTTCCCCAAGCATTCTACTCATCAGCTGAAAAGGAGAAAGATGTAGTACCATGAGTCACACTGACCCAGTAAGTACAGCTTACAAGCATATACTAAATTATTTCTAAGAAACATCAAACTGAACAACCGATTCAAAAAGGTGAAATATTGAAACCGGTTATTCTTCCATACTTATACTTGCGTCTTTGTAATATATACAATTAGGTACATAATATATATATACATACTTGTATAACTTCACATCTACACATAAACACGCCAATACTTCCGAAGTGAATTCTTTTAGATTAACTGGTAATTACTCAAAAGAAATCATGTGCTTAGTCTCACAACACCAATACACATATAAAGCCATAGCATTCTAAGGCCACCTGCCCAAGCATGTATACTCCCAGTTTGACAAAATTCATTCCTTAGAGTATAATAGTGCACTATCTATAAGGGACTAGGACCCTTGGCTAACTCCCACAATAACAAAATAATTTACCAGCAATTCACTTAAGCACGAGTTAATTCGTACTATACACCCGACTTCACGCTTCAACCATAATGATGACAACAAGTCTTTAATTAAAACTATGTATAAGATCATAGAATATATATTTACATCATAATTTTGTAATAAATATATACGTAATAGAATTTGTAAAGGAAGAAAGATCAAACTTAAATGTATTTCATTAATTAACAAATTTGGTCCAAACGTTTCATTCGGCGGTAGTCCGCTCAAAATCTTTCATTCGTTCCGAATTATACTTGAAAGTAAATAGATAGAGCGATTAATTAGATAAACTTGAAATAAAAATTAGTTATCATTGGTTCAAAAGTTTCATTCGGCGGTAATCCGTCCGAAATCCTCCATTAGTCCCAAATCAAACTTAATAAGTAAATAATGCGAGTAAGTAAATAAAAATAAAGTACAAATTCATAAAATAAAATTATTAATCCTTGGACCAAAAGTATCATTCGGCGGTAGTCCGTTCGAAATCCTCCATTTGATCCATTTTATAATGAATCCATGTTATGTCCAAATCAAAGAAGTGAGTACTCCATCTCGAAGTGTTTTTCAAGGGGAATCCAATGGTAATAATCACAAAGTTTGGTAGGGAGTTCTCAAGTCCAGAAACAAAAATATTTAGCAACTGTCCAGAAATGGTTACACTCGCTATTAAACTCATTTGTACGAATTAATTAGTTAGTAAGTATTAATTAATGTCTTTCAAACTTTCCAGATTGATAGTTGAACTCCTAAGCTTCATTTTGATATAAAGAACACTAAATTTGGTTAAGAAATGAGTGAGATATGAATATTTTAAGTTAAAAACACATTAAGAGGTTTCGAACATGATTAAGGAAAAGATTAGCAAAACTTGTTTTAGTCATAACTTTCTCATTACTTAACCTTTTTAAGTGATTCAAAAGCCAAAGTTGAATAACTTTTTGTATAGAATCTGAATATGTAAAAATATTTGACTAATTAAAACTTTAACAGAAACAAAAATATTAAAGTTACACTAAGGCTCATTATTTCTCTTTTGTTCTTAGCCATGCACTTTGATGTAATCTTAAAGATAAAGAAGTATAGGAATGTACTCATGTACTTACTCAAGAATTTCAGTAGGTGATGGAGGTATTTGATTAACTCAAGTGACCCTCTTGAAGCAAATGAATTAACTACTAAAGTACTTGGAAGAAATGTAGTTTGGTGTGAGATTTTAGGGGAGTTGCATTGCAACTTTTGGGAGGACTTCAAATCAGTACGTAAGGGGAAGATTGAAGTGGTGCAAAAATCAGATTGAACTCAAGGGTGATTTATATAGACATGGGAGGAGACATGGGAAATAAATTCGTAACTATTTTTGTAGACTTTTGTAGACAAGTTGACAATGGAATAGTTGGGCTACTAATTCTAGGGTTAAAATGCACTTGTAAAAATAATAGTAATGTGGTTGGAAATCTGATTGAAATGTTGAAATGTGATTATGTATGCATGTGAATGTAATATGTAATGTGATGAGTGAAAATGTATGGTTTTACTAATAAAGTGTAGTGTAGTGTAATATATATATATATATATCAACCAATAATAATTTGCACCAAATTTATATATGAGCATGACCTCTAAAAGTATGAATTCCAATCTTAAAATACAAAGTTCGATTCGGAGAAGAGATTCGAATAAGGAAAATTTGGTTGTTTTGCTAAAATTCCATTTCCGAAAAATCGGCTAGTTGGAATTAGAGTTTCTTACCGTTTCTAACTGAAGTAAAAATATTTTTATTATTTTTACTAACCGATAAAATGGAATGTTTCACGATTCCAGCTCGTGGCCTCGAACCCAAGACCAGGGAGTACCTGACTTGAACTTGAGTATCCACTGGACCATTTGCCCCACTCTGTTAATATTTCTCAAAACCTCGTTTTTATACATTGTCTTCGCCGGACAATTATTTTATCGAATTTCTAAAACCTCTAAGGTCAAACTAAATTATGGTCATTTCTAAGTTTAATGAGTCATATGATAATCTAAACTATTAAACTAATTTTCGGGGTATTACAAGTTGTTTGCAAAGTTTAGTAAGTGCGAGTTTTGGCTGGATAGTGTGAAGTTTCTGGGCCACGTGATATCCGCTGAGGGAGTCAGTGTTGATCCTGACAAGATCGAGGCCGTGCTGAATTGGAGCAGACCTACCACCGTACCGGAGATCTGGAGTTTCTTGGGTTTAGTAGGCTATTACCGACGGTTTGTACAGGATTTCTCTCGGATTGCTACACCACTGACCAGGTTGACGAAGAAGGGCGTCAAGTTTGAGTGGTCCGATGCATGTGAGGAGAGTTATTTGCTCCTGAAGGAGAGGTTGACTACTGCACCGGTTCTGACATTGCCAGACGACAGCGGTGAGTTCGTAGTATACAGTGATGCGTCGAAGTTGGGGCTTGGCTGTGTGTTGATGCAGCATGGTAGAGTTGTGGCCTACGGTTCCAGGCAGCTGAAACCACATGAGGTCAACTATCCGACGCATGATTTGGAGTTAGCCGCTATTGTTTTAGCGTTGAAGAGTTGGAGACATTACCTATATGGAGCCCAGTGTAAGATCTACACCGACCACAAAAGTCTTACCTACTTGCAGATGCAGCCAGATCTGAACATGAGGCAACGCCGATGGATGGAGTTGATCAATGATTACGAGTGCACGTTCGAATACCATCCAGGGAAGGCCAATGTTGTAGCTGACGCACTTAGCTGGAAATCCGGAGCTTCGTTGTTTCACGTGTGTGTGGCTAGAGTGTCGATGTTAGCCGAGCTTCGGGCTACGGGTGCTGAGTTTGAGTGGGATGATGAGGGAGCTTTGTTGGCCAGTTTTCAGGTTCGACCTGTATTGGTTGATCAGGTATGGGAGGCTCAGGATTCAGATTCCTACTTGTTGGGCAAGAAGACTATGATACAGAATGGTGTGCCTACAGAGTTCCGATTGAGCGACGATGGTACGTTGTTGTTCAGAGGCAGGCTGTGTGTGCCCAGAGATGAGAGCCTGAAGAAGGAGATTCTGGATGAGGCCCACAGTTCAGCGTATGCGATGCATCCCGATGGTACGAAGATGTTCCGTACACTTCGAGCGTATTACTGGTGGCCCAACATGAAGCGGGAGATTGCCGCGTATGTGAGCCGATGTTTGATCTGTCAGCAGGTTAAAGCGGAGAGGCAGAAACCTGCAGGGAAGCTACAGCCATTAGAGATTCCGGTTTGGAAGTGGGAGCATATTACCATGGATTTCGTTTATCGGTTGCCACGTACTTCGGCTGGCAACACTGGTATTTGGGTTATTGTGGATCGACTGACGAAATCCGCTCATTTTCTTGCACTTCCGGGAAAGATATCAGTGGGCAGATTGGCCAAGTTGTATTTATCCGAAATTGTTCGGCTGCATGGTGTACCTGTATCGATTGTTTCTGACCGAGATAGTCAGTTTACTTCTGAGTTCTGGCAGGCGTTGCAGCGAGCAATGGGCATAAAGCTGTGATTTAGTACAGGTTTTCATCCTCAGACTGACGGGCAGTCCGAGCAGACTATACAGACACTTGAGGATATGTTGCGGTCATGTGTGTTGCAATTCCGCGGGAATTGGGACCAGCAACTACATTTGATAGAGTTCGCCTACAACAAAAGCTATCAGGCCAGTATCGAGATGGCACCGTATGAGGCCCTGTACGGGAAGCAGTGTCGCACTCCGTTGTGTTGGAGTGAGGTAGGTGAGAGATGGCTTATTGGCCCTGATCTGGTGAAGAGCACCATGGAGGACGTCCAGATTATCCGGGATAGATTGAAGATCGCCCAGGATCGCCAGAAGAGTTATGCGGACGTGAGGAGGAAGAGCCTCGAGTCTGATGTAGGTGATTGGGTCTTCCTGAAACTGTCTCCGTGGAAGGGAGTTGTGCATTTCGGGAAGCGTGGCAAGCTTCGACCACGGTACACTGGTCCATACGAGATCACCGAGAGGATTGGAGCTATTGCTTACAGACTTGAATTTCCAGCTGAGATGGCTCGTGTTCATGATGTTTTCCACGTTTCGATGTTGCGGAAGTACATCTCAGATCCTTCACATGTGTTAGCCCCACAGCAGTTACTGATCCGAGACGATTTGACTTACGTAGAGGATCCAATACAGATTCTCGATTGTCGTGAGCAGGAGTAGAGGCACCGTGTGATCCCGCTAGTGAAGGTTTTGTGGCAGAATCACCCGGTTGAGGAGGCCACCTGAGAGACTGAGCGCATATGTGGGAACAATATCCTCATCTATTCACTTGACAGGTACGTATATTTCGAGGTCGAAATTTTTTTTAATGGGGGTAAATTTGTGACGACCCGAACCAGAATCAGTAGAGTAATCAGTACGATTCACGAGATTATGCGTAATCGCAACTAATCGTTAATTGTGTGATTTGCTGGATTAGTTCGCGACTTAAATATCGGCCGAGAATTTGAATTGAGTTTCTTCACGAGAATTGTAGAGTACGTGATTTCGAGCTCGTGGGCGGTTCCGGATGATTTTTCCGATAACCGAGGAATATAATATGATTATTTGAAGTTTCGGTTTATCGAGGAGTTTATCCGTTCGTTTCGTTTTTATCCGAATCGTAATGGTTATCCGTTTTGGACCGTTGATCGTCCCTAGACGCGAGTATAAATATCAGAAATAGTCAAAAAATTGTCAAAAACACTGTTTGTGGTTTGACCAGATGTTGACTTTCCATTTTGGGCAGTTTGACCGTTGACCGTGGAGGAAAACTTTCCTGTTTGATTTTCGCCGGCCGACTTGGATTTTCCGGCCACCTCCGGCCACGTGAGGGGTATAATTCTTCTTCCCTTGATTTTCTAAGTTGTTTTGTGTTTGAAATCGTAAAAATTGATGGTGGTTTGGTTAAGTTTTAATCGGGTTAGGTTGCGGGAGTTCGCCGGTGACACGGGTTGGACTTCCGGCGAGCTACGGTGGCGGGGGAGTGAGGGTTTTGACTCCCCTTGCCCCAGGGATGCTTCCTAGAGGTTTGAATTGGGACGAGGAGGTGGATTCCGGTGAACCCGTGGTGGTTGCCGGAGTATTGATCCGTTCGGTTTCGAGCTGAATTGGTAAGGTTCCAGTGAGAATTGAGCTTTCTGGTAGTTGAAGAAAATGTTAGGCTTGAGGAGATCTTGAGAACTGGAGCTTCCTCGCCGGAGAAACTCTCCGTTGACGGTGCGTCGTCGCCGGCGGCGGCGGTCAACGACGACGCTCCAGCAAGAACGTTGACTTTTCAGTTTTCGATGATTTTAATGTCATTTTTCTCGTAATCGCGCCCCGATTGTCACCTTGAGGTTTTCGAATTAATTTGGGTATCAGATTTTCAGTCGAGGGTTTTGAGTTGAGATTTCGGAAATTCAGTCGATTGTTTAATACAGTTTTATATATTTTCGGGAACGGTTGGTGTCCGTGGTTAAGTATAGAGTTGTGGGCTATGATTTTGATCAGATGTGTTTTATGATTATTCAGGGGATCGAGATCGTGTTTCGGGCGAGGGATCTTCCGTCGGGCCCCGAGATTAGCGCGAGTGCGCGTTTTGCTCATCTGTGAGTGGACAATTTCTTTTCACGGATTGATTGCAAGTCTTTATACACGATTTACGAACTTGAGCATGCATATGAGATTATGTTTTACATGAGCATGTGTTATACAAATATGCCTATACCAGTATATATTACGTATATGCACTTATATATTGTTTATTGCATTTGCATCGAACTATTTATGATTTGGTTTACACAGAGTACAGTCTCAGTATATGTTGTTGTATCGATACACTCGCATCCCGGCTGATCCCCGAGGATGTGTACCGGGGGAGGCTGTGACTACTGACCCGAGGCCTTTACCGGGGGGAGGCAGACCTCTGACCTAAGGCCTTTCTAGCTAGAATCACGTGTGGGTCTGGGATCCCGTGATTCGGACTGTACTAGCACGGATGTGTCCACGAGCGACCCAGTGGGATTTTTCTATGCATGCTCTGTACACGTGAGGAGTTAGAGTCTCCCTCGTGTACCATTTGATTATTTATGCATCTTGACTCGCATATGTTTTTATAACATATATTTTAATCGGCGAAAGACAATTATTTTTCGTCCACTCACTCTAACAGTTTTCATGTCTTTCCCCTGGGCTTTTTGGTTTCCGTGCCCAGTTTGCAGTCCAGGTTCTGGTGTTTCACGTCGCTGTTGGAGGCTAGTGATCTGAGCTACCTGTGTTTTCCAGTAGGTTCTTGTTTCGCCTACTGATGTGTATATTGTATATATTTACACTAGAGGTCGCTCTGATACATTCTGATATATGTTTTATACGGTTTTACCCGGATATACCATATATTACAGTCTTGTTTACTGTTGCTGTTTATGTTATGATATTGAGAAATTCGGATGGGATTGGAGCCCACGGTTTGGCTTTTGTGGCATAGGATGAAGTGTTATCTTTCGGGTGCAGGTTAAGGCAATTCCGCGTTAGTAGCGTTACTCTGCCGAAATTTTAATGGTCTTTGTTAGTTCGCGTTTTCAAAAGGGGTTTGATTCCGGTTTAGGTAACTAAATCGGGGTTGGGTCCTTTCACCATTTCCTTACCAACAACGTCTGCCCACCAAGAATCCATGGCCCATCATTGAACGCATGGTTCATATCCTCTTTAAGATTAAATTTCACAATGAAGAAGTTGTTAGGCAAATTAATGAGTTTCCACCCTCCTCTAACTTGCCATTTCCTTCATAACCCTCTTAACATGAAGTCAAAGCTAGTGGTTGAAGTAGGGTAGCCCATCAGCTTAACAACCACAACCTACCGCCACACAAAGATAAGCTTATTATAGACTTTCTTTAAAAAGGTGATACTAGGGACATGAGGACCCATTATCACAGTGCAATTCTCCTCTGTCATCTAAAAATCCTCGCACATTGTTTCATGAAATTTTGAGATCGGACTTCGGAGTTTGGTTGCGTAACTCACTAAAGTTGAAATAGGAGCCTCGAATTTAGTAGATCTAGCACCACTCACAGACATTGCTTGAAGATCTGTAGCAAGCTCATCCCCTGCACATATCCTCTTACGCTGAATATAACTCATAGTATCCTCTCCGCCACTTCCCTTGGGCGGAGAATACAAACATCGCTGGAGTAGCCACCAATTCGGCGAGCACAGCAAAATGAATAGAGAGAACTTATATGGATGACTGCCCAATAGAGAGCCGAGAATCGCAACAGGTACATCTCAAAATGGCCACGCGTGAAGCGCGTACAAAGATTTAGCAAATTTTTCTAACTACAAGAAAGATTATATGGAGAGGATTTTGATGAAGCGCTTGTACCGGATAACCCAACCCGATTGGGTGTGGAGGGTTTTGGCTCAGACGAAAAATTGCCGATATGATTCACTTTTTGGATTACAAGTTACACATACTCGATTAACATACCTTTTAATCGAGCTGGAACAAGAGTATTACTCCTTTGGTTTTGTTGCAAAGCCAATTTTCAATTGGTAGATGTAGAATTCAGAGGAGAAGCGGGCTTGCATTGAGAGAGAGAGAGAGAGAGAGAGAGAGAGATATGAAAAAAAAATATAAAAAAATTGTTTAAGGGAATAATATTCCTAGTATTCCAGTGTGTGTTTTGTCCTAATTAGTATAGAAGTAGATATTCTCTAAATCCCTGATTTTAGGGATATTGATTGTAACAAAGTGTAATACCTATATTAAGGTCATCTATCGATGAATAAAGTACAGTTTTAGTCTACATTGATTACATATCTATTTTCTTCTTTAACACGTTATCATCAGCTCTTGAGTTGATAGCCATCACCCCAAACCCTAAACAAAAAAATACACTAAATCCCTAAACACCTTCACCACCACCGTCGATTCACTACCGGATTCCATCCATCATCGGAGCTCTCCATCGTCGCCGGATTTCGTGGTCCCTTCCTCTCTGTTTTACAAGTTTTTCATACCGAGTATAATACCCTGGAGGAAAATTTCTAACTATCTTCGATTTAGAAGTTAAGTTACAAAATTTAATTACTGCAACACCCTAGATCTAGGTCTAGGTTTTGGTTCATTTATTACTGTGATTTACTTGTTACGCCCTAGTTTCTATGGAGTAATACATGTTTATAAAAAGTTTGATAGTGACGATCCTGGGGCTAGTCACGGGTCTTAATGATAATCACGGTTATTTGTGATTTTACATTGAAAAAAAAAGGAATTGAAGGGACCCAACCCTGATTTAGCTGCCTAAACCGAGATGAGACCCTAATAACTCTACTAATCATAGTTTCTACTCATATTAAATAAGAATCGTACCGGAGATCCAAAACTCAAATGCCATAAAACGAGAAACTGTTTTTCTGATATCAACCCACAACTATAAATAGAAGCAGAAAAATGATTGTGATATCAGAGAAGCTAGACATTATAAACTAATTATATACACTAATGAAAATACAAACTTGTAGTATCTACCTCAGATCCTACAATTAATATTGCTATACCTCGATCTGTGTGCGCGCTCCTCAATTGAAACTCTGCAACCTGGCGTTTGAAAACGAAGAGGTGAGGGAAAAGGCATAGAAAAATATGAAAACCGTTATAGTGAGTAGATGAAATATAATAATAGGTTACACACAAAAACGTAAACAGTTTATACCAATTCCCTCCGATGCTGATACTAATATAAAAATCTAAGCGAGTCAGGAATAACTCAAAATGATATATCGATGGGAAAAGAATCCTCCTCAAGTACCCTACAATAGAGGAATCGTCTAAGGACCCCTGATCTGAGAAATTAATTATATGTGCCAGTGCTGACTAGAGTGAAGTGGTGACTAGAGTACCCCGACCTCTTACCTCTAGCCTCGAAAGTCGTTTAGGGGTCTCTAATCTGTGACGATGTGTGTGTCAGGATAGGGCATCTGACCCATCCTGGAGCCCTCGGGGAACAACCGAGTAGCTAATGCATTGATGCAATAATATCTGAATAAGTATGCATAATAGCCTATGATACTGAAAAATGAATTTTGCATAAATAGTAAAATGATGTAATGACTCGTTGTTATTGACTGAAAATCAAATGTCCACTCACCTAGATCTAGGGGTGGGACATTCGAACCGAAAACCGAAAAAAAAACCGATCCAAACCGAGCCGCGACCGAAAAAAACCGTACCCAAAAAAAATCAAACAAAAAAAAACCGAAACCGAAAAAAACCGAAAAATTTGGTTCGGTTATGGTTTTTAATTTATAAAAACCGAACCGAACCGAAAAACCGAAGTATGTATAAATAGATATCATTTTAGAAATTTTGTAATATATTATATAAATATATGCAAAACAAAAACCTTAAACTCCTAAAATCCTAATTTCTTTATGCACAATTCTTCTCAATTTCTCTCATAGAATCTAATTAAAATGTTAGACAACTCAAAAAAAGAAATTTTATAGACAATTTTTTAGTTATTTATTCAAAAGTTGTTTTTTATACATTATGTAAAAAACCGAAAGAAACCGAAAAAATCCGAAAGAAAAAACTGAACCAAACCGAACCGAATAGTCACGGTTTTTTTAAAAAAATTGAAAAACCGAACCGAACCGAACCGAAAAAAATATTACGGTTTGGTTATGGTTTTTAGCAAAAACCGAACCAAACCGCCCAAATCCCACCCCTACCTAGATCGCAAGAAAAGTAGCTTGTCGATCCACTAACTCGAAAGTCGTACTCAGTGCTCATAAGGCCAAACCAAGGATATATCATTAACGAAAACCATGCATAAGCACCCTTACGCCTCATCATATGTAACAAATCATGTGTTTGATCTCAGTCATCATTCTGTGCTACTCAAGCTCTATTGAAAGTGAGCCTCAACTCGACACACAATGATCAAAAGTGTTGAGTCACCTCAATTCCTGTGCATAAGATGAAACGTTATGAAAATATATCAAATTTTACGAAACTACACAAAAAAACCATTAGAAATCGGCTAAGGAAACTCCCAATGAAAAAGTCTACTTTCTGGTTGCCTGAACTCCACCATGTATAGCTGTGCGTGAGGGCTTTGCGCCACCACAGGCGGTCGCCTAAATGACCTTCACTGATGCCTGCAAAGGATACAACACTAGAAAGCTTATACCAAGCCCGACAACTTTCATCAATCAACATAGTCCAATTTAAAAGAAATAAGTCGGAATTTAACTCAACAAGTGTGAAATTTCGCTGGAATCTGACGACGGTCACTTGCCATTTCTAGGGCGAAATGCACTGCAAGACTGGTGTCGTTCAACTCCTACGACCTTCTAAACCCCTCTAGTGCGACGACGTATCTCTGCCTGTAATGCCACTGTTGTCGTCGACAGTTCCAGGCAAAACCCTAGAACTTGTCGACCTCAATTCGAGCTCAACACCTCACAAAAGATGAAATCAAGGGTAGGGAAATGTTGAGGGAACTGAGGCAAGTCAAACGTGACCAATGTGGTGGTCAGAGGTGGTCTGACGGCGGCGATCCGTTGCTGACAGTGAATGGAGAAAGAGAGTCGAAGAGAGAGAAAGTTACGGGGTTGACTCTTTTTTGACCCCAAAAGGTAATTTCGGACTTCCCAAATTTTGAAAGTGAGTATTTATACCTCAAAACTTATCAAAACGTAAAATTCCCGACAAACCTGATTGTTCATAATTTTCTTGTCGTAACTCCAATTTTAACATTTAACGCCACGTACTCGGCTCGACCAGCTCAAAATTAATTTCTTTCACAAATTTAGTAAAAAAAGAAAGTCCAAAATCATAACTTAAAAAATGTTGATTTTCATGGTGCGACTAAAAGCGAATCTCGATAACCATGTTGAAATAGAACTAACTCGTCAAAAGTCAACGAATGAGGATTATCTTGTTAATCTGGGTACGACTCGTTACATGAAGTCAATATCTGTGACTAATTGTGAAAGTCACAGTTTCCATGAAGCTACCGTTTTTGCATCGATATTTGTGACCAAATATATAAAAAAGAAAGAAAAGAGATTGTATCAAAAATATGTACAAAAAAAGTCATGTTTCTTAATTATTTCCTAAATTTGATATTAGTGATCATTTTTTTTATTAGTTTTAATTACATCTCTTGCGTCTTTTGTAGATGACATCAACATAGCCGGCTAGGCCTGAGTTTGACATCATTGATCCATAAGGAGCAAAATACCATCATTGGGTATTAGATGTTGAGAATACTCGATCTTCTCGGTAAAAATCTTATTGTATTATCCAACCAACAACACCACCTGGTGAAAACGTTGTGTCACCAACTCCAAATCAACTCAATCTCCTTTTGAGTCTCAAAGCACAAGCCCTTATATTTTTGAGACGGCATATACATTCAGTTCTAAAGAAGCAGTACTTGCTAAAGAATGACCTCGCAGATTTGTGAGTGATTTTAAAAGAACGGTTCAATAATATGCATGATGCACAATTTGTAAGAAAAATGGGATTCAATTCGATTATTGGATTATCCAAATATTAATGAGTTTAATCATGCTATGTTAGAGCTTCCATCTGAGTTGGTCATTTGTGGCATAGTAAAGACCGATCAAGCTATGATCAAGCTAGGTTCGAAATATATAATATTGTATGGCATTATGACACCAAAATGCCATAAAAATGAGACAAAAAGAAAGGATGTTTTGATCTCAGTGAATTTTTGACCCGTCAAGATTCTCTCTCGACCATCGAAGACCACATACTGGATCGGTTTTGGCACTTTTTCGACAAGTCAAAAATTTTGCCTGATTTTCTTTCAACCAGTCGAAAGCACATCCTCCGGTCATAAAAATTCACCTTTGACACGCCGAAGCCTAGTCTCAACATGTCTAAGGATAGCTACGGTCTTAAAATTGAACGATCTTTGACCCGTCAAAAAATGAAATTGGAAAATCATATCGGTTTTTCGGTTTTCTTCGACCCGTCGAGTGAATTTCTCGGCCTGTCAAAGACTGTACCCAGACTTGGTGTTTTTGATGTGTTTTACATCGGTTTATCATGCCATATCAACACTCTATAAGGGTCACAACCATTTGGAAAATCTTTAGTTCTTTACATAAAGTGTTTGCCATATCTTGAGATCAAAGATTAATTAATTCACAATTTTGTGGATGTTTGAATGCGAGATTGAGTGTCTAGCAAATAGTGGTACTATTCATAATATACTATGGAATATTCAATTATTTATGGATCTTATGCCATACACTTCATCAGTGAAAACAATTATTGGTTCAACACCAGTTATACAATGGCGTGATTCAACACAATTTTTGCTACCACAGGGTACACGATTTTATATCACTGATGCATTGTATTTGTAAGCGCCTAAGGCCAAATGAACCTTACAAAAATTTAAGAACATTAGAGCCAACGGTTACACTTGGGAAACTCATTGCGAGAACTCATGGTGAAAGGACCTAACCCCGATTTAGTTACCTAAACCGGAATCGAATCCCTTCTGAAAACGTGAACCAACAAAAACCATTAAAAATTTCGGCAGAGTAACGTTACTAACGTGGAATTGCCTTAACCTGCACCCAAAAAATAACACTTCATCCTATGCCACAAAAGCCAAACCGTGGGCACCAATCCCATCCGGATTTCTCAATATCATTTCAATATCAATAAACAGTAAATAAAACTGTAATATATAATATATCCGAGAAAATCCGTATAAAACATGTATCAGAATGTATCAGAGCGACCTCTAGTGTAAATATATACAATATATACATCAGTAGGCGAAACAAGAAACCTACTGGAGAACACAGGTAGTTCGGATCACTAGCCTCCAACCACGACGTGAAACACCAGAACCCGAACTGCAAACTGGGCACGGAAACCGAAAAGCCCAGGGGAAAGACATGAAAACTGTTAGAGTGAGTGGACGAAAATAAATGTCTTTCACCGTATAATATATATGTTATAAAAGTATATGCGAGTCAAATGCATGAAAATCAAATGGTACGTGAGGAGACGCTGACTCCAACCCACGTACAGAGCATGCATTATAATATCATGGGGTCACTCATGGACTCACACGCGATAGCACAGTCTGAATCACGGGATCCCAGACCCACACGTGATTCCTAGCCAGAAAGGCCTCGGGTCAGGATATCTGTCCCCCCCGGAGCATACTCGGGGATCAGCCGAGAAGCCAATGTATATCGATACAACCCTGATAACTGAGACTGTACTCTGTGTAAACCAAATCATAAATCCTTTCCATGCACATGCATAAAACATAATATATACGTATGTATATTCATATTCGCATATTCGTATATGTATAATCGTAAAACACATGCTCATAAAAATCATGATCAAACTGCATGCTCAAGTTCATAAAACATATGTAAACGACTCGCAATCAATCCGTGAAAAGAAATGTCCACTCACATGTGAGCAAAACGCGCACTCGCGCTAATCTCGTGGCCGCGGAAGATCCCTCGCCCAAAGCACGATCTAGATCTCGATCCCCTGAATAATCATAAAACATATTTGATCAAAATCATAGCCCACAACACTGTACTTAACCACGGAAACCAACTGTTCCCGAAAACATATTAAACTGTATAAAACATCTGACTGAATTTCCGAAATCTCCATTCGAAACCTTCGACTGAAAATCCGATACCCAGATCAGTACAAAAACCTCTAGGCGATAATCAGGGCGTGATTACGAGAAAAATGACATTAAAAACATCGAAATCTGAAAAGTCAACGGTCTCGCCGGAGTACCGCCGTTGACCGCCGCCGCCGCCGCCGGCGCGCCGTCAATGGAGACTTTCTCTGGCGAGGAAGCTCCAGATTTGAAGATCTCCTCAAGCCCAATCACTTTTACAACTACCATCAAGTCCAATTCTCACTGGAACCACAGCAATTTAGCTCGAAACCGAACGGAAATTCTCCTCCGGCAACCATATCGGGTTCTCCAAAAACCTCATCCTCAACCCAAAATAAATACAGGGGAAGCATCACCAAGGCTTGGGGAGTTGAAACCCCAACATCCCCACCTCCACAACTCGCCGGAACACCACCCCTCAACTCCGGCGAACTCCGGCAACCTAACCCGATTCGGGTTCACTCCAAACCTCATCAATTCTCACAATTTCAAACACCAATCAACTTAAAAACTCAAGGAGAAGAGAACCATACCCTTCACGTGGCCGAAGGTGGCCGGAAAATGCAAATCGGCCGGCGAAGCTCAAACGGGAAAGTCCTCCCTCTCGGTCAACGGGTCAAACTTCCAAAAATGGAAAGTCAACGCTGGTCAACTTCAAACAGTGTTTTTGCGACTATTTCTCGACTATTTTCGATATTTATACTCGCCCTCGGGTCGATCAATGGTTCAAAACGAATAACCAAAATGATTCGGATATACACGAAACAAACGGATAAACTCGTCGATAATCTGAAACTTCAAATAATCATATTATATTCCTCGGTTATCGGAAAAATCATCCGGAACCGCCATCGAGCTTGAAATCATGTGCTCTACAACTTCCGTGAAGAAACTCAATTCAAATTCTCGGCTTAAAATTAAGTCGCGAACTAAATCAGCAATTCACACAATTAACGACTAATCGCGATTAAGCTTAATCTCGTGAATCGTACTGATTACTCTACTGATTCTGGTTCGGGTCGTCACATTTATATCTTACTACAGTTCGGATTATTGGATCTAATGCAGTCACTCTTACTTCTTATTAGCTTTGGCACTATCGACTAGGACATCCTGGTCGAGGTATGACGATCAAAATATTAAAAAACTCACATGGTCATCCGTTTTTCAGTGCAAAGAAGCATGTGGACATACCCATTGGTTTTGATAGGGTGGATAAGATTAAAAATCTTCATCCGGTCTTGGTCTCCAAAACGAGTATGACACCTAGTGTTGGTCCATAAGATACCTTCGTGGAAATCTCTAATGCTCATCACTCATTTTGCAAAACTTGATCATTAGCAAAGTTACGTGTTAAGCTTTCTATTGCAGTTAATAACACTGAAAATATGCTATTCTTACAGAGAATCCATGATGATATTTGTGGATCTATCAAACTGGAATGCGGAGCATTTAAATACTTTATGGTTTTGGTAGATGTATCAACGCATTGGTCATATATTGCTTTGTTATCCACAAGGAATGTTTCATTTGCAAAACTCCTAGCACAAATTATTGAGTTTCGGGCTCACCACCTGGACAACTCAATTAGGTCTATTAGATTGGATAATGCAGGAGAGTTTATATCAAAAACTTTTGATTATTATTTCATATTAGTTGAGATTAAAGTTAAACATCCCATCCCTCATGTTCATTCACAGAATGGTTTAGCAAAAACACAAATCAAGCAGTTACTGCCTGTGGTGAGAGCAATGGTAATGCATACAATTTTTTTGGTATCTACTTAGGGATATGCACTATTACATGTAACAATGCTTATTCGCTTGAGATCCGTATGTAGCACGCTAACCATTCGGTGCGTACCAGTTGGTAACTAGGTATGAGCCTAACATTTCACATCTACGCATCTTTGGTTGCATGGTATATGTGCCTATCATGCCTCCACAACATACTAAAATGGTTCCTCAATGGCGTTTAGGCATCTATGTCGGTTATGAATCTCCAATGATTATCCGTTACTTAGAACCTTCGACAGGAGATCTCTTTACTGCAAGATTTGTAGATTATCACTTTGATAAAACATACTTCCCGACGTTAAGAGAAGATATGAATGCCTCTATTCCGGTTGAACGTCAGGAATTGATGTGGTATACTCCTATTATGTTTCAAGAATATCCACGCACATCTCAAAGTGAGATTAAATTTTGATGTATCCTTGATCTTCAAAAGGTAGCATACTCAATGCCTGACTTCCTGATATTGCCAAAGTGATGAGATTAAATATACATGCTGCAAACGTTCCTGCAGGGTTGAAAGTCCCCAAGATGGGGCAGATAAATGCCACTCTCGGGCAGGGAAACGTCCCCAATCCCATGTGGAGGGTGTAGCGTCGGCCTTAACTCACACCAGGAAGAGGGGGGGACCAAGAAAATTCACAAATGAACTGCAGGTGAAAGGCAAGTCATCCAGGCACAGAATGATCATTTCATCATTAACATTGTGAATCATTTAAATGAGATTGTTCCTGACTAACATTATGTCCTAGAATCATAAATGACATCTCTAAAAGATGCTTTAGATCCATATATGATGTCAAAGAATGGTGAAATCTCACTAACGAATAATGATGCGTGCATTGTTATGGATAAGTCATCCAAGGTAGTTCATATTTTTGCTTATTCCGTTGCTCAGGAGATTATTGACGATGATGAAGTAGAACCTCGCTCGGCTTCTTAATGTCAGCGGGGAACGTATTGGCCAAAATGGAAAGAAGTAATGCAGACTGAACTAGACTCTCTGAAGAAAAGGAAAGTTTTCTATCAAGAATGAAGTGATGCGGTATAAAGCTATACTTGTGGTGCAAGGATTTTCTCGACGCCCTAACATTGGTTATGAGGAGATATACTCTTCGGTCATGGACATCATTATTTTCCGCTACCTTGTACATTTGGTAGTGTTCAAAAAACTGAGCATGCAGCAGGTGGATGTGGTTACAACATATCTTTATGAAAACCTTGACTCAAAGATATACATGAGAGTGCCAGATGATGTTGTCATACCTAATTCAAGTAACTCTAAACCACAGAGTGCTCATGTGATTAGATTGATACATTCACTATATGGATTAAAACAATATGGTAGGATGTGGTACACACACTTAAGTGACTACTTGATTAGGAAGAGATACAAGAACGATGGTTTGTGCCTATGTATGTTCATTAAGAGAACAAGTTCATTGGGTCTCTTAATGAAATCAATGAGACGGTTGGCTTCTTGAAATCCAATTTTGAGATGAAAGACCTAAGTATAACTCAATTTTGTCTTAGTCAATAATTAGAACATCGAGTTGGTAGAATAATTATTGACCGATCTACTCATGTCCAAAAGATGCTCAGGTGATTTAACATGGATAAAGCACACCCTTTAAGCACACCAATGGTTGTTCGCAGTCTGGAACCCCAAAAGGATATATTCTATCCAAAAGATGATGATGAAGAACTGTTGGGACCAAAGGTACCATGTCTTAGTATGGTTGGAGTTTTGTTGTATTTAGCTCAGTGCACATGTCTAGATATTTCCTTCCCTGTGAACTTGTTAGCTATGTTCAGTTTTGCACCAATGCAATGTCATTGGAATGGTCTAAAGCACATCTTCAGGTACTTGAAGGGATCTATTAATTTGGGCTCCTTCTTTCCCTACAAAGAAATCAGAGAGAAGCTTGAAATTCCAAAAAAAAGGAATGGTTGAAACAAAGTCCACAGATTCTGAGATTTTTGACCCGTTGAGTATTTATCTCGACCCGTCGAATGGAATCCCTTGGATTGATCAGAGCATGTCTCTCAACCCATCAAAGGAAAGGCCGGCTGCAAGAACTGTTCCTCAATTCAGTGTGGTTCCCTACTCAGAGACATTATGTGATGACTTGGTTGGTTTTGCTGATGTTGGGTATCTCTCTGACTCACATAAAGGATGTTTCCAAATAAGTTATATATTCATTATGGGGAATACGACGATTTGTTAGAGATCGACAAAACAAACCATTGTTGCTACTTCTTCGAATCATTCTAAGCTTATTGCTTTGCATGAAGCGGTTAAGGTGTGTGTCAGGCGTAGGTCAATGATACACTATATTCGAGGGTCTAATGGATTATCATATACTACGACAACACCAACTTGCATATATGATGATAATGTGGCTTGCATTGAACAAATGAAGTTGGGATACATCAAGGGGGATCATACAAAACATATTTCACCGAAGTATTTCTTCAATAAGCAACGACAACAGTTATTGCAGACTTGGTTACCAAGTCACTACCAAAATCTACATTTGTGAAGAATGTGAGAAGAATTGCAATGCGAATATTATCTGAACTCCAAGATTAAGTTACTGATCAGGGGGAATTTATTTTGTAGACATCAGAGAGAGTCTACATCACATGTGGTTACTTTTATAGTTGATGTGTTGTACTCTTTTTCCCTTAGACCAAACTTTTATTTTATCCATGAGGTTTTTGTTTTCTTGGCAATGTTTTTAGTGAGGTAATATGTTATGCATCATCTATTTGGATCGCGACACAATGAGGAGTGTTTAAGAAAATAATATTTCTGCTATCTTAGTGTGTGTCTTGTCCTAATTAGTATAAAAGTAGATATTCTCTGAATCCCTGATTTATAGAGATATTGGTTGTAATAGATTGTAATGCCTATATTAAGGTCATCTATCAATGAATAAAGTGTGACGACCCAGAACAGAATTAGCAGTGGAATCAGCCTAATTCGCGAGTTAGCGTATCAGCGTGGATTTCCGATAATGGATTTACTCGCTAGGGATTGTTAACAACTTAATCATTGGCCGAGAATTGGAGCTGGGTCTCTTCTCGGGAGTCGTTGTACGTGTTTGTATAGCATGAGTTGTCCGATTAATATACTTATCCACTTAAGCAGGTAATCGACACCTACCCGACCGCCCGCAAGACCACCAAGGAGGCTTCAACTTCACTCACCAGACCGACCCCATCCGAGCGCGCACGCGCCCGGAGGGCGCACGCCCGAATGCACGGATCACACAGCAACAGAGCCACACCAGTCCCACATCGAAGAACACCATCAAGCTCCAAGCTCAACCACCTATATAGGTAAGGTAGTTATGGCAGGTAAGGGCATTGGACTCATTCGATCCAAGCATTAAATACCACACGCACGTTTGCTTGACTGTTATATCCAATACATCATCTGACTTAGGCATCGGAGCGTTGAAGGCGGGCCACCCCGTCTCGACCCCTGACCGCCTGTTTGTTGTTGTATTCTTCTAACAGCCGCACGCGAACACGCACACCCGATCACCTGAGAGAAGAGGAAGCGCCCGAAGGAAGAGTCGACCGTCAGAAGAGAAAGCCCGTACGCCCGAAGAGAGAGAAGAGCGTCCGACATCCAAACAGCCCGAGCGTTCGGACGGAGAAGAAGGAGTAAGGAAGGAGTACTCGTACTGTTCCGCCAGATTACGTCCCTGCGCGTAATTCGGTAGCAACAGTTGGCGCCGTCTGTGGGAAGGTTACAAATTGCAAACCTCGTATAAATACCACAAAAACCAAAGGTCCACATGCTCAACCCGGTGACTAACGACAGCAACGCACCCGACGGGGAGGCGCCGCCAGACTCACGAGGGCGGTACGTATTGGCGACCGACAAGGACGATGGCGAGGAGCGCATCGGCAGACTGGTCTAGGAGTTATGGGAGGCGGCGCTCGAGAGAGCAGAAGAGCGCCAAATCTGTCAGAAGCTGGATGAGCGATTGGACGTGCTCATCAGCCAGCAGCTGGGGCAGCCCGAGGGGACCCAGGAGACCACCAGCGAGGAGCAACACCCGTTCGGTGGGACCAACGCCCGGGCTGCCCAAGCGCCCTCACCCGTGGAAGAGTCGGCGCCCCCAACGAACAATACTCTGATCCTTCAGAGGACGGAGGAGCTGGCGGAGGAGGTCTCGCGCCTGCGCAAGGACAAGCTGGCCGGTCAGGGCGGGACGTTCGCCCCCCGGGTCAGCCCGTTCTCGGCGCATATACTGGAAAGGGGAAGGGACCCCCATGCGAAGATAACAAAGATCGCTCGGTTCGAAGGGAGCGGAGACCCACGCACGCACGTGGACGAGTTTCGATCCACCACGGACGGAATCCGGTATTCGGACCCAACCCTGTGTTTCCTGTTTCAGGAAACGCTGGCAGAGGAAGTGCGGAGCTAGTTTTACGAGATCCCGCCAGGGTCCATCCATTCATTCCTCGAGCTGGCGGAAAGCTTTCAGAAGCGCTATCGACTCCAAGGCAAGTACAACACCACGGGTATCCTCCTCAAGGTCCGCCAGGGGATGGACGAGAGCCTGTCGAGCTACATTAACCGATGGAGGACGCTCGCAAGCACATGCAGGGACCTTGACAAGCGGGTGGCCAAGGTAGCCCTGATGGATAATTTGTTTGCCACCCCATTCGTAGAGAAACTAGTAAGGAAGGAGCATCTCGACTACGACGAGATCATGGACCTGGTCGTACAGAAGGCGTTAGTGGAGACGCGAGTGTACAGGTCCGCCTCCGAGTCCAGCACCAACAGATCGGAGGAAAACGCCCAGCCTCGACGGCCCTCGGACGACGGAGGGGCACCAGCCGGAGGGCAGAAAAGGAACCGGGACACGCACAGGCAGAACTACCAGAGGCCACCCTCCCGCTACTACCACAACTGCCACAACCAGACGGGGGGACCGGCGCAGCAGGGCGCCCGTCTACCGCCAGCACCGCAATACTGACCGGCGGAACAAGAGGTCTATGTGATCGACCAGCAGTCGCCCGAGCAGCTTCTCCGCCTACATCGACACCGAATACCGCCACCAAACAACATGACAAGGGCGATAGCTCTGACCGGCCGACTCCCGGACTCTGGTACGAATTCCACAACGTCGCCACCCACCGTACCAACAGCTGCATTATGTTAAAGAAGGCCCTCGAGGACTTGAAGGACGATCGGGTCACCCCTCCCAGGGCGGAAGAGCAACAGCGCCGGACGAACGCCGGGACCCGTGGGACTATCAGCACGATATCCGGGGGCAAGCGCAAGGAAGGGACGTCGGCACCCGATCGCCCGAGCAGGGAAGTACTGACGATCGGGGCGGGACGAACGCAGAAAACAGGAAGGAAGGAGACGCCCACCATTAGCTTCACAGCGAGGGACGAGGGGGGAAGCCCGAATGACAGCACCCTGCCATTCGTGATCGACACGATCATCGACCGATTCCTTGTGAAGAGGGTGCTGATTGACAATGGGGCGTCCGTGAACGTGATCTATTTCGACGCGTACACGGCGCTCGGGCGGCCCGCCAGCAAGATGACGCAGGACCATGAGTGCATCGCCAGCTTCACGGGCGAGACATCGTATCCAATCGGGAGTGACAGCCTCCGGGTCGAGATTGGCGGGCCCGACTCCCCGCGCAGCGAGATTCGAACGGACTTCATCATCATGGACACCCCCTCCCCCTACAACGCCATACTCGGGAGGCCAGGGATCTGCAAGCTAAAATTGATCGTCGCAGGGCATTTGCTCTTGGGAAGATTCCCAACCGAGCGTGGGATCGAGTACGTTCGGGGATACAATCACGAGGAACCCGCAGAGCCCCGGGGCAGGCAGGAGGTTCTCACCTTGGAGCCCACGGATCGAAGGGCACGATCCATGCACGAACGGCAAGGGGCCACGTCTCAGCAATGATATGCTGGAAGAGCGAGGAGACATAACGCATCTCCGCGAACGCCCGATCGTTCAGCCAGCGCATTCGGGCTTGACCAATCCAACTGGGAGACTGGGAGGCAATCCGGCAAAAGGGGACACCCCGCCCATGGAGGGAAGCGCCAAAAAAAAATTCAGACAAGGCACACATACGAAAATATCTTCATTAATGAAAGGCACAAGGCCCGATTACGAAGACCTATCCCATTACAAAGAGAAGAAAAATCCTACACTACGCTCCCGTATCAACATCCAACTCTTCAGCCTCCTCCGACGACGCTACCGCAACAACTTCCACCTGCTCGCCCGGATCCATCCGCCTGATCATCGGCTCCACCTCTCTCTCAGACACAGGAACCTGAGCGCTCGCCCGTCTCTCAATTTCAGACTCCACGAACGCTTGGTACTCCTCCATCTTCAAGAAAGGACTCACCGTCGCCTGGAACGTAGCCACCTGCTTATCCACTTCCGCTCTGACCAGCTCGCGGAGCTCGTCAGAGTCCTTGAACGTCGCTACGGCATCCATGCGAGCAACGCGATCGGCCTCCTTCAGCCGGGACTCGGAGAGCGTCTCCCGGGCGGCGGCTTCAGCGCGGACACGCTTTAGCTCGGCACGCACCTGCTCCACCTCGGCCAAGGCCTTATCCCGATCAATCTTCGCCAGAGCTTCACATGCAGCAGCTTCATCCAACCGGACAGTCGCCTCCTCTACACGGGCGGTGTACCGATGCGTCAGATCATTAGCCTTCTCCAGCTTAGCCACCAATCGCTCCACCGCCTTTCGATGCTTCAGTGCGTCGGCCCTAAGGCGTGCAAGTTCCAAGATCTCCCACGAGCGGACGCAGAAGACCTGATGCATCAGACGGGTGCACGCAACAAAAACCGCACCCAGCCCATCGGGGGCAGCATTGTCTAGCGGCGGCAGCAGGGGCCCCAGCGAGGCGGCACCATCCACCAGCAAACGACGCAGGGCGTCCACAACATCACCACTCGACCCAGGAGCAGGGCCGGGAGAGGAGTCTTCCGTCTGCGCCCACTTCTGCGCCCGCTCCTCACCTTCCCCTTGCTCAGAAGATTGTGGAGGATCCGAAGACGGGAGCACGGGATTTGGAGAGCAAGAGTATCGTGGAGGACTTGAAGGTTGACTCAAAGACGGAGGCCCGACGGGCGCACGACTTGAAGACTGAGGCGTACGAGCAGCCTCCCGCCTGTCCCCGACATCAACTCGCTCGGACTGACGCTGGTCACACCCCGCCTGCTGCTGCTTGCGCTCCACCCGGGCAGGGGCCTTGGATCCAGCAGCATTACCCGGTGGCGGGCGAGGAACATCCGCTTGTGTCCCTTGGACGGGCGGGGCAGGATCAGACACGATGGAGATAGGGGTCTTGGGCTGGGCACTGTCCCCCAGGACGAGTATGCCACGACCGTCATTTGCCACCTTGTGGACCTTCGCGGTAGCATCCCGCAATGCCAACAGGCGGCGCTTGAACGCATCATCCATTTCAATGGCCTTGCCCTTCGACATTCTTCACTGCAAAGACACAACAAATGAAAGGTTAGCAAACAGATACAGCACTTCGTAAATTATCCTATTCCTATTCATAGTAGACAACTACAAACACAAACGGAAGCCGGTCTGGTGGCACGCGTGAGCCCGGGAGGTGCTCGTTCGTATCGAGCGTACGGAAGGAATGGGGGACTCGATCCCACAGGCTGACGCATCGCAGACAGGAGAAACGGGGGACTTCCGCCCGTACCGGTGGTCCGGCGCGCTCAGACGGAGGCAGATTTAGAGGAACGCCAGGATATATTGGGAGAACGGGCGGCAATACAACACTTGGCAAAAGAGAGTAGGGGGGAGCAAACCACCAGAAACACCAAAAACCCAAAATTCCTACCCCAAAGATGATCAATCCCACCCCCCTCAAGAACACGCCCTGTTCTTAAGATGCAAAACCCAGAAAAACCCCAAAAAACCCAAGAAACACACCAACCAAAACGGAGAAACAACAGAAACGGGATAAGAGCCTCACCAGTTCAGTATTTCACGACAGAGAGGAGGAACGTCGACGCAGGAACTCCAGCAAGAAACCAAGAACAGCAGAAATCCGAGGGGAACGGTGGGCAAAATAAATTTTTGCAGCATTTCGACAAATCGAAAAAGTGAGGAGGAAAACGACACCACACCCCTATTTATACTGACCGCACGCCGTCAGCCAGCGAACGCCAGCCGTCCGTTTTTCGCGTATCCACCGTTGGATCGTGACACATGGCGCGGGGCGGTTTACTTGCCCTCCTTAGCAAACCATGCCAACTCCTCAGCTTCCCGCCTTGAATTCAAACCCTAGCTCAGTCTCCAACGACTCGACGCGTGGCACCCATGCACCACTCCCACGCTCCCACGCGCATGACGTCTGCCCTCCAGGCAATTATGACAACAGCGGCATTTAATGCAAGGGCACGCCAACATTAAATGCGACGGCTAGCATTTACCACGCACCGGTTCCAAAAGAGAAGTCAAAAGGGATGTCACCTCAAACGTCTCATCGAAGCGCCACTAGATCCAAGGCAAGACACACCACGCACACATCACCCGCACGACCAGTGAACGAAGAGCGCCCACGCACGTACAAACACGTAACACCACCACAGGCGTAGGGCACCTCCCCCCGTGCGCACACCAGTAAGAACTGACAAGATGGTTTAGGCGGCAACAGGAATGGTGTGCTAAACTCGATGAGCGACACGAGCGTGGGGTTCTTCCCCTCCGTGTGCGCAACGATAAACAATCGACGCACCAGCTCAGTCCTAGCAGGGTGCAGGCACTGAGACTAAAAGGCGACGGGTATGGGGTCTGTCCTCTCCGTACGCAAAAACACAGGCCGCCTATGGAAAAACGAGCATGGGGTCCGTCCTCCCCTTGCAGACTCTAAAACCGACAGGCGACGGGTGTGGGGTACGTCCTCTCCGTTTGCGGAAGTACAGGCCGGATTAAGTGCCAGAGGCATGGGGTCCGTCCCCTCTCTGGGCGTCCCAAAATCGATAGCCGGCAACAGGCATGGGGTCCGTCCCCTCTTTTGCGCGCGCTAAGGGTGGCACGGGCGTGGGGTTCTTCCCCTCCGTGCGCCAGCTCAGTCCTAGCAGAGGCATGGGATACGTCCCCTCTCTGGGCGTCCCAAAATCGATAGCCGGCAACAGGCATGGGGTCCGTCCCCTCTTTTGCGCGTGCTAAGGGTGGCACGAGAGTGGGGTTCTTCCCCTCCGTGCGCCAGCTCAGTCTTAGCAGAGGCATGGGATACGTCCCCTCTCCTGGCGAACTAAAATCGATAGCCGGCAACAGGCATGGGGTCCGTCCCCTCTTTGCGCGCGCTGAGCTCGATAGGCGGCACGGGCGTGGGGTTCTTCCCCTCCGTGCGCCAACTAAGTCCTAGTAGGGGTGTGGGGTCCGTCCCCCCCTATAGGCTCCGAGGCTGATAAGCGACGGATATGGGGCACCTCCTCGCCGTGCGCGAAAGTACAAGCCGACTTAGCACGACTAAGCTCAATGGGCGACACGGGCGTGGGGTTCTTCCCCTCCGTGTACGTAACGTTAACGATCGACTCGCCGACTCGGATTCCGGCAAGGGTGTGGGGTCCGTCCTCTCCTTCAACGGTCCGAGACCGATAAGCGTAACCGGGTGTGGGGTCCGTCCTCTCCGGCCGCGAAATCTTCTCGGGTTAGGCAGCAGAGGCCTCTGCGCGCGCTAAGGCCGAAGGGCGGCACGAGTACGCGTTCGTGCGCGCTGCAACACTTGTAGGTCGCGGTCCTGATCGCACCGTTGACGCTACAGCGTACGCGACGGCATCCCCGTTGACGTGCGACGTACGCAGTGTCACACTAACGCTGGCGTTACGACCAGCATTTGCATACATTCACACATCATACCATACATTCATGCATCATACCATACATTCATACTTACATACCTATATATCTGTTATACTTATTTATGTTTGCAAGACCGACTCCATCTGGGCGCGCGGCTCCAAAACTATCAACATCCGTTTGGATGCCGGGCCCAGAATACAGGAACAGGTACATGCCCGAACACACAGGTACACGAACGCATGACCAGGAACACAAACGCATGTACCCACTCCGTCAGGCGAGCCCTTCCTTGACCGGAGAGTTGGGGGACTTGGGGATACAGGATCATACACAACTGCTCAATCGGATAAGTATTCTTGTTAAATCGCACGAACCCTTTCTCAACTCCCCAGTCAAGAAAGTTCTCTTTGACTTGGGGACTTGAGGGACTTGTTTGTATAGCATGAGTTGTCCGATTAATATACTTATCCACTTAAGCAGGTAATCGACACCTACCCGACCGCCCGCAAGACCACCAAGGAGGCTTCAACTTCACTCACCAGACCGACCCCATCCGAACGCGCACGCGCCCGGAGGGCGCACGCCCGAATACACGGATCACACACCAACAGAGCCACACCAGTCCCACATCGAAGAACACCATCAAGCTCCAAGCTCAACCACCTATATAGGTAAGGTAGTTATGGCAGGTAAGGGCATTGGACTCATTTGATCCAAGCATTAAATACCACACGCACGTTTGCTTGACTGTTATATCCAATACATCATCTGACTTAGGCATCGGAGCGTTGAAGGCGGGCCACCCCGTCTCGACCCCTGACCGCCTGTTTGTTGTTGTATTCTTCTAACAGCCGCACGCGAACACGCACACCCGATCACCCGAGAGAAGAGGAAGCGCCCGAAGGAAGAGTCGACCGTCGGAAGAGAAAGCCCGTACGCCCGAAGAGAGAGAAGAGCGTCCGACATCCAAACAGCCCGAGCGTTCGGACGGAGAAGAAGGAGTAAGGAAGGAGTACTCGTACTGTTCCGCCAGATTACGTCCCCGCGCGTAATTCGGTAGCAACAGTACGTGTGATTTCGAGTTCGTGGGCGGTTCCGGATCGTTATTTGGACGACCGAGGAATTAATTATGAATATTTGAAGTTCGGATTTAAATGGTGGTGTTCTTAACGACTAAATTACTGGACGAGAATTTGGTTTCGGCTTCTTCACGGAAGTTGTTGAGAATTTAATTTCGAGCTCGTGGGAACTTCCGGAGGATTTTTCTGAGTTACGAAGATTAAGTTGTGATTATTTCCGATTGTTGATTATTTAGTCGGATTGTGTATGTGTTTAGGTTGAACAGTTGACTTTTTATCGGGTTTGTCGATGTGTTTGACTTCGGGTGATAATTGAAGAATATGTCAAGTCGAGTTTGTTGCCGCGAGAATTATCGGAATCGGAATTACGATGTGAAAGTTACGGGTATTTGAAGTTTGCCGAAAAGTGTGAATTATGGAAGTTTCCTTTTTGGGAAGGGCTATAAATAGTAGGTTGCCGAAAAGGGAAAGTCAAAAGCTGAAGTTAATTAGGTTTGACCGAGTCAACTCGGTGGAGGGAGAACTCACGGCGTCCTCCACGGCTTCGCCGGCGGTGAGCTTCATCCG
This sequence comes from Geum urbanum, assembly GCA_946800695.1. Taxonomy (NCBI): domain Eukaryota; kingdom Viridiplantae; phylum Streptophyta; class Magnoliopsida; order Rosales; family Rosaceae; genus Geum; species Geum urbanum. Next base: position 44,921,828 of record OX327003.1, on the reverse strand, counting down.
GCCACCTCACGGCTTGGTTCTTGTTCCGTTCTCTTCGTCTTGATGTCCCAAAGCTATCCCCGGCCACCATGCACGGTGAGGCTCACCGGAGAGGAATAACTTTCCGGCCAAAGTTCAAGGGTTTTTGGTGAATTCGGGTTTTGATTTTCCGGCCGATTTGAGCTGCAATTTGGAGTGGGCTTTGAAGCTCTCATCACTAGGAAGCTACCATGTAAGTTTGGTGATCCAATTCATCTTGTACATGGAGAATTTTGGATTTGAAATTTGTGTACCAATTCGGTTTTGCTTGAAATTGACCTAGTTAGAGTGAGAATTGACCTTCGATGCAATTGACAAAGTTGCTCAGTGGATGATTTTGAGTGGAATAAGGGTTGCTCTGCCGAGGAAATTTCAGTTTGGTGGCGGCGCCGCCGTGGGCGGTGGTCAACGGCGGTCAAAGTTTGACTTTTTGGATTTTCGACAAGTTGCATGTCATTTCACTCGAAATCGCGCCCCGATCGTAGTGGGGAGGTTCGTTTCTCGATTTGAGCATCTGAAAGTACAGCGAGGTATTGAGGTGTGAATATCGGATTTTCGACGATTCGTCGTATTCGGATTATGTGTTTCCGAGAACGGTGGTTTCTCGTGAATTGTCTTGAATTGTCGAATTATGATTTTGAGAAATGGTTATTGTGATTATTCATGTGTTCGTGACCGTTTGTTTGGCGAGAGACTTTCCGCCGGATCACGGGTTAACGCATATCGCGTTACGCTAGTCTGTGAGTGGACAATTTCTTTTCACGGATTGTTTGCGAGTCTTTTTATATGATTTTCAAACTTGAGCATGCGTACGAGATTACGATTTATATGAGCATGTGTTAGACGATTATGCTTATATCATTATACATTACGTATATGCATTTATATGCTGTTTATTGCATTTGCATCGAACTGTTCATGATTTGGTTTACAAAGAGTACAGTTTGTATATGATGTTGTATCGATACACTTGCATCCCGGCTGATCCCCGAGGATGTGTGCCAGGGGAGGCTGTGATTCCTGACCCGAGGCCTTTACCGGGGGGAGGCAGACCTCTGACCTGAGGCCTTTCTGGCTAGAGTCACGTGTGGATTTGGGATCCCGTGATTCGGACTGTACTAGCACGGAGGTGTCCATGAGTGACCCCGTGGGATTTTTACTTGCATGCTGAGTACGCTGGAGGAGTATGAGTTTACCTCGCGTATTTTATTATGTTTATTCATTCGACTCGCATATGTTTTTATAACATATATATCAACTGGTGAAAGACATTTATTTTCGTCCACTCACTCTAACAGTTTTCATGTCTTTCCCCTGGGCTTTTCGGTTTCCGTGCCCAGTTTGCAGTTCCGATTCTGGTGTAGCACGTCGTGGTCGGAGGCATAGTGCTCGAGCTACCTTGTTTCTTCCAGTAGGTTTATTGTTCTACCTACTGTGGTATACGTATATGATTATACATTAGAGGTCGCTCTGAGTATTCTGTTGTATATTTTATACGATTTTACTCCGGATTTCAGTAAAGTACAAATATATTTACTACTTTACATTATTGTTGATATATTGAGAAATCCGGATGGGATTGGTGCCCACGGTTTGATTTTTGTGGTATAGGATGAAGTGTATTTTCCGCGTGCAGGTAATGGTAATTTCAAGTTAGTAACGAAACTCTGCCGAAATTTCTACGGTTTTTGTTGGTTCGTGTTTTCGAAAGGGTTTGATTCCGATTTAGGGAGCTAAATCGGGGTTGGGTCATTTCATAAAGAATAGTTTTAGTCTACATTGATTGCGTATATATTTTCTCCTTCAACAAAAATAGAATTTACAAGGACATAATGTCTTTGGACCTGTATTTTTCTTCACAAAAATGACACGTCATAAGAAGAGACGGAGAAGTAACAAAAATTACACAGAAGCATCAAACATATACAATTTTAAGAGTTTAGGCATAATTTTGATAACTTTTTAAGGTCTGACATCATATTGACCTTACCAGAAGTGTGTAGATCTTATAGGTGAATTGAATTCTTACTAATCAAGATGGAAAAGTACGCAGTCAGTGAAATTTCGATAAATTGATAGCCTTACTAAAGTAATATTTTTTTTCGGTCTCACTCGAAACTAGTTCATATTACTAGCAAACTCGCTAAATTTATAAGATAATAACTTTTCTCTAATTTCTTTAGGTCTCTACGAATATACAAAGTAATAATTTAATTATTTTTTAAAATATATTAAAATTTATAAAAATACATAAAATTTGAATTTTCAACGGAGAATTTCTATTTTCTCAATCTTTCTTAAAAATAAAAACTATTGTAGTCAGTTTATTTTTCACTTCTAGACCAAATTTAATTTTGTCTTTGATCTTTTGCAATGCGTGCGCCACATTTGGTAAATTCTTTTTATTTTGTAACAAAAAACCATTCAAGGTAATTAAGGCCTCTTTTGGAGAAACTATTGGTATATATAGCATAACTCTCATCTGGATCATGATCATTTTCAATATGCGGATTATTATCCCTAAAATGTCTCTTCATCAGTAGGTGATTCCATCACTTTATCCTTATAATTAAGATAATTCAAAAGTAATAATCTCGCTAAAGTCATTCATCGATAAAATAATAAACTCGCTAAAGTAATAATTTTTTTCAATATCTAAGTTATTCATTTATAGAGATTTTATTGTATATATAACTATCATTGTTTTTTTTGATAAAAACTATCATTGTTTGCCACACGAAGCAATAATATTTTCGAGCGGTATTTGACTATGTTGCAAGTGTAGACTTTTTGAGAGGACACTAATATCTTGACACCTAAATTAAATAGAAGTAAAATATAATAATATTGGACGAGTTGGGCCTTTCAGGTCTTCAATATTTAGACCTGATCCCATCCCATTTTTGCGGAATGGGACGAGACGAGACAAAATAATAAAAACTTGAATGTTGATCTCATCCCATCTCTCGCGGGACTGACTCTGGTTCAGAATTTGTGAGATTTTGTACTGAGCTGCACGTATGTTCATACCATGTTGAGCCACCTTAAAAGCTTTGAGTCACTTTCTAGTGAATGGAAAGTCCCGAAAACATACTAAAAGTAAGAAATCCATACTTTTGGCCCACCCAGCTCAAGCCCTTGAAAGATCAAGAGGAACGAGAAACCCTAGTCGCCATCACCAAGCCATGACATGCCAAAAACGGGGCCTATCGAACTTTGGTGTATAAATTACCTAAAATTTCTCAAAAGTAAAAGATCATGAATCCAACTAGGCTGTAATACTGACTCAGAGCCCATCAACCAGCTCATGGGATAAGACCGCCAGGCATTATATGGGCAACATCTCATAGGACAAGGTCGCCCGAACCGGCCCATTTTACAAGCTTAAATTCAACTATTCGAATCACCGAAAAATTCAGATAAGAGATTTTTAAAGAAAAAAGTACCATCCTATAGGTGTAAATTGCTAAAAGACTATGGGCAAAAGTTCAAATCATACACCCCTAAACTTGCCTCAAACTACAACAAACGTCCTTGACAAAAACCCACACCTGTTCGTGAAAGTGCTGCATCTGCATTTCGGAGCCCTAAAATATCAAAACACCACTGCTACAATTGTAGTAGTAGTCGCAGTTTGCCCCCAATTCGTATCAGTTGCCCTAATTTCAGAGAGACCCACCAGTTAAACTTGTAAGCGCTCGCTTTTCTTAATCCTCTTACTTATTCAAATAGGCTTTTGACTTTTGTATTTACCCCCAATTCTCATCTCAAACGAAACTCTCAGATGAAATCGTTGTGATGATTTTATGTTTTCTACTTCTTCAGTGATCTGTTTTTTTTGGTTGTGATTGATTGTAAAGCTTTTGGCTTTGTTGAATCCGGGAAGGAAGTTTAGGGTTTTTGTACTTATTGATCCAGTTGTTGTAATGTGGCTTTCCTTTTGCAAATTGATCCAGCTCTCTTTTATCAGGTTTCAGATTTTAGTTAAGTTTGGTGCTTTGCTGCTGTTGTTGGTGTTGAGTTTAATTTTCGGATGAATGAAGCTTCCTTTTTCTACCGAGTTATAATTCTGCATGTGTGGAAATAAATACTATGAAGTTTAGGATGTAAATTGGTTTCTGGGACACTGTTAAGTTATAGATGAGACTATAGGATTCTGTAATTTGTGATTTGTTTTCTTTGTTCTGAATAACCTGACAATGTAATGGGTTGTTATTAGTGATTATATATATATATATATTTCATTTTATACCAACAGTTTTTATTATTATTTAGCTGTGTTGTGCTTCTGGATTTTTAAGTTGCCAGAATCAGTTGATTACTTGTGTGGTTCACTTGGTTAGTAGTGAGATTTTGTTTTTGTGATATTGTTTCTCATTGTTTCCCTTTAAGTTTTGCCTTATAAGTCAGTATGTAATTGTTCCATTAAAAGAAAAATGCAGGCAGCAGTGTTATTCGTATGTTATTTGTCAATACAAACAATATATGCCATGTAGTACTAAATGCGGACATATTCTAATTGAGATTAACAAAGACAAAACAAATATATTGAAAGGCTTTCTGTTGGGAGAATTGAGAACTGGCGTGAGTGATTGTGTCAAAGACTGACACTTTTGATGCTAAAATTTCATTTTTTCTTATGTTTGTAGTTCATAGGCCTCTAATTGGCCTCAGCTCTGGAATCCTTACTAAGCTGGCAGGGCTCTACCAGATGTGACTTGTGAGTAATGGAAACATTGATGGTACAGAATTTCTCATGGGTTATCGCTGGCTTTGGTTCTAACTCCGGTTTATCTTGTTTAGGAAGCATACTTTTGGGGGATTCTATGTTTACTTTCATTGGGTGCACAAGTAGATCAATTTGAATTATTTCAATCTCCAAATCACTAATGGATTGCAACAAAGAAGAGGCCATTAGGGTGAAGGAGATTGCTGAGAAAAAAATGGAAAGCAAGGATTTTGCAGCGGCACGTAAGATTGGTTTGAAGGCACAACAACTCTATCCTGATATCGAGAATATTTCTCAGATGCTTATGGTGTGTGACGTGCATTGCTCTGCTGAGCAGAAATTGTTTGGGAGTGAAATGGACTGGTATGGCATTCTTCAGATTGATCAGAAAGCAGATGAACTGACAATTAAGAAGCAGTACAGGAAGTGTGCTCTTCAACTTCACCCAGACAAAAACAATTTTTCCGGTGCTGAAGCTGCTTTCAAGTTAATTGGAGAAGCTCAAAGAATACTTTTGGATCGTGATAAACGTAATATGCATGACCTGAAACGCAGGGCTTCTCTCAACAAAACAGCTGTGCAATACCGACCCCCAGCTAGGGCGAGTTGGACTTCAAATGTTTCAACCAACAGAAGCAATCTTGCTGGCATGAATTTCCAAAACAACCGGCCACAACAGCAGCCTACCCATCCAAAGAATGCACAGTCCACTTTCTGGACTATGTGCTCATTTTGTAAGAAGCAGTATCTGTATTACAGGGATACTCTGCACAAGTCTGTTGCCTGTCAAGACTGCAAGAAGTTCTTTGTTGCATACGAGACTATTGCACCACCGACAACCAGTTCATATCAGCAGGCAAAACCCCAGTGTTTTAGCAAGGTCGAAGTGAGATCTCAGGGGAATGGTACTGTTGATAAGTCTAAATTTGAGTCATTACAAAAAGGTGGTCAGAAAGCAGGTTGCACATCTGGTATTGGGTCAGAAAAGGTGAATCGAAAGAGAGACAGGAAGCGTGTAGTAGAAGCCAGTGAAAGCAGTGACACCGAAAGCAGCTCAAACTCTGAAGAAGACATAGTCATTGATAAGGATGCCGTTCATCAGGGATATTTTTGGGATGGGCAACCTCGGAGATCTTCACGGAGTAAGCAGAAGGTATCGTATAAGGAAAATATGAGTGACGATGATGATGATGATATTCCCATATCAAAAAGGGAAAAGCGTAGTGGATCATCCTGTGCCACTGAAGAAGGGAATGAAGATGCTTCTAAAGAGGAGGAATCTAAAATGGATAGCCAGACTGAGCCTGCTTCTAAAACCAAAGCTCATGAAGAAAATTTGAAGCGGACAAAAAGGGAATCTTTTGGAGATTCTTTGAAGGTTCAGGAAGGAAAGACTATGAATGTACCAGAATATAATAAAGTTAATGACAACTCCCAATCAGATACCCACCAGGGTGATCCGAAGGTCATCAATTTGGAGGGTGAACATATGCCTGGACCTATTGAATTTGATGTTCCAGACCCTGAATTTCACAACTTTGATGCAGAAAAATCTCTGGAAAAGTTTCAGATTGGTCAGGTATGGTCACTATACAGTGATGAAGATAGCTTGCCCAAATACTACGGACAGATTAAAAAGATTAACTCTAGCAAATACGAATTGAAGATTTTGGTTGCATGGCTTGAAAGTAGTGAGCTACCAGAGGGATCGATTGAGTGGCATGACGAAGAGATGCCTATTTCTTGCGGCAGATTCAAAGTTAAGAGGAGTCCAATCCAGGATTATGACTCTACCTTGTCCTTTTCACATCAGGTCATAGTATTTCAAGCTGGTAGGACTGTATATGATATCTATCCCAGGGTAGGTGAGGTTTGGGCATTATATAGGAACTGGACTCCTGATATGCTGACCTCTGGCTTGGAAACCTGCGAGTATGATATAGTCGAAGTGTGCGAGGAGGATAATTTGCAAAGAAAGGTATTTGTTCTAGAGCGTGTGGATGGTTTCAATGCAGTTTTCAAAGTTAGAATGGAAGGAGGATCAGCTGAAATTATGAGTATCCCCTGTGAGGAGCTTCTCAGGTTTTCTCACCAAGTTCCTTCTTTCCGGCTAACAGATGAGAAAGGTGGCTGCCTGCGAGGCTGCTGGGAAATAGATCCTGCTGCAATGCCTGTTCGATACTTCAGTAAAAGTTGATGGCCCCGTGCCTTAAATTGCATATGCAGCACTCATCCAATACCTCTCAAGATAAGAGGCCTTGTCAGATTGCTGATGCGAAAGTTGGAATGATCTGGGAGAAGCTTACAATCAATGTGTAAAGCAGGAAGCCTCTTTTGATTGATCAGTGTACTCGGAGGCCAGATAGTTTTTGTGCATCTCATCGGTTATTATGCTCTGGGTGGAGGGAATGGGAGTTGGATCAATGCTGGTTTCACTAATTTAACTTTTTGAACTTTTTGTTTATTGATCTGATCCCCTTTAATCTTTGGCAACTGATTGATGAAGTTGCTTGAGAGTGAGGGGAGATGTTGGAATGCTGACCAGCAATGAACTTTTTTAGTGTTGGGGATGTCATTATTCCTATAAACTTGTATTATTTTCGGCTGTTGAAAAACACACAGTAGCATGCCGTTAATGCTTTCATTTATTTGTAGCCGTACTGACTCGCCCTCCCAACGAGTATTGCAATTGCATGATGATTATTCTGGGTGAATAAGTTCCAATCGAGTTTTATAGCATGTCTAATTTCCTATGCGATGGAGTTGTGACAAGGGGGGTGGAAGTGGAAGCAAGAAGACGACGAGCGAGGTCTTCCAATAGTATTTACAAATAGAGCAATGTTGTTTTGTTCGACGAGTTAGGTTACTATAAAAAAGTCGGCGCATGTGAAATGCTCCAAGTATGCATTGTATATTGTCCAGTTGGAACTTAAATCGGGGACCTTAGTTAGTTAGCTAGCTAGATGACGAGGTCTTCTAATTGTATTTAGATTTGTAAGAGAAACATATTATTGAAGCTGTTTCTAACCTTCTATCAGAAATAGTATTAAGCTGCAAATTCGAATTGGAATAAATTGTAAGAAAAAGTGATCGTACATAATTAACTAGTAAAACCAAATGTTAACTAGTACGGAACGAGGGCATTTGGTCTAGTGGTATGATTCTCGCTTTGGGTGCGAGAGGTCCGGAGTTCGATTCTCCGAATGCCCCCCATATTTTGTTTTCCTTCGTCTTCTCCTCTTTTAATTTCCCTCCACTTTCCTCCCACCTTAACGTTTTTAACCCACACACTCTACTCACTCTTTCTTTAATCGCATACACACACATAACTGTCTCTTTATTTTACTTCATTTAATCTCACCTTTCTTCTTCTACTTTTTCTTCTCTGAAATTTAATCTAGGGTTCCGAGTTGCCATGGGCTCTTACAATGACGCCGCCGATTACGAAACCCAGCCCCTGGATTCTCCGATTTCCACCCCTCCCCACCACTCTGGCAAGTTTCTCTCTCACTTTAATTACCGTATCTCAGTAATAATAATATACTAGTTTCACAGTACCAGTGAATTAGCCAGTCAATGTACTAGTTTCTCTGCTTAAAGATCAATTCTTTGCTGTTGTTTTTGTGGTTGTTTATTATAGACGAAAAGGCCAAAGGAAAAGAATACTGTGGCCAAAGAGACGAATTTGTGGGAGAGACTGAGCCGACTTTCGACGAAGAAGATGGATTTGATACACTACCGGTGTGTCTTGCCGGCGAAACACAAGTCCTGGATTTCGGCGGTGACACCCAATTGTTGGATTATGGTGATGACGATGACGATGACGTCAACTGCATTGGGGGGATGGAGGTGGAAGAGACACAGGTAGTGGATTTGGATGATCGAGTTGTCAGTGATAGTGAAGGGGAGAAGGAGGAGTCCGATGCTACCCAAGTTTTAGTTTTCGGTGAGGATGTGGCCGCGGAGGTGGAAAGCCGCGGCCGCGCTGATGTTTGCGGAGATAGTGAGGAAGGGTTAATGCAGCAGCAAGCTAGTGGTTTGGTCAGTCAAGACCATAATGCAGGTGCCGTCTCTTTATATACTAGTTTAAGAATGTTTAAGTGTTTTGATTGACGTTGCAATGTGTAATGGTTTTGCTTGTGTCTAAAACTGAACAATGTGTAAACAAATAGTTAAGTTAATTCGATGCTGGGAGAGAAAATAAAATACATTGTTCGGTGGAAATTCCTGCCGTATTGTTTATTATGGGGTAGTTGTTGAAAGTAAAGTTTGGATTTTTGTCTTGTAGGGGTACATGTTTCTACTGCAACACCTGTGGTTGAAGAGTCCCCAGAACTGAAACCTGGTATGTGTTCTTGCTTCATCAAGGAATTCATCTTTCCAAAATAGAAGCCGTATTGTAGTTTATTAATTTGCCGGTATGAATATGGCCATGCTGCCAGTCTCTTTAGGAGTGTTCTGAGTTTTGTTATTTCACTCTTCTATTTTCCCATGCCATTGTGGTTGCAATGAGGGACCTAGATGTTCCGACCTGAAATTATATTGGCCCACAGTCTTGATTATTTAAGTAAGGTTTTCTGAAATCTATTATCTCAATCTTTGGTATAAATATTTATGTCTGCCTCTTTTCCTCAGGATCTGTGCATATGCATTTCACTTCAGTCCGTGCAGCATCTTTGCGGGCCTCCGGTCTAGCAGCTCGTACAAACAGTGGGTCTTGTCCTGTTCTAAGCAGTAATCCTTCTGTGGAGAAAATTGCAACCATAAGTGGAGAGGAATTTGATAAGGACAATGATCAAGGAAGATATGATGACAAAACTAAGAGTTCCAGGGTTGGTATTTCAACAGTGAGAAAACTTTTCACTGAGGATTCAGATGCTGAAGACAATGCTGAAGGAGGAGAAGACTTGTTCCAGGTCCCTTGTGCTTTGGCTGGGTTAAGCTATGTTGATTCTCAAGAGCCTGGTGAGTTGGCACAGGCTAATGCACTTAATTTTGTGGAGAAGTTCCTTCAAGATAATGCTGAGGTGTTTGATAAGGAAGGTGATTGCAGAAAGAGCGCGATGAAAAGTTCAAAAGTTATCTCAAGTGCAAAGGGGCCACAGAAATTGGCGAAGAAAGCTAATGCTATAAGCATGGTTACAGATGCAGGCATTTATGAGTGGGATGAGAACCGTGAGGATGAAGGAGGAGGTGAACTGTTTCGCCGAAAAAGGATGGAATTTTTTAGTGGTGGAAATCATGGGTCAAAATCTCTTCCTCAACCTCGGGGGAAGGCCAAAAGAATCAGAACGGATGGGCTGGATGATCGCAGCCAAATAATACAGATAAAGAATAAGAAAATTGGTGTAGTTCATTCTGATTCCAAATTGTTGGTGAAAGATTTTAAAGCCAATGAGATGGAAAATGACGATGAAATGAGACTAAAAAAGAATCTCACCAGTGAGTTCGATGAACAGTTTAACATCTGCTCCACCAAAGAACAGTTGGATGCTAATGGTAGTGAGACCCAGGTGCCTGAAAATCTAAATGTAGGTCCTGATACTCAAATTGCTGCTGAAGCAATGGAAGCCTTATTTAACGGTGCCAATTGTGATGCTATCCAGACGAATGCACCTGAAGGTTTAATTGGAGAAAAGACGAAAAATTGTTCGAAGAATTCTCTTTCTCGAAAAAGATCAAGCCCTTCTGATGCAGGGTTTGATAATTGGGAACCACGACTAGCAAAGAAACCAAGTAGGGTTTATCCCGAGGCAAGTAATGGTTTCTCAAATACAGCTATGGAACATTCTAAGAATTCAAGGAAGCCAAATGCATTGGTGATAACAAAATCAAGGAAGACCAAGTCACATGTTGAAAATCATGGGAATATCAAACGGAGGAAAATCATGGAGAAATTACCTTCTGTTACCATTGAGGAAATGAGAGAAGGGTCTAAGAAACAGCATCCACAACATGGTATTGATACATTTATACCCATTGCACGTCGAACTAGACGGTCTATGCTGGTGAATCAGTTGAATGAAGCTGACATTGCATCGCATGGTTGTGAAGAGGAGTTAAACATTGTGATTGAGGATGTTGCTGGTGTACATGAGGATAAAGAGTTGAATGCAAAGTCTTCAAAACAGGGTCCCAATCAAGCTAGTGGCGTTGGAAATATAAAAAAAAACCAACACGAGCATGTAGATGTTAGTTCTAAAGCTGTTGGTAATGGTATCGAATTGGATAGGTTAAGCTTTCCTAGAGGACGAAGATCTCGTCGCATTTTTTCTAGCAAGATTTGTGGTCCTGATGGTCAGTCTGATCCATCTGTTCTACCAGACAAGTTTGGAAAATGTGGAACTAGTCACAAGAGGTCTGAAGATGCTAGAAGAACAAATGGCGATGAAAAGTTTAGAAGGAAAACACGATCTTCTACACGTGGATCTCTGCTAGACAAGAATTTGGAAGGAAATTTTGCTCAGCAAAGTTTGGAGGAAGGAGGCTCCGGTGATGTTTCCCTACATTGTAGTTCTTCTCATAAGGAGGGGAAACAGTTATCTAAGAATATTAATAGGGAAACAGCTAGGTTGCCTGACAAGTTGAGTGATGCAAATCCATCTTCTGTTAGAATGAGAGAGAAATCTCCAAGAAAGAAAGGTGGCTGTCAACAACCCGATACAGTATGTACCACTCCAGTTAGCACTATTAAGGTGGCTGTCAATGATGCATCTCCTGTTTGTATGGGTAATGAATATTTCAAGCAAACATGTAAGAGGAGCCTATTAAGGCCAAGCCTTATGAAAGAACTCCGTGACTTAAATCCACATGAGCCTGAACCAACTTCAACATCAAAGGATTTAAGGAGGAGGAGGAGAGACATGACTGATGTTCGAGTATTATATAGTCACCACTTGGACGACGACATAATTAAGCAGCAGAAGAAGGTACATAGTGAATTCACTTGGCTATTCAAGCTGGTTTGAAGTAATCTGATCTTTTGTTGTTTGTTTTTCAGGTTTTGGCTCGTCTAGGGTTTTCTGTTGCCTCTTCTATGACAGATGCCACACACTTCATAGCAGATCAGTTTGTGCGAACGAGGAATATGTTAGAAGCTATAGCTTGTGGCAAACCTGTGGTGACACATTTATGGATAGAGAGCTGTGGACAAGCTAACTGTTTCATTGATGAGAAAAACTACATACTAAGGGATACCAAAAAGGAGAAGGAGTTTGGCTTCAGCATGCCAGCTTCATTGACACGTGCATGCCAGCATCCACTTTTAGACGTAAGTGCTACTTTAGATGTTGGTGTCACTTGATCGTGTTTACTTGCATTTCGTACTAACATGGGTACTGCAGGGTCAGAAAGTCTTCATCACCCCAAACACAAAACCCGGTAAAGAAATAATTTTGAGTCTTGTCAAAGCAGTCAATGGCCAGGTACAGTCATATTTCATTTTCAAAGAGCCTTTTTTTATTTGCACACACGTAATTATACATACACACAGATAACTGTTCCTTTGCACCCACACCTATAATTTTTATCCTGGTTTTGCTTAATTTCTTTTAACACTAGTTCTAGCAGACTTTATGGTGAACTTGTTTGAAATGCTCATTAGGGGGTGGAGAGAATTGGGAGATCTGCTGTGATGGCTGATAAAATTCCAGATAATCTGTTGGTCCTGTCATGCGAAGAAGATTATGAAATTTGTTTGCCTTTACTTGAAAAAGGTAAAGAGAAATCTATGCAAAACTGAAGTATGAGAAGAGTTGGAAAACAGATTTTTCTGATACTGCTTTATGTTTGCAGGATCTGCAATTTACAGCTCAGAGCTGGTATTGAATGGGATTGTTACTCAGCAGCTGGAATTTGGAAGGTTGGTTACTAAAACCAATGATTTTGTGCCAAATTTGTTTTGATGTTTTTTTTTGGGGGCCCTCTTTATCTGTTACTCCTTTGTTTGCTTAAAGCTGATTTGGTAACTTTTTAATATACCATTGTATATCTCTGTGTGACAGACATCGCCTTTTTACTGATCAAGTGAAGAAAACCCGGTCCACCATATGGCTGAGAAAAGATGGCAATAAGTTCCAGCCTGTAACAAAAATAAAATAAGGTCTTCCTCTGTTTATTCATCCTCTCTCAGAATTTCTGGTATCTCCTTCTTGGTCCGCCATTTTCATCTTATAAGGTATACCACAAATGAATGAGGTCAGCCTGTGATAGAGTATAGCTTCATTTGTCTTATATCCCTGATGTAGATTGTTTTCTGTGCTGTATACAACTGAAAATGTATAAATTTTTCTTTTCCATGTACCACCCATATTGGGGTGATGTAGTCATGTAGATGTATAATAGTTTTTCTATCTTTCAATAAGAGTTTGGAAAGAGATGGTGAGTTATTTGAAGTCTACATATAGCCGTGACTAGTAATTCCATACTTGATGCCTTGGAGAGTCGTTGTTTCTGGGTTCCAGCAGTCATGAGACTTTCCTCCTCTTCTCTTTTTCCAAGTGATATTTATTAGAACATGGCATTTGAATTCTGAGCTCTCATCTGATGAGAGAAGCAACGACTGCATCAGTGAAAAAGCAAACCACCAAAGGTGCTATTAATAAAAAGGAAAATGACTATGAATGTTACTCAAGTATAGCACATTCTAATTTTGCTCATTCAAATATAACAAATATTATTTTGTTCACTATCGACAATTTACTCACTTTGATCACTCAAATATCATATTGCTCACTTATATATGGTCAATATCTCCGGTTCAAAGTGATCAAAGTAAAAGTGTCATTCAATAGTGAGCAAAGTAATATTTGATAATAAACAAAGTGATATTTTGCTCATTCGATAGCGAGCAAGTGATATTTGTCATATTTGAGTGAGCAAAATTTAAAACGTGTCATACTTGAGTGATCTTCCTAGCCATTTTCCCTTAATAAAATATAAACGAGGGATTCATTAATTACATTCACTCACTGTAACATCGTATCCTCATACAAAGGACTTGTACACAGTACACTGGATCAAATCTGGTAGTAACAAAATTTACTTTGAAGGGTTGATGATTGAACACTGCTAGCTTTTATACTACCAGTACTCGGTCATACTGGGCTAGAGTTGTTTTGAGCAACTTGAACTCTCCGAGTTAAGTACTGCGTATACAATGAGTTGAGGCTCATGGATACCCCAAAACCCACCACCGAAGCAAGCAATATTGAATAAACGGCCGTCAGATGAAACTGGGAAAACAAATAATGAAAAGTATTATTCAATACTGTATCTTGCATATGTCCCTAAAGATTGTATAGATTTAAATCCTTTGTGGGAGAGAACCACTCACCGTAGAATATAAAAGATGAACGGTGAGAGCTACAAGTCCAAACTCAAGAGCTGCGTATGTCCATATATGCTCCTTGATTGCTGCTAAATAAACAAGAAATTAGTGAGACTGCTAGTCTTATTAGGGGTGATGACTATTAATTTCTGAGAATCAAGAATACCAAGGACAAGGGCAAATATGGATGCCAAGAGACCCAATGTAAATGCAAATGGAGCGGCAACTACAATTGCTCGAGTTTTCATGTCACGAATCTGCGTGATTAGAAAGAATAGAATTAGCATTGCCACGTTTGCTAGTGAAAACCAGCTACAATTTTTTTGCTTGTTTCAACATATGCTCTTGGGTCTTGTATATCAACATATAAGATACTGCTGACATTCCCCACACAATGTCTTGCAAAATGACTCTAGACCCACTAACATTACACTATATTGATTTTAAGTTTGGCTACCATTTCATCAAGATTATTCATGACATGAACAAATTGTAAATTAGTGGAGTACTCTTGTTATTAAATTATCTTCAGTAGAAGAATGGCATACCAGCAGTTGCTCAAGGAAAAAGAAGTAGCATATTGTGCTAATTAAGACCAGTATCACAAAGTCCTGCCATGCACTGCACAACATATATCTGATTAGTCAAGGGTTTAATAAAAAACAAAAAATAAAAACAAGCTTGAGATAAAAACAAAAAGAAATGCATGAGATAACTGGATTTGACGTTTGATTTGAAGGTGACTTGCTTTGTAATTAAACTCTATAGAAGACATAATCGGCCCATTTATAGATCATTAGGGTTGACTGTTTCTTTTTTACTTCATATAAGACCAAATAACACATTAGTCATACCTCTCAAAATCACAAACCTATTAATGCTCACTCTCGTCTTGCCAGGGTTCTCTCTTAAAAAGAATCTTAGAAAGTACATGGACAGTGGCAGCTCCATGTAGTAGGCTGCTTGGCTGCAGCCCCGTGACAATCCTCGTATGCTCTTAGTTCCTACAGCTTTATAGTCTTGAGAAGTATTATCGACCAAACATTTTTAATCTTAAAGAAAACCTTATATATTAGCCCATCCTAATTTTTTATCCTGGATCTGCCACTGTACATGGACAGGTCCGCGAAATACATAAAGTGGATATAATATTCAGTGTTTACTATTGTGAGATAAATGACCATCCACTTATGAGTTATGACTAAACGATCATGGATGCATCATATTAAGTCATCCTCTCGAAAATCTTTAAACAAATAGGATTATTGTCCCATCATATTACCTTATTGCTTCTGGAGACAAACTCTGTTGGTTCTGGTTCTGTCTGCTGGCCCTTTGAACAAGGCTCTGCACCCGAAGCAAGGTTACAGGTAAATTCTGAACCTCCTGTGCACATACCTCACATGTCCTGTTCCCCTTTGTGCTAAACCACTTAATTGCACACTCTTCATGAACAAGTCTAAGAGCACCTTTGCAACTGCATTCCATTTTGAGCGTATTTTGTTCTGTACATTCATCAAGACATATCCTGCATACTGCCTCTTCTTCAGGAATTTCTTCATCATTGGCCTCAGCTGGAACTGGAGTTATTTGATCTGATTTTCCAAAAACAAATTCGAAGGGTTATTCACAGTCAAATCATCTTCTATGATAATTCTGTCCCAAAATCTTTTGCATATGCCTCAAATGGTAAAGATCTATCTGCCCATGACCAAAAGATCAATGTGGAGCATTTTCATTGAGTCTAATCTGTTTGCATAATGAGGAATGAGTGGTTATTTAGTTCGAGTAACGGGTGCTCAGAAAGTCAAAAGTCATGAAGTTC
Organism: Geum urbanum; assembly: GCA_946800695.1. NCBI lineage: Eukaryota > Viridiplantae > Streptophyta > Magnoliopsida > Rosales > Rosaceae > Geum > Geum urbanum. The sequence continues at coordinate 44,905,928 of OX327003.1, read as the reverse complement.
AAATATAGAAAGATCCATTAGTGGGGAGGGAAGATATGTGATCATATTGCTATTATAGTACACATACAAATGACATAAATCAGCTGCGGATGATAAAAATCAAGGTTTAATATGAGTACATACCATCACTTGGATCTGTCTGAATATTCTCATTTCGAGCAGCAAAAGATACGGATCTGACAATCACAATATTTCGTCCAGGCACAGACAAGGACCTTGAAACTGTAGGCTTAACTTTCTGCACAAAATAAACCACAACCATGTTTGGTTCTGTCTTATCTCTCATCTAATGACCTCATTCAAAAGCTATTTTATAGAGAATCAGCGCATAAGAAATCTTAAAGAAGCACAATAGTTCAGATTGACTTTTTTATTGACCTGAACCTCAATTATCTTATGTCGTGATTAAGAGGTACCTCGAATCTTGATTATAACATAAACAAGGTTTCACTTGTGAGTATATGGTTAGAACATGACAACATTTTTCTTTTCAAAAGAAGATGCCATATTAAATCTTCAATTTTGAAACATCTTGACACCTTCTACTCAGTTTTTTAAGAAAAGAGTTCTCTCAAATGCATCTCATTATTACTTCTTATAAAAAACAACAGAACATAACCATGTTTTGGCCCCAAATTCATACAAGCATGTGAAATCTCGAGAAATATGAATGTGGAAAATTCCAAATGGCATGGCCACTTACACGTGGTTTGTGTCGTTCATCATATGTCCTGGCAGAAACAGGTGTGGAAATGGATGGGGTGGAATTGGAAGATGGTGTAACAGGAAGAGAGGTACATTTTTCCCAAGCAAATGCCGGTGCAGTATTGACAGTATTAGGACTTCTAGGAGCAGTTGTACTAGAGTCTGAACTAAGAAGTGAACTTTTCTCGCCATCTGGCAATGTACTTTTCTTTTTGAAGCTTAAAGCCCGGAACAAACCTCCTGAGAGTGGACTACCCTTAGACGAGCCTTGAGACTGGAGTAAACCCTTGCCGCTACGGCTAGTTCCAAACCCTTCATGCCTTGGGGGTATTTGAAGTGATATTTCGGGCCTCCTTCCACTATGTCCTGGTTCTGTACTTTCTTCCTGTATGGAGTTCAGATTCTGAACACCAGCCTGCATAAAAACAACTTACTCAGCACTTGGTCTTAAATTTTTGACATATCAAATCACCAATTTACAGTAAAATTCCTATATGATCTGCAAAATTCCAGCTCAAATGACTATATGATCTGCTTAATAATCTACAATGAGTATATGTCTCCTCTGAAAGAAACAATGAAGCTGCTAAAGCAGTTTGATGAATCAAGACCTACAAATACTAATAAAGGAAAGGGACAAATAAATGTAAAGGGCGGCTTCAGTTACTCCAAATGAGGTCTTTGCCTTATTTGGCTGTATCACATATCTGAAATCCAACCACCAAAGCCTAAAAGTAACCAGGATCCATCTCTATCTAACAAAAGCACACAGTAGGCAAATTAAAAAGGAAAACCTTGACTACCCATTTTGTCTTTTGACTTATAAAAGGTTCAGAAGCCCAAATCAACAACAAAACACAAGCCGCATCCACCCACATCCTCCCAAACACAACAATCCAAAATCAGTAACACAAAGATCATCCGAACATAGTAAGAAAACCAAAAAAAATAAAGGAAGCCGAAGATCAAAACCTGAGGAGGAGTTTCAGAAGCTTCATTACTCACTGGTTGAGCTGTTTGCATTGCCAAAACAAAAGGGTACCCAGAAAACAAAAGAAAGACTGAAACTTTGTGACAGCAGAGACTGGAAATGAAGCAGTGCTGGATTTCTGGAGGCGTATTTGTTTGATTCTAATAATTGAAGGAATTATGTTATTATTTTATGTAGGAAATTAAGAAAGAAAGAGAATTTTAGAAGAGGACCCTGGTCGCTTTGTAATCAAGGTGGCGTAGAACAAGAAGAAGATATAACGACGACGACGACGACTTCGGTTTGGTACTACTTGGTAGTCAAGCTTTCACTTGTCCATACTCGCGCCTGTGTTGATAAGATTTCATACTCGCGCCTCAGAGACCGACGAAGATTTCGTTTCAATCGAGTAGGCAAAACTAGAGGTGGAGATTCGGTATATTTATTGTCAAGTGTGTTTTAAGCCAAGGTAAATTTATGACCAGCTTTCGGGGGGAAGGTGGAGAGTAGGTCTACCGCATTATATTGGCCTCTGCCTGATTTTTAATTCATCGACACAAGTTAATTCATCACCCTTTTTGTGTAACCTCCACTTGTCTTTGACCAAGAACCGGCATAGAAACAGAGAATTGGATCAAAAATCGGTCAGTGTGTTACCAGAAAAAGAAATCCGATTCAAACATGTCTTTTATGAAACAAATTTTGTTAATGACAAATTGGTTGATTATGGATACAAGCTCTGGCACTTCCGTACATGCGATCTCTCATTGCCTTCCGCTATCGGCTATCGGTTTTGTTACTGTCTTTGATCAGTCTAGTATAAGGTGTTACAGGGGATCCACCCTCTAAAATTCCCTTATGTTTTTACTCATTTGTGAATAAATAAAAAATCAAAGATCGGTTTGTAGTGATTAGAACTCTAAACTATAAAAAAAATGACTCTACCTTGAAAGGCCGACTCTCTCTCTCTCTCTTTTCTGAACTCTAGCCGACTCTTTATATTTTCCGATCCAATCTCTCTCAATTTTCATCTGATTTACAATCAGATTTCAGTTTCATCACTCTCTCTTCAAGTTGATTTCGGTGATATCCTTGCATGTCGATTCCAGGCATGGAGGAAGAACCCAATATTCAAGCCGATGGAGAACTCAAAAACTGCAATCCCTCACAGCGGCATTCGTGGAAGTCGATCTGGCAGTTTCGAACGAGGAGGAGGAGGAGAAGTGGTTGTATGTGATGGTTCGGCTCTTCTCTTTATCTCCCTTGACGGCGGATAAAGTTCAAAGTTTCAAAATGCGAATGATGGGTCTATGGCGTGATGTTTCTGAATTTGGTATTGTTGGGTTCGAACGGATCACAGATGACCGTTTTGTGTGCAAATTTTGGTCAGAGGCAAACCGTCAAAGAGCTGTAGTGAGTAGTCCATAGTATTTTCAAGCGATAACAGTGGTGGTGGAAAGCTTTGATGGTATTTTTGATCCATTTCAAGTGTCGGCATCCAAAGAAAGGGCATGGGTTTTTGTGAGGCTAGTGGATGGCCGATTTACTACTGGGGCATTGTAGGTCAAGTGGTGTAAGTGGATTGGGAATGCTCTTGGAGGATATTGGGATCACGATCGTCATCTCTTTACATACAAGTTAGAAATGAAGCTCTGAATTGATCTCGATTTCCGACGGCCTCTTGTGGTAAAAACTACCTTTCATCTTACTGGCAATTATTCAGTGGAAGTGATTATGGAATATGAGAAGCGTAAGGGAGTTTGTGGTGATTGTGGGGGGTTTATGCATGGTGAGGTTGTTTATTTGAAGCCCGCACCGATTTTAGGATGGGAGAGGGAGATATGGGTGACCCTAGGGAGATCCCGATTGGAGGTGGGAAGTGATCATCTTCTATGGCGGCTTCAAGTCTGCAGTGGGAGACGGGCTCGGTCATGGGAGAGCCTAGAGCACTGCATTTCTTGGTGTTCTTCCAAGTATATATCAAATTGAAATAGCAGGAGGCAGTGGAATTCAGGGGGTGTCGGAGGGCGTCTGCGGAGGCCACCGAGAGCAGGTGGGAAATACTGAAGGCACCCTTCCTATGGGAGGGGGCCCCACTAACATGGATGTTATTTTGCAAGCGTTCAAAAGAATTAAGTCCTACTTCCTGGGTCAAGGTGTCTACAAGTCCTTGGTGTGGAGCAAAGTGTGACCACACTTGATGTACCACTATCTCATTTCATGCACCATGTTGGCGTTACCATTACTTCAGCAGGGGATCAAGGGTCTGGTGGATGTACCACAATCTCATTTCATGTTCCTTCTCATAAGATGTTAGTGGACTCTCCTGACCGTGCTAAGGAGTAGGGTCGAGACTAGTCGTCGCCCAAATAACAAGTGAGACAGATCCAACCTTGACCCTCATTCGGTACTACACAAGAAGGTGTCTCCTAAGAAGAATATTGTTTTACTATCGGTGTATATGGATGCTGAAGGGTTCTGTCGTAATGTAGCCCAATAGAGAGGGTGCCTAGCTAATTAAGGAATGATGAAAATGAATTTTGATAGTTACTCGTACTACTCTGGTTTGTTAGTCTAGGGCTTTATGTGCTTCCTAATATATTTTAGTATGGTGATACAATATGGCTTCTCTTTGTCGAGCCGGGTAATCTGGCAGAGTTTTGTATTACTGTCACTTTTTCTTAATGGATTTTTTGATCGACTCTAAAAAAAACTCTAAATTATTTTTTAAACTTTTTTTAGCGCTTATCAGAAACAATTTTTAAGATCTTGATTGAAAGCTGTTATCTCAATTTATTTATTTCGTATAATTACTACACTAATAAGAGAGGGAAATGAGTGTAAAAGATGATGCACATAATATTGTATCATTATTTCTCAATAGGGTATTGTGAAAATTCATTTACCTTCAAGTGTTTGTCGAATAGCCTTGTTATCTCCAAAACCGTAAACCCACCGCCTCTTATCTCTCCTAGTCAAACTCTAAACTAATTCCTAATTTGCTTAGGTTTTCTTCTCCTAAATATAACTCTACTCCTCATTCATTTTGATTCATACCATTCAATCCCCTTTGATTCATACCATTTGTTTTTTTACAAATCTTGTATCCAACAATGGTACCAAACTCGACTATGTAGAGTTTGATACCATTGGAAGTTGACATCTCCCATGGTACGAGGGAGGAAGAAGATGAGTTTGCCTTCATTGTCATTCGTGATTTCTCTCCAAATATACGAGGGAGAAATTTCTTAAGCACTAGTTGATTCGTCTATGGCACGGCTTAATTTGAAGGCACCAGCACCATTAGTATATTATGCCACACACATGATAGGTTTGTGGGAAAATTCAAAAATAAGGAAGTTCTCTACCGCGTAATTTCACGAGGTCCATGATTTTTCAAGAATGTCACCCTCTTGGTGGAGCAATTTGATGGCTTCACTTTGATATACTTGGTTGAGGCGGTCATGACAAGAGTGTGGGCTAGAGTGAATATCGTTGCTGGCGCGATGACATGCCCGATTACTGTCTCTAAGTGGTGGGTAACCCTAGGCAACTACCTAAACAATTATATTGATTATGACCAATATCGTTTATATGCTTTTGAGGAAATTCAACTTTTTGTGGAAGTTGATTCTGAGCATAGGTTAGCAACTAAAGTAAGCATGCGGCTTGGCCCCCAAGCTTGGATTGACTATGACATTGAATACATCACATTGAAAGGATACTATATGTATTGCGGAAGCTTTTATCATACAATTAATGCATGCTCTATACAATGTGCCCTTGCAGCCAAACACGCATGTGGCACGACTGAAACCCAAGTGGAATCTGTCATTTGGGGTTTAGATCAGGACATATCGATCTTTGCAGGCATAGGCGGTGGCGCGGGTACTAGGGAAAAGAAAATGGCTAATAGCTGGATAGAAGAGATTGCCTTAGATCTTGTACTGAATACTGAGGATACGGTTAGAGATATTATACTACCTGTAGGAATGGAATGACTCGAGGGCAGAGTCAAGGAAGTTGAATTGGAAGCAGTGCAAGCCTGGAAGAAAATGCGAAAGTTAGGGTCTTGAATCACAGTGCGTGGTCAAAGGCCCAAAGCTCAGAAGATGTTCACTGTCTATACCTTACCAAGAGTCACTTTTGTTACTAGGAAACAACTGGCGAGCTGGGGTTCCTCGAACCTAGTCTAGAGGATAGCACCTCCGGAATCAAGAAAGGCACCTCTATGCAGTGAGACTTGGGAGCAGGTTATTAAGGGACAAACTGGAGGGGTAGAGCCTCATCTGTCGATGTCGCTAGTATAGAGTAAGTACCTAACTAGTTAAATGATGGTACAATTGACTTTTGATATACCTGCACCATCCTCGTTTACTAGTTAGGCTTAGACATGTTGAATGTCCAATATAGTAGTATGTATAGTGCTTCAAATCAATCGGGTAGGGTAATCCGGTGAAATTCAATACTACTATCACATTTTAATGAAAATTTTTACCTTCTAAAAAAATAGGGTATTGTGAAAAGTGGTCAACATTTTTTTTATACATGTCAATATTTTAGTTTTGCAATGCCACCTTGGAGGCTTTGATGTTTTATTTTGGTGTTTTTTATTCATACTTCTTGATTATTCACATGATATCTAATCTTTGTCAAGATGTGCAACCAATATGGCATATAACTCCTCTAGAATCACTTGCCTCAGGTTGCTAAGGTTGGGAGTCGACCACCTTAGATGGTTCTTCTCTAGAATCCCCTGCTGTCTTTGGTGGGCAAACATGGGTCTTGTGTCAGTGGGACAGCAAACAACTTTTTCAAGGAGAGGAACTTTTTTCGGTGCGGAAGTGGCTTAACGGCATGCAACGGTGGTGCTGGTTGTGTCTTCATAAAAGAACTCGGTCCTGATTTAGTTGCCTAAACCGAAATTAAGCCTTAACGATAACAGAATCTACAAAAAAAATTGCCAGGCTTTGCACAGAAATTCAAGAAATCCAAAAACCTGCAAAGAAAATACACTTCTAAAATGTCCACAAAAATAAACCATGGGCACCAAATCCCATCCGGATTTCTCAAATCAACCAAACACTGAATCCACTAGAATTATAAACTGTTTATAGAAGATGATAAGAAATGCAAAGACTGAATGGGAAAAATACAACACAAGCGGAAGTAACTGTATACATAATACATAGGACTAGCAGGTTAAGCTAGGAACCTACTAGATGAGTACAGTGACACAAACTTTATGCCTCCGTCGATGACATGCTATCTCAGGATATAAACTGTAAAATAGGTGGAGGAAACCGAAAATCTCAGGGAAATGCATATAAAATAATAAAAAGGTTAGAGTAAGTGGACGAAAATAATATTTCACTTTAAACTAAAAACTATAACTATTATGCCTTTCACCATAAAATATACGTAAAATGATGGGAGTCTAAAAATATATGATCATCCAGGTACTCCTGGATACTATAAAATATGTGGAGGCTACGACTTGGGTCAACTAACCTTAAGCCCTAATACTACCCAGGTTAGGTCCTAACCCTCCTGGGTGCTCTATAAATCATCTAGTCAGGTCCCTGGCCCTCCCGAATTGTCTCAGGAATCAATCGAGAAGCAGTGCATTGATGCATCAACTGTACTATGCCTGTGTAAAACCAAATCATATGTGTCTCCAAATGCAAATGCATAATCGAAAATCCATAAATGTAAACTGTATAACTAAAAAATGCATAATTGAAGACTCGCAAAACAATAGTGAAAATACAGTGTTCACTCGATCACAATACACAGCTATCTCTGTGGTCTGGCAGAAGTCCCCTCTCCAAAATCTCTATCATAGTCTCCTAAATAAATAACAGATTCATTTAATACCGAAATTCGATAAAACGTGCGAAAAACAATTCAGAAACTATCTCAAAAACCCCCTGGTAAATTTTGAATTTTCGCCTCATTGCAGCCCTGCCGTGGACGGTGAAGCATGGCCTAACTATAAAAACTCATCGATTTGAACCCAAAATCAACCCAAAAATCAATAATACCTATATGAATCGAAAGAGGGAAGCAAGATCTTCAAAACCATACCAAGAACGCCGACAACGATGGCATTTTTCGGGGGGTTCAATTTCGGATCGAGTCAGGTCATGTCACCTGCAAAACAGGTGACCCAATTTCTGATTTTTCTGATTTAAATTTTATAAAAAAAAATCTATTTAACCCCTCAAGCAGCTAATCAGATCAACAATTTAGATTTGAACTGATCAAAATCCAACGGTCCAGATCAAACCACCTCAAATAAATTACTTTTTAATATTTTCTTCACGCAGACTTCCAAAAATTAAAATACCTCGCTTATCCGAAAAATTCTTCAAAAATTCCTACGAGCTTAAAATAAATTACTCTACAACTTCCATGAAGAAAATAAAGTCTAACTCTCACTCAGTGAAAAAGTCTTTAACAAATCACACGATACGACTAATTCGCGATAAACCTAATTCGTGCCAATTTGTACATAATTTTTGTTCGGGTTGTTACACTTCAAGGGCTCAATTTTTGGGTCGGGTTTTCAGAAGGCGGTGGTGCTGGTTGTCGTTGATGTTGCAACCAATATGGGGTGATCCGGTTGGAAAGAACAGGCACGTCTCAAGACTATTTCATGTTTGAGTGTTTTGCCGGCTACGTTGGATAGGTTGGAGAGCGTGATGAATGTGATGGTTGAGACACAAAAGGGCCAAGATCGGAGTTATGACTCCAGTGTTAGCTTTGTGAGTGTCGACATGGTCCTGTATGTCTATAACTTTGGCAGTGAGGTTTCCAGCGGTAGTAGCACTGCCCTGAGTGTCAGTGACATTGGCTGACTGGCGACAATAAGAATCGAGTTTTTGCTAGGCGGTGTTAATCCTCCTCCTCGTGGAAACAGTGCAAATGAGAGAAGTATGTGCCTAACCCTAGGCCCAATGGATCAAATGGGTTTTAGGTTGTTTTGGGTCTGGACCTTTTTTTAAGTGTGTTGGGCTTTTTTGGCTAGCTGGGATGAGTTGTGCTTGAATTTGGGACCCAGTATTTTTTTTGGGATTAATTTTTATTTATTTGTTGTTGTCTAGGAGTCAGGTTCTTGTGGAATCCAGTGTTTACGGTAGGATATTAGTCTCTATTCTATGGATTTATTTCCATAGAGTATGCATAAGTGATCATACTACTAATTACCTTCTGGTAAATGGTTGAAATCAAAGTGTTAACGCTACTGCGTCTTTTATTATTCGTGTTGAGTCTAGTTGTGTTGCTTCTAGTTATGTTCTTATTGTTGTATTTTGCCTTATTTTCCTTCCAGTTGTAGGTTATTTTGTCGATGTAATCTCTAAGGAAGCTATGCATTAATTGATTAATTTGAGTTGTTTCTTTCAAAAAAAAAAGGACGTACAACTTCTCCTAATCATGCTTATAATTCAATAATTACAGTTTGTCACCACTCACTCACTACACACTATACAAACCTAGGAAGCAAGAAGCTCTCGGAAGGTCACATTTTACGCACTGAAATCGGAGGAAACGTGTCAGAAGTGAGAGTAAAGTGGTCGGAATCGCGAGGAATCACGTTTCCTTAATTTTTGGGTTTGGATGCGCTCTGGAAACACCGAGTTTCTAGAACAGAAAGTGAAAACGTACTCTCACTGCCAAGATTACTAAGAATGACGCCTCCAACGACTTTGAGGAGTCAACTTGGGGAAGGAGAAGAAAATTTGTTGAAGCTAGAACTAGCCCGAGGAGATCATACTAGTCGTTCTCATTGCAGTAGATTACCGTTGTCAGAGAGATGAGTGTCATCGGGTCGTTAGTTCGCTACGACTCTACGTTAGATTATTTCTTTGAGACTCTGCGTTCAAGTGTTCAGATGCAAACTACGACTACGCGACTATATCATGATCCTAGAAGTAGAGTAATTTGAGTTGTAAGATATATATAATTAAACAAGTTGATGATAGTGTAGTGGTTGCCCACCCATTTTGTCTTGTTTAAAGGATAATAAGGATTGATGTATCATATGCTTATATAATTTTCTTTTCTGCAATAAGATAACTCACCATTTGATTTTAATATATATAGACATATATAAATATATTAAATTATATTATTTATTTCAACGTTTTCTTCACATACCTACTTTCAAAATTTCTTTAAAAAAAATGCTTCCACATTTTCACATACCCGTATGAAATTTCATACAACTTAGAAAGCCTTAGATACAAACATGCTAACATGAATGTTCTTACTCGATAACCTTCTCAAGACAAACCAATACAACCTCTAAACTAATTGTCATGATTTTGTATCCCCTAAAATGATATATTTTGATCATTAATAAATTCAGGAACAAGGACAATAAGTCAATAACATCCATTTTTTTGGTTACAAACGAGGCTGCAAACGCAAGCCTAGGACATAAAAAAACAAACTAAGCACAACTTTTCCTGACTCTCCTAGGAAAAGCCACAACACCCAAATCCTCAAGATACGTTTTCGCTGCATGAACAGGAGGTTCTTCAAACCAAATGATCTTAGGGAGTGATTCACACTTTGTTTCTCTACAGAGTCCGCAACCATATTACATTCACGGACAATGTGATGAACTTGCACAGCCTCAATAAACTCCATCATTGCCACACACTTCTGCAATAGAGAACTAAGAGGATGCACCTAAAACTCTTTGCCTCTAATCGACTAAATTTATCAAAATAGCATAATCAAACTCAATGTCAAGATGAGAGACACATTTATCCACTGCCATGACCAAAATTAGAGGAAGGCATCTTCCAAGTAAAGAACTTAATCTTATACCCTCTTATACTACCTTTTACATCCATCCATTCTCTAACACAATTCAGAATCACTAGAATAGGATCAGTAGGCATATGAAAAGAATCATTGAATACATGTTTATTTCTCCAAATCCAGATGAACCAACATGTGAAAGAGAAAAGCTCACACCATCTTTGTCCCTCAGCAACACATGAATTGCAATGCATTTGAGCATCAATCCAACTTGACCAATCCAAAGTAAAAAAGGCCCTCACAGAAGCAGGTTTAGGCATAGCCTCCCACAACCTTTTAGTTCTGGGATAATCCCTCAATAAATGCACTTAAGTCTCATCCTCATTAAGACATATAGGGCATGTAAGATCAACAGTCAGATGCCTCTGAACCCTATGAACATTAGTAAGAATCTTTTTATGCAGGGTAGACCATATAAAAGTTTTATACTTGGGGAAAATATTGAGATCCTAGAGCACCTTCAATTGAGAGAGAGGAGCTATAGTCATGTCAAAGAAAGACTTATAAGCACCAGTGACACTAAAGCAACCATTAGAAGACCCTCCCCAAATATGAGTATCTGACCCTCCATCACCACAACCAACCGGGACATTCAAGATTCTATGAACAACTTGCAAAGGCAATACTGCATAAAAGGGCTAAAGTTCCGACCATTATCATCCTAAAAATTACATATAACAACATTTTTCTTAATAATAACATTTTCAATAGCCCAAGACCTCAAATTAGGGGAAATAATCCAAAAGTTTAGCCCAATACTTCACAGTCTTCCCATCCTCAATCCTCCATTTTAAATTTTTCTTGAGAAGAGTAACACCATGCATAATCCCACACCAAGTATTAGAACAATCACTGGTAGGCACAAACTGCTTGTCATAAACAACTCTCTTTTGTATATACTTCTTCTCATACACAGTGGCCCACATACCCTTATCACCTTGAAAAAGCCTCCAACCTGCTTTAGCCAACATAGCTGATTCATGGAAGAGGTGTTCTTCATTCCAAGCCTTCCAACAACCTTAGGTCTAGCAACAGTTTCCTAGTTAACAAGATAAACTTTTTTTTTTCTTCAGAATTCCCCCAAATGAAATTCCTATTCAATCTGTTAAACTTGTCACACAAGTCAGCAAGAAGATGAGCAATGCTCATTGCATAGATAGGAATTTCATAAGAAACAGCTTGCACCAGAGTAAGTGTCCCTTCCATACTGAGAGTCTTGCTCTTCCAACTAGCAAGTCTTTGCTGAACTTTTTCAAACAACTTCATATATGTGAACTTATTCACTCTTGTATGAACAAGTGACATACCCAGATATGTCCCAAGATCATTTTTCAAGGGAGAACCACGGGTCCTACTTACCTTCAGAACCATCTTCCTAGAAACATAATGGGAACAACAAACAAGAGATTTCTCAAAGCTCACAGCCTCACCAAGGAGTGAGCAAAATAAGTCCAAACAACCCTTAACAACAACAACTTGTTGGGGAGTAGCCTTAGCAAACAAAATTAATTCATCAGCAAAGAAAAGGTGTGACACAAAAGGTCTAGACTGAGAAGATCTTATTGCTCTCCATATACCATAATCAATGGCAGAGTTAATCAGATGAGATAGCTTCTCCATATAAAGCATAATCAAGTATGGTGAGAGGGGATCACCTTGCTTAAGACCACGTTGTGCTTTTAAAGAACCAATAAGCTCCCCATTTAAGCAGACTTGAAAGCTAGTAGACTTCACACAGCTCATAATGAGTTTAATCAGACTTAAAGGTAATTGAGTCTCATACAATACCTTCTCCAAAAAACTCCAACTAAGCCTATCATAAGCTGTAGTTAAATCAATTTTCCAAGAAAAAAACCCCACCTTCCCTTGAGCTTTTTTGAACTTAAACAACATTTCCTGAGCCACCATTATGTTGTCAGATATTTGCCTTCTAGGTATATAACTAACTTATGAGGGATTGGATCACAGACCTAAGCTTCCTCACAATCAATTTAGAAATCACTTTATAGACCGTAGTACAAAGACTAATTGGTCTAAAATCTTTCATATGTTATGCTTCTTCAAACTTTGGATCAAAAAAATCAGTGTATGATTAAGGCCTTCATGAATAGTGGATGTAACAAAAGCCTTTTCTACCATCCCAAAAGTCTCAGCAGAATATAAGTCCTAGTTAAATTGAAAGAAACCAGTAAGAAAACCATCAAATCCTAGTGCTTTTAACCTACCAATTGAAAATAGGGAACTCTTAATCTCATCACAGCAAGCAGGCTTCATCATTTATTCACTATGGCATTGCTGAATAGTTATGATCCTTTGATCCTCTACAACCTCCTGAGTAAAAAGGCCCACAAAAAAATCAACAGCAATGTTCTTCATAGTTTGTGAATCAGAGCTCCAAACTCCAACAACATTAAATAAGCCTTCAACTTTATTTTTCCTTCTTCTCACAATAGTAGTAAGATGAATTTTTTTTTGTATTTTCATCACCATCCATTAGCCATATAAATCTTGACTTCTGTCTCCAGAAAATACTTTCTTGAGATAGCAGTTGTTCATATTCATAAATTGCCAAAAAGGATTAATCCCTCTATCAGAAGCCTTTTGGATCCCCCCAATTCTAGCCAATAACCTCTTCTTTCTATGAAATAGATGCCCAAAAACATTACTATTCCAACAAGCCAAACCATGAGCAAGAAAAGAAAGCTTATTTCTAAAACTCTCTTCAGCAGACCTCCAAATGTTGTGAATAGTCTCCTTAAAGTTTTTATGAGTGGACCACATTTTCTGATATCTAAAAGGCATAACATTTCTGTTAAGAACAACATTAGAACTCATCTGTAACAAGAGAGGACAGTGATCAGATCTGGTCTTAGGCAAATGAGTAATGAAATCCTCAGGAAACAAATTTCTCCACTCACTACAATAGAAAGCTCTATCAAGCCTCTCCTTCACTTTATTGTTTGTCCAAGTAAATCTACACCCTTTAAAACCTAGATCCAGAAAAGCATTTCTATTAATCCAATCTCTCAAACCACCAAACCTCCCAATAAAAAGACCACAACTCTTATCTTCCACAGAAACCATCTCGTCCATATCACCAGTAATAAACTTAGGTAGCTAAACAGAAGCCATAACACCATCTAAAAAGCTCAACATACCCCTCCTAGTAACTGGAGCTGGACTAGCATAAATCACAGCAAGCAGCCAATGTTCACATCCAGAAACATACACCTTGACAACAATATCTTGAAAGCATTTCTCAACAAAGACCACCTTGACTTTATTACTTCTCCAAACTAGCCAAATAATACCAGAAAAACCAGCAGCCCCCACTACCAATTTTGCATTTGGAGGTGGAGGATGAGCAAATGGAGAGAAACTAAATCCCAGAAAATGAACTTAATCACTCCCAGGACCTCTAGCATCACTCCCAGCACCTCTAGCATTCCAGAAAATAGACTTAATCATTGAATAATAATGGGGAGGGGGAACTAAATCCCAAAAGTCAAAGATAAGCCATATCCTCCTCACTTGTAGGAGGTTGGCCTTCATCCATGGTCACAAGACTGTTTTAAGAAAAAACATGATCAACAAATTTATTGATAGCATTCTCACATGCAGGATCATCAAGTGGCTTAGGATTAAAACCAGCTGAAACATTCCCCAAGCATCCTGATGTAGTACCACTCATACCAACATCAACATTATCAAATGCCAGATTCTTAGAAATACTAGCAGCCTTGGACATTCCAGAGGAGATAGTGCCCTTGGTATTCTTCATTTGATACTTAGTAGTGATGCCATCTAACTTAGCAGCCTTGAAATTTGACACATCTCTCATAGGTAGCCTATCACTTTTAAGGAAACTTCCTCTACCAACATTCTTATTATGCAAAGCAGAATCACTTGTTTCAGCACTACAAGAGCCAACACTGTTAAGAGTCCCAAAAATGCTTTTCTTTTCATCACCACTCTTAACACTCCTAGAAGCCCCTTCCTTCTTGACCAGCTTCAAAGTTGAAGCTGTCTTCCCTTTAATAGTTATCTTCTTCTCAGCTTCAATCATTCCATCCACTTTCACCTTAACACTTGATGTGTTAGAAGGAGCCACAACACCAGTGCTAGTCATACTATCATTTTCAGCGTTAGTCAAGAAATTAAATCTAGATCCTGAACTGACAGCTTTGCCACCATATTTTGAAGAACTAGGCCTCTTCTTACTTCAATAGTTAATCAACATCCAACTCCCAAAATCCTCCTTATTAACTTCCAAATCAATGAGACTGTCACCATCCACAATCATCTCTTGCTTTACTTTGTCATCGCTAACTCTTAACAAAATCAGGGCTCACATCATTAGTAGGATCATTAGGTATGGCTTCTTGCATCACAGAGGGACACTTATCTTTATCATGCCCAAAACACACCAGAGAAATACCCTTATAAACCACATGATAGACAACACTTTCAACTTTAACAAATGGCCTCAAAGGCTTAGCCAGATCAACTTCAATGCAAATACGTGCAAATTTGGCTCTAGACTGCTTAAGCGTGATAGGATCCACTCTCACAACTTCCCCCAAGGCCATCCCAATCTTTTCGATTGTGAATTTCTTGAAATACTTCACAGGTAGTCCTTCAATCCTTACCCACAAGGCCATCGAGCCAATTTTTTCTGTACGAGGTTCAAAGCTATAATGCTACTTTCTTACCACTAGGGCCTGTCCAGCCAAGATCCATGGCCCTCCACATAGAGCATAGGTCATGTCCTCCTGTAAAGCAAATTTCACAATGTAAAAATCGTTTGGTAAGTCAATGAGCTCTCATCTCCCCTTAGTCTGCCATTTACGTCTCAACCCATTCAACTTGAAATCAAAAGTAGTCAAGGAATTCGGCTTGCCCGTTAACTTTATCACCACAACACATCTTCAGTCAAAATTCAACTTCGAGTGAACCTTCTCAGAGCAGGAAACATTACGACCATGGTTACCCAATTATAAAGAACATCATCATCCGTCAATTCAAATTCCTGAGTCATCATATCATGGAACTTGGAAATCGGACTTCGCAACGCAGCAGCATAGCTTGGAGACGACTTAGGAGGTGAGTTAGGACTTCCAGAATCCGAGTTCGCAACACCCAATTTTTTCAGATCTGCAAGTAGAGCTTCCCTAGTACGATTACATTTGCTGTACAAAAAAATAAGCTCATTCCCTCAGCCACTTCCCTTAGGAAGGGAGAAGAAAACAAAATCCCTCATAGTCGCCACAAGGCCAGTAACAGCCACTAGAAATCAAAGTCAACGATACGGATGATGCCCAATGAGCAATGAAGTTTAACAACGGTAGCTTTAAAAAAAATAATGCGCGAGAGGCGCGTTCTCCAAAAACACTTCAAAATATGCAATACGTGTCTAGTCGATGATAGTCTTTGTCTTCATTTTTTTATTTATCATTCTTTTCTGAAATCAATAAAAAAAAATATTGTAGCCAAACGTAATCGAAATTAGCCCATTTGCATAAAATTTGAGTTATGGAGCTCCGAGTCCAAAACCCGAAGCCCACTTTCGCAATTGCCAAACTCTGGTTTACTCTCAAGAAGCTCTGTGAATCTCTTCAACACCATTCAAACAAGCTCTGCCCTCTGTAACTTGTTATAAATAGTTTTCAGTTTGTGTAATCCCTTGTTTAATTTGGGTTATTGTACTTGGTATTTGGTAGTAGCAAAAAAAAATGAAGTTTCTGGATTGGTATCTCAAGATTGCATTTGGGTCGGCTCTGATTGGAGCTTCCATGGAGTTTTTCATGATCAAAACCGGCTTCTGTATGAGAACTCTCCTTTTCTTCTCTACCCAAGTTATTATTCTCTGTTCAGTTTGTGTTTTAAGTATCAAGTACCTATCTTTGACATTTATAGCCACAGTTGAGGTTATGATAGAATGATATAGAAGTTTGCTCCTTCAATTTGATAATGGTTTTAAAGTAAGATGGTAATATGCAACCTTGTCAAGTGATGGTTTCTTTGTGTGGGCTTGTAAAATCCAAGGTTCTCTGGTTTCATTACTGGTGTAGTTTGTTTATACTTGTAGTAAGAAAATGTGAGATTGGCTTTCATGGCATTGTATATGAATTGGGTAGATTAGGCTTCACATTCATATATAATAGTTGAATATATGGACACTTAGAGTTGGCACTTGGGTTTCTGTATAATCGATAACCATTCGCGTTGGTTAGGCCCGTCTGGATTTAAGGGCTTTCAATCTGGAATTCTAAACTTGCCAACAGTCTCCCGCTGGTTATTTTCTTCAATATGTGCTGTTCTCCTTCTGATCCCTTTAATGGTGTTGGGAATACCCTGTCCTCTCACTTAGGGTCTCCCTATCATAGCCACTTTTCTATTGATTGTGCAAAAGGACTGAATTCAAACTCTTTTTAGAAGACTTTAATTACCTTCTCATTTGTTTCTGCTATTGCATCATTCAGTAGCTTTTCTGTGCAACATTTCTGAAGGGGCTCCTTTTGCATTATTTCCTGTGCTTTTCTTTTATTGGTGTGCATAATCTAATTATTAGCCACTCTCTTTAATCCATGAAGATGACAAAGTAACAGTTCTGGAGTCCGAGAAACGGGCATGGGAAAATTCACCGGAGGCTCAAGCGGCTAGAGACGCTCTCAATCCTTGGAGAAATCGTGATGCAGAAGCAAAGAAAGAATCCTAAGGTGAATGGCTCATATTAATAAGGTTTGATCGTAGTTGGAATCTGTAGTACTAGCCTCTTTGATGCCTTTGCACAAATTCAGTATTGAATGACTCATTGACAGAATCTAGTGTCAACTGTGCTTGGCTGTCTTGTTTGCTCACACTTTTTCCTACTTTCTGGCTGTGTTGTTTGGGATGTACTTTCTGCATTACAATAATTTGCAACTAGAAATGTTTCTAGTTGCAATGTTGCATACAGAATCAGAATTCGTAATGGTTAGCAGGCGCCGACTTTCTAGTTACCGCTGAAAAATAAGTCATATTGTTTTCGGTGTCATCTGAATTGTTTTGTTTCAATCTGTTACTACAATTCAGATCACATGATTTGGACTGAGATCCTCTTGTACAAAAGATGATTTTATTTAACTTTTTATTTTATTATTATTATTTTTTTTTTTTGCATGACACTATAATTTGTCTATGAGCTTTGCTTGAACCATGCCTGGCAGTATTCCTGTATAGCCGTCGGTAGTTGACAGGATCACCTAGATGATCAGTTGATATAATAACTTGTGTTCTCAAGTCAAACTATATCAGTGGCTTAATTTTGTTATTACCACATAACATTGCCTAAACAAGTTTGCTGTGTGTTAAAGAATTTTTTTTTGTGGCTGCAGGAAGAAGATTTGGAGATATACTTCTGAGGTAGGACACAATTGCGAGGTGACCTTGATCATCCTTGAAATATTTCATTCCATTTGAAGTTTGTAATCGGTTGTTCTTGTCATGTGGAAGAGAAAATTTTCAACTGAATATTCAAAGAAATTAGTTTACTTACAAATCTGTCTTCTTCATATTTAGAAACAAAAGGACAGAGAGAAGATTTTTCACACCTTCGCTTATTTATACATACTCGTCAATGTAGCTGAGCTTTATTCCAAGCATTCAAATTCCTAAGGGTTGCAAACTATACATTATCATCTGACCAGCAATTTAGTTTGCTTATTTAGTAGATTTAGACTTTTAGATAAAGAATGCATTTTGCTTTCAGAGTAGAGATTGTATTGCCTTTTCTTATGGTTTTGTCTTGAGACTGAAATCAAAATGCATCTTAAAAGCAGGGATATTGCGACTATAGAGAATCCAATACAAACCATCCTAGTAGGTCAACAATCAATCAAACTAATATGATATACTGCTGAAGATGTGAAAAATCAAATTCAAAGATGAGGAAATCCACAGAACCATAATGGCACTATAACTTCAGTGTAGGCAACTAACATAAAAATAAAAATGGACATGAGAACACAAGGACTCAAGTGGCAAGCCAATGCACAGTTGCTCGGACATCCATTTCCATGATGCGTTCACTCTTACCATTTCATTTTTGCTTCTGTACTCTTCTTCTTCTCTTCATCACTCACTCTTCTGAATCTTCAACAATGTCTCATCCGGCCTGATAAACCGGCAGCGCCAGCGACTCCACTCCCTTCCAACCCTTGGGCACAATGTCCACAATTCCATCCACATTCTCCAAAATCTCATCAACACTCATCGAACTCCTCCCCACTCTCACCACACAACAGGTCCCCGTACTCAAATACAACCACGAACTGTCCCTAATCCTATCCACCTGCTCCTTCCAGTTCCTCTGCTTCAAGTCCACGGCCACCGGAATCTTGTCCTTCTTCTTGTAAAACCCCTTCCCCAGCAGCCGCGAGGAAAACATCGTACGAGTCCATCAGCTTGTGCTTGTCTTCGAACGACTTGTAGTCGGATTTGAGCTTGGAGAGCTTCAAGACCTTGCTTATGGGAATGTCGTGGGATTTGATCTTCTTCTCGATTTGGGGATGGGTGAGCTTCTTGTGGGCGGTGTCGTCGTAGATGAGACAGAAGTCGGAGCTTGTAGGCGTTGACTCGGCTCTTGGGTGGGCTTTTGTTCAGGGTGAGGACTAGGTACACGAATTCGGAGGAGCTCTGGGACCGGACTTGGGACTTTCGCCATTTCAGGAGGGCATTTACGAATTTCCGAACGGTCTTGGGGTTGAGCTTGGTTGCGGAAGACGACGGAGGAGAGGAGGCGGCCATGGGAGGAGGCAGAGAGAGAGAGAGACTTTAATTTCACGGCAGGGTTCAAGGGGTTGTTGAGTTTGGGGCTACTCGGGCCTCTTAAGTTTTCATTGGGCCGTTCTTCTTGGACTGGGTATGTGGGTATGTGGGAGAGGGGATGGGTTTGTATGGAACATTTTCAAGGTTCGTCACTGGAGATTAGGGGTGGGCACGGGACAGGTCGGGTCGAGTCTATTTTTGTCCGTCCTTATCCCGAACGCGATGGATGGGATGGAGTCCAAATCGGGAAGAACGACTTAAAAATTTGCTTATTTGAAACAACATTTGAATGTGATTGAGCTCTTGATCAAGATGAAAAGAATGACTGTAATAATATATCATGAGTTCATGACTGGGTCTGGTTCGAGAAGTGAACAAGGGAAAAATGCAGCCCAAAACCCAGAAAAGTGTGAATAAGGGAAGCCCAAATATAAACCCTGCAGTCTTATTTTTGGAGCCGTAAAATTCCCGCCAAAGACATATGAGCATTATTCTGGGTCACTTAGATAATTAGATTTAAAAAGTTTCCTTGAAAATTGGCCTCTCCAGTCGCTTTGTTTAAAAATACGCGCAAAATGTCCATGACATCTAAAAAATTACGACATGCCACTGCATAAAAACTTCACTAATTTACGTTTCATGCCACTGGTGGTTCGTGTAAAACCAGACGACGACGACGCCGGTCGTCCTTCCCCACGCCGCGACACCATCCTTCACGCCGCGCTGCCCCCCTCCGGCCTCTACCTCGCCTCGCCGCCCTCCTCCGACCCGCAACCCAAAGCCGACATCCTCCCACTCGCGCGGACGTCCTCGCCTGGATTCCTAGGGAAGACGAGCTCGACGAGCAACTCGACCTCCCTGACTCGTCAACGCCACGAGCTCAAATCTCTCTGGTTGCAACCGACGCCGACATCTCTCGACTGCGGATCCGGGTGCCCACGATGGGTTCACACTTCCCAGAGATTTCATTTTTTTATTTTATAAAACAATATGGTATATTTAATATAGCAAGTTATAGTATATTTACTTGACCTGGATGGTATGTTTAATAAGCCTTAATAGTTTCTTTAGAAAGCAGAAATTAGTTTATGTGTGTTGGTATATTTAGTAATCATAGATGATATATTTAGTAAATGTAGATGGTATATTTAGTACATTATATCTTTATTAAATGTAAAAAGTATCTTTGCGAATTAGATATAACAAAAAATACTTGTAATGGTATATTTATAACCCTGACATGATATACTTAGAACATTGAGATGTTATATTTTGTTGATCATTTATATGTTAATTTACTCACCCATACCTCCCATATATAGGTACAAGGAGTGGAAGAGTGATCAGCTGAAAAAGCACTAGATCGAAGAAGCATGGGAACCTCCGTGGGAGTACCCCTATGGAGTTTATATATAGGGAGTACGAGTGGCAGTGGATCATAATCCACTTCAACACCCCAAATGTCGAGGTATGTAACAATACTCTGTTTGTGTTTACTTGTATCATATTTGGCAAAAATAATTTTCTAATTAATTTTTTTTCATGTATGTTTATCCAATCAGACTATTTCTGCAATAAACGCAGTGAACCCAAGAAAAAATACGAAGAACCATCATGGCGGTTCGAGATCCTTTGCGGGTTGGATGGAGGAGGCCGCCCAACATCTTGAAGTCTCCCATTTGGAGTATACGTTACAGAAAGCGTATCATCAGTGTCCTGAAGATATTGTAAGTCTTATGCCCTTATAACTTAATTAACATATTTGCTATGATATATCTCTAAAAACATTACGTATGTTTACTGCTCTAATTTATGTATTTTTTTTCATTGTCAATTAAGCGAGAGTGCAAGAGGTGACTCCGGAGGTATTGACTTAGATCGTGAGAGAGCAATGGCCTGAGACCCAGGATTCGGACCTCCCCCAGGCCATCTCTCAGATTGATCAATCTGACCCGCTTGTAGTAGCGATGATCATGGGTGAGGTTTTCCCACCACGTGGAAGCGACTACTACTACAGGGGTCTGGGACAAGAAGGAGACGGAGTCTTGAAGAACACTCCCGAATTCTCACGTAAGTCGGTGAGTTAAAAGTCTTCTCATCTACAAGAACAGCTCCAGAGAGTGACGGCAGAGCACCAGAGGCAGGTGGAAGAGCATCAGAGGCAGATAGCAGAGCACCAGAGGGTGCTGGAAGAGACTCGAAGGCTGGTGGAGGAGATGGAGCAAGTGAGATTAGCTGAGTAGTTTGCAATGGCCTCATGGTTTCATGATTGGACTGCACAGCTCCAGTCATCTGCATTTCCGGTCCCGGCTCCACCTGCGTTCCTTTTTCCTGCCACGCAGCCGCATGAGGATCCCGAAGACGAGGATATTAATTTCGATATTTTCAATAACATCAATTTGGATCATCGATCCATAGGTTAAGGTGTAATATGTGTGAATTTGTGATTTGTTAGTGAATTTCTAATGTGTTTTGCAACTTCGATCAAGAATATTATGCAATTGTAGGTTCGGGGATTAGAATTGTACATTTTTTAGTATTTTTTTCTGAAATTTTATACCATAGCCGACAACTTAGAATTGTGTTGTCGGCTATCCTAAATACTATACCCGACGACTCATCTTCTGGTCGTCGGGTATAATCCTCCTGCGGTCAAACTCCGGCCGTTGACTGATCGTCGGGTATAATTTTGCTGACAGCCTATAACTATAGCCGACGACTGGTCTAACTATATAGCCGTGGACTTGGCCGGTCAATTTGGTACCAAACTCCAGAACGATCATAGTGGCTTCTCGTTTTTCACTTTTGTATTTTCGTAGCAACGTCAAGGCGTCTATATATATCTTTTTTTTCGTCACTTTGCTGACATGGTAACTTATTTATTTCCTTTAAATTCCAAATGGATATACCATTTTGACTCCAACATATTCAGGGCACCTAGCTAATTGCTTAGGGCAACCATCGATCATTCCATCAATTTTCTCTGGGCACCCAAGACACTTCATCTTCTGCACCAAAATACGGCATCGCAATTCGCAAACATCGACACCGTCTCCCGTCCATCGCGAGCTTCATCATCAGTGCGGCGTCGGCCGAAGTCACCACCCCTGCCATGTCACGACAACGCGAACTCGAGGTGAAAGCCGCAGAGCTCGAGTGAGCCGGATGCCTCGCCGAGGCGGATGTAGCTCTGCCGGCGAGGAGGGTGATGAGGGGTTCGATGCGAGGCTAAGGAGTCGAGGAGAGTGAGCATGGCGAGAGTCTCGTCCGTCGAGTCTTGTCGATTGGAGTAAAACTTTACCAATCAAAAGGTGTTAGTTATCTGTTAGCACATGTGACTTGCACATGACTTGGTATAAGTGCACCGAAGTCTGGAGACGCTCTCCACAAAGTGATGGCTATGGGCGCAAGTCTGTATCGGTGAAGAATCAAATTAAGTATGCGATACTCAATATGTTAGAGATAAGTTGACTAAGTACGTACTGGAGTGGCAGTTAATTGATAGGAGAAAGAATTGACAATTAGATGGTTAATTATTTTCCGACCAAGGAATAATTAGGACGTCCGTCATTTGACATGGAAAAAGTAGTAACCGTTTTTACCGAAGTCATACTGAACGACCTTTGTTGCGATCACTTTCACATTGCATGGTCAAATTGCCTTTTTATTCCACAGTTGAAATGGGAAAGAAGCATAACAACGTACGTATAGGTGGTTGCATTGGTTTTAACTGCTTAATTACCCTAAATCGATCACAGAATTACAACTTGCATTGGTTTTTCTAACATGTACGTATAGATAGTGTTAGTATGGCATTAGTTATCCGATTAAATATACTTATCCACTTAAGCAGGTAATTGTTAGTATTGCATCATTAGTTGTACGATTAACATACTTATCCACTTAAGCAGATTAGCAACACCTACCACACCACATGCAAGACCACCAAGGAGGCTCCAACTTCACTCACCAGACCGGCCTCATCCGAGCGCACACGCGCCCGCCAGGCGCACGCTCGAACGTACGGATCACACACCAGTAAGTATACCAGTCCCACATCGAAGAACACCATCGAACTCCAAACTCAACCACCTATATATATCAGGTATTTATTACAGGTAAGATCATCCCATCGAGAGCCAGCTGACTCACTCGATTCACCTACTCGTTCGCACGTTCGCTTGACTGTTATATCCGATACATCATCTGACTTAGGCATCGGAGCGTTGAAGGCGGGCCACCCCATCTCAACCCATGACCGCCCACTTCGTTGTTGTATTCTCCTAACAGCTGCACCCGAGCGCCCGAGAGGAACAGGAAGCGCCCGACAGGAGGATCCACCGCCCGAAAAGAGAGCCCGTACGTACGAAGAGAAGGAGACCGCCCGTCCATCCGAACGGCCCCAGCGCTCGGACGCACCAGGAGGAGAAGGAAGTCCATCGCACAACCAGGAGGAGGAGGAAGTCCATCGCACGACCAGGAGGAGAGGTGTATTCGTGTTGCTTCTGCCCCGTAAAGCCCCCGCGCGTAATTCGGTAGAAACATCTGGCGCCGTCTGTGGGAAACTTACAAATTGCAAACCTCGTATAAACACCACCAAAATCAAAGGTCCACATGCTCAACCCGGTGACTAACGACAGTAACACGCCCGATGGGGAGACACCGCCAGACTCACATGGGCGGAATACACTAGCGACTGACGGGAACGGCGACGAGGGACGCATCAGTAGCCTGGTCCAGGAGTTACGAGAAGCGGCGCTCGAGAGAGCAGAGGAGCGACAAATCCGCCAGAGGTTGGAGGAACGGTTGGACACACTCATCAACCAGCAGATGGAGCAGCACGAGGAGACCCAGGAGACCACCAGCGAGGAGCAGCGCCCGTTCGGCACGACCAACGCCCAAGCGGCCCGAGTGCCCCCGCCCGTGGAAGAATCAGCGCACCCGACGAACAACGCTCTGATCCTGCAGAGGATGGAAGAGTTGGCGAAGGAAGTCTCACGCTTGCGCAAGGACAAGCTGGCCGGTCAAGGCGGGACGTTCGCCCCCCGGGTCAGTCCGTTCTCGGCGCACATACTGGAGAAGGGAAGGGATCCCCATGCGAAGATAACGAAGATCGCTCGGTTCGACGGGAGCGGGGACCCGCGCGCGCACGTAGACGAGTTTCGATCCACCACGGACGGAACCCAGTACTCGGACCCAACCTTGTGTTTCCTGTTTCAGGAAACGCTGGCGGAGGAGGCACGGAGCTGATTTTACGAGATCCCGCCAGGATCCATCCACTCATTCCTCGAGCTGACAGAGAGCTTCCAGAAGCGCTACAGGCTCCAGGGGAAATACAACACCACGGGCATCCTCCTCAAGGTCCGCCAGGGGGTGGACGAGGGCATGTCCAGCTACATCAACTGATGGAGGACGCTCGCCAGCACGTGCAGGGACCTTGACAAGCTGGTGGCCAAGGTCGCCCTGATGGATAACCTGCTCGCCACTCCATTCGTAGAGAAATTGGTGAGGAAGGAGCATCTCGACTACGACAAGATCATGGACCTGGTTGTACAGAAGGCATTAGTGGAGAAGCGAGTATACGGGTCCGCCTCCGAACCCAGCTCCAGCAGACCAGAAGCAACGAACGCTCAACCACGACAGCTAGCGGACGACGAAAGACCAACCGGGGGCTTCAAGAGGAACCGAGACACGAACAGGCAGAATTACCAGAGGCCTTTCTTCCGCGGACATCAGGGTAATAGCTACAACCAGGCGCGGGGGCAAGCACAGCAGGGCGCCCACTTTCCGCCAGCACCACGCTACCAACCAGCAGGACAGGAGGTCTTCACGATCGACGGGCAATCGCCCGAGTACCTACTCCGCATGCATCGACACCAAATACCGCCACCAAACAACATGACAAAAGCAGGGGTTCCGACCGGCCAACTCCCGGATGTATGGTGCAAATTCCACAACGCCGCCACCCACCGTACCAACAGCTGCATTATGCTGAAGAAAGCCCTCGAAGACATGAGGGACGGGCGAACAACCCCTCCCAGGGCGGAAAGACAACAGCGCCAGACGAGCGCCAGGACCCGTGGGACTATCAACACGATATCCGGGGGCAAGCGCAAGAAAGGAATATCATCGCCTGATCGCTCGAGCAGGGACGTGCTGACGATCAGGACGAGGAGAGCGCCCAAGACAGGAAAGAAAGCACCCACCATCAGTTTCACGGCGAGGGACGAGGAGGAGAACCCGACGGACAGCACCCTACCGTTCGTGATCGACGCGATCATCGACCAATTCCTTTTGAAGAGGGTGCTAGTAGACAGCGGGGCGTCCGTGAGCATAATCTACTTCGACGCATACACGGTGCTCGGACGGCCCGCCAGCAAAATGACTGCACTCGTTTGGGGTCACCAACAACAAGTTCCTTGGGTATATTGTCAGTCTGCGGGGGATCGAAGCCGCGCCCGCCAAAGTAAAAGCGATCATCGACATGAAGCCGCCAGTCAAGAGGGTGGACCTGCAAAGCCTCACGGGCAAACTCGCATCGCTGAATCGGTTCATATCTCGCTATTCGGACAGGTGCGCCCCATTCTTCAAAGCTCTCCGAACAACGAACAAGCGAGAGGTCGCGTGGACGCCCGAGTGCGAGGCGTCTTTTCTTCATATCAAGGAATACTTGACGTCCATCCCGCTCCTCTCAAGACCCATCCCGAGGGAAGTATTGTACATCTACCTGGCCGCTTCCCTCACAGCCGTCAGTTCTGCCCTCGTCCGCAAGGAGGACTGCTCGGAGCTGCCTGTTTTCTTCTCAGGAAAAGGCATGACAGGCGCCGAAACCCGGTATCCAACGATCGAGAAGATAGCGCTCGCGCTCGTCACCGCCGCCCGACGGTTGAGGCCATACTTCCAAGCGCACAGCATCCATGTTCTCACCAACGTGCCTCTACGCCAGATCCTCCAATCGCCCGATCACAGCGGTCGCCTGGCGAAGTGGGCAGTTGAGCTCAGCGAATTCGATGTCCAGTACAAACCCTGAATGGCAATCAAGGGACAGGCCGTGGCGGACTACATCACCGAGTACACGGAAGCGGAGGGAACACCGGTCGGCGCGACCGACGGCCCGACGGCGAAGGCGTCCGACAAACCGGAGGTCAAGGAGCGACCATTGTTGGAGTGGAACCTCTATGTCTACGGTTCATGCACGAAGAAGGTGAGCGGCGCCGGGATCATCTTGACCGGGCCAGGAGGGGTAAACGCAGAGTACGCCCTCAAATTCGAGTTCAAGACAACCAACAATGAGGCTGAGTACGAGGCGCTCATTGCAGGCCTACAACTGGCCAAGAACTCAGAGGCGCCCGACCTCAACGTATTCAGCGACTCACAGCTGGTGGTGAGCCAGGTCGGAGGAGAATTCCAAGCGAAGGGGGAGTCCATGATCGCCTACCTAAAGCACGCGAAAGCGCTAATCAACGGATTCAAGCACGTCAACATCAACCATATACACAGGGGGTTCAACGCGAAGGCGGATAGGCTCGCCCGACTGGCCATGGCGCCCGTGCACACGAGACCAGGGCAGCGGATCGTCGAGGTATTGCGACGACCGAGCATCTCGGGAGCAAAGCAGGTTCTGGCAATCGAACCGCACGAGCACAGCTACATGGACGTGCTCATCGCTTACAAGGGAAGGGGAGAGCTACCAGATGACAAGCGAGAGGCCAGAACCATTGTCGCACGGGCGGCCAACTTCAGCGTGCGGGATGGAGCATTGTATCGACAGGGGAGGACTTGGGGCGAGCCTCAAGTGCGTCACTCCAACGAGGGGCAACTCGATCCTAAAGGAAATCCATTCGGGCAAATGCAGCCATCATGCGGGCGCCAGATCAATCGCACACAAGGCCCTCCGGTATGGATTCTGGTGGCCCACCATCCACGCGGACACCACGGCGCTGACGAGCAAATGCCACCAGTGCCAGCTGCACGCACATCACCACCACACACCCGGAGTCCCACTATCCATCCTCCTATCGCCCGTTCCGTTCGCACAGTGGGGACTGGACCTGATCGGAGAGCTCCCAAAATCGAAGGGGCAGTACAGGTATCTGATCGTCATCATCGACTATCACACAAAGTTCATCGAAGCCCAACCAATGGCGAGGATCACGACAGAGAAGGTGGAGCATTTCCTCTGGCGTTTCCTCTTCTGTCGCTATGGGACGCCGATCAGCATCATAACGGACAATGGGCCACAATTCAACAACCCCCGACTTATAGCCTTTTGCAAGCGACAAGGAACGAACCTCGTGTTCGCATCACCGGCGCATCCCCAGACGAACGGGCAGGTGGAGGCAGCCAACAAAATCATCAAGGCTGGCATCAAGAAGAAAATTGAAGACATCGAACCTGGGGATGCGGGATGAGGGCGCTGGCCCGAGGTCATCCCAGAGATCCTGTGGTCCATCCGAACGACCGCCAATGCGGCCACGGGCGAAACCTCGTTCAGCCTAACGTTCGAAACAGAAGCTGTGCTACCCCTGAAGATCACTCACCAGAGCCCAAGGATCGAGGGGTACGATCCACGAACGAACAGAGAGGGGCTACGCCTCAGCAACGATCTGCTGGAAGAACGAAGGGACGCGGCCCATCTCCACAACGCCGCGAACAAGCAAAGGATCGCCCGATTGTTTAACCAGCGCATTCGGGCTCGACCAATCCAACTGGGGTATTGGGTGATGAAGGCAATCCAGCAAAAGGTGAAGACACTCCGTCCGTTATGGGAAGGCCCGTACGTCGTCGACGAGGTGATAAGCGCCAGCACTTTCTACCTCCGAGATATGCAGGGTCAACGACTACGGCACCCATGGAACATCCAACATCTGAGGAAGTACTTTTATTAAAATTTTGTTATGTTGTACTTTTTCGTTCTTTAAGTTTGTAATATTATTGCGTTCGTTTTTCCTTACCCCGCCCGCCCAGTACTCGGGGGACTGGGGATAGGCTACTCGCATAAAATGTAACGGTTAAATTCCATTCAAAAGCAAAGAAGTGAGCGCACGTTCGCACGAGTCATTCAAAAGATACCAAAAAAAAAAAAACAAGGCACACGCACGTACGAAAGGAAAAGAAACTTCATTATATTCCAAAGGCACAAGGCATGTTACAAAATCCCTACACTTACAAAGCAAAACCTACACTATAAAGGAAAGAAAAGCTACTCTACTGCTCTGCCATCCGCCCCGCCCGTCGCCTCTTCGGTCCCCGCCTCCGGCTGTTCCTGCTCCGGCTCGACGGACGCCCCACCGGCCTGTTCCTCCAGGTGGGCGCGGTAGCGCACCAAGTCCAGGAAGGGCGACACCGCCTCCTGAAACTCAGCCACCTGACCATCAGCCTCGGCGGCCACCAACTCCAAAAACTCCGAAGAATTCTTGAAGGCAGCAACCGCCTCCGCTTGGGCCTGGTGGACGCGCTCCCTCGTCCAAGCCTGGCGCTCAGCTTCCATCAGGCGAGACTCCATCTCCGCCAGCCGATTGGCCGCTTCAGCCTTCGCCTCCTCCACGACGGCTAGGGCACTATCATGCTCGGCCTTCAGCAGCGCCTCCCGCTCACCAACCTCGCGGAGTTCGCGACGCAGACGGTCTGCCACCACATCCGTCTTGGAGAGCTCGTGCTGCAACTTCCTGTGGGCCTCAGTAAGCCCACGCAGCTCCCCCCTCAAGATCTCCGCCTGCCTGTCGTTCGCCTGCCGCTGGCGCGCCTGGAACAGCTTGTACTGCATCAGCGCACATGCGTTGTACGCCCGATCCATATCGTCCGAGCCACCCGACGCCGGCGGTATCAGCCTGTTGACGGACTGCACGGTGACCTCGATGGCGTCCATCATTGGCCCGCAGTAGGCGAGCGGACCATCCGTCCATTGCCGCTTCAACGGAGGCTCATCACCCCCTTGCCTCGAGTATTGTGGAGGACTTGAAGGTCGATCCGAAGACCGGGGCGTGACGGGAGCACGACTTGAAGATTGAGGCGTACGAGTAGCCTCCCGCCTGTCCCTGGTATCATCTCGCTCGAACCGGCGCTGATCGCGCTCCACCTGGCGCTGCTCCTTCTCGCGCTGGTGTTGATCGCGCTCCGCCCAGACCTGGGCCTTAGATCCAGCAGCATTGCCCGGAGGAGGGCGGGGAGCATCCGTTTGTGGCCCTCGGATGGGCGGGGCCAGGTCAGCCACGTTGGGGATAGGGATCTTGGGCTGGATACTGTCCCCCAGGACGAGTCCGCCATGACCGTCATCCGCCACCCAACGAACCTTCTCGGCGGTGACCAGTAGCGCAGCCATCCGGCGCTTGAGCGCGTCGTCCTTGTCCGTGGCCTTGGATTTCGTCATCTTAACTATAGAACACACAAACGGAAGGTTAGCGAACAGATACAACACGGTAAAATTATCCTATTCCTATTCCTAGCAGAAAACTACAACCCACAGACCAGGCAGTCTGGCGAGACGCGTGCGTTCAATAAGCTCCCAGTGACACGCGGCCCAGAAATATCTCGACTCGGGCGCGGGGTCGAACACGAACTTGAGGCGAGCTATCCGGGCCTCCTCAACCGGCGTGAGAGGATACTCGTTCGTATCGAGCGTATGGAAAAATTGTGGGACGCGATCGATCTTGTCGGCGTTGGAGGCATATGCGGGCGGGAAGGCGCCGAACTCCCAGTCTCCACCCACCAAGCAGTTGATCGTATGCCAGGAGGTTGAAGAGCTCGGTGGGTCCACCAGCCACCACTTCACGCGAGGCTCCACTGTGAAGGTCCCCAAGTCCCTCTGGCGCGTGGAGTATCGTAGACGGAAGAAATGGAGGAACTCCGCCCGCGTTGGTTGATCCATCCCGCTCACCCGGATGATGTTGAACATGGCCACGAGCGTCCGGGTGAGCGTGGGCCCGCATTGGCCGAGAGAGATCCTCAGCAGCGCCAGCATGTATTGAAAGAAGGGATGCAGAGGCAGCTTGATCCCGGCCTTAAGATGGAACTCGCCCAGGCAGACGTGGCCGAGCGGTGGGCGTGTAAACGTGTCTCCCTTGCCGGGGATCCTCAGGCGCACGGAGTTCGGTATGTGGTAGTCGCGCGCCCATTTGGCCATATCCTTCACGGACGGCGCACACTCCGGCTCCTGTACTGGCGTCCCGTCTGGCAGCACCCAGTGGACGCGACCGCCTTCCGCGAACTGGGGAACGGACTCCTCTTGTCGCACGCCTCCCTCACCCCACGGACCAGACCTGGACGAAGACGCGTCTGACGCCTCCGACGAGCTCCCCAACCCTGCGGATGCGAGTGCTTGCTTGTGATCCATTGGCTGCACCACATGAGAAGTATTAGGGATGTATCGCAGAAGCGTCACACTCAACACAGACTCATACGAAGACGTACTCGACCCACAACTTAACCACCCCACCCCCGGTATGTATATGCGCTCACGCGATTGCCCG
The DNA here is from genome assembly GCA_946800695.1 of Geum urbanum. Lineage (NCBI taxonomy): Eukaryota > Viridiplantae > Streptophyta > Magnoliopsida > Rosales > Rosaceae > Geum > Geum urbanum. Next base: position 44,875,145 of record OX327003.1, on the reverse strand, counting down.
CTTGATATCTCTATCGGCTCCATTCCTAGACGCACGCACGCGCAAACCCATACTTAGCAAAAAAAAACCCTACCAGAAACACCAAAAAACCTGAAACCCACCCCAAAACAAGATCAAAACCACCACCACTCAAGAACACGCCCTGTTCTTGAGATGAAAACCCAGAAAATGCCAAACCTAGAAACCAAAAACACAAACAACAAAAAGAACCAAAACAGAAAGGACGAGAGCCTCACCAAATTGAAGTTTGTAAGTTGAAAGGTTGCACGTCGAGCAAGTATTCCGGCAAGAAGAGAACACGAACACAGAAAAATCAGAGAAGCAGGTTGCAGAGTGAATTCGGCAGCGTTTTGGTAAAATCTGAGAGTGATGAGGAAGACAACAATCAAGGGCCATATTTATACTAATCAGGCGGAACACGCGAACGAACGCCAGCCGTCCATTTTCGCGTGTCCACCGTCGGATTGCGACACGTGGCCCAGGGGCGGTTTACTAACCCTCCTTAGTAACCGCGCCAACTCTTCAGTTTCCCGCCTTGATTTCAAACCCTAGCACGGTCTCCCACGGCTCGACACGTGTCACCCATGCAACACCACACGCGCCCACGCGCCTGACGTCTGAGCTTCGAGCAGTTACTACGTCACCAGCATTTAATGCCCAAGGCACGCCAGCATTAATTACGACGGCTAGCATTTATTACACATCGGTTCCCAAGGAGAAGTCAAAAGGAATGTCACCTCAAAACACCTCGTCAGACGAAACCACCCCACCCAAGGCAGGGCAACACACGCCACGATATCCGCCTTTCGAACTAGCGCGTACACGACCAGGCGCTCGCGAAACACCTTCAGGTTAGTGCCACACCATTCGGGCGCCCCGAAAGAGGGCAAACGCCTGAATTCCCTTTCGGACGCGCGCCGTATGAAGAACTTGCGCCGTACGGGCATGGGGTTCTTCCTCTCCGTACACGTCAACGTTAGAAAGCAAGCCGGATCAGGTGGCAGAGGCATGGGGTCCTCCCCCTCTTTGCGCGCTCTGAGACCGATGGGCGGCACGGGTGTGGGGTCCGTCCTCTCCGTGAGCGCACCGTTAACGATCGAAGCGCAAGCCGGCTGTCATGGCAGAGGCATGGGGCCAACTCCTCTCTGGGCATGCTAAGCCAATGGGCGGCACGGGCGTGGGGTTCGGCCCCTCCGTGAGCGTAACGTTAACGATCAACTCGCCGACTCGGAACGGCAGGGGCGTGCGGTCCGACCCCTCCTTGCGCGTTCCGAGACCGATGAGCGTCGCGGGCAATGGTAAGCCCTCCTCGGACGCGAAAGCAAGCCGGCTGTCATAGACAGAGGGATGCGGTCCTAACGCTCTCTGGGCATGCTAAGCCGAAGAACGGCACGGGCATGCAGTCCGTCCCCTCCGTGCGCGTTAATTGTACGTCGCGGTCTTGATCCCACCATTGACGCTACATCGTACGCAACGGCATCCCCGTTGACGTACGCGGTGCACCGCGGCATCCCAACGCTGGTGTTACGAAAAACATTCGCATACATTCACGCATCATACCATACATTCACGCATCATACCATAAATCTACACATCATCCCATACATTCACACATCTACATAAACTATATCTGTTGCCCCATCTTATGTTTTCCAAGCAACACTCCACGGGCGCGCGGCTCCAAATAGCAAGACTTGTTTGGACGCCGGGCCCATAGGTACAGGACCGCACGAACAGGTACACGATCGGACGCACAGGTCCCCCACTCCGTCATGCGAGCCCTTCCTTGACCGGAGAGTTGGGGGACTTGGGGGGGTTACAGGACCACGCATCATTGCTCAATCGGATAAGTATTCTATTTAATCGCACGAACCCTTTTTCAACTCCCTAGTCAAGAAAGTTCTCTTTGACTTGGGGACTTGGGGGACTTGTTAGTATGGCATTAGTTGTCCGATTAAATATACTTATCCACTTAAGCAGGTAATCAACACATACCCGACCACCCGAAAGACCACCAGGGAGGCTTCAACTTCACTCACAAGACTGACCCCATCCGAGCGCGCACGCGCCCGTGGGGCGCATACCCGAATGTGCGGATCACACACCAGCAAGTGCACCAGTCCCACATCGAAGAACACCATCAAGCAGCAAGCTCAACCACCTATATATGTAAGGTATTTATTACAGGTAAGAGCATTCATTCAATTCTGAATCCAAGCACTACACTCTACACGCTCGCACGACTGTTATATCCAATACATCATCTGACTTAGGCATCGGAGCGTTGAAGGCGGGCCACCCCGTCTTGACCCCTGACTGTCTGTTCGTCGTTGTATTCTTCTAACAGCCGCACCCGAGCACGCGTACCCGCACACCCGAAAGGAGAGGAAGCGCCCAACCATCCGAACAGCCCCAACGTTCGGACGTACAAGAAGGAGGAGGAGTACTCGTACTTGCTTCTGCTAGATTACGTCCCGCGTAATCCGTTAGAAACAGGTGGTTGTTGCAGAATTCACAGTCTCAATGCACTGCAATGCATGGGAAACAATGGTCGCCAAAACCCTGTTGAAAATGAAAGGTAAATTACATTAATTGCGCACTCCACTCCACAGCCTTGTCTCTTTTTCTCTTCTCAACAGATCGAACCCTAATTACTCGATCATTTACGTTTTTGGTTTCTGGGTTTCGTTAGGGGTGGCAAAATTTGTAACCGATATTGTTAACAACAAGGTTGTGGTGACGGGGAAGATTAACCTGCACAAAGTGTTGAAGAGACTGAGGAAAAAGACGGGGAAGAAAGTAGAGATTATTGTTGAAGAGGAAGAGAAACCAAAAGATGAAAAACTACCAATTGTTCATCCCCTCATGTTCGATTATTGCTGCCAAGAGAGTGATGAGTTACTTATGATGTTTAGTGATGAGAACCCAAACGCTTGTTCCATTACGTAATTAATTAGCTCTAAGCAGGAATTATATTTTGAAGGATAGTGTGATACAGATCGATTCTCTAGCTTATTGTTTGAAATTTGAACAGTGTACAATTAATCACATTACGTTCTTAATCTGGTCATTAATCATAATACGTCAAATCGTTCAGTAAGTTTAATCTTTCTGAAATACGAGCTATCTTCTTCATAGGCAAAGATAAGACATGACATGACCCGTCAGTGGGGCGTAGACACATACAACCCAACGATGTTAAATGACATGGTTGGACCACTGGGAATTCTAACTATTATACAAAATTAATTAGAATGGTTTGATTATTCTCGTATATGTTACATATAAAGAACAATTTTGACAACTTTGAATGAAAACAAACATTAATGTGAATTCATATTGGTCACAACAAATATGGTTTGGATTTTTGTATAAAATTATTAATCAAATATTTTGAGCTGTCTTCTTATACGTAGAATAAGTCATTCATTTTCTATTTATGATTAGTGAGCAAATACTATCTATGTATATAAATTCACCTGTTTCTTTAACAAGTAAATTTGTTCGTTGTTTCATCGCATATATTCAATTAATTCAAATTGTTGATATTACCGTTGTAGAATGAAATAAGTGTTTTTTTGCGTTATTTGACAACAAAAAAATTGTATAAATAATTTAAAGAGTAATTTTAATGTTGACACGGCTCTCGACAAATTTTTTAACTACGTCACTCCCTTAGTAGTTAGTGAATAGTTTCCCAGGTTATCAAAACTATATGCATGCATGAATTGTTGGCTGTCTCAAATTAATATGAAATGACGCCACTATGTTCAATTAGACAAGAGAGTTTGTTGTGGTCACTATCTTTTCCCACTACCATATATGGTTGCAATCGACCAAATTTAGGGGACTATTGAATACGTAATTTCCCATCACCGACCCACCCAATTAATTAACCTCTTTGCTCGTGACACGTGGTCGAATTTCCAGAAGTCTTCTTATTTGAAAATTGCTAGTGACTTGTCACCATGCACAATTGCGTTTCCAAGAAGGCAAGAAGCACCGGCCATTAAACAAGTGGTACGTAATTGAGAACTCAGAATTGAGTTGACCCAGAGAGAGAGGTCAGAATTGGATTGCCAAACAGTTCAGATAACGTACACATAAGTTGTTCACACCATGCATGGGAAGGACACAAGAGCTCCCTTCCAGCTAGTCTACTAAAGTATCGATCTGTGACTCTTCAACTAGCTGGAGCCTACTAAATTGCTAATTGATGTACGGATTGGCTAGGTTGGCTTCAACTAATGCTAATCTTTACTCACACGTCTCCCTACTTTTATACACACATGGAAAGAGTTGATGTAAAACAGGACAGGTCTCACTCGTTGTCTTCATGACATTACCTGCAGTGCCTCCCTTGTTTGTCCAAGCATATTGAGTACTGTTGCAGCTATGTGGGAAGGAGTGAGCCTGGCGTCGACCAACTGATCAGCCGGAGCACCATGGTCAATGTACCGATCAGGCAGAACCAGCGGTCTCCACTGCGAGTTATTGTGCATGCAAATGAGTATCTGATCAATTCAATGCTAAAGCAAGTCATAATTGAAATATCATATTTGTTACAATTTTCATAACAATGGAAACATACCTTCAGTTTTCCATCAAGAAGGCCGTCAAGAGCCAAGAACTGAACAACATGAGAACCAAATCCTCCAATTGATCCTTCTTCCACGGTAATCAAAAACTCGTGCGATTTTGCAAGTTGGCGAATAAGAGCATGGTCAAGGGGTTTGCAAAATCGTGCATCAGCAACTGTCAAATGCAAGCCAAGAGGTTCCACCAAAGCTGCTGCAGCCAAACATGTCTGAACTGCTGATCCATATCCCAAAAGTGCTACTCTTTCTCCTTCAATCATAATTCTTCCTTTTCCTACCTGTGAACATTAGCCAAGCATGTAACTATAAATGTAATGTACTATCCATCTCGATGCAGGAAATTTGGTACTTTAGACTGTTGAAACTCACCTCAAGAGGACTGCCTTTATTCCCTGGCGGCAGCTCAACACCAATCCCATTTCCTCTTGGGTATCGGAAACAACTGGGGCGGTCATCTATGGCAGCAGCAGTGGCTACCATATGGAAAAGCTCTGCCTCATCAGAAGGAGCCATGACCACCATGTTAGGCAGACATGCCATATATGTGACATCAAAAGCCCCGCAATGTGTGGGACCATCGGCTCCGACAAGCCCAGCTCTATCCATAGCAAATCTCACAGGCAGCTTCTGCAAATCCACATCATGTACAACCTGTGGCATAAACCAAGAATCCAAGATGACAACATTCTTGTCAAAATTAACACTCTTAGTCTCTGATATTATTTGTATTAACTATTAGGTACTGGTTGAATTCTGAGTTTCTGAGGGTGTTGATAAAAAGTTAAATAAAATAAAAAGTTAAATTCAGACGGAAGATAATAATGTAGAAGCTGAAGATTGAAAGGTGTTGGCTTACCTGGTCATAAGCCCTCTGTAAGAAAGATGAGTAAATTGCACAGAAAGGTTTCAGGCCTTCACAGGCAAGACCTGCAGCAAAAGTAACAGCATGCTGTTCTGCTATTCCAACATCAAAGCATCTTGTTGGAAACCGCCGGAGGAAGAGATTCATTCCTGTTCCACCTCCCATTGCTGCATGGATTCCTACAACATCTTTGTCTGCTTCAGCTTCTGCAATCAAAGCCTCAGCAAAGTATGTCGTGTACGACTGTGTACTAGCACTGGATTTGAATTGCGTTCCTGTTGCAGGATCAAATTTGGCCACTCCTGCAAAAGCAAAAGCAAAACTGATTTAGTCATCTTTGCTGGACTATGTTTGTACAGGGCACTTGCAGACCACTTCCATGTGATCCTTCTAACTACACTATCAGTTTCAATCTTCATAGCTTAGTTAGTGAAAAACTTGTATCATTAGTACAGTACAACTATAGATAAACCATCGTGTAACACTACCCTTATCAGATAGAAAAAGTAAATTTATTTCAATGACACTTTGTACTTACCATGGTATTTGTCTGCTGCTTTTTCTGCATATGGATAGCCACGACCTTTCTCAGTGATAAGGTGGATCAGGACAGGACCTGTTGTTTTTGTGGATTTTACCTCTTGCAGAATGGCAATGAGATCATCCACATTGTGACCGTCAACTGGACCAATGTAATATAGTCCAAGCTCTTCAAATAGAGTTGAACCAGAGCCACTGATCATTCCACGAGCATACTCATCAACTTTTGCTGCAAGTTCATGCACAGAACCACCTATTTGTTTTGTAACTCCCTGCAATGTCACCAAATTATATTTAAAACGGAATCCCATATGACCACATGTAAAATACAGTGTAAAACGATGTTCCCTGGAATCCTTAAAATTGTAAAAGTCCAAAATTACTTACTTTGGCAACCTCCCTCAGTTCTCTAAGTGGCCTGTTTGATTGCAACTTACTGAGAGCACTACTCAAAGCTCCTACCGGAGGTATGGGTCCATCGAGATTGGCAGTAGGTAAAGAAACTTGCTTATTGTCATTGAGAATAATTATCATATCTGAATCAAGGTAACCTGCATTGTTCATAGCTTCATAAGCTTGCCCTGCTGTCATGGCACCATCACCTATAACAGCAACTACATGATTGTTCTTTCCCTTTAGATCCCTCCCTACTGCCATTCCTGTATATGGATCAACATCCTAACTGTTAAAACCCTTAAGAGAATATGCCCTCGTAAATCATGACACAGGAAAATAACTACTAACAAACTAATGTAACTGTAGGAGTGATGATAACATGCTACATAGTGAAATTTATGATGCATCCATATCAAATGCAAACACAGAAACAAATTTCCTTTATATAAGACATTCAAAGATCTATTGATAAGAAATAGTTACCGAGGCCAGCTGAGATAGTAGTAGAGCTGTGACCAGTGCCGAAGCAATCATACTCGCTTTCAGCACGTTTAGTAAAACCAGCTAACCCATTAGTTTGCCTCATCGTGTGCATCCTATCCCTTCTCCCAGTCAAGATTTTGTGCGGGTAAGACTGTAACAGCACAAACGTTCACAATCAAATATCGAAAACAATCTCAGCCCCAATTAATACTTCTTCACGATTGCCAATGTGTTGGACCATAACTAGGTAAGATCAAAACCTGATGACCAACATCCCACAGAATCCTGTCCTGAGGAGTATTGAATACATAGTGAAGAGCCACAGTGAGCTCCACAACACCGAGGCTTGAGCCCAGGTGACCTCCAGTTTTCGAAACATTGAAGATGACATCAGACCTCAGCTCATCAGCTAGTTGCTTAAGCTCCTGCAATCAATTTATTAGTTAACACCAACACATTACATTTCAAAACATGCAAAGACAGAAAGACAAAGTGATTAAATGACATTTATTAAAAAACTTTCAGTTATACATGTAACTTATGTCTGTAACTGCATGCATGTACCTTGACAGATAAATTTTTCATGTGAATTGGATAATTGATAGTGTCCAACAAAGGAGTAGGTGGTCTCTGTGAGTGATACTCTCCACTCTCTGATAGTGATGCACAAATCCCAACTGGCCTTTTCTTTACCTGTTTCAAATAACAACAACAGATTCATTTAGCAAAGTTACCCTTATCCTAGAACAAGATAACTAAACAATTTGAACAAAAAGCTAGAACCTCAACAATAGAAAAACCATAAACCCAATAACAATACTAATGAAATTAAATCACAACTTAACAAAAAGAAGCAAAACCCAATTTTCCTATGCAGTGAGTTGGGTTATCTTGAAATTTCAAGAAAGATATAAAGAACACATGTTTGCTGACCTGATTAAAGAGCTTGTGCTGATGTGGGCATGGAAGAGCAGGTCCTCTAATGAAATGGGATGAGAGATTGGAGGTGGGTTTCTGAGGTGGGATTGAGAATGTGCTGAGAGCCATTTTGCATGCAGCAGAAGAGAGAGCAAACAAGAGAAAGCAAGAGATGGTGGGAAGTGAGAAAAAATGGATTGGGACTCTAATAAAGGAAGGAGCTAGAGAGCACTTGTTGTTTGTTTCCACTGAGGAACCAGTGATGGTGGTGATGGAAGGTGTGAAAATGTGTCAGTGGAGTTGATTAAAAATACGCGCACACAAAGAGAGAGAGAGAGACAGACTTGAATGTGGGTGAAGGGTGGCGTCCGATTGGCATTGGAAAATTCAGACTTTGGTGGGAAGAGGGACTAGCTAGGAGCTTCCGTGAGGGTGTATCACCAACGTTCCAGGGGGATCAAAGCTTAATTTGCATGTGCTCGTTCATTGGGCCACGTCAGGAGAAATCACAAGAGGATAGATTTATGATAGGCTTCAACACACATACAAGAAAGGCCATCCTTTTCTCTTCAATTCAATAAATATACGAAATTTCGAAGGGAATACAATCACCTCTTACAAAGTCTTGTACATAGCCGTTATTAATTGTCATGCAAACAAAGGATCATCACGTGCGAAAACGAATAAATTTGTTTATTACACCTCATAATTACTAAACAGAAAGACACTTGTAAGTCGACTGTGTTGAATTTCTAAACAAACTGTCTACAGAGAACAAAAGGTAGAGGATAATCATCCATATGGAACACTTTTGCTCATTTCATTTTGGCCTCTGTAAATAGAACATGACGGTTTACTCGAGGGTCGTACTTACGGAACTCGAGCTTCTCCACCATCCTAGAAGGTTTCTTCTTGACATAGAAAAATCCGGTTCCAGCAGCTGAGACAAGTCGGATGAACAGCGTAGCCTTCTTCTTCTTGTCGCCCATTCCTTAATTCATAACAACAAAGAGATTGATCAGATAAGTAACACAAAAAGATGTCTCACAGCATAAGGATTGGCATATATTATAGTCCATTGAAGAATTTCTCCTGCATGAAACATGAATGTAGATTGTAGAGGATGGGCATCTCAAGACCAGAATACCCATGTACTACATTCATTTGTTTTTCCACCTATTTCAAAATAATATTCTGGTATTCAGATTCCTCTGATCCAGATTCTTGCTGAAACAGATCGAAAACATGAGCAAAGAATCAAGCAAGCACTTTTCAATAACAAGAACCCATGAATGAGACACATCATCCATGACAACAAACACTCCCTGATTTCTATTTCTTAATGATGTCATCTGTAAAATGTGTGCTATAGCTTGCGCATATAAATAAATACTTAAAGCCACACTAAATTGTAGCATGGGAACCTGGCTAATTTCTTTATTTGAAAACTTTCTGCTTATGTTTTGATCATCTTTTTTTTTCAGGAATATTAGAAGCTCAATGTAGGGGTTGGAATCATGCTGTTGGGCCTCATTAGACTCGATCAATTCGAATTCTGACAGCACAATTCTAGAACTTGGAACAGTTTATTTGTTTTGTAAAAAAAAAAAAAGTAACATGCAGTATACATACTTGTGACCCTTTTAGAATTGATGATGAACCAGTCATCATAACGTACAAAACAAAAGTAGATGAGAAGAATCACAGACATAAGCAAAGAATCAAGAACAAGTGGTTCCATAAACATGATTCAATTCTCTACTAGCCAGCACAACATAAAGTAAGAAATACATCTCCAATGTAATCAAAGAATCATACACAAAGCTCACAACACTAATATAGAATCATGCCCAAATGGTTTTCCAACCTAAACAAGAATCCCATCCTAAACAATGAGCTAAATAGCACACCAAATTAGAGGGACTTACTTACTTACTTACTGTTCAATAGTCTCGGAGGAGAAGCAAGCCTAAAAATATATGGAGTCTTTTCAATCTGGGTCTCTCTGCCGCTGCTGAGTTAAGACGAGAGCAAAGAAGGGTTTTGATGTTTTTGGAAAATGACTCAAATGCCCTCTCTTTCTCCCTCAAAACCTAACTAAGCAGAGTCTCATTTTTGCTCTCAGACCTCTTCATTCAACCGCAGAAAAGAAAAAAAAAAGGACACCTTTGCAGATTTTTGTGAGCTTTTCCTCTTTGATTTGATTTTTTGTGTGGTCGAAATTAGGGTTTTGGTTTTTCTTTTTTTGTTTTAAGTGGATTTTATTAAAGGTTGGATCTTTTGTTAGGTGCAGAGTTGAGTTGGATCGATCGGAGATGTCGAGCGCAGTGGACGCGGCCGGAGATCCGATCCCGACGTCGGCGGTGCTGACGGCGGCGGCGAAGCACATTCAGTTTAGATGCCAAGATGAGAACGTGGCTTTCCTCAAGTGCAAGAAGAAGGATTCGAATCCGGACAAGTGTCTCGACCAAGGCCGTCAGGTCACTCGCTGCGTCCTCAGCTTGTAAGCCCATTTCTCCCCTTCATTCAATTCTAATGCTTCGCTATTGTGTGGTTATCGAAAGATAAAGAAACTTGGTTTGTGCTCGATTGAGCTCAATGTGGCTCCTCCGGTGTACCAAATTGTCCAAACTGTGTCCCTGCAGTCCTAATGAATTTCAGTTTTTGATACATTGGAGTTTTTAGTTTGAGTACGAATTACGAGTTTTGCTTTATCAGTCTTACTTTTGCACTTTAGAAGATTATTGGTTTGAATTTGTGGAGATGTGCCCTTCTTGTGTGTACCAACAGAAGCTTAGATTGCTTGATAATCAGTTACTTGTGCCATTGCATTAGTGTGCAAACAAATTTTAGAGTCTAGCTGGATAACCAAGTTAACATGTTAGTTTATGTTATGATAGCAATTAACTTAGGTGCACTTGCTATGAGGCTATTAGTGTTACTTTCCTGTTCGAAACCTTGTAGATTCTGTCTTTACTGTATTGATTCCATGTTTCAATTATGTTAAATGAAGCAGCAGTGAAGTCCCTTCTGTAAAGAACACAGTTGAAAAATGATAATTTGTTTTCCTTGATTGTCTCTAGTAAATCTACTCCACCTTAAATTCAAACTAGGATTCATACCGTTGTTCCATCTTTTTTGGTCAATCCCTACATTGCGTCTCTCTATATTCTGAAGTCTGGACCATGTATGCAAGGTTTTTTCTGTTTTGCTCGACATTGTAGGCATCTTGAGTTGTTTTTCTATACATTGCCACTTTTGATGAATCTAAATATTGCCACTTATCAGCTGATTCTTGAGTTGCTTTGCCAGAGCATGGAGACAGAACGTTCTGATCTCGCTTATTTTTAATATATAACCGTCAGACCCTTGGTCAGTATAAGCTCTATCAAGCTTCATGAGTTGAATTTTTTGTGATTTAATTACCCAGTTGCTTGATCTTTATAATTACTTAACCATATTGATTATCTGTAACATTTGACTTGCACCGTTCCTGCTTGCACAATGAGAAAGTTACATTTTTTTTCCAAAAATTCTCAACCCGAGGGATTTCTTCGTGCAGACTGAAAGATCTTCATCAGAAGTGCACAAAAGAGATGGATGGGTATGTCGGATGCATGTATTACAATACAAATGAATTTGATTTATGTCGCAAAGAGCAGGAGGAGTTCGAGAAAAAATGTCCATTGGAATGAGAACACTCTTTTGTCCCACCATGATTGCAATAATATATGCACTGTGCAATGAGCAAATACTGTTGCTTACAATTTCAGTAGATCTTTATTTTTGATCGGAGCTCTTCTCTATTTGTATGTCCAAATTTTGCCTGGAGTATGCTCCCTAGCAGGAAAACTATTTGCTTTGTCAAAGCATAAACGGTTACTAAAATGTAGTTGGAAACATGGCAATGATGGAATGGTACGCGATCCAACTTTGCATCCCATAGTATAGAGCAAGATTTTGCTTCACCAGTTACTGTTAACATAGCTTGATCTTACTCCCCACTGATTGCATTGATTACACATAAGCTTTGGGTAAACCTCTTTACTTGCTCATTTCGTTCCTTTGAAAACGCATACGAGTCGTGACAGATTATTTTGTGTATACAACTGGCCATCATCCACATTCCAGGAGAATCGTAATAGTATTTCTCTACATTCCGACGCGGTAAGGTCCATCAGACCACAAGGCAACATAATTTCAATCACGGCCTAAGTCTAATGCAGGCAAACATTGCTGAACGAGTGGTACAATTTGCAAACAGATGAACTCAGCTGTCTGAAACAAGCAAACACGAACAATGACCATGCTAAATAAGTAACATAACAGTTGCTTGCTGTATTAATAAATGACCGTACAAACTCTCACATTACTCTTTCAAGACCTACATTCCCATTTCACAAACGTGCATGGTATAATCCAAACAAAAAACTGATCATCCAAAAGTCATATTTACTACAAAGCAAACAAATGCTGTTTGAAGCAGCAACCAGCAGGAGATGGCACTTCACAGCAGCACATCAGACAGGCATCAGCAAGGACTGCAAAGCAGAAAGTGAAGAATCAATTTACTAGGCAATATAGGTAAACAGGATCACACCCAGACCTTAGCCAGTAGACACCACTACATATTACTTTCATGGCACAGGAATTGACATATTGCGTTTTTATTTACTTCAGTCTGGCAAACAGGTTAAGGATTGAGAGAAAGTAAGAGGCAGGCCAAATTGTTCATCTAGAAATCCTGATTTATTTCTTTTTTCATTTTCTATGTCCAAGAGTCCCACAAACACACTTAGCAGAGCTGACCAAACTTGTAAGTGAATTTATTGAAAACTCTTTTTGCAGCATGCTCATCCCATATCTATGACCGAGCTCAGTGGCCGACTTCTGGGATAATCCCATTATAATAACTGGAAATCAATGTTCTTTAGGATATGAGTACAAACTGGAAGAGGCATCTACCTGTATGATCGAGAGCGAGATCTCAGACTGTGCCTGTTTCCCCCTGGACTCCTTGACCAAGGTGTGTATCTCTCATCACGCACATTCCGATCATTTTCCCTTGGGCTTGGGGATCTTCTGTAGTCTCTCTCATCACGTGGACTCCGACCATTCTCCATTGGACTTGGGGACCGTCTGTTGTCTCTTTCATAACGTGGTGAAGGGGATCGTGAAATTGATCTAGACTGCAAGGAGGGGTGATAATCGTCCCTTGCTCTATGGCCCCTGCCAATGGAAAAAATATGTATGAGATTACTTTGAGAAATTAACCTTCATATAATTCAGCATCAGAATGATATCCGATATAAATATTCACCACAGACCACTAAAACCATCTCCACTTCAGTTTTGACGAAGAGGAAAATTTTCCACCAATCATCACAAGGAAAATTAAGTTCCACAAGCTAACATATTTAAAATAAGTTATCTGCTTGAAGATAACAGAGCGGCAACTTACATACTCTTCAGAATCTAATTCTCTAATTCATGACCTTTACCTGAACCTTTTCAGGGTTCTGAACATAAACTATGAAACTTGACCCAAAAACTCAGCATCTGACAACTTCAGCTCTCTTTGCCCCAACTCTCTAAAACCAGATAATATCTTTTCCTTCAACAACGTCAGCATACTCTACCAGTAAAAACTTTGAATTGCTTCTTTTCTTTGTAGTTGATTTCTTTCTTTGGCCAACTATAAGCTCTATATTCTTTCTTTACTGGATCATATATGCAAAACAAAATATCACACTTAAACAAACTTTTCTTATCCAAACTTACGTCAACAGTTAATATAAAAAAATTTAAAAAAATAATTGAGCACTGTGATTGTAATCATCTCTCAAACCAAGTTAGCTTGTCACTTCAGTCAACTGAACAAAGCCTCACAATGTCGAGCCATAAGAGTAGAAAACCAATGCCATTTGTAGAATTCCAGATGACACTTGATGGTGCATATAGAATACTTATGCAGAGGCTTTGGTAGAAAGGTAAAGAAGTTGCCCCATCACTATAAAGATCTCTTTTTCTCATTTAACTTTATTAATCCCAAGTCTTAAAAGACTTCTTTTTCACTTTACTATCTGCATAAACAAGACCACCAGCAGAAATTATACAATTTAATAGACACAAGATACATGTAAAGGAAGCAATCTCTGTACATGAAGTATTTTTACCATACAACTTTGAAAGAAGTCACAGCCATTACATATGAAGACAACATATCACCATAAACACAAGTCAATGAAACAAACTGTACAAAAAATGGTAAGTGTTCAGAAATTCTAAACATGTCATCACAGTAGGATCTCCCATTTAAACTTGAAACCAATAAAAAATTTCAAAACTTTCACCAAACAGAAGATTGGAACCAGTGTAAAAAGAGACAAATAATACAAATATCAGACCAGAGCACACTGGATTTAGTGGAAGGAACCACTATATGATGTTGATTACTACAATGTTATAGAACAAAATACTACTAATGAGCAGAAGAAATATCTGGAGATTAAATACAGACCTTGAGTTGCGCCCAACAGGTGAAACAGACCGCGAGTAAGCTGTGATAAAAAAATATCAATGGTAATTTAGCAGAGAAATGAACTAAAATCTTTAACTTCAAATTTTGTTTATAGTTGAATTCACACGTATAAGTTCACACTCACAACGATATTGCCATCTTGGAGACCTCGGAGGCGTTCTTCTTCTAGAGCTGCCTCCACTATACGTAAAATAAAATTTATGAGATGAAATAAGCCACAGTTATAAATTAAACATCTAGTTCTAATTAATTAGGCATGAAAAGTTTGGTATATTTGCAAAGGCAAGCAGAATGCAGCCTACCTTACACAAGTAGTTGTACGCATTTCTTGAGGAGTTTTTCTATTCTCTTCAGCAAATACAATCCTTATTTCACGTCCACCAATAAGTTTATGGTTCATCTGTTGCTTTGCTTCGGCTGCGTCCTCAGCATATCGATACTTTACAAACCCAAAGCCCCTTGGCTCCCTAAATTGGAATAGATTTATAGACTGATCAAGGTTCTTGAAATTGCAGAATCATGTTTAGATAGAATTAAGTTTGCCTTTACAAAACTATATTTTCAATAAGTATGTCTTGTACACACACTGACTCAATGCAGGAAAAGAGCTATAGTCGCATTATCCATTGTCTGACAATGTAAGAGGGCATACCCAGTGCAGTAATTCTTAGGAAGATACACATCCTTCACTGGACCAAAACGCTCAAATGGGATCCTAAGATCGTCCGACCTGCATAAACCAGCAAACAAAACATTATTAGTTTCAAACATAAGAAAACTAGTAGTAAGCAGTAGAACAAGAAGCTTAAATGTTTGAGTGTTAAATACTGGGACATTTACCAATTGTGCCATTCATTTCACTACATGTATAGCCGTGTAAAATCTAATTTTGTTTTCAAAATCCAGCTATACAATTCTCTGATAAATACCAAACTATCTGTCTCAATTTCACACCTGCTCAAGAAAGCAAGGTTTGAATACTCATCGATCCCTATTAGCGTGAGACCAGAGCTACATTTGGGGATTCAGGGAGAGACATTAGAAAATACTGAATGGGGTGCACGTAAAAGCCATTGGTAGACATGGGCCACATCTTCTGTTCCCAAATTCTACCTCAAATCCCAATTCACATTAGGTCACAACCCACATTACTGAAACACTGCAATTATAAATGGAATACAAAGTCCAAATACTCATCCTGTCAATGCTAGAGCAGGGCCACATTTAGAGTATCAGGTTGAGACATTAGGCCACAAAGATTTTTAAAGCCAGCATGACATCTCTGCGCTTCCTAAAGTCTAAGGCACCAGTTCCACTAAATACTAAAATCCCCTGAGTTTAACTAAAGCCCATTGCCCTACACACTTCTCATAAACCTCAATTCAACTATTCTCATTGCAGCTTCTAGTTACCAAGTGGATGCAGGACAGAGAAAGTGTGGGTGTGAGCAAATTCCATTAACAGCTTGTGATGCTCGTACTTCATAATTACTAGAAACTCCAGCCTTCTACAGATAGGCCTAACATCTCTAAGGACTCTCCATCATCGAGAAGTAACCCCCGTGGACAAAATCTAGGTATGATATTCTTCCACATCAATTTAGGTATGATATTCTTCCTTGACAAAATTTCTTTCTATCTCAGAGCTATAGTGTCCTTGATAATCTCATTCTTCGAATAACAATATACCATAATAGTACAAAGAAACTCACTCTATTTTCACCTGAATAATTTACAATCAGTTTCTGTGAGCACTTTTGGTTTCACCATTGTAGTCACACATTTAGAGTAAAGCAAAACCTAAATATACGAAAACAACAAGACACGAGTATATATACGATAAGAGTACATGGAGGAGGTAGACAAAATACCTAGCGTCAAGAGGAAGATTGCGGACGAGCAAGCCAGACGGAGCCGGTGACCGGCGGTCTCTGTAAGACCTGCTGTCACGGTAGCGGTGGCGAGGCTCGTCGTCAACGTATCGCTTGCGTCCACGTGGCGGAGTCCCGCTACGTCGGCGAGGGCTGTGGCTTATGCTTTGGCTTCTGCTGGGACTTCGGCTTTGGTATCTGGCCATTGTTGAACCCTGAGAAACCCTAACCCTAACCCTAGTCCCTGGCGACAGAGAAGAAGGACAGCGCGGAGGTTAAGGAAGGTTTGGATTTGGAGGGAGGAATAGAGTGAGGTGATGCAGCTGATGCCGGTTTAGTTGATTGTGATTGGGCCTAATTTCAACTCCAACCCAACCCCCAGCCCAAAAAAATATTCATCATAGAATCTAAATGCACCCAAAGATTTGATCTGTACACACCTAATTGGGCTTCGGAAGTTATCCTATGCCATTTTGTTATGTTTACGTTCTTCTATTTACTGTCGGTACTAACTATTTGGACTATAAAATAAATTTTATTTATTTAATTATGAATAAATTTCATAGGCCGATTCCTACGGCCCATTTGACAATCCTAGTTTGAGAAGGAAATTGGTTTGGCTCGTTGTGATCCTTATTGAGCGAGGAAAACTTAATCTTGTGAATCCTGTATTCAAAGTTATTTAAAGATTTAGATTTCTTACTCTTTACAGGTAAAGAGATACGTTGAGGCAATCAATATTAATAGAAAGATTCATGACAAGATCGGGACCTCTACACACATACACAAATTTTCTCTCAGCAAACTAAACTCTCTTCGCGAGAACAACTGGCTACAGTGAATATAGAATTCTCACCAAACAAGGCGTAAAGTTTTTGGCGGTCAAAGAAGTCACAATCAGTGTTCTCAAGACACACTATGAAGATTGTTCTGCTTTATACCAGACATGGTATATAAGGCATCGATTTTTGTGGCCCAACTCAGAGCTACTCGGGGATTAGCCGAGTAACCGACGCATTGATACGAACAACCTGACTATAATACAACCTCCAACATGACTGAAAACTAAAAATACATAAATATACAGCCTCTGTATTTAAATGAACTGAAATAACTGAGTCATAACCAAAACATAAAGACTCACATAACAACTGTAAAAAGAAATGTGTACACTCATTGTATACGGCTAGTCCTGTTGTCCAACCTGACTATAATTCAACCTTCAACATGACTCAAGACCGAAAATACATAAATATACAACCTCTGTATTTAAATGAACTAAAATAACTGAGTCATAACCAAAACACAAAGACTCGCATAACAACTGTGAAAAGAAAGGTGTCCACTCACTTTATATGGCCAGTCCTGTTGTTCGGCTGAAGTCCATTTGCTAAAGTCCTGATCGTAGTTTCCTGATCAAAGAGATATCGCTCAATATCGATGAACACAAAGTACAAATGGTCTAAAAAGAACCACGAAAACTCCTGTCGAATAACTAAGCTTTTACCTCGCTGGAACTCTACCGTGGCCGCCACGCACAACCGCCGCCGACTGTCTTCGATGACAACATGTGTCCCACTGCTAGAAAGCTCCTAACGAGCTCTACAACTTCTTCTTCATCGCCAGAGGTCAAATCGACGGCCTTGAGGCTTAACCAGCAGCCACAGGCGGTGGTTTCCTCGTCGGCAACTACCACCTACGGCTACACCTCGAACCTCAATCGAAAGCTAACCCAAAACCCAACCTATATCTCCAAAGCACCAACACTAAAAACCCTCTAGTTCAACCAGAATTAAGCTCGACAGTATGATGGACGAAATTTGCTGGAAATGCTCTCGATGTCGTAGCGCCGCCATCGAGCCACCCCGAAGCTCAAGGCTAGGCTCTGCAAACTATGCATGAGGAGGAGATCATCAAAAACCCTCAACCCTCGATGCTCAAAACCGACCGGAGCACCGCCGACCACGGCGGCAGTACTCTGACGAGATAAATCTCATCGATTCTCCCATCTCCTTACATGAAAACACCAACTAAAGCCAGCACAATAACAAGAATAGAAAGGTCTTCAAAACTATACCTAAATTTCCATCAAAGGTGGTCGGCCGATGTGTTTTTCCAGTGCGACGAATTATCAGGTTGGGTCGAGTCAAGGCACGGGTCTCTATAAACCAAACAGGTCGAGCACCGAAGAGAAAATGAGCTAGGGTTTTGGCCCAGCTTTCTATTTATACATCAAGCTCCTCACTAAATCCAACGGTCTAGATTTGATCTCAGCTGAAATCAACGGCTGAGATCAAACCGCCAGAAAATAATTTACTTTTCTAATTTACTTGCACACAAACTTCTAAAATTTGTAAAAACTAGCTCGGGAATCCGAAAAATATACCGTAAATTCTTACAAGCTCGAAATAAAAATCTCTACAACTCTCATGAAGGAAGTTAAATCAAAATCATGATGGAATTAAAATTCGTTAATAAACTCTTAATTAGACGAATCTGTGGTAATGCGAATTACAAGATGCTAAGCATGATGTTTTGGTTCAAGTCATTACAATCTACCTCTCTAATAAAAATTTCATCTTCAAAATTCCATTCATTGCGTTAAGTACCTGCTCCCTCCCCCTAAAGGAACATAGGATTCATCGACTAAAAAACTAACGTAATCGAGTTAGGTTAATGCGTTGGCCCCCATAACTAGCAAGTGAGAAACTAAAAGGTTGAATAATATCACGTACGAGGAGTACCCTGTGGGTATGATATGTCTTCCCTAAAATTCATGGCATGCAACTGAGCTTGCATAGCAGGACGCCCTCTCTGACCCGTACCCTGCTGGTTTTGTTGTCCGACATTCTGTGATGTTCCAACACCAAAGTACGTCCTTGATCAAAAGTGTACCTCGGCGGCCAAAACCTAATGTAATGACCTTCCTGGCCACAATGATAACATACTATAGTGCCATGACAACATTGGTCGACATGATGCTTATTGCAATTCTCACACAACGGAAGGTCTCTTGGTAGTGGTGGGTGATATTGACGAGCGCTATGACTTGATCCACTCGAGCTAGCAGTAGATTGGTACCTTTGACCTTGAGTTCGCCTCCAGTCCTGTTGTCCACTCTGTTGATGACTACCCAATGAAAAACTAAAAGGTCTATCTTCCATAGGGGATCCTGATCCTAAGGTGTGAGAACTTAATTTCTTCGAAAGACCTTGACTGGGTTCACCTTCTTCAAATCGGCGTGCTTGAAACGTATTGCCTCCCTTTTCTATATGGTTTATGGTTTCGTCTCCTAAGTATCATTTTCTGGTAGTGATGTATACCTTATTACATTTGATGGATCTTAAAATAATAAGTCATGCAATCCAAGCAAAGGTGGGGCGGATCAGTAAACCTTGATATGTATACACTTAATTGTCACCGATCCGACAAGTGACACTTGTCATTTGATCATTCGTTGGTCATACCTTCTTCACCTAGGATCAGGACTCTAATACCACTCCAAATCCAACCCAAACTCTACCAATAAGTAGGAGAGTTGTTATACAAAGAACAGAATTTTATCCCCTTTTAAGAAATATACACACTTCTAAATACAACCCGAACTCTACCTATAATTAAGTAGAAGAGTTGTTGTATAAAAAACGAAACCCTAGCCTCTTTCAAGAAATATACACACTTCCCTTTTGAGTTTTGAGAGAGAAAGAAAGAAAAAAATAAATAAATAAGCTAACCATATGATGATGCATCGACGTCTGAACTGCCTCATCCTTCTCCTCCTCGTTCTCTTTGCTTTCCTCGTTGCCGTTGGCGACCGACAAATTCTTACTAAAGAAGAAATATAAGAAAGTAGAAGCGGCGGACACTACCCTATTAACATCACCGACCCAATCGTGATAAAGATGGCCAAGTTCGCTGTCTTCGAGTTCAATAAGAAATCTGAAATAGAGTTTGTGCTCCACAAAATTGTCAGTGGCCTTGTGCAGTCTGTATCAGGGTTTTCTTATAGACTTGTAATTGGAGCTAGGGATGAGTCCTTGCCTACTAACTCTACTATGAATTATCAGTGTCACACTGTCATGTCTATTGAGTTCCTTGGTTGCACTCCACGGAATTGAATAACTTCCATCCAGCTTTTCATAATACCGATGACAAGTGTATGTTAGGGGGATCGATCCCACATCTTGGATTTGACTGACTTATTGAACGTTCTAGAGATTTAATACTCCGGAGCACTATAGAATTTTCATTTTGATAGAAGTGGAGGAATTGAAAGATTGACAAAAGTATGTAAGCTAAATACAGTATATATGAATCTGAAATGTTGTGACACATTTTGCATATCATTGAGTACATTAAGATGCAATATTGAAAGGGAAATACATCAATCTTTAGTGAATCCTATCGACCGATTTATATACAGATCAATGAATAAAGAAACCAATCTCAAATCTTGAAACGCAGGCAGTTTGATCTAATCAATGTTCAATTTTGTATCTCTCAATCAATTTTGTTTTACAGTACTCTAAAGTTTCAATACTCCCCATTTTTGAAGCGTTGGATCACTTCCCAAAATTAGGACCGCAGAAGTGATCAAACGGTCCAAAACTGAGGAGTATTGAAACTACGCAAATTTTTGCGGGATTGGCACGAAGACTTGGTTGTTAACTTACCCAATGATCTCTTCCATCCACTGGCTTACTTACTATAGTTTTCTCTATGTTCTTCTTCTCTTGGCCATATTTATAGCCACAGTCTTGATCCCTGGTTCTTGTTCTTGAGATCGTATGGATCCTCATCAGTTTTATAGTTGTTTCACTTGTTTGCTTCTTTGTTTGATTTTGTTAGCTATCTTCTTTATCGGCCATGTCTGATTCCTTGTGGTAGTTTTAGTTTTTTGGTTGTCACTGACTACTTTTTGTTTATTTTTGCGAGGTTGGTGTGTGCTGCTTCAGTGACCAATGTGAAAGTTGTTGTGAATTCAGTAACCAAAGCTATATTTGCAAAACTTTAGTGACTAAAGCTTAGAAACCATAATACTTCAATGACTATTTGTGATCTTTTGTCATTAAGAAAAATTCAACATAGGCTTACTGAATATAGACATTTATTCAGTAGGGAGTTAATAATTTCAGCATGCAAAGTTTTTCCAGTAATATCCTATCGAACGAAGCGAAAACCATCATAACGATTAAATCGATGAAATTTGAGTCTTCTTATAGTCATAGCACAAGAAGATTACATTGGAGGTTGGTATTATTTATTAAAGCTGAACTTGTTCACAATTGAGGCTGAAGGAGGTGCCTTGATCTCATAAATTAGAAACTAAACTATAAATAGTAGTACTAGTTAAAAAGATATGACATTAAACTAGTCATATCCAAATCTAGAAAAATGATGGCTTTCAAAAAACTCAAAAGATGTTAACTGAGGAAGCATAAGCCAGTATGATATCTCATATCTGACAGTAAGTATTAAGCCTAAAAATGCAACCACCAACTGAATTGAATCCAGCATCCATCTATTTATACCTGATTTTACAAGTACTAGATTTGTCGTCGGTCGATGTATTTTCCGTCGACCAGCAATAAAATGAAGTACCTTGACGACTAACAAGTGTTGCGCCATGTCACCGGTAGTGATGGTTCATCTTGAGACCGACAAATGTAACATTCTATCATATGGGCCAAGTGGGATGTGTGACCCAAAGAACCAAGAGTTTAGTACTTGGGCATATCGATGCAAGACAACTGATAAAGCGACGGGCGACTATCATGAGCTGGGTTCGATGGCTATCATGAGCCGGGCTCGGGCGACTGTCATGGACCGAGCTCGAGCGACTATCATGGACTGAGTTCGGGTGGCTATCATGGGCCGAGTTTGGGTGACTTTTGGGCTTCAATAAAGAATGATTTGGACTCGAGTTGGTTGATTGGAGCGCACCATTCGAATATAGAATGCTTTTAATGCAAAGATTATAGTGATTGGCTAGATCAAGTTTTAATGGACGAATCGTCATTGAATAGAGGAGTGACCGAGTTCGAGAAGAAATGTATCAAGTGATGACCAAGATAAGGAAAGTTCTACTC
The DNA here is from genome assembly GCA_946800695.1 of Geum urbanum. Classification (NCBI taxonomy): domain Eukaryota; kingdom Viridiplantae; phylum Streptophyta; class Magnoliopsida; order Rosales; family Rosaceae; genus Geum; species Geum urbanum. Next base: position 44,852,848 of record OX327003.1, on the reverse strand, counting down.
TGCTGAAATTAATGAATTCAAGTTCTACTGGAATTCATAGGCTGGATGGGCGAGTCAACCAACCTAGAGTTTTGTAAAAATTGTATATATAAAGTTCTTATAGCACATTGTAAAAGGTCCTGCACCAAATACACGAACTTCTATACAAGTTTTCTAGCTTTTGTTTCCATAGGTACTTTACCTTGTTCATCATTTACTTTGATAATATAGATTCATCTTCTCGCAATTTACAATCTTGTTCTTTACTTTCTTACAATTTATTTCATGTTCTTTAGTTATTGCACTTCGATTCCTTGCACCTAGGAGTAGTTGGTTAACTTAGCACTCTCTACTCATCGATCTCTTTCAGCCAGTCCGGATTGGGTCGATGCAATTCGCCGTTCACACAATCATCACCTCACAAAGATTTGACAATTGAATCCATTTCACCTTCACCTTCACTGTGATCTGTGAGTACATCAACCCAGTTGATTTCTCATTAGTCACGCACACTTTCGAGTTCACTCAGAGCTTGGGCGTGATCGAGAATCAAGATTAAAGCCTTAGTCAACTCCTTTCGTACAAGGCAGCTGAACCAACGGCCGAGAGGGTTCTTTCCTCGACCATCAATCACTTGAAGAAATCAGATCTAGCGCAACTTATTAGAACCTTGCATGGCCAATAGGCCGCAAGTTGGCACGCCCACGTCAATTAGAAGGACACTTTGAACCAGAAGTCTATCAGTCGTTGTGATCTTGGCCGTGACGATTTTTGAGAAAACATCTTTTGGCATGCCCAGTGGGCGAGTTGCCAAAAATGTTTGCACAAAAATCGTTTCAGTCTATCAATGAATGTTATCTATCAATGAATAAAATACAGTTTCAGTCTATTGTGTATCTTATATACTTTTCTCCTTCAACACTTTATCAGCATCTCTTGAATTGATAGCCAACTTAAACCCGGAAAAAAAAACCTAACCTTTAAACACTACAAGCTCCATTGTCGGCCTCCTCCCTTACACGAAGTGTCATCACCGCCGTCGATCACCTTGAAGTCACCGAAATTCATACATCACTGCCGGAGCACCTTCAACGTTGTCGGATTTTGCTTTCTTACTTCAAACTTTTTTTCAGTGAAGTTTTCATTCCGAGCATAATACCCTCGAGGTAAAATTTTAAAGTTATTCAATTTAGAATTAGCTTGATAAATTTAATCATCGCAACACCCTAGATCTAGGTCTAGATTTGGGTTTAAATACAATGCTTTTATCTATGTCTCTAGTTTCTATGTATTATTGCAGATATGAGTGAGTGAATGATTAAATCTTCCTCCTAAAAGTTTAAACAATAGTGACGATCCTAGGGGAGTCACGGTATACATAAAAATAAAAGGAAAGTCGATATTTTGTGATTCAAAGTAGTCACGGTTTTATGGGGTGTGGTACGAAACCGTCAGTTATCACATCAATATTTGTGACCATCAATGGATTATATTTCTTATTTCCTAAACTTGATTAGTGATCATAATTTTTCGATCAGTAAACTAATTACATCTCTCATCTTTTGTGGATGACTAAGCCAGCAATGCCAAAATTTGACATCCTTGATCTTCAAGGAGCAGAGTACCACAGATGGGTCTCAGATGTGAGGAATACTCTCATCGATAAAAGACTCATGGATACAATCCAACCACTACCACCTGGCACTCAGGCCGATGATGACGTTATAGCTTGTAAAGTTCAAGCTCTTATGTTTCTTCAGAGACATATTCATCTAGCTTTAAGGAAGTAGTACTTGCTAAAGGATGACCCCGGGATTTGTGAGTGACTTTGCAAGAACGGTTCAACAATGTGCATGACGCACAACTTCCTAAACTCTAAGAGAGATGTGACCAAATTTGGTTATTGGATTATCCCAAGATAAATGATTTTTACTAAGATATGCTAGAGCTGCAATTTGAGCTTGCTATTTGTGGCGTTGTCAAGAACGACAAAGCCATGGTTGAGAAGTCATTGACTACTTTTTCTACTTCCATGGACACTCTTGCTCACCAATATTGGATTGATTATGAACAAGGAATACTTAGATCATTCAATGATCTTATAAGTGTGTTGGAAAAGAAAGAATGGCACCAGAAGATCCTTCTCCATAACAATGTCAAGCCAGCCGGTACAAACAAAGTTCATGAGGCTCATCATACTAGAAATGCACGAAAAGATAAGCAGGACAATCGTTCGAAACCTTATCAAACTCTTGGTGGTAAAAGAGGACGTGGTAGAGGTCATGGCGGAAGAGAAAACAGTAGGAATATGACTTGGACTCGCTAAGATAATAACAAGAATCCATCAAGTTCTGGTTCTAGGAACGATGGAAATTCTTCAGATTTTGCTCCTTCAATGTTTGACTTGACACCTTGCTATAGGTGTGGTTCTAACAAGCATATGCACAAGCAATGTCAGGCAACTAAGGATGTCCAAGATGACTACAAAAGGTGGCAGCAGTACTTGGCACATGAGGCCAACTATGTTGAAGATTATGAGATGGAAGATGGCGGTGAAGCCAATCTAATTGTAGCGGATATCCCTAATGCAAACTCAGAGACTACGGATTTTGCTTTGTCTATGTCTTAGACTGATATCTCTACTATGTAATAAAGTTTAGATTTGTAATTTTGACTTTATTCTTACTCATGGTTATTGAATAAGAACAATCTTTTGATGTAAATTTTGATGTTGGCAAAGCAATAAAATTTCTCCCTTTCGGTATTTGAAAGTGTTAAGAATGGTTATGTCCATACATATTACTTATAGGGTTCAAATTTTATAAAATTCTATGGAATTATGACACTAAGTATCATAAAAATAAGACAAAACAAAGGATGATTGGATTCTAGAAATTTTCGACCTGTCAGAATTTTTCCAACTCTCGACCCGTCAAAGGTAAGCCATTGTGACAAAATTTTCCAACTTTTGACTTATCTAAAATCATCCTCGACCCATCGATGAAATAGTTATCAGAAAATTAAAGTATATTTTGGGTTTCTTCGATCCATCGAGTGGTTCTTCTCAACCCGTCGAAGATGTCACTCGAGAATGGTATTTTTGATGTATTTTACATCGATTTTATCAACAAAATAAAGGTTTAGAAAAATTTCAATTTTTTTCAAATCGACCAACCTGAAATTCTGCACCAGATATGATTTTACATCAGTCTTTGTCATGCTATAGACGTAATTTACAAGGGTCATCTTAACCGGTCAGATGTCATTATACATAGGTTATTTGATGTTGCTATAATTAGCAATCTAATTGAACCATGCTAAGTTTTTGAACACTTTTGTGCCAACGGTTTTCAATTGAAACAATATTGTGAGAATGGAAAAGAGCTTTGTGTACAGTCTCTATTGAATGCTGCCAATGGTGCAATCTGGAGATGTTTATCAAGATTTTAGTGATTTATAACTACAATTTAGATCATTGAATCTAATGTAGTCACTTATATTACTATATATGTGACTCTGCTTCATATAAGCTTTTGCATTATGATGATCAAAGATATTGAGAAATTCTCATGATCATCGGTTCTTAAGAGCAAAAAAGCATATGGGAATATCTTCAATCATCGGTTCAGATGAGGGGGAGTTCACTCAATCTAGGCTTGGTCTCCATGACGAGCACAACACAATCTCATGCATTTTTTTCATCAGATGTCTTCATGAAAAAATTCAATGCATATCGCTCGGTTTGCAAAGCTTATTCATGTCTGTAATGCTGTTTACATGCATGACGGACTTTTGTTGTAGACACAACTTTCATTCCTCCACTGATTTCAAATAATATATTTGTGGAAAATCAAACCGGTATGTGGATTATATTATGGTTTTGATTGCTGCATCGACGCATATGTCACACGTCCTTGCAATCCACATGTTACACTGCATTTGCAAAACTCCTAGCACATATTATTAAGCTTTGGGTTCACCACCCGGATAATCCAATCAAGTTTATTAGATTGGATAATGCTGGAGTTCCCTATATTCATTCACATAACGATTTAGCAGATGCACAAATCAAGTGGTTAAAGCTTATGGTCAGAATGTTGGTAATGGATACAAATTTACCGGTATCTTCTTGGGGATATGCAATGTTACATGCATTTGTGCTTATTCGTTTTGAGACCCATAAATTATCAATCATTCAGTGCGTACCAGTTGGTAACTGGACATGAGCCTGATATCTCATATCTACGCATCTTTGGTTGCACAATACATGTGCATATTATGCTTCCACTGTATACTAAATGGGTTCTCAATGATGATTAAATATCTATGTTGGTTGTGAAATTCCAACGGTTGTCCGCTATTCATAACCTTTAACAGGAGATCTCTTTACTGCTAGTTTTGCAGATAGTCACTGTGATGAAACATACTTCCCGCCGTTAGGAGGAGATAAGAATGATTTCATTCTGGTTAAACGTTAAAAATTGATGTAGTATGTCTCCACTATGTCTCATCATGATCCCTGCACATCTTAGTGTGAGATTGAAATGCAATGTATTCTTGATCTTTAAAAAGTAGTAGATTCGATGCCTGAATTCTTTACTGATATCACGAGAGTGACACGATCAGTTATACATGCTGCAAATCTTGCAAGATTGAATGTCCCTGAAATTTGGCAAGATAACGCAACACCTATGCAAGGTAGTGTTTCTCCTGCCCATAGTGGGGGTATAGCGTCGGTCAAAATCCACTGATGAGTTGCTGGTGAAAAAATAAGCCATCACGACACAATTGTTCATCATCAACATATGAGATTGTTTCTGACTATAATTGTGTCTAAAATTCGACATTGACAAATACTGAGGGATGCCTCAGAGTCAATGACGATGTCAGTAAACAAAGAAATCTCACTAAGTTAAACAAATGCTAGCGGTCTTATGGATGGTCCTTCCATGATCGTTGGTGATGCATTACTTATTCCGTCGATCATGAATTGACGACGATGAAGTGGAACGTTACTTAGTTGAGAATTTTTAACGTAGAGCAAATTAACTAATATGGAAAGTTGCAATCTAGGCTGAACTAGACTCTCTTACAAATGACAAGTTTTCAGTATGGTAATGCTATAATCACCGAATGGTAAGCCGGTTAGACACAAATGAGTCTTAGTTTAGAAGCACAATGAGAAAAACTTATGGCGCAAGGATCTTCTCAACTCCCTAATATTGATTATCAAGATATGTATTCTCTGGTTATATATATCATTACTTTCTACTACCTTGTCAGTTTGGTAGTATCTGAAAAACTGAGTATGTAGCTAATGGATGTGGTTATATATCTCTATGGAGATCTTGATTCAGAGATATATATGAGAGTGCCAATTGTCATGGTTATACCCAATTCAAGTAATTCTAAACCACGGAGTGCTTATGTGTTTAAATTGAGATGTTTACTATTCTAAGTGACTACTTGATTGGGAAGGGTTGCAAGAATGATAAGTTATGCCTATGCGTGTTCATTAGGTGAACAAGTTGTTTGAGATGATATACCTTCGTAGGACTCGATTTTGTCTTAGTATTAGATATGGAACATCGAGTTGATTGAATTCTTATTCACCAGTCTGTTTATGTCTAGATCAAGCAATGGACAAAACACACCCTTTTAGCACACAAATGGTTGTTTGCAATATGGAACTCAAAATGATCAATTTCATCTGAAAAGATGATTGTGAGAAACTTTTGGAGTTGAGATTCCATATCTTAGTATGGTTGGAGCTTGGTTGAATTTAGCTCGGTGCACATATCTAGACATTGCCTTCTCGGTCTGCGCCTACGCAAAGTCATTAAAATGAAGTATATCATGTCTTCTGGTACTTGAAGGGAGCCATTGACTTGGGCCTATTTTTTCCCCTATAAAGAAACAAGAAAGAAACTTGAAATTTCGGAAAAGGAATTGTGGAAACCCAACTTTCTGATTTTGTCTAGTTCGACCAATCGAATGATAGTTCCTGGAACGGACAGAACGTGTTTCTCGACCCGTCGAGAAATACGTTCCACCCGTCGAAGGTTACACAGGCTGCGAGCATTGTACCTATTTAGTGTAGTCCTCTACTCAGAGACACCTTGTGATGTCTTTGTTGTTTTGCTGATGTTAGGTATCTCTCTGACCCATATAAAAGAAGTTCTCACATTGTTTATTTATTAACCATGGGAACATGGCGATTCTTGGAGATCAACAAAGTAAACCGTTGTTGCTACTACATCGAATTATTATGAGATTATAGGTTTTCATGAAGCGGTTAATAAATGTGTCTGGTTTAGGATAGTAGTACACCATATTCGAGGGGCTAGTGGATTATTATCTACTACGATATCATCAACTTGCATGTTTGAAGATAAAGCTGCTTGCATTGAACACACGAAGTTGGGTAACGGGTGGTCATACTAAACTCATCTCGCCAATGTACCTCTACAATCAGCAACAACAACGATTATTGATTATCCGTGTGAATCAGATTGGTTTGGTGGATAATGTTGCAGACTTTTTCACCAAGTCTTTACCAAAATCTACATTTGCAAGCATGCGAGACGCATTGGTATGTGAAGATTGTCTAAACTTCAAGATTGAGTTACTGATCAAGGGGAGTTCATATCGTAGACATCAGGGGGAGTCTACATCACATGTGATCGATTTTTGTAGTTACTGCGTTGTACTCTTTTTCCCTTCGACCAAGTTTTTATTTTACTCAAGAGGTTTTTGTTTGCTTGGCAAGATTTTTAGTGAGGCAATAAATTATGCATCATACATTCAGATCACGACACAAGGGGGAGTGTTTAAGGGAATTATCTTCCTGGTATCCCGGTGTGTGTATCTTGTAATTAGAGTAGATATGGAGATTCGCTCAATCCCTGATTTACCAGAATATTATTGTATCACATTGTAATGCCAATTTAAATGTCACACATCAATGAATAAAGTTACGTATCTTATATACTTTTCTCCTTCAACCGTTTTTATATAACAACATTAATTTGCACATATTCCTTTTGCATGTCATTTTCTATGGTTGAGTCAGAGGTTTTCTATTATCATCAGTTGCTTTGATGTCCTACAAATCCTTCACAAAGTTTGCTTTCCTACATATGAAAATGTAATACAGTAGAATCAAATTGTATCGCCTAATCAAAAATCATTAATTTGATGGAGATTGGAGTATATTGAGGATTGTTCAATAGAATGTGCAAAGACTTGTATACTAGGAAATTTTGGGATGCAAGTTGTAAGTTGTGACCAAGTCCGAGATGCAGAACATTTTGTGTTGGGTGGTGAAATTGGCACGCATTTTTTTTTACAAATCACCCAATTTCTTTACATTTTAAAGCAAAAGTGTATAGAAAATACACACAAAAATCAATGAAGGAGAGTGATTTATAAAATAGGGGGTGCCAATTTCACCTCCCGCCTGTCTTGGTGGTCAATGAATTCCGTGGTCAACTGCCGTTAGATTTGCATTCAACAGATAATATTAAATTATCTTCTAACTATTTTTTAATTATCTACTGTAGGATGTAAATCTAACAACAGCCAACTACGACTGATCACAGAAGTGAGTGGGCACCGAACATGACTCTATTTTATAGTCTTGAGCTTGAGAATTGAAGCACGTTACCGGATAATCTTAGGTGCGTAATTCTCTAAAGCAGTGAAGTTTTGTTTTTTACTTTTACCTTATGAAGTAAGAAAATTGAAAGTAAATGAAAGCAATGAATGGTCTCTAGTTGGGTTTGGTGACTTTTGATGTTGGCGACGACGTTGAGAGGGCAATCTTGGCTTCCAAGATGTCGTCTGTTAGGTGCGTATGGGTTGGTTGATTTCGATTTTGACCCAATACGATATGCAAAGGCCACCACCAACAATTCTTCCTCTCAACATTATGACTCAATCATCGCAACGGCAGCGTTTTAGACCAACATAGCTTCTACTATTCCTACTACTAGGGTTTCACCGCCTCTCCAGATTCCTCAACCGCCAATGGCCGCCGCCGGCGACGCCTCCACCGTCTGGGACTGGGGCGATCTCCTCGACTTCACCGTCGACGATGACCTCTCCATCTCCTGGGACTCCTCGACCGCTGCCGACCCGCCGCCTCTGGTGAATCCGGATCCGAGTCCGACTCCGACTCCGGGAAAGATAAGGAAGCGAGACCCGAGGCTGGCGTGCACAAACTTCTTGGCGGGTCACGTGCCGTGCGCGTGCCCGGAGGTTGACGCGAGAATGATGGAGCTGGAGGAAGAGGAGGCCGGCCACGGGAAGAAGCGGGTCAGGACGGTTCGGGCCCCGTCCGGTACCGCCCGATGCCAGGTCCCGACTTGTGGGGCCGACATTAAGGAGCTCAAAGGCTATCACCGGAGGCATAGAGTCTGCCTCGCTTGTGCCACCGCCGCCACCGTCGTACTCGACGGCGAGACCAAGCGTTATTGTCAGCAGTGTGGCAAGTAAGCTGCAATTCTCACTTTAATTTTGCAATTTGGCTTTAGAATTTTGTAATCTTCATAGGCGTTAGCGAGTTCCAGAGTCGATCATTTCTGCATAAATTTTACTGGGGGATTGTTTCGAAGCAATGCAGCCAATGTCAGCTGAGATGCTGTTAGTATACACTAGACTACTAGAGAGATGTAGTTGCTCGAAGTTCTGTTAAAAAATAGGTATAAATAGGTTTGCAGTTGTTTTAATTCGATTATGCCCAAGGACTTAGAAATTGTTTTTGCGGATGTATTCTTAAACATTACTGTTGGTAGCTTGAGGATGCTATAGTAGATAGAAGTTAGGGGCAATGGAGATAACTCAGATAAGTGCCATTATTTTAGTGCGGGTCAAAGGAAATACTGTCTTGATTGTTGAGGTTTTCTTATATGCATCAAGATAAGTATTGGGAAAGTAGAACTCATGTCACTACATCGGGGATGTTGATGGACTGGCATCTGTTTTTAGCCGAAGAGAAATTTTATGAATGCCTATGTTTGTGTGTCAGAATTCTGGCAGATAATGGTAGACAATACCCGTCAGAGGGGATTTAGATTAGCATTATTATTAGTAATTTTGAGTTATTTATCATCAGGGTTGTAATGCTGCTGAATTCCAATTTTAAATGGTATTATTTGTTAAAATATATGCAGTAGATTTGTAATTACTCATTTCTACTTCTCTTGTAGGTTCCATGTCTTACCAGATTTTGATGAAGGTAAGCGGAGTTGTCGAAGAAAATTAGAGCGTCACAATAACAGAAGAAGAAGAAAACCTGCTGACCCTAAAGGAGGGAAGGAGTCTCAAACGGTCATTCAAACTGAAGACACCAATTGCGATGGTGAAGTAGGAGAAGGTTTGGATGTTGGTTTGATGCACATTTTTGTACAAGGCACTCTAAAGTTCTTCTCCTTGCTGATCAGTATGTCTAATATTCTAAGTTGTATCTAAAATGTGCAGACAGTTTACCATTGAGCAGCCCGGTAAATGAGAAGGAAGACTTGCAAGAGTCAGAAGGAGGAGGTTTGTCTACCCTCAGGTCAGTGCCTGATTCCCAGAATGTCAGCAGTGAAGGTGGTGTATCTATCCCGACCTCCGGTGATACCCAAACAGATAGAAGGAAAGATGATTCAAAGCAATCTTTTTCTCCGCCACAGTGTGACAACAAAAGTGTTTACTCATCTATGGTAGGTCTTTGCTGCATGCTGTACCTTGATGCATGGTTTTATCATTGATTATGACAAGATATACTGAGTTCGTACATATTTGTAGTGTCCAACAGGTCGTATCTCATTCAAGCTCTATGATTGGAATCCTGCTGAGTTCCCTAGAAGACTTCGGCACCAAGTACTGTTTAAAGACTGTTATTGCAGTTTAGTGTACGCAGAGATATAATCCTCTTTTACGGCATGTTATATGGATTTATTAACACATGGCAACATTTTACAGATATTCGAATGGTTGGCCAGTATGCCAGTTGAGCTTGAGGGCTACATCCGCCCTGGATGTACTATCTTGACTGTCTTTATTGCAATGCCAAATTTTATGTGGATGAAGGTAATATTGGCAATTTATTTTGCAAGATTGATATCAAGAATTTGTTAAAGGAACTCCTGTACCTTGACTTCAACATTTTGTGTAGTTCATTGATTTTGATTATTTGATGATTTACTCAGCTACTCGATGATCCTGCATTGTATCTACATGACTTTGTTATCATACCTGGAAGGATGCTATCCGGAAGAGGAAATATGCTTGTTTATCTCAATAACATGATATTCCGTGTTGTAAAAGGTGATTCGATGCTCCATGTCTTGTTTATTGAAATGCCTTTTAATACAACGATGGACCCAAATGTAATTACATGTCCCACCTTGGCATATTGCTGTTAGAAACTGACAGGGATGTCATTTTTTCTTCATTACATAGTGAATGCACAGAATCAAATAAAATTCATAAACTTCTGCTGATTAGAATCATCAACTTAAAAAAGGTCTTGACTTGCCAAATTCCTTGCATCACAGCAAGTCATGTACATGTTCTTTTCTGATAGATGGGCGTCTTATTTATGAACACAGTATTTCTGTAAATAGCTCTTTGTCAGTAAAGTATTCTTCTTTTATGGATTCTGGGTGCCACAGCAAACATGCTTCCTTGCATAACAGTTATTCAGTTACTTTTATGTTAAACATGCATCTTTTCAATTTCATATTCACAGATGGGACTTCTGTAATAAAGGCTAAAGTGGAGGTGCAGGCCCCCAGGCTTCATTATACTCATCCTATGTGTTTTGAGGCAGGCAAGCCAATGGAGTTTATTGCCTGTGGAAGTAATTTGTTACAACCCAAATTTAGGTATTACATCCTTTCAGGGTTTCTCACCTATTTTGTTCATGGAGTTTATTGTGCTACTTTTTATTATACAGTTATTTAAGTTTCTATCAGAAACCCACTGTTTTATCAACATTGGTTATTGAATATAGTACAAATTCTCAGTAAAATGAAGCCTTGGGTAGAGAAAGATATAGATATAAACCCTAAACCTTAAAACCAGTAAACTTTAGTAGATGTAGAGATAGATAGAGATTCCTAGTATGATTTTGTTTACATGTTTATCTCATCAATGTTCTGTTAAATGTCCATGTGTTACTGTTGTGGAGATGGAATTTCTTTGTAATAATTTGCCTAATAAAAGACTATCACGGTGACAGGTTTCTTGTGTCCTTCTCGGGAAAGTATCTTGCCTGTGATCCTGATCCACAATTGTCTCCCAGTCAGATTGAAGGAGACAGCACTGTTGATCATCAATTGTACAAGTTACATGTACCTCATACTGAAGCAAATAGTCTTGGTCCTGCATTTATTGAGGTATTATAATGGGTCCTTTACTTTATCTCTTTTATTTTGCATTTACGTTATCTTTTCATTTTGCATAATGCCAACTTGCCAATTATGATTCTTTACTTGTTCTATAAATCGATGTTGATAAGGTGCAAGTATTGTAGAAGTGATTACCCTCCTGCTGCACCATCTTTAATCTCCAGACTTTAGTAATCATAAACATATAATAATTTGCATAATAGGCCGATTTCACCTTCTTGTTGTTGATGGGCTATTTGGTGTTGTTTCTCTTGGTGTGGCTCAGCAATTTGGGACCTAGTGAATTTTGAATCTTATGTCTGATATATTGTAGCTTCCTTGATTGGTATCTAGGATTGTATCAATTTCATCTAAGCAGCTGTGCCTGATTGGATTAGTTATGATTATAACCTAGGACCAGATTTTATATATCCTGATCATAACTTAGGATTTGTTATGATTAGAGATCTTTGTCTTTTCATTCCTCCCCCCCTCTTGTTTTCTTTTCATAGTTTCATATTAAATATTATTTGTTGCAGGTTGAAAATGAATCTGGAGTATCAAACTTTCTGCCTGTACTCGTTTGTAACAAGGAGATTTGTGCCGAGATGGAGACTATTCAGAAGAGATTTGAAGAATCTCTCTTTTTGCGAGGATCACACATTTCTTCTAGTGGTTCTCTGTTGAATTCTTGTGAAGCATCTTCACATAGACACACTGCATTTTCTGAAGTTATCTTAGACGTAGCATGGCTTCTTCGAAAGCCCTCGTCAGAAAACATTCAGCAAATCATGACTTCCTCACAGGCTCAAAGATTCAATTATTTATTGAACCTTTTAATATTCTTCGAGTCAACAATCATATTGGAGAAAGTTTTAGAAAATCTGAAGACCTTAATGGATACTGTAGATCTAAACAACAGTATTGAGGCTGATATGAGACTATTAAGAAAGTACATGGACCATGCTCATGATATTCTTCATAAAAAGAATCAAAATTCTGGGGGTTTAGTAGAGCAACCTGGAAGCTTGGTGCAGAAAGAGGATCTTATTTTTCAAAGTCTTAGCTGCATTCAGAGCGAACAACTTGTTCCGTTCCCCACTCGGGTGAGACTTAAATATTGCTACTAGAGATTTATTTTTATATTTGTTGGTCGTGCATTCTAGAGCTCAGTAAATTTTGGTTTCTATTAATTTCTCTTTATTATCAATTAGCATTTGCTTGCATCTGCCATCTGGTTGTTAAAGTATCAACTTCTTAATATATAAGTATTGAAATTCTGACTGATCGGAAGTATTAACAAAAAATTCGAGGAAAAAGCCTGTGAAAGTTGAATGTAATTTATTATGTCACTGTACTAGTTTTTGTTAGAGGTTGCATTGCCTAGTTTCTTGTCACTTTTGGATTTTAAGGTCAGGACATGCATATATCCACACCACTTTTGCTAAATTAAGGACAGTTACGCTTCTTCATCTAATCTTTCAACTACGTGTAATACTCGTCATCACATGGAGATTACGTCTGTTCTGTTATGCCGCATGACTTGAGCTGTCTATTTCTGTACTTGTGATTTTTTTTTGGTCTTTTGAAGGTGATAAACTGGTATATAGGTTCCATTAATTATTGGCTGCATATATATGGCAGGATACTGAAATCATTGTAGGTGGCAAGTTGGATTTGATGTTGGGTTCAACTTTGAATGAGAGAAGTGAGACTCTTCCGCTTTTAAATAAGAAGGTAGGCAGGAAAACCAACATCATCAAACAATGGCCAAGAGAGGCTAATCGTGGTAGCTCTTCTGGGGAAGGCTTAAGCTCTCACTCCCGCGGAATATTCTTGGGATTTCGCCCCATTCTCTACATAATTTCTGCTGCAGCTATTTGTTTAGGAATTTGCGCAGTCGTCTTTCATCCTCACAAGGTTGGTGAATTTGCAGTAACAATACGCAGATGTCTATTTGACGAGTAGTAATTAGGTTTTAAGTTGTCTAATGTAAGTATTCTCAATCCCTTTCTCTGTACACGTCTGTTGTAGACGACAATCTAACATTTCACCTAGAGAAGCACCGGCAAAGTTCATCTTTGTCATCGTTTGAATCCTCGGTAGATATATGTTGTGCATTTGGGTGCACTGTTTTCCAGCTGCGTATAGATGGCAACGTCTTTCAAGTTAGGAGTTGTTACCCGGCAATATTTGCTGTTGTAAAGTAGTAGCTTTCCTTGTGTATAATTCCTTATCAGAGACCTAATGTTGTGTTTAAGAATACAGCAGAAGCTTCTTATCCGATCTTAGTCATCTTGCTGCTAATGCATCGTCTCCTTGGTTCCTCCAATAAAATTTGGGTCTCGAGATCCGGGGACACTATATATTACACGATTTTTGACACACTTTGTTAACCACCAGATTTAAAGACCTTGAATGGTGAGGATTAATTGTTGGAATTAAATTCTAGCATATTATAATCATTTTAATTATATAAATTCAGCCTACAAAAAAAAAATCAAATTAAAGCTAAACTCAATTGGGTATTATCTCCAGATTTTTCCCCCGCAATGACCGGTTGAAAATTTGAGATGGCACTTTCAATTCCAAGACTGGATCCATACTTGATTTCAAGGACAAGATTTGTCTACTTTTTTTCTTTTTGAGTTCCTTGGCATTCCCTTGCCTAGGGGTCATCATTTGGCCCGTGGGCCTCGTAGGCCGGTGGAGGCCCGCAAGCCCGTGGGCTAAAAGCCTGGCCCGGCCCGCCAAAAAGCCCGCCAAGGTGGTTGGTGGGCCGATCATGGTTTAAAGATCTAAAGCCCGGCCCGGCCCACGGGCCCGGCCCGCCAAAAGCCCGTCAAGGCCCATTAGGTCCGGCCCGTCAAAGCCCGTTAGGCCCGGCCCGTCAAAGCCCACACACATATTGACATATATCATTAAATCATTTAATTAATGATTTTAATCATTATACAATTTATACCTAGTTAAAGTTTACCTACACACATATTGACATATATATATATATATGATATAGTGACTAGTAGTCTAATAGACTAATACTATATAAATATATATTTTATATTTGTGTATATATATTAATATATTACATATAGTCATATACATGTATTATGTATAGATTGAATATTTGAATTCCATATATAATTAAATTTGTGTATCTATTTTACTATTAAGTCATTATTTAAAGTTTAGCATAAGTTAGGGTTTAGGAGATTAAGATTTATGGTAAGTTAAGGTTTAGGAATTTGAGGTTTATGGTAAGTTAGGGTTACGGTTATAGGATTTTATTGTAATTTTTTTAGGGTTTAGGGTTTGGGGTTTAGGGTTTAGGGTTTAGGGTCTGGGGTTTAGGGTTTAGGGTTTAGGTCCAAAATTCATAAAAATTAGGGACGGTCTACTTAGAATATTATGAACAACCAATCCGACAGTCAATTTTGTAAAGTGATGACACGTGATCGATTACGTTTCACAAAAATCTTTCATCGATTCCATATAACTAAGGAATAAATGTAAGAACATTAGTGTGGATATAGAGAATTCAAACAATATAAGAATTTAAAATGTTTTAGAAGATAAAGAAGGCCATATATAATAGTTCACTTTGTAATAAAAGATACCTTACGTAAAAATTAGACTAATCGAAGTAAGTTTAGACGTCGATCAATATAGTTAAACAAAATTTGTGAAATAACTAAAATACACTCATTTTATTTTCCTTATTTTCCTATGGGGGGAGTATGTAAATTGTTTTTTTATGTAAATTTTTTTGACACTATGAGATAGATATGTAATCCTTAAGAATATGTGTCCAAAATTTGATGTCAAAAAATTATTTTATGGAGGAGTAATTTACGTTTCAGTTGTAAGAGTACTACGGTCACATTTGGCGAAATGCATAGATCGAGGTCTAAATCAAGTCCAAAATTTATAAAAGTTTAAAGACATTGTAATAATATTCTAACCAATCAATCTGACGGTCAATTTTATAAAATAATTAAACATGACTGATTAAGTTTCACAAAAATATTTCATTAAGCACTAAGGTGTGAGTCCCCAATAATATATGACATAACTCAATAATATAATCTTCCTCATCATTTATCCAAATAAAAAGTATAGATTTAATTATAATCGTAAAATATGATTTTTTGAATTTATTTTTGTGTATAATTAAATAGAAACATGTAGACTATAAATTATATATAAATGATATAATTAAATAAACTAATATACGATCTAACGGTTCAGATTTATTTTTTGATAAATATTCAACAGTCTAGATTAACCCTAACATTCTAACCTAACCCTAGCTCTCACACAGTCATGTTACATGTATATAAGCTTATAACTTAGAGCCGTTAAGACTCTCACAGCCTCACTCTCACAGCCTCTCAGCTCTCTCTCCCTCTCCCTCAGTCTCGACTCTCGATCTCATCTCACACCTCTCAAACACCTCCGCCGTCCGCCACGTCAGCAGCGCCATCTGGTCCCAGGAAGATTGTGGCCACTCCTTTCGCTAAGAAGCTGGCCAAGCAGCACAAGGTCGACATTGCCTCCGTGGCAGGCACTGGCCCGTTCGGCCGGATTACGCCTGCTGACGTGGAAGCCGCCGCCGGAATTCAGTCGAAGAAGCCAGTTGCCGCCGCAGCTGCTGCGGCTCCTTCGAAGCCTGCTGCTGCTGCTGCCGCCACATTGCCTCTACTCCCCGGCTCCACCGTGGTGCCATTCACTACAATGCAGGCCGCAGTGGCGAAGAACATGATGGCGAGTCTCTCGGTGCCAACTTTCCGGGTTGGTTATCCGGTGAACAGCGACGCCATTGATGCCCTCTACGAGAAGGTACATTGGCCACTGTGTTTGTTTGGATTCCTTGGGTTGTATGTTTAGCCAGTTTAGGGATTGATTGAGCTGAATTGATTGACATTTGTGCACAGGTGAAGCCAAAGGGCGTGACCATGACTGCCTTGCTCGCCAAGGCTACCGCCATGGCACTAGCTCAGCACCCGGTTGTGAATGCCAGCTGCAAAGACGGGAAGAGCTTTCACTACAATAGTAGCATTAACATTGCCGTGGCTGTGGCCATCGATGGTGGATTGATAACCCCTGTTCTTCAGGATGCAGATAAGGTGTGTTATCCTTTGGAATTCAGAACCTTATTTTGTACTCTCTTTTTTGTCATATTGGGCATTTGACTTACCGATTGATTATTTGCATCTGTTGGCACAGTTGGATCTGTACATGTTATCTCAGAGGTGGAAAGAGCTGGTGGGGAAGGCCAGGTCGAAGCAACTTCAGCCCCATGAGTACAACTCAGGTATTCATCATTGCCCCATGAGTACAATGTGCTCATGAGGTTATACTGAATTATATCTAGGTACTTTCACTCTGTCCAATTTGGGCATGTTTGGAGTGGACAGATTTGATGCTATTCTTCCTCCAGGCCAGGTGAGTTTTAACTTCTATGCCTCAAACCAGACATTTCCTCTCTCAATGATTGATGAGATTACTCTGCTCCTTAATGTCTTGTGCAAGTCTGCTGAAATTTTGGATTGATGACCAGGGTGCTATCATGGCTGTTGGAGCGTCTAAACCAACTGTTGTAGCTGATGCAGACGGATTCTTCAGTGTAAAAAGTAGAATGCTGGTGAGTATAACCACTGTTTCTATGTCTTGTTGCCATGTTTCTTTAGTAATAACAAGCTACGTGTATGCTACATCAAATAGAAGCTGTCTGTTATGTAGTCGAACAGGTACATGTGATTGCTATCTGTGGATTGTCTGTAGATCTCTGGGATATGCTTGTTAATTAGCTTAGTTGAAGAGAAACTAAGTTGATAACTTACGAGTTAATATGACACACTTCTATGCAAATAGGGGGAAAGGCGTTGTAAGGCAAAGTATCAGAAATATCAACATCATATTGTGTTCTAGGTGTCCTTGGGTGCTAATCTGTTATCAAAATTGTCTGCAGGTGAACATAACAGCTGATCACCGAATTGTGTATGGTGCCGATTTGGCTGCCTTCCTAAAGACATTTGCAAAGATACTTGAGAACCCAGAAAGCCTGACATTGTAGATCATGTTCAGGACTCTACTTATCAAAAGCTTTTAACCCCCAGCATCATGTTCAGCAACAAAGGGATGATCATCTTCCGAAAGGGGTGGCCAGCCAAGGAACACACATTTGCAGTCATTTCTAGCATTTTCTGCTCCTGTTGTATTTTAATTTATTTTTAGACTTTTAAGAAAATGCTGTACTTTGCCAGTCACTGTTGAGAATTTTTTGAAGAAACAGGAATTAGAAACCTGACAATGTTTTGATAAATACTCTTGTTCAATAATATCACAATATGTTTTTGTAGGAAGTCCAAGACTCGGTTCAATAATATCATAATTTTAGGAAAATGTATGACATATATTGAGAGTTTGAGAGTTTGCGACTTTGAGACTACAATATAGATGTTGTGCTAAAAGAACATATTCTTTCCATCACTCACAGGATGAAACATCTGAAAATGTCTGTTGTTATTTGTTCACTTCATGTAATTGATAGCTTGTACCATATTATCTGAAACTGCAGTCTGAAAAATAGGCTCCTATCAATGGCATGGTGGCAACGATTATGTACAAACTAACAATGCTTGGCAACAGCCAGAATAATGCTGTACCTACTATGAGAGAAAGAATAGAGAGCACTGTTTTAATAACTAGATAGCTGCCGAAATCTCTTCAGCAAGATGCAATACAGACTCAAAATACTAGGTGAGGAGTCGAGTCACCAGTCCAAGACGACGTAAAATATGATTTTTTGAATTTTTTGAATATGATTTTTTGAATTTATATGATTTTTTGAATTTATTTTTGTGTATAATTAAATAGAAATATGTAGAGTATAGATTATATATAAATGATATAATTAAATAAACTGATATGCGATCTAACGGTTCAGATTTATTTTTTGATAAATATTCAACGGTCTAGATTAATCCTAACATTCTAACCTAACCCTAGGTCTCATACAGTCATGTATATAAGCTTATAACTTAGAGCCGTTAAGACTCTCACAGCCTCTCAGCTCCCTCTCCCTCTCCCTCAGTCTCGACTCTCGATCTCATCTCACACCTCTCAAACACCTCACGCCGCTCACCCTCTCGAGTCTCGACCTCACCTCACCGGCTCACCCTCTCGATCTCGACCTCACCTCACCCTCTCGACCTCACCTCACCCTCTCGATCTCACAATCTCACCTCACCCTCTCGATCTCAGACTCACACTCAGCCTCTCTCCCTCTCTGCCTCTCACACTCACCCTCACAGATTCACCATCTCACCGAGAGCAGTCACCGAGAAGGCGAGAACAGTCACCGAGAGCAGTTGGTTAGGTAATAAACACTAGCATACCTTATCTGTATTTGTACAAATTTTAGAAATTGAAATTTAGGAGTTCCAGAACCGTGTATTTGGGTTGTAAAGTCAGAGCCATAAGGTGAGACTGAGTCATTGAGATTTGGGGGAAGTAGCTGTATGCTTGCAGTTGATGTTTAATTGATGTTAAGTTTTCTAAAGACATAAGCATCACGAGATAGTTTTCACGACATGTTTTCAATTGATTCATGGTATACTGACTATATATACTCAAAGACTATTAAATCTGATGCCGGGTATTTTGGTTGACAGGTGAGACAGCCACACAGGTCCATCACAGGATTCACAGCTTGGTATTCTGTCTTGATCCAATCTGCTACTACTTCGGCTAATCAGCTTGGTATTGAATCTGTCCCCATCTATTTATTTTGCTGTACATATAGATCTTTAAATTTATGAAGTTAAATAGAAAATCTAAGCAGCAGTTGTGAATGGGAATGAAACAGATTCATTTTTCGTAGCTGTAGACCTGTAGTTGAGTTGTTGTCATTTTTCTTAGCTGTTGATGAATACTAAATGTTAATCATTTCCATACATCATGATGCAGGAGCAATGAGGAAATGATATTGATGCACTAGCAGTCTAGCACTAAGCAGAGGAAAGGAAAGCTTGCAACTTAAGTATCATATTCTGAACCTTCTTTTTAAGCTTATAAATGGAACGTGCATCTAATGATAATGAAAATACTGCATCCTCTAAAAAGTCTAGGTTTACAAGTGATGTTTGGGAGTATTTTGAAAGAATTGAAGTTAAAAAGGATGGAATTTCGGTACTGAAAAATAAATGCTTGATTTGTAGTGATAAACTTAGAGGTGGTCCTAGTGCTGGTACTAGTCATTTAAGAAGACATTTACTCACTCATCAAAAAAATCAGAAAACATTAAGTGCTGATATTTCTGGAAATTTGAATGTTTTTGCTTATGATAAGAATGTTGCACGTAAAGAAATTGTTGATTATGTTATAAGATCTGAATCACCTTTTACCTTAGTTGAAAAACATGATTTTACTGGAATGATTAATCGAGCATTTTGTCCCCAATTTCGAGGAATTTCAGCGTCAACATGTAAAAGAGATGTAATAGCTCAGTTTAATGAGAATAAAGAAGAGCTTTAGTAGTATAAGACTAGAAGAAACTGTCGACGTCGCCCGTATATTACTACAATCCGGTTGACTGGTGTCGCAGTAGTTTTGGGTTATTGTAAAGGATATAGTGAAAAGTTTAATAGCAAGTGAGACGATACAAACGAAATCAATAAGTTGGTGAGAGAGAGATACACAAGGAAAAGGTACAAGTTGGTTACCGAGAGAAGAGCTAGCTGCTCGAAATCGATGGGTTGTGAGAGTGAAGGAGATACGGTGGCGGAGAGAGCTTCTTCTTTTTTCCTTCGTTTCTGGGTTTGGGGTTTTTGACAGGTTATTTATGACCGTTCACTCCCCAATAATACGATTTTTTTTTCTGAACAGAATCACATTCCGTGTTTTCTACTTGGGGAGTGAACGGTCATAAATAACCTGTCAAAAACCCCAAATCCAGAAACGAAGGAAAAAAGAAGCTCTCTCCGCCACCGTATCTCCTTCACTCTCACAACCCATCGATTTCGAGCAGCTAGCTCTTCTCTCGGTAACCAACTTGTACCTTTTCCTTGTGTATCTTTCTCTCTCACCAAGTTATTGCTTTCGTTTGTATCGTCTTACTTGCTATTAAACTTTTCACTATATCCTTTACAATAACCCAAAACTGCTGCGACACCAGTCAACCGGATTGTAGTAATATACGGGCGACGTCGACAGTTTTTTCTAGTCTTGTACTACTAAAGCTTTTGTTTTTACTTGTATTGCAACTTCGACTGTTTTTGATTCGACACTATAGTTAAAATCTGTAGGAAGCCAAGTAAAGATGCAGGGTGTTATGGGTTCTCTTCAACAACAGCCCACATGGATCAAAGGTGCAGTTTTTCCAAGCAAAGGGCTTAATGTTAGTGGATTCACACCACAAGTCAAGCTCAATACTGCAAAGAGCTTTCGATCTTTTTCTTATGTTGAAGGAAGCCTGGGGGTCTCTGGGAGGCCATCCCCTCCCGTTTCGGTGCACCTACCTGAAGGTATCAATTAAAGCTGATGTTTTTATGCGTTTTGTTTGTTTGATTATGCGAAAATGGAACTTAGTGCCAGGACTTATATCTGAATTGTTCAATTCTACTTGTGTTTTGTGTAGATAATGGAAGCAGTTTTGTAGACTATGGCTTGAGTGAGGCCGACCCGGAGGTGCGTGCTATTATCAGCAAGGAGAAAGAGCGGCAGTTCAAGAGCCTTGAGCTTATTGCCTCAGAGAATTTCACTTCCCGGGCAGTGATGGAGGCAGTAGGCTCATGTCTCACAAACAAGTATTCGGAAGGATTACCTGGGAAAAGGTACACTATGTGATCGATGTTTATCTTTGTTGATCAGTTATGCAAGTTCAATTGGTTGATGTGGATTATAATCTAATCTAACATTGCAGGTACTATGGTGGAAATGAGCACATTGATGAGCTTGAAACACTATGCCAGAAAAGGGCCCTGGATGCATTTCACTTGGATGGGGATAAGTGGGGCGTTAATGTTCAACCATTGTCTGGTTCTCCAGCTAACTTCGAGGTTTATACCGCTGTTCTTAATCCTCATGATCGTATCATGGTAAGGTGTCTTCTTGGTTTTATGTTTCTTTTCTACAGTTTAGTTTTGTCTTGCAATGCTAAGCTTACTATGTGTATGCAACTAGGGTTTGGACTTGCCACATGGGGGACATTTGTCTCATGGGTTCATGACTCCTAAAAGACGGGTTTCTGGAACATCCATCTATTTTGAGTCCATGCCTTATCGACTTCATGAATCTACAGGTGCTCTGCATTCTTTTCTCAATAGAAGATGTTGTGTTTCAGATTAACTAAGGATTAAATGCTTACTATCTGGATTGTTCGTTTTT
This sequence comes from Geum urbanum, assembly GCA_946800695.1. NCBI lineage: Eukaryota > Viridiplantae > Streptophyta > Magnoliopsida > Rosales > Rosaceae > Geum > Geum urbanum. The sequence goes on along the minus strand of OX327003.1, from coordinate 44,831,099 downwards.
TAAATCCAGGTCTGGTTGATTATGACATGCTTGAAAAAACAGCTAACCTGTTTCGACCAAAGCTCATCATTGTTGGGGCCAGTGCTTATCCTCGAGATTTTGACTATCCTCGCATGAGGAAGGTGAGGAGTTTGATATGCTTATTCCCTATATAGTGATATCCATTCCCCAAGTACTGTGGTTTTCTTTGTCAATTGATAAAGAATTGTACATTTGTTACTAAATGATATACTCATGGTTTTTCTCTATTTGCATTGGTAGATTGCGGATGCTGCTGGTGCTTTTCTGATGATGGATATGGCTCACATAAGTGGGCTTGTTGCTGCTTCTGTGGTTGCCAATCCTTTTGAGTACTGTGATATTGTGACCACAACAACACACAAGGTCTTGTTTAAGCTCTCTCCTTTTTTTCTCAAAGTTTACACATTTATGAAGTTCATCGAAGTGTATGCTTCATGTTGTTCTGGACTCATTTTACTTGATTAATAATCTTAGTTGTATAAAACCAAGCACTTGTCTATTTTCTTTCTCCAGTCTCTAAGAGGTCCTAGAGGCGGAATGATATTCTTCAGGAAGGATCCAGTTCTTGGTGTTGATTTAGAAACTGCGATCAACAACGCTGTTTTCCCCGGCTTACAGGTCAGTTTTACTTATTTGATTAAATTTAACTAAATTCTGAACCTCTTGCATTTTTTTGTTTTGTAAGTTCAGCATTTGTATATAGATTTAACTAAAAGGCTTGAATTCTTAATCCAGGGTGGTCCTCATAACCACACTATTGGTGGCCTTGCTGTTTGTTTGAAGCATGCTCAGTCCCCAGAATTCAAGGCTTACCAGAACAAGGTACCTCCACTATACTGTTCTGATGTAAATAATGGTTTAAGTCATGTTCTAAGTTACTGTGGTTACTCTACTCTGTAGGTTGTCGCAAATTGTAGGGCTCTTGCAAGTCGATTAGTGGAACTCGGATACAGACTGGTTTCTGGTGGAAGTGATAACCACCTGGTTCTTGTGGATCTACGACCATTAGTAAGTATATAGTGTGGTTATTTATTAAAAAAATTAGAAAAGGAGTGATTCCTATCCTCTACATCTCTTCTATTGTTTTCAAAATGGTTTCCTTTATCAATAGGGCATTGATGGCGCTCGGGTGGAGAAAATTCTTGACATGGCCTCTATCACCCTTAACAAGAATTCAGTACCTGGTGAGTCTAATAGTTACAGATTGCAGAACTTTGGTTTTGGTCCAGAGCTACTCACCTAGTTGTGATGCATCTTATCTTGTTTGCTTAGTTGGTTTAACTTGAACATGTAATGTCTCTTGAAAAAAAGGTGACAAGAGTGCTCTAATGTCTCTTGAAAAAAAGGTGACAGATTGCAGAACTTTGGTTTTGGTCCAGAGCTACTCACCTAGTTGTGATGCATCTTATCTTGTTTGCTTAGTTGGTTTAACTTGAACATGTAATGTCTCTTGAAAAAAAGGTGACAAGAGTGCTCTAATGCCTGGCGGTATTCGCATTGGAACACCTGCCATGACTACAAGAGGATTCACTGAGAAAGACTTCATAGCAACTGCAGACTACATTCATGAGGGTGTGCAGATAACAATTGATGCTAAACGCGCAGTCAAGGGGTCAACAAAGCTCCAAGATTTTGAAAAATATGTTACGTCCCCTGAATTCTCGCTGATTGATCGCGTTTCAGATCTGCAGACAAGAGTTGAAGCTCTTACCACCCAATTCCCGATACCTGGAGTCTGAATCTGTATAGTTAGACTCAAGGGTTAATCATCTGATGAGGAGAATGGAATTGCAGGGTTAATTGCTTTTGTTGTATGCACACCTATGCAAGGTAGAATGTGGAAGAGTGGATGATGAATTTTGGTATGGCAAGGCAGAGTAAAAGATTGTTTGCATTACTGCGCTTACTCTTTGGTGTGTACTACGAATTTCATATACTCTTTTCTCTATGTCATATTATGAGCACGGGAGCTTATAAAAGTTTTGAACTTGTGATACAAAAGTGAGGTTCCAATGACAGGACATGTGCAACACAATCTTGAGGTTCCAACAATTTGCCAAGAGCAGCACAACTCTCAACAGCTAATAGTCTTAACAGAATCTTGATCTGTAATAAAATCATATGAAATTTGAGAAGTCATATTCGGAAACAGATTACTAATTCATAATCATACATGATCAATGTAACATCCTCTATTATAGACAACATATTTACCATCCTCAAATATAGACATGATATCAGTCTTCAAATGAGCAGGTTCAACAGTTGCTGCAAATTTCCCCAGGTTTGTTGCAGCAGACCTCCTAACCATGGGCATGTCATCTTGACACAACTGACTGTATATCGACCTGAGCTCTGTCTTTAATGTCTCTGATGCGCTTGGGTAAGCAATATGAAAAAACCCACATGCAGAGACTCGGGCCGTAAACCATTCACCAGCCGCCAACCTCTGAGAAGAAGAGATCAAAAAATGCATTTTAAGTGATGACAAAGACATAAGAAGCATACTGCGGACACATAGGTGTATTTCATTAATAAATAAATATTGTGATGCAAACATCACAGGTGCAGTAACTGCAGTTAATTCACAAACATTAAAAATCCAGAGAACCCAAAACTCCTCCAACACTACTCCCGCTCACAACTTGTTTCTATGATAAGTAACTCATTCTAATTTTATTAATTTTCAGAAAAGAAAATATAAAAGACACAATCAAACAAAATATTTGCTACACATAATGAGTATCAACATCTATGTGCTGTTAAAAGGTAATTAACAACATATCCACAAAACCACAACTAAATTTGCTACACGTGCTACTCACAATTAATTAAACCATGTTAATAATGGCTAACCTTGACAAGAGGAATAAACCAGTTGACTAAATCACCCTCCCTCATCTGCGACCCAATCCTACATAGCGACTCCACAGCCTTATCCCTCACACAGGTTTCCTCGACAGTGCAAAGCGTTTCCAACGGTGGGAGCAAAATATGTGCATGTTCCACACCCCCAACATACGGAATGAAGACACCCAACTCTTCTGCCATCGCAAGAAGCACCTCATCGTCGTCGTCATTGTTTTCTCTCAGAAACGGGATAAGCTCCTTACGCGTCCGGTCTTCCCCAAGCGCGCGGGAAATTGTTGAAAGCCTGCGGATTGAGTTCAACCGTAACTGGATGTCGTCATTTTTCAGCTCATCTATAAGAACGGCTATTGGGTATAGTGGTTCATCGACCACAGACATTGTAATTCAATGCTCTCTACAACCTTCATCCACATAAAAAAATACAAGTTATCAGAAGTATACCATCTTTAAATTCTAATTCACGAAAATTGAACATAGTTCCACTTCTGTACCGGTTTTCGATTCCTATCATTTTTAAGCTATCAACTAGAGCCTAATAGAGAAAAAGCAGGAGATCAACACTGAAAGACCTAACTGGACCCTAGGACTTAAAAATCACGGAAATCGAAAAGCAATCGAGACTAAACTAAACTCATTCGTCCCAAGCTGAATTGACAGATTGTTAATTTTGCAGAAAAACGAAGAACGAAGAGTAACAGAGGCACCGGAAACTGATATCTTCTTCTTACTTATTTACTTTCCCGTTTGGTTTTTTTTTTTTAAAAAAAAGGAATTAAACAGATGCTGAAAATTAAGCTAGCCCTACATTAATGGAAACAGAAGAAAGGTCTACGTTTCTAGAAGAAATCGATGAAAGTTGAAAGGTGAAATGGTCGTACCGATCTCAATGTCGACCGCCGGCTGCCTTCTGATTCGGCGAGAGAGAGAGAGAGAGAGAGAGAGAGAATCTGTTAAAAGAGAAAAAAGAAGAGAAAGGAGACGATGGTATTATTACTCTGCTTATGCTTTTTCAGGCCCAAGTCCATGTGTATAGATATTTTGTACCACGCTCGGGTCGGACTATCCATGCCTGGCCCAGTAAGAATGCATTTCTGTTTTTTTTTTCTCTTTACCCTAATTTTAGTTTTTTTATTATCACCGTAATTTATTACTAGCCTTTCGTACGCAGCCTTCCTGCACGCGCGTATGCGCGTACGAAAGGCGTCGCGCTCGTGCGTGCGACTTATCGGTGTAATACTCAAGAGTGTACAATTATATTGTCAATGTATCATTGCCCAAGCTTATGGCAACTATCATATACTATTGTGCACTTTCAGGCCTACCATTGGTAATTCTTTGCACATATCTAATTGAGTATGTGCGAAGAATTACCAATAGTTGATGATAAATTTCGCAAAATAATATTAGCCTACTTCATATTAAGTCAACACTTTGTAAAAAATAATCAATCATTGATAATTCTTCACAATGCCGGTGCATTTATCAAGGTTGTACAATTATACTATTTTATGAAATATATAATTCAACCACCACTAACTTTGGCGAACCAAATTATAACTCTCCTTGGCAAAATAATATTTGCCTTATGTCCAAGAGCACACAATGTTAATTCAATGGGAGCCTGCACCACTGGCAACCAATATAAAGGGTCAAACTAAAAAAATTAAGATCTAAAATTGGAATACTGATTATGGCCGCCCTTGGCTTATTTCCATCCATATGACATAAACTTTTTCAGCTTCTGAGACCGAATAATGATATGTTTCAAGTTGGGGAGCTCACATAGAGTTAGAGACTCGAGGATGCGGTGATTTGAAGAGAAAGCAAAACACTCAAGATTCCTAGAGTTAGAGACTGGAGGATGCAATGGTACCATTGAAACTGCGATCAACGGCGACGACTAAGTCTTTCGTCCGAGACTGATAGACCTCGCTGGTCTTACGGCCTTCGCCAAAAACTCGAATTCAAACTTGGAGGAGGAGTTGTGATACAAAATGACGTAAGCAAAATTGAAAGTGAGAAAGTAGAGAGTGGAGGAGGAGGAGGAGTTGAGATACCGAATTCGAACTTGGAGGAAGAGTTATGATTGGAGATGGAGTTGCCAGAAATAAGCCAAGGGCTGGTTTTGGCGTCTTCGGGTGAGAGCGGTCAAGCTCGGACAATGACGTGTATACGCTCTCTCTCTCTCTATATATATATATATATATATATATCTCTCTCTCTCTATCTATCTATCTCTCTCTCTCTCTCTCTCTCTCTCTCTCTCTCTCTCTCCCCCCTGTTGGTTTCAATTCAGGGATTTCAGGCTCATTTTGAGTTTATATGGCTAGCTGATTTCAGGACTGTAATTTGTTACTGGAAATATCTGATGCCGAGTCCCATTGAGAGCGCGGAGACTCTGACGCCGGCGGGATGGATGGATTTGAAAGTGAGTGAGAGAGAGACAGAGAAGTTTGAGAAAGACTTTTGGTTTGGAAGTGGATGTTTGTGATTTGGGGATTGGCTATTAAGGTTTCATATTTATTCTTCTGTTTTTATCCTCAATCAGTTTAATTTGGAATTGAAAAACTTATACCGAGAGGAGGGGTATTTGAATATTCTACCTCCCCAACTGCCTTAAGCACTACTACTTATCATTATCCGTGAGAAAGGCGCCGCGCTCGCGCGTGCGACTTATCAGTGTAATACTTAAGAGTATTCAATTATATCGTTAGTGTATCATTGCTCAGGCCCATTGCAGCTACCAGATATTATCGTGCACTTTCAGGCATATCTCTATTATTCGAGCACTGATCTAATTGAGTATGTGCGAAGAATTACCAATGATTGATGATAAACTTCGCAAATAGTATTAGCCTACTTCATATTAAGTCAACAGTCTGTAAAAAATAATCAATCATTGAAAAGACAGCCCATTGTCAATGCATTTATGGAGGTTGTGCAATTATACTATTTTATGAAATATATAATTTAACCACCACTAATTTTGGCGAACCAAATCATAACTCTCCTTGGCGTATGAAAATAGAAAGAAAAACACACGAAGAGAAACTATCAAAAAATATATAAAAGTTTTAACTATGATGATGTCGATATCTCCAACGAAGTTTAACCACATTAATCGTCATGTAGATAGTGCCATTTTCACTTTTAAGCCTCGTTGAAGATTTGCTTCTGGGTTCATCAGAAAATTAAGTAGAAGTGGAGATCCAATCTAACTTAATGAAAAATTAGTCTTCTTGCACGCGCATATACACGTGCGAAAAGCGTCGCGCTCACGCGTGCGACTTGTCGGTATAATACTCAAGATTGTGCAATTATATCATCAGTGTATCATTGACTAAGCTACCTGCAGCTGCCAGATACTATCGTGCACTTTTAGACCTATATCAGAAATTCGAACACTGATCTAATTGAGTATGTGCGAAAAATTACCAATGATTGATTATAAATTTTGTAAAATAATATTAGCCTACTTCATATTAATTAAGTCCACACTTTAAAAAAAAATCAATCATTGATAATTCTTCATAATGTCGATGTAATTAAATTATATTATTTTATGAAATATATAATTCAATCATACTAATTTTGTTTCTCACTTATACACTATGTTCTCGATTTCAATTAAACTATAGTGAGTTTTGGTGTTCTAGTTCTGTATCAATGTAATTTTCTGGATTTGGGTTTAATAAAGAAATGTTGGGCGTTTTCTTTCGTCAAAGAGGTTTTTTTATTATTGTTTTTTCACTGGACTGACTGCTGCAACAACAATTCATACTATCAATCTATCACGATCATTGTTATGCAACTAAATTGACAAAGGATCGAACTGGCAAGACAATTGCTATTCTCATTTCATAGAAATCCTAGAGTTGAAGGTGGAAAGTTTGAGTGAATCTCCTTTTAGTCAAAGCCTGATTTTACCATCAATTATGTAGAATATACCCTTCTTATGTTAATTACGTTTTATTTTTTGTCACCATCATTCTGTATCTTGGGTTCTTTTGCTAGGAAATGGAGAAGGTGAACAGCACGAATTACAAATCAAAATTGCAGTGGATTTTGGCCCCAATGTGATCACCTCAAAGTCGGGATGGATTGAAAACTATGGTGCAGATTATACTTGAAAACATTGGCATCCTCGGCGAAGAAACAATAATACATGCCATTGGACATAGTTGTTCATATCTCTCTATCTATATGTCAGGCTATTTACAGTTGTATTGCCTTCATTATGAATAGTTGAACCCCTTAAAAAAAATAAAAAAACTTATTAATAAAAAAACTATAAAGGGCTCCATTTCAAGTTTTGGCCCGGGCCTTCGATTTCCCAGGGTCGGGTCTGGTTATTCATCAACCAAAAGGCTTCTTCTCCCACTTTAGGGGCTGTAACTTCGCCCCATACAACAGAAACTAAGAACAACTCCACTGGAGAATTGTTCTGAACCTTGCTGCATGTAGCATATATACTTGAAGGAACAATCCCTTGCTTCACTGTTAAAATGACCTATAGTGAATGCTATCAGATCATGGCTTATATTAGACATGTGTAAATCATATATCTGTAGAACTCAGAGACATGATATATTCACTTGATGATAGCACATCAGTTAGAAGATTGACAATTGCAATATGACGGTTAGTACCTGCTTGATCAGATCTCTATTAACAAAGTAATTTAAAAAGAGAAAAAAAAAACTTAGCTAATGCAACCATGAACATCCATCTAATAAAAAAATAGAAAGTTAGCACCACATTGTAGTTGTATCAATTATGTCTACGATAAAATATCAACATATGTCATCAATTATAATTTCATATGACGGTATTAGTTTAGGCCTATCACCAAAAAATATCACTTGGTAGAAAAGGGTGAAGCTCATATCATACAGAAGCTAATAACAATGTATTTAGAGCATGCAGATAAAGAACAGTATATAAATGCCCCAAGAATTTGATTAGCAGTGAGTGTTCTTAAATAGTACATCTTTATCAAGCTCTTAAAACCAAACATCAAACTAATCACAGAATACCAAGTCATCAAAAATCTGATTAAAGGACAAATCATGTTCAAACCATTACAACGAAAGAAGAATACATTGATTAAAAACCACAATCTGGCCAAGCCCTTTAGCCAAATGTGTACACACCCAAGGAAATATTAGTACTCACAATTGACAGATCCAAAAGTCCATCATTATTCTCACCAATATGCTAAAATGCAATGAAAAGTAATACACCAAATCAAATAGCCTACCTGTTTAGTATCATTTATGTTTCTTTGCTCCATCTACAATCGAGGAACAGAGAAAGACTAAAAAAAGTATAGCACAATCTGTAGATGACAGTTAGTACCTGTTTGATCAGATCTCTATTAACTAAGTAATTTAAATAGAGAAAAAAAGTATAGCACAATCTGTTAGAGTTTTGAAATTAAAATTTGGAATAGACAAATATAACAGTTCATGTGAAACTGCAACTTACTCACTCAGTTATGCTAAGATAGAGAATCAATCATTTTCACTCATTGGGTTCATTAGAGATAGTACCAATCATCCCCAATCTTTGGTCATCGTCTAACTATACACGACAATCATTTCTGTGTCATCCTTCTGCTTGTGCATAACCGCCGTCGATTTTCCCCTTTCTCCTATACAAACTTGTCGGGTTGCATTTATAACTGATTCTGGGTTGTATTTACTCTACTAAGATGAAGAGTGGTTACGAATTGAGATTGGAACATAAATTAAAGAAACTGAAAAAGATGGTATACCTTAACATCCACCGATGCCAGAGAAGGAGGGAGGGATCGATAAAATTGAAAGTAAAGAAACTGATATTGTAATTGAGGTTCGCACATTTTTTCCCCAAAATCCACAGCTGCCGGAGAAAGTATACCTCAAAATTTTCAATCAAGCTTCTTTCTGAAAGTGGTGAGGCCGTGAGGGGCAGAACGAAACCTGTTTCTAGAGAAGAGAAATTAACCGCCGATAGAATAAATATCTGATTTCTCTCTTTCACGTGTCAAGCAGTGAGTCTCTTTTTCACAGTTTTATCAATCTCCTTTAATTAGCTGGTTGTATACTTACGGGATAAAAATGTCAAAATTGGCATTCACAATGTTCTACCATCCAACTCCCCTAAAATTAACGTAAACTGCTCCTCAACTTCTCTAAGTCCCCCTGCCTTAATTAATAGAGATTTTATTAACTCTCAACCCCGTAGTTTAATTTTGTTGGTCATAACTTCTTGACAGTTATAAAGTGGTCATTACATCAACCATAGTGGTTTCGTGGATTAATTGTAAGAAATGATGTAAAGATGAGTTTAGGCCAACAAAGAAAAATGTGATGGGGACCTATTACCCCTACAACGTAATCTAGTTCATGAAAGACATGGAGGATTCAGTATATGGTTTTGTGCAGAAGTATGCTAAAGCTTACACTATGGAAGATAGGAGGATTCTTCATGTATTTCTCCTCAAAAATGGTATAGAATTACATGGTTTTAAGCAAGCTCACATCCACCTTTGACACTATCTCGAGTATTTTCATACAACTGAAAAAGCAAAGTTCTTTTTTCTACATATCGGTTAGGGAAAGTTTCATTGAATGAAGAAAAAAATCCAATCAAAATCATAATATCAAGCCAACTCTTCATTCTTGGTCCGCCAGCGCCTATATAATCTGGTCCAGAACCCGACACAGCCTCTTTGGCATCTGATGAGTCTGTGTGATCTTTAAAGTTTGCTTTCTCGCTAAGATCAACAAGTTCATCAACTAAATTTTGCAGCCTTGCAACAAACTCAATCAGAAGCGAAGTAAATGTTGCTAAAGATAAGGAGCTAGCACTTTCATATACTTTTGATTCTTCTTGTTCATGTTGATATTGCACAGGAATCGCAGTAAACGATGCAAGGCGTGAGGGCCATGATACTAACGATTTCTTGAACATATTATCTGTAGATATCCATTGTGACAACATGGAAGGATTGCCTCCAGGGGCACCGCCACCAGTGCTGGAATTCTGTGCATCCCAGGATTCACTGAGGGACTCGATCACATTGTGCTTATTTTCTTGGTCTTTATCAGCAAAACTCTCAGGATCTTCAAATTTACCCTTTAGTATTTCAGGTCCCCAGCCTTCATAATTGACGAGAAGGTATGACCCTTGGTCTATCTTCATCTGCAAGTCTTCTGCTGCCTCATGCACTTCAAAAAGTATGTCTCGAGGACTTAATTTTTCCATCCTTTCTACTTTGCTTCCAAGCTCACGTAATACTTTAGCACCTTCAGTACAAACTCTCAGCAGCTCAGCTGCAAAAACCTGTCTCTTTTCTGGTGGTGCCTACAGAAACACATCCACAAATCTAGATGATATCCCAAGTTAATCAACTCATACACATTACTTATAAGCCAATTGGTAAACCCAAAACACACACGATTACAGTTTTCTTAGTTATCTAAAAAAAACCATAAAAAAATCCATATAATGAAAACTTTCAAGTTCTAACAAAAGAATATACGTCAAAGTAGTGCATATGGCATGAGAGGTCAGCAGTGTGATCCACAAAATTTAATTTATATCCCAAGTTAATCAACTTATACGTATTACTTATAAGCCAATTGGTAAACCCAAAACACACAGGATTACAGTTATCTTAATCAACTATACAGAACAAAACACATAATGAAATAATTCAAGTCCTGAAAAAAAATTCAAGTCTGTTCTCCAAAGTAGTGCAAATGGCATGAGAGATCAACAGTGTTGAATATAGATTCTTGAACCATAGGTTAATTTTTATTGGCCTCTCATCATCAATCTCCCAGGCATTTATACTATTGAAAGTTTAGGAATAGAAGATTGTGCAATTTACACATGCCCAAAAACCCTAAGAAGAATAATATATTTGCCTCAAACTAAGATATATGTTTCAACTAAATTCAATCCATAGGTTCAACATTTTAAGTGACAATGATTAATTTTTCGGGAAGAAAAATAAGGAGGTGATAGTAGTTATGTTACTCATAAGCTCATGTTTCTTCACAAGAGACAAGCAAATGCTCCGTTTTTAGGTATGAAAGAATATGTTAGGGGCACGTTGTCTTCTATAGCTCCTGAAGTCTATAGAGAGATTCAGAATTAAAGCCCTACAAGGCAGGAGAACCAAGGGGGAAAAAACTGCTATTTAGGCCAACTTTGTGTTTCTTCTACTACAGAGTCAGCAAGTCACAATAAGGACATAAATCTACTGAATCTACCTGTATTTCCGAAAGTATGCATCCATGCATTGCCATGACCATGAATGCGCAGTGCCTCAGCGAACCACTGACTCTGACATAGTTTCTCCAAGGATAATTGAATGACTTATAAGGGCCATGCGGTGGCTCCCATAGTGCAAAGTCTAACTGCAAAAAACAACAGCTAGTAAATTTAAACTAGCATTCCTACCTTCCTCGGCTCCAATACTAGACTGAAAAAATAACAATTTTAATATCAACACACCAGGGTTTCCTCTTGAGTTGAAGATTGTATAGTGGCTCTATACCCACTATACATCGGTTCATCAGAAGCTTGGTATGTGAGAATCTTAGAAGGAATCCTCTCATACTCAACACATTGAAGATATCCATTAACAACACCTACAACAATACACACGACACCATCAATCCCGTTACTGCAATCGGTCCAGGATAGTTAATCTAGCAAAATTTCGAACCCTACCTTCCAAAGAAGTAGCAACACCCCGGAAATTTTTCACCACTAGCTTGTGTAGATCCTCCCCTGCCCAAATAGGGAGTATACATATGTTTACAACCAAACAGATAGCCGCACCCACTCCAATAAGCAGTAATCGATACAGTGCTGTCCCGAAAAACGACGAACTACTCCCCGACACTAACACAATACAATATGTCAACAAGAACACCCGGAATCCATACTCGTACGTCTTCATCGGCGGATAAAGCTTGATATAACTAGCCACAAATCCTAACACAAACATAACCAAACCGGTCAATTATACACACTACACTTTAACCTGCTATGCAAATCTAAAGGGAAGGGATCCGATAACTCTGTAACCTGCTATGAAAATGTTTATTACAATCACAACCTCCTGAAACTCTCCGGCCATTACTGCCAGCTCAGCGATCCCTAAAGCTAGACATCCTGCCGAAACTGTTCCTAAAGCCCGATTAAAGTCTTTGTTCAACGTGGCACCTGTAATCATCATCAAAATTAAGATTGGCAGTTTGATAATGGATACAAAATAGTAATAAGATGAAGAAGGAAGAACAATTTACCTATGCTGAATTCGAAAACGACAACGACGGTGAGAATGGCCCAGATGGAATACTGGCTGACGTCCTTGAGACGATGGCCAAAGACAGGCCCATCTTGGCGGCGAAGTAGACTTTCCGAGGATCGCTTAGCGGCCTTGCCCTGTGCAGATAGATCCAAAGCATCTTCATACTTTATGTTATACATACCCTCTAAAAGTTGAAGAACAAACCACAAATTCATTTTACAACAAGGATCCATCTAAGGGGAAGAACCCAGGAACTTGAAGAACAATACTTAATTTCTTTATTAGATATACAAATATCTGTAAAGTAATAGTTGTTGCTGACAACAGATACATCAACACAGCGAACTACTTATCAAACCTTCAATTTTACAGAGAGAAATCAAGATCTAAAAAGAAAAAGATTCCATTTTGAACTGGAATCTGCAACATTCAGGTTGTTTAATCCCTTGCAACGATCTCAAAATCGCTCAAATATTACACCGAGCGCATTGTTCGCTTCGAGTCCGCTTTCACAGCCGCCCAAAACGACGTTATCTTAGATGGGTTTCTCGCTCAGTCGCTCTTGTTGAAGTGAAAAGAAGAGTGCAGCGACGGAAAAAAGGAGATGTAGACGGCAAAACCCAGCGTTAGCTGACAAAGCATCAAGCGTCACGTGTTGAAATACAATTGGCACGTCAAATATATGACTTGGACTGACGGTCAGTCTGAAAATTTCTCCTCCTCATCAGCGGATTAACTTACTGGTTCTAAATTATTCCTTCTGCAATTTTCTGAAGCTCGGTTTTCTCCGAAGCTCCTCAAGGAATACAAAGCTGTTCTGTTCACAACGACCCAATGGAGTTTGAGCTTCTTCTTCCTCCTTGAGAAAGACCCATCGAAGTGAGAATTGTCCTTACAACGATTCTGTCCCCCTCGGTGCAATAATTTATGATTTTTTGTAAGACTTGCTGCTCATCTAGCTAGGCATCCTTTTATGTTGAAAGAAACGTTATTGACAAAGATGTGTTACTGCCGGCATCAAACATTCAGTATGCCCCTGCGCTCGCCTGAAGAAGACAGTTTCTGTTCTGCAGTTGCAGCAGTAATCTCTTGATGTTTATGTTTGTCGGTGAGTTGTAGTCCGATGAGAAAGACTCGTATCAGGATCACATGTTCAAATATAATTAGTCTAAAGAAAATATAATAGGCTGAAGTAATGCGGTATATTATATATATATATATATAGGTTGATACAATCTGTTAAAATAACTGTCCATATAAAATAGAAATTCTATGTATCTCTATATAGACTAAATCGTATCTAATTAAGACAAGATACACATCAAAAGTTACAGAGAATAATTCTCCTTAAACACTTCCCTTTGTGCCAATGTTCTAATGATTGATGTATGACATGTTGCCTCACCAAATACTTTGCTAAGCAAATAAAAATCTCATAAGTAAAACAGAAGTTTGGCCTAAAGGAAAAAAAAAGTACTACGCATCAACTACAAAAGCTAATACATGTGATGTAGACTCCTCCTGATGGCTACAGAAATGTAACTCTCTCTTACCATAAACTCAGTCATGGAGTTCAGATAACCTGCGCATGTTAATGCATCTCGCATGTTTCACAAATGTAGATTTAGGTAATGACTTGGTAAACAAGTTCACAGCATTATCCGTTGAATCAACCTGGCTTATATGGATATTCAACAGCTGTTGTTGTTGCTGATTGATGAAGAATTTCAGTGATATATGCTTTGTATTGTCACCCCTTAATGTAACCCAACTTCATTTGTCTAATGCATGTCGCATTATCCTCAAAGATGCAAGTGAGAGCTGTCATAATAGATGGTAATTCATTTGACCCTTGAATGTGATGAATGATTGATCTAAGCCAAACATATTCTCTAACCGCTTCATGCAAAACAATGATTTCAAAATGATTCGAAGAAGTAGCAACAAGGGTTTGTTTAGTTGATCTCCAAGAAATCGTCGTATTTCCCATAGTGAAAACATAACTAATATGTGAACAATCTTTGTGTGGGTCAGAGAGATACCCAGCATCAGCAAATTCGACCAACACATCAATCAGCTTTTTGGAATAGGGGATTGCAGTAAAACTGCTTGCAGCATGGGAGGAACTCGATGAGTCGAAGTCTTTTCTCGACGGGTTGAACAAATGCTTCTGGTCGATCCAGGTTACCAGTTTCAATGGGTCAAAACTATTCCTCGATGGGTCGAAAGACACCTTCGGGTTATCACAGTTCATTGCCTTCGGCAAGTCGAGAGATCTACTCAACAGGTCACTATAATTTTGACAGGTTATTTATGACCGTTCACTCCCCAAGTAGAAAACACGGAATGTGATTCTGTTCAGAAAAAAAAATCGTATTATTCTTGAGTCAAGAATAATACGATTTTTTTTTCTGAACAGAATCACATATTGTGTTTTCTACTTGGGGAGTGAACGGTCATAAATAACCTGTCAAAAACCCCAAACCCAGAAACGAAGGAAAAAAGAAGAAGCTCTCGCCGCCACCATATCTCCTTCACTCTCACAACCCATCAATTTCGAGCAGCTAGCTCTTCTCTCGGTAACCAACTTGTACCTTTTCCTTGTGTATCTTTCTCTCTCACCAACTTATTGCTTTCGTTTGTATCGTCTCACTTGCTATTAAACTTTTCACTATATCCTTTCCAATAACCCAAAACTGCTGCGACACCAGTCAACCGGATTGTAGTAATATACGGGCGACAGTTTCTTCTAGTCTTGTACTACTAAAGCTTTTGTTTTTACTTGTATTGCAACTTCGACTGTTTTTGATTCGACACTATAGTTAAAATCTGTAGGAAGCCAAGTAAAGATGCAGGGTGTTATGGGTTCTCTTCAACAACAGCCCACATGGATCAAAGGTGCAGTTTTTCCAAGCAAAGGGCTTAATGTTAGTGGATTCACACCACAAGTCAAGCTCAATACTGCAAAGAGCTTTCGATCTTTTTCTTATGTTGAAGGAAGCTTGGGGGTCTCTGGGAGGCCATCCCCTCCCGTTTCGGTGCACCTACCTGAAGGTATCAATTAAAGCTGATGTTTTTATGCGTTTTGTTTGTTTGATTATGCGAAAATGGAACTTAGTGCCAGGACTTATATCTGAATTGTTCAATTCTACTTATGTTTTGTGTAGATAATGGAAGCAGTTTTGTAGACTATGGCTTGAGTGAGGCCGACCCGGAGGTGCGTGCTATTATCAGCAAGGAGAAAGAGCGGCAGTTCAAGAGCCTTGAGCTTATTGCCTCAGAGAATTTCACTTCCCGGGCAGTGATGGAGGCAGTAGGCTCATGTCTCACAAACAAGTATTCGGAAAGATTACCTGGGAAAAGGTACACTATGTGATCGATGTTTATCTTTGTTGATCAGTTATGCAAGTTCAATTGGTTGATGTGGATTATAATCTAATCTAACATTGCAGGTACTATGGTGGAAATGAGCACATTGATGAGCTTGAAACACTATGCCAGAAAAGGGCCCTGGATGCATTTCACTTGGATGGGGATAAGTGGGGCGTTAATGTTCAACCATTGTCTGGTTCTCCAGATAACTTCGAGGTTTATACCGCTGTTCTTAATCCTCATGATCGTATCATGGTAAGGTGTCTTCTTTGTTTTATGTTTCTTTTCTACAGTTTAGTTTTGTCTTGCAATGCTAAGCTTACTATGTGTATGCAACTAGGGTTTGGACTTGCCACATGGGGGACATTTGTCTCATGGGTTCATGACTCCTAAAAGACGGGTTTCTGGAACATCCATCTATTTTGAGTCCATGCCTTATCGACTTCATGAATCTACAGGTGCTCTGCATTCTTTTCTCAATAGAAGATGTTGTGTTTCAGATTAACTAAGGATTAAATGCTTACTATCTGGATTGTTCGTTTTTTAAATCCAGGTCTAGTTGATTATGACATGCTTGAAAAAATAGCTAACCTGTTTCGACCAAAGCTCATCATTGTTGGGGCCAGTGCACATCAAAAGTTACGGAGAATAATTCTCCTTGAACACTTCCCTTTGTGTCAATGTTCTAATGATTGATGTATGACATGTTGCCTCACCAAAAACTTTGCTAAGTAAACAAAAATCTCATATGTAAAACAGAAGTTTGGCCTAAAGGAAAAAAAAAGTACTACGCATCAACTACAAAAGCTAATACATGTGATGTAGACTCCACCTGATGGCTACAGAAATGTAACTCTCTCTTACCATAAACTCAGTCATGGAGTTCAGATAACCTGCGCATGTCAATGCGTCTCGCATGTTTCACAAATGTAGATTTAGGTAATGACTTGGTAAACAAGTTCACAGCATTATCCGTTGAATCAACCTGGCTTATATGGATATTCAACAGCTGTTGTTGTTGCTGATTGATGAAGAATTTCTGCGATATATGCTTTGTATTGTCACCCCTTAATGTAACCCAATTTCATTTGTCTAATGCATGTCGCATTATCCTCAAAGATGCAAGTGAGAGCTGTCATAATAGATGGTAATTCATTTGACCCTTGAATGTGATGAATGATTGATCTAAGCCAAACATATTCTCTAACCGCTTCATGCAAAACAATGATTTCAGAATGATTCGAAGAAGTAGCAACAAGAGTTTGCTTAGTTGATCTCCAAGAAATCATCGTATTTCCCATAGTGAAAACATAACTAATATATGAACAATCTTTGTGTGGGTCAGAGAGATACCCAGCATCAGCAAATTCGACCAACACATCAACCAGCTTTTTGGAATAGGGGATTGCAGTAAAACTGCTTGCAGCATGGGAGGAACTCGATGAGTCGAAGTCTTCTCTCGACGGGTTGAACAAATGCTTCTGGTCGATCCAGGTTACCAGTTTCAATGGGTCAAAACTATTCCTCGATGGGTCGAAAGACACCTTCGGGTTATCACAGTTCATTGCCTTCGGCAGGTCGAGAGATCTACTCAACAGGTCAAAGAGCCCAGAACTTGCATGCTGCGATTCAACCATCTATGTTCAGGAACTTTCAAGCTTCTCTCTGTATTCTTTGTAAGGGAAGAATAAGTCCAAGTCAATGGAACCCTTCAAATACCTAAGAATTTGTTTTACTCTATTCCAATGATGTTGCGTAGGCGCAGATCTAAACTGAGCTAACAAGTTCATTGAGAATGCAATATCTGGATGCGTACACTAAGCTAGGTACAACAAAGCTCCAATAGTACTAAGATATGCAATTTCATCTCCCAAGATCTCCTCATTGTCATCTAGCAGACGAAATTGATCATTCTTGGGGTCCAGATTGTGAACAACCTTTAATGTGTTAATAGGGTGTGCTTTGTCCATATTAAATCGCCTGAGCATCTTTTGGACATAAGTAGACCAGTGAATAAAGATTTCACCAACTCGATGTTCCAGCTCTAATCCAAGATAAAATCGAGTCCTACGAAGGTCTTTCATCTCAAATTCAGATTTCAAGTAGCAAACCGTCTCATTAATCTTATTAAGAGTCCCGATAATGTTCATAACATCTATATAGACTGCTACTATCTCAAATCCTAAACTTGTTCTTTTAATGAACACGTAAGGGCATACGTTATCATTCTTGTATCCCTTCCCAATCAAGTAGTCACTAAGACATGTATACCACATCCTACCGGATTATTTCAATCCATATAGTGAACATCTCAATCTGATGACATGAGCACTCCGTTGTTTAGAGTTACTTGATTTGAGAATACCAATGCCATTCGTCACTTTCATGTATATCTGAATCAAGATCCCCATAGAGATATGCAGTAACTACATCCATACGCTGCATGTTTAGATTCTCGGATACTACTAAACTTATCAGGTAGCGAAAGATGATGATGTCCATGACCGGAGAATACGTCTCCTCATAATCAATTCTAAGGCATTGAGAGAAACCGTGAGCCACAAGTCTAGTTTTAGAACTCAAGACCTCATTCTTCTCATTGCACTTCCGAACAAAGACCTATTTATGTTCTACCGGCTTAACTTTCAGTGGGTATAGCGCTACATGACTGAAAAATTGCCTTTCATTCAGAGAGTCTAGTTCGGGCTGGATTGGTACTTCCAATTCGCCCAATTTGCTATTTGTTGACAATCCACAACAGAGAGATGTTCCACTTCATCATCATTTATGATCTTCTGAGCGATGGAATAAGCAAATGCATCATCAACTAACATGGAATATCTACCCTAAGATCGCCCACATCATTTGTTCTAAGCGCGATTTCTTTGTTCTCTAACATCACAAAAGATTCTGAGGCATCCCCCAGACATGGAAATTGTGATTCAAAGACATAATTGTAGTCAGAGACAATCTTATGTGAATGATTCACAATGTTGATGATGAATGGATCTTTTTGTGCCTTGACATGCCTTTTAACTGACAGCTCATTAATGGATTTTTTTGGTCTCCCCCTTTTCCTGGTGGGAGACGAGGTCGACGTAACACCTTCTACATGGGCAGGAGGGACGCTTCCTTGCCCAGTGTTAGCACTAACCAATCTCTTTTTTGAGATTTCCAACCTTGCAGGAATATTTGCAGCAGGTATATCTGATATTGTCACTTTAGCGATATTAAGAAAGGAGTTAGGCATAGAGTCTGCTACTTTCTGAAGATCAAATATTCTTTGCACTTCTGTCTCACTTTGAGATGTGTGGGGATTATGATGAGACATAGTGGGATTATACCACGTCAATTTATGATAATAAACCAGAATAGATACATTCCTTCTTTCCCCTAACATCGGGAAATATGTCTCATCAAAGTGACAATATGCAAATCTTGCAATAAAGAGATCTTATGTCGAAAGTTCAAGATAGTAGACTATCGTTGGAGCTTCATAGCCAACATAAATGCTTAATCTTCTTTGAGGATCCATTTTAGTGCGATGTGGAGGCCCGATTGACATATATATTGCACAACCAAAAATGCGTAGGTGTGAAATGTCAGGCTTATACCAAGTTACCAACTAGTGTGCGCTAAATAGTTGGAAGGCTACGAGTCAAAAATGAAGAAGCATGATGTTCCCATATAAAGACTGGTAAGTTTGTATGCATTACCAAAGCTCGAGACACAAGCTGTAACCACTTGATGTGAGCCTCTGCTAAACCATTATGAGAATGAACATGAGTAACATGATGTTCAACTTCAATCCCAACTGACATGCAGTAATCATCAAAAAATTTAGATGTAAACTCTCCTGCGTTGTCCAATCGAATAGATCGATCTGATTGGATGATCCGGGTGGTGAGCCCGGAGCTTGATAATTTATGCCAGGAGTTCTGCAAACACAACATTTCTTATGCATAGCAAAGCAACATGTGACCATCGCGTTGATGCATCTACCAAAACCTTGAAATATTAAAATGGTTAGCATTCCAGTTTGATAGGTCCACAAATATCAACTTGGATCTTTTGTAAGAATAGAATATTGTCAGTGTTGTCAACAGCAAAAGAAACACATGTCTGTAACTTTGTGAATGAACAAGCTTTGAAAAACGAACGATGTGCATTAGAGATTGCAACATATAACGGATGATGCCACATTAGTATTTTACAGGGATTATGTTGCACTCGACTTAGAAACCGAGCTAGGAATGAGAGGAATAGTCTCATCCTCCCCATCTAAACCGATGGATTTGGGTATTCTCACATGCTTCTTCGCTCTGAAGAATGGATGACCATGAGAGTTTTTCAATATTTTGATCATCATGTCACGACCTGGGTGTCCCCGTAGAAAATGTCAAAGCTTGTATGAGTCTGAATCACACGAAGTCGTGTGAGTCATGGCATTGAATTCAATGATCTGAACGGTAGTTAGATATAAGCCACTACGAATAGCCAGAAACTTCTCGAGAATGCACTTGCGACCACATTCAACAGAGGTGATACTCAATAATTCTTTTCCATTCTCACAATATTTTTCCAAGTGGAAACCGTTTGCGCGAATATCCTTCAAACTTAGCAAGGTTCGATTGACATTTGGTGTGTATAAGGCATCAGTGATGAATAATCTTGTACCATGAGGCAACAGAAACTCTGCTGAACCACGCCCTTGAATAACTAGCGCTGCATTAATCATGGTAGTCATTGAGGATTTGTATGGAAAAAGATCCACAAACAGTTGTCTTTTCCGCATAATGGTGTGGGTAGTACCACTATCTGCAAGACACTTAATCTCGCCTTGAGACATTTACAAACGCAATGTAAATAAGTGAGTCTTTGAACTAAAGACTAGGCAGACACTTTAAGTAAACACTTAAATATTTGAATAGGGATGCGACCCTTGTTGAGTGCTGACATGGCATGCTAACATTATTTCAAACCATTATCTTTCGATAAAAATGTAAAACACATCTGAAAATACCACATCAGGGTACATCCTTCGACGGGTCGAGGAAACCGAAAATAGAATTTGATTTTCCAATACCAATTCTCAACGGTTTGAATAGATGGTTTGACGGGTCGAAAGCCTGTTCAGAAGCACCCATTCGATGGGTCAAATGAAATTCTCGAAGGGTTAAAGAGAATCTAAAACTGATATCAGTTTTCTGATGTCTATTCTCGTCGGGTCGAGAAGTATTCTCGATGGCTCAAAGTCAGACAGAGACGGAGACAGAAGAGCTCATTCGACGGGTCGAGAATAATTTCGACAGGTCAAAGGTGCAAACATAGGTAACCAAGGATCACCTTCTATAGATCAAAAGGTGCAAAAACTGATCCAGAACGTGGTCTTCGACGGGTCAAAGAATGTCTGAGATAAAAAAACATCCTCTTTTTGTGTCTCATTTTTACTATATCATTGTATCATAACGCTATATATAATTATAAACATTGAACTATGCATTGAATGAGTAATGAAATAACATTCTCAACACTTTCATATATTGAAAAATAGAGAAAATTCCATTACTCGCCAACTTTAAAAATTACATCGATCATAGTTGTTCTTATTTGAAAAACCAAGACAAAAAGTCTACTAAAAAAATGACTAAACAATAAGCCAAAAACAAACCAAAAATTTGAATATATCACAGAGATAACCGCCTTTTACATAGGCAATTCAAAATTTGGAGTCACTAAGTTCTTTTCCTTGTCCTCTGCTATAAGCAGATTGATGTCAACATCCATCTCAAAATCTCTAGCATAGTTGGACCCTCGAGCCAAGTATTACTTGTGTCTTTTGTAAATATTTTAGATTTCTTTGCTAGCACGACACTTCTTGTGTATATGCTTTGTAGAACCACACCGGTAACAGATGAATTTTCCAGAATTTGAATACCTTTTCCCATCATTTGTCGAACTAGATTGGTTCTTGTTGGAGTTGGCATTTTGATCTCTATGCCAAGTCAAATTTTGGCTGCGGCCTTGGCCATGCCCACGCCCTCCTCTCCCGCCATGTGGAGTTTGTCATCCACGAATATAAGGTTCCGAACGAACGTTTTTTTTGTTCTCATGGGCATTTTCTATAGTTTGGTAACACTCAGGCTTTTTAGTACCTGCCGATTTTGAGTTATTATTGAGGATGATCTCATGATGCCTTTCCTTTTTAGCTAGGCTATTGATGAGATCACTGAAGGTAAGAATCATTCCCTATTCGTACTCGAGCCACTATTGATAAGCAAGGATGCTCATGGATGTTGGGAAGGTATTCATCGACTTTTCAATTATGTCATTCTCGGACTTTTCCACCCCATAAAAACTCAACTCAGACTCAGATCCAACATCGCTTGATTGTAATCTTGGATCTTTGGAAAATCCAGAAGCTTAAGGGTTTCCCATCTTGCAGTCAACTCAGAAAGTTGTGCATCATGCACATTGTCGAAGCGTTGCTTCAGAGCATCCCACAAATTCAGTGGATCGATTTTCTTTAAGTATTGCTTCTTGAGAGTTGGATGAATATAACGCCTCAAAAACGTGAGGGCTTGAGCTTTCGCTTCATCTGCTGGTGGAATGACATTTGGCTCAATGGGTTGGATGGTATTACTTAGCCTCTTTCCGATGAATGTGTTAACCACATCGGAGACTCAACGATGGTATTCCTTTCTTTGAAGATCAAGGATGTCAAATTCTGGCCTAACTGGCTCATTCGAACCCATATACAAAATACAAAGAGATAAACTAGTATCGATCGAAGAACCATGATCACTAACATCATGTTTTAATGAATAAGAATGTGATCCATGATGTATGGTCACAAAAATCGATCATCAATAAACGGCGGCACAAAAAAACCACACCCAGAAACCGTGATTAACCATCACATAATATCAATTTTTTTTTTAAAACCGTGACTTCCCCAGGACCGCAACTTATATTCTATGGATATATGTCCATAGGAACTAGGGCACAAATATGCAATAATCACAATGTCACAATTCTAAGATCTAGAGTTTTGCAGGAAGTAAGTTTTATTCCTAGATCTAAAGATTTACGAATTAAAAAATTTACCTCGATTGCTGTTATGCTCGGTATGACCGGTACAAAGTTTGCATGATTTTTGGGAAGAGCTCGTCGAACGCGGTTCCTTGGAAGTCGAGCAATCTTGTCAAAGTAGGGATTTTCGTTTGAGCGTGTGCTGCACAAGGATTGCCGGGAGAAGGAGGAGCCGACGGTGGAGATCGACGGTGAGAGATGGCTGTCGGTAGTGGAGATAGTAATTTAGGGTTAGGATTTTTTTCTGTGGTGATGGCTGACTATCAACTCAGAGCGTGCTTGATAACGTGTTGTAGAGGAAAATATGATAGACTGAAAACTGTCACTTTTTCATTGATAGAATGCCTTATATATAGACTGATACAATCCGTTACAATAATTGTCCTTATAAAACACGGATTCTCTGTATCTTTATCTAGACAAAATCGTATCTAACTAAAACAAGACACACATCAAAAATTACGAAAAACAATTCTCCTTAAACATAAACTAAATTAAGAAAAAGAACGGTTGAGACTTCAGAATAATGATGATATGATGTGTGTGTTATTCAGTGCAACCTATTAAACTGATCGATCAAGGTGCCAGCATTGAGAGGTACAACTGAGGAACGCAAGTTTTTTCCTTTTGGTTTCTCTAGCTTAATTATACCAATTCTGAAACTTGTGGAAGATAACAGAACGAACATTTCAGAAGGCTCGATCGTGCTTGCTTTATGATTCTAGACTCCAGGAGATATTATGGGGGCTGGTTTCTTTTGACGAATGTGGACAATATCAGATGTCATCTACAGTACCACTCTAGCAATGATCGGAGTCTAGAACTAGTTATATATGATGAAATATCTATTCCTTTGAGAGAATCTTGAACCTTCTTCCCTGGCTAATTCCTCCATATCTAGTTTTTCTAGTTGAAATATCTTGTCCAATTTTGATGAAATATCTCTCGATCTGTTGTCTTTGTTGCGTGTTGATTGGCTCATAGAGTGTTGATGAAAATGATACATTGCCTTCCCTCAAATCACTTCATCATGATCGATGGGGATTAATTACTCGTAAGATTTTTAAGAGCTCACTGTGTAGTACTAAATAAATAAATAAATAGCACATAATCGACACTTTCGTCTGCATGCACATTATATACCTCGAGGGAAATCTTCTATCTTTCTAGGTTCATCGATCACTGACAAACAATCACAGCTGCACTAGCACGTACACTGTATTCCACAGCTAGCCTTGCCGCCATAGCCTGATTTGTTTAGCCTTCTTATGCCATCGGTCCGACTATGATCCACGTTAGCATGCATATATCAACAAAACTCAATCATAGACTACAGCCAGAGATTCACATGTGCTCCATTTGCTTCAAATCGCACTTCAGATTTCAAAACAAACTCATGGTCTTGGTCTAATTTTTAGTTTCTTACCATTCCAAAAAGGGTTACTAATATGCTCATCAGCGAGCTTAGTGACAGCTCTATTCCACATGTAGTTTATTTACCATCAAACTCAACCTTCTAAATTAATAAAGTTTTAATTAACAAGCAGACAAATTCACCAAATATCTACACCAGTGCATTCTCTGCATGAACTATAAATACCCTTCAAAACTAATTATCATACATGCCAAGAATTTTCTTAATTTGATCCCAACTAGTCCTACAGGAGCATAACTCTTGCTCCTGTCTTTTTTTCTTCTTCTTTTTGGGTTTGTGTTATTAGAGTAGCGAAATCGTTAGATATGGCAATTGGACAGTGCAGAGATGATGAGAATGGGGGAAGCAACACTCTTGAGGATTTGGAACAGTCCCTTATCAAGCAAGAGAAGAACTTTGTTGGTGATTATGAAGATGGTAGTACTGGTTCAATTGCAATGGTTCTGCTTAGCACATGTGTTGCAGTTTGCGGCTCTTTCGAGTTTGGATCATGTGTAAGTTGTACTCTTGAAATTTATGTCAGCATTTATGACTGCAGATTATGGGATTTCTTGGTTAGTTCAAACTTGGCAGAAGGCTGGTGGTTTACTAAGAGTTATGTTCTTTGTTGTTGTTGTTGTTGCTGGTGTTGTCTGTGTCTTGGTCAGTTTAGGGGGGACAAAAACAAAATAACCCAAAAAGTAAAAAAAGGGTTTGTTTAGCTTAGCTTGAGTAATTATTTTGGCAGGTGGGCTACTCAGCACCCACTCAATCTGCTATCAGGGAAGACCTTAATCTCTCTCTTGCCCAGGTTTGCTCTCATTGTTTTGCTTTGTCTGTAATGTCTGTGCAGTATATATAACACACTGAACTGTTAGTAATCTTGAGTGATATATATGGCAGTTTTCCATGTTTGGCTCTATACTAACTATTGGGGCAACGCTGGGTGCTATAACAAGTGGTCGGATTGCAGATTTTCTTGGTCGAAAAGGGGTACGTGAACCGTAAACTTTCTATGTAAAAGAAGTACATTTGAAGCCTGATTGGTAATCTACATTTACTAAACTTCGTACTTAAACTTCTTGAAAATATTTGGACTGATCAGGCAATGAGAATGTCAGCTACTTTCTGCATTACAGGATGGCTAGCCATCTATTTCTCTGAGGTATATGCTGCTATACCAACTTGGATTGTTGCTTCAAGACATTCACTGTCTTATTACTCAGACGGTACTAATTTCATTTTCTTATGCAGGGAGCTTTGTCACTTGACATAGGAAGGTTATTCACTGGTTATGGAATTGGAGTTTTCTCTTATGTGGTAAAAAATTTAGTATAAGATGAGTTTTAATTCATTAAGATGACACAAGTTTCATATATTCACAATATTTAGCATTGGGGTGGGGTTCAACAGGTCCCAATATTTATCGCAGAAATCGCACCAAAAGATCTCCGTGGAGGACTTACAACACTAAATCAGGTAGCACAGATGTGTGCTTTGAATTATGTATACGAAAGTTCTACCAAACTGAGAACTATATGATCATTAACATACTGTTCTCTTTTTGTCTATGCTTGTACTGCAGCTCATGATTGTTACCGGAGCATCAGTTTCATTTGTCACAGGAACAATTATAAGTTGGAGGACACTAGCTATGACTGGTAAGTTCTTTTTCTTCCCAAGAGATTTTGTTCTACTTAATGAAAAAATGGCAAACTTGTTGAAGCACTAATTGTTGAGTTTTGATCTGAAGGAATCCTTCCTTGCATTGTCTTGCTTGTTGGTTTATGGTTCGTTCCTGAGTCTCCTAGATGGTTGGTAAGAATTAAACTCTGAATTAAGCAATCAACCCTCTCATGATTCACTTTTCATTACAATTTACAAAGATAAACGCTAATTTTATTTTTTTAGGCAAAGATCGGCCATGAGAAAGAGTTCCAAGTTGCACTACAAAGACTCCGCGGAAAATATGCAGATATATCTGATGAAACAACTGAAATAAAAGTATTTTGTCTCAACCTGAAAATCATGTACATAATTTTTTCTTAGTTTACAAGAAACATTCTAACAAAATGACCATGTATTTTTCATGACAGGAGTATATTGTCACCCTACATAGCCTTCCAAAATCCAGATTCTTGGATTTGTTTCAGAGCAAATACATTTGTTCTGTTATTGTAAGCCACTTTCTTCTATATCTTTCATTGTTTACTTTACTGCTTTTGACCAAACGACTTCATATTAGTACTAAAACCCCATGAACATGGTGCCTGCTTCTAGATTGGGGTTGGATTGATGGTGTTTCAGCAGTTTGGAGGTATTAATGGAATAGGATTCTATGCAAGTCAAACCTTTGAAGAAGCTGGTATACAACCTTGGCTTTGATCTTCTTTTCATTATGGTTTTTCCTATTGATCTTACATGCATGTCAAACTTACTCCAATTACTTAATGCAACTTCAGGCATCTCAAGCAAAACTGGAACCATTGCTTATGCATGTGTTCAGGTAATCAATCATTTATCCTGTTTTGTGTTAACATAATTAACATCGATGGAGTATGAGGTTTTGGGTTTACAGCGCATTTAAAATCTGTTTACAGGTCCCAATTACTGTAGTTGGAGCAATCCTAATTGACAAGTCAGGAAGGAGACCTCTTATTATGGTAATGAATCATCCTGGCCTTTTACATTAACCATTTTCCGTAAGAAAAGTAAAAAGGCTTTTCATGATGGGTTTTGTTTACTTTTGAAGGTTTCAGCAACTGGGACATTCCTAGGTTGTTTCCTAGCAGGAACTTCCTTCTTTCTCAAGGTACGTATATACTATATATATATACTGTGTGACAAATTATGTCAGATTGTGTATGCCCTATTTACTGTTGAATCGTGGTCTAAAGTTACATTTACCATAATTGCTAATCAGGAATATGGCCTTTTGCTAAATTGGGTACCAACTATAGCTGTTTCTGGTGTGCTGGTAGGTTCTACATGTTACTACATCAATTGAAATTTCAACAGCATCATGCATGTGATTCACTATTTTACTGCATCTGCTATTCTGCTCCTCTCGACTGATCCGTTTTCTGCACTTAACATTAGATTTATATTGCATTCTTCTCGATCGGAATGGGAGCAGTTCCTTGGGTGATAATGTCTGAGGTAATCAAGCAGCAATCTCTATGTAATGAAGCCTGTTGAAACCAAACATCTTCTGAGATGTGGTTGCCTTAATTTGCAGGTCTTTCCGATTCATGTCAAAGGCACTGCTGGTAGCTTAGTGGTGCTTGTGAACTGGTTGGGTGCTTGGGCAGTCTCTTATACTTATAACTTCCTTATGAGCTGGAGTTCCTCAAGTAAGATATCTTGAACCAAGCACAGCATATGCATAAGATACTCATGATCATATATTGGTTTGTAACTTTGTATTGCTTCACAAAAGAAGTAAAACTCGGTCATTAATTTGTATGTGTCTGATTTTTGTTGCAGAAACGTATTACATGTACTCTGGATTCTCATTGTTGACTATCCTATTTGTGGCAAAGTTGGTGCCAGAGACCAAAGGGAAGACACTGGAAGAAATTCAGGCGTGCATCAATTCGATCAGATAGAAATTAAAGAACAAGCTAGATATCTTGAACTGATGGATGATAACACAAAGGGTGCCGAGGCAGATCAATATATATCGTCGACTCAAATGACGTGTCTTCACCATTTTCATCCGGAGGTGAAATTTCACTTAGCTAGGAGGAGTGGAGGAGTGGAAAAATATAGACAAGATGAGAAAGAGATATGTCACATCAGTAATGATGCTATGCACGAGCCACACGTACCTTTGGGGGAAAATGGGGGAGATTGAACAAAAGTTTTACTGCAATTAATCTTTAATAAATTAGCTAGAGTGCTAGCCTTATCTTTCAGCTATCAAAAGTTCAAAACAATGTTTCTACGTATGATTTGTGACTTGCGTGTATTGCATAGAAAAGTAGGATGACAAAGATCTTCGATTATGTGAAACAGGGTGGCACAAGGGACACAAAAATGAACACAAAAATGAACAGCAATGTTCCATTTGGCCAGAAGCACACAAAAATGAACAGCAATGTTCTGATAGTGATAGGTTTCCTACGACCTTAGCTTATACCTTGGCAAAGAAAGGTCATACAGTAAACACAATTACAATATGGTGTCAAAGTCTACTTCAGTCTACGTTTTATGTGTTCAATTTTGATTTAAAAAATACAGGTTGTTTTAGGAGTTCTTCTTTGCAATTTGTTCTTTTCGTATCAAAAAAAAAAAAGTTTCCTACGACCAAAAGTTAATACCTACGGTCACTACTACAATAAAGCCATCAGACGACACATCATATATAGACAATTATGCAACATATGAAGTCTTATATGTCGTCCGATTTTTTCAACTTTGCATTGCAGTGATTGTATCATTGTGCTTAGCTGTATGAAAATGAAACATTTGATTAGTCTTTTTTGCCCCTCTAGTGAGACTCCATTTCATCAAATTCGCTATTAGCCACCTCCTTGATAAATAAGACGTGTTTCACGAGTAATATTCCTGATATTCTGGTGTGCGTCTTGTCTTAATTTAAATAAAAGTATATATTCTTTCAATTTCTGTTATATAAGGATACTGATTGTAACAGATTGTAATGTCTATATTTAAGGTCATCTATCAATGAATAAAGTATAGTTATAGTCTATATTGATTGCGTATCTATTTTCTCCTTCAACACATTACCAACAATTCTTGAGTTGACAACCATTACCCCAAATCTCTAAACACCTAACCTTCATCACCCCCGCCGGAGCAACACCGCCGGATTCCTACCGCTGGAACACCACCACCGCCGGTCCTATTTTTGTCGACAAACTCGCTAGAATTCCTCCTTGTTCAAACTTTTTATAAGTTTTTATACTAAGCATAACACTCTCGAGGTAAATTTTCTGATTTTCTTCAATTTAAAAATCATGTTGTAAAACTTAATTATTGCAACACCCTAGATCTAGGTCTAGATTTAGGTTCATTATATCATGATTTACTTTTTATGCCCTAGCTCCTATGGATTAATATATGTTGATAAATTTTTTAATACTAATGACGGTTTTGGGAGAGTCACGGTTATTGTTGAACGTCATGGTTAATTGTGATTTTACATTAAAAAAAAGGAAGTTGATATTTGTGACTAATTGTAAAAGTTATGGTTTCTGGGTGTGGTATGAACCCACCGATTTTTGCATTGATATTAGTGATCGTACTTTTTCAATCAGTACTAATTACATCTCTTGTCTCTTTTATAGAAGACATCAACAAAGTCGGCTAGAACTGAATTTGGCATCCTTGATCCACAAAGAGCATAATACCATCATTGGGTATTAGATGTTGAGAACACTCTTCTCGATAAAAAATCTGACTGATACTATCCAACCAATGCCACCACCTGGTGAAAACATTGTGCCACCAACTCCAGAACAACTCCAGCTTCTTTTGAGTTGAAAATCTCAAGCCCTTATGTTTTCGAGGTGACACATTCATCTTGTTCTAAAAAATGGGATTCAATTCGGTTATTGGATTATCCAAAAATTAATTATTTTAATCAAGCTATGTTGGAGATTCAATTTGAGTTGGCATTTTGTGGCGTGGTAAAAACCGATCAGGCTATGATCGAGAAGTCTTTGATCACTTTCCCTACTTCAATTGAAATGCTTGCGCATCAATATCACACATGTAGAGAAATGAAGAATTAGATCATTCAATGATCTCATGAATGTGCTGTCCAAAAAGAAGAGATATCGTGAGATACTTCTCAACAACAATGCTAGGCTAGCCGGTACAAAGAAGAGCTCATGAGACATATAACACTGGTGAAAAGGCACGTAAGGAAAAGAAGAACGGTCATTTTGAGTTTACAGTAATCGTGGTGGTAGAGGAGGACGTAGCAGAGGTCGTGCTACGGGAGGACAAAGTCGAAACTTGACTTGGACTTGCCAAAAGAATAGTCACAACACCTCCAACAAGAATCACTATAATTATGGTCCTAAGAATGGAAATTCTTCAAATTTTTCTATAACGACTTAAACCAAAATATCATGTTTAACGTTTTGTAATTCACGTTATCACGGATTCGTCTAAATTAAGGGGTTATTAATAACTTTTATTTCCTTCATGCTTTAGATTTAACTTCCTTCATGAGAGTTGTAGAGAATTTTATTTTTAGCTCATGAAAATTTACGCTATATTTTTCGGATACTCGAGCTAATTTTTACAAATTTTAGAAGTTTGTGTGCGAGTAAATTAGAAAAGTAAATTATTTTTTGGCGGTTTGATCTCAGCCACTGATATCAGCTAAGATCAAATTTGGACCGTTGGATCATGAAAGCTGCTTAGGGTATGAATAGGAGATTTTCTAGAAAATCCTAACTTATTTTTCTCTTCAGTGCTCAACCCGTTTGGTCAAGTGAGATCCCCACCGCCTTGACTCGACCCGCCAGACAAACACGCAGGCCGACCACCTTTGACGGTAATTCAGGTATGGTTTTGAAGTTCTCTCCATGGTGATGATGTTTCTGAGTTTATTTTAGTGATTGGTGGTGTGTTTGGAGCAACCCGATTCAGGTTTATTCCTTGGGGTTGTCGCCGGCGGCGGCGACGCTTCGACGAGATTTAGCGGTTAGGAGTTTAGGGTTATTAAAGCTCTCCTCCTCCTGAGCCGTTCTGCGTTGATATTGATGTCCGTCGAGGCTCCACGGTGGAGTTATGACGACGGGAAGCTCGGCCATCGATTTTGGGTTGCCGGCTTTCGACGCTCATGGCGGCTGATTGCCGCTGAGTTGAAGGTTGGTGTAATTATAAGAATGGTTGGGTTTGTTACAGGCTATCGATTGATGTGGAAGGCGCCAATGTTGGTGGTGGTCGTTGGCGAGGAGCCGCCGTCTGTTACGGCTGTTACAGCCTGAATGATGCCAAGTTTGTCTCCGGCAATGAAGAAGAAGTTGGATGTAATGTTGAGGGAAGCAGGATATTTCGATCGCCAGAGGTGGCGCGTTGCGGTCATGCGCCTTCGTCCATGGACGAGCTTCGACGAGGCAGAAACTAAGTTTTTCGAGAGGGGTTTCTGGGGTTCTTTTTAGACCATTTGTACTTTGTTTCATCAATATTGAGCGATTTTTATTTGGTCAGGAAACTACTATCATGACTTCGGCAAATGGACTTCCATCGGACAACAAAACTAGCCGTATACTGTGAGTGGACACATTTCTCTTCACAATCATTATGCGAGTCTTTATGATTCGGTTATTTTAGTTTCTTAGTTCATTTATTTACGGAGGCTATATATGTATTTTTAGTCCTGTTGGAGGCTATATTATAGTCAGTTTGTTCGCATTGATGTGTCGGTTACTTGATTGATCCCCGAGTAGCTTCGGGTTGTGCCATGATAAACTCCCCCCAGACACTTGATTATTTCTGGGCCACGACAAATGCCCAAGATGATCATGGGTTGCCCTTAGGCCATGACAAACTCACCAGATAACTCATAGTGGCTAGAGGTCAGAGTACTCTAATCACTTCCTCCACTTGGATTTTATCATCTTTGGGCTATGGTAAACTCCCCAAACGATATTTATTTGTTTATTCTTTGCGTAAATGCATAATATTTTTACACTAGTGGAAAGACATGCTGAGTTACTTTCACAATTTTCTTTTATAAACAATTATTATTTTTTGTCCACTCATTCTAATGGTTTTCATGTTTTTTTATTGCCTTTCCTTCGGCCTTTCAATTTGTCGTTGCCTAGTTTGCACTTGTAACATCTCGCCTCGAGAATTTACTTTTTATGATTTATTTAAGGTTAATCGAGAAAGGTAATTAGTTTTGTTACCGCTGATAAATATTGAGAGCTTTTAGTTGACTTTTTATTAGATGTCAAAGTGTGTTGACTTCAGATGGAAGTCATAGAAATTGTCGATACGAGTTCGTATACGCGAAGAAAGCTAAAAGCGAAGTTACGACAAGAAAATTATGATCAACAGAAGTTTATCGGAAATGTAATAGTCACAAATGGATGAGTATTATGGGACTTTCTATCTCGGGAAATAATCTTGTGGAAAGTCGTAAAGTTTATCGTGACAAATTGTTGGCCACGTTAAGTGTTAAAATCGGAGTTACGGTAAGAAAATTGTGGTGAACGAAAGTTCTTTTAGATTTTACAGAATCGATTAGTCGTAATTCACAGACCCGTTGACCGACCTCCAACGGCCAAAATCTCCACCGAAGGTGACGGCGGCGGTGCGGCAAATTTCGGCCACCTCCGGCCATGAATTTGGTCGGGTTTGAAGTGTCTCGTCGTCCTCTGTCACTTGGGGACCCTATTATCGAAGATTGACTATGGTGGAGGAGAATCGAAGCTATGAAAAACTAAGGCGGTGGTTCAATGCGGCCCTCCAGCGAAGTATATTTCGATGTAAATTTTGGATTAATCAAACAATTATTAATTAATTTTATGATAATATTAACGGACGATTTGACTATCGATTTAAATTCAAGTCGTTCGATGTTTGAAATTTTTATTGTGACTCTATAATTAATTTATAGTGAAGGAATGCAAGGAATTGAATTCAAAATTTGATTAAGTTCGTGATTAGTCAAAAAATACATTATTCGAGAATGCGAGATTCTCGACATTATTGCTCGTCGAATTACGAGTTTAGCTATTTATTATGAATATCGACGATTATATACTAATTATAATCGTGGTTTCAAGATTACTAGTTAGCGGACTGTGTCGGATGATTATTGCGCCGATTGCCAGGTTTCGGCTTTATGAATATCCTGGCATAGTACTGGGAGTGGGCGTTTATTTATTTTCACAGTTGCTGCGAGTTCATGCTTATAGAGATTTACAGTCTCCTGTATTTTATTACAGTCAAGTTTGGAGGTATGTTTGTGATGGTTTTATTTCCAGCATCAATGCTTTGACTAGTCGGCTGATCACTGACTAGTCAGGTCAGCCCGAGTTAGGACAAACACCTTGCCGACCCAGATTATCTCGGGTTAGAACAAACACCTTAGACGATCTCATCACCTTGTATTTACAGTCATGAAGTCGCTTTGGGTTAGGATAAACCCCTTGAGCGCCCACCTCCATATTTTATTCAATTTATTATTTTGAACTTGCATGATTTCACATAAATTAGCGGAAAGACACATATAGAATATTTTACTATTTTATAATGATTGTGAGTTTTTTTCAACTTACGCTGACATTTTTTATGTTTTATCTGCCTTTTCCTAGGCCTTTCGATTTTCCTTGACCAGGTTGCAGTACTCTCCTGAGCTAGATTTTGATCCCCAGAGGCTTTGAGTCCACCGGATTATCATACCTTTCTATTGGTTTCGGCTCACTAGCAGTATATTTTTATATGTTTTATTCTACTCGTAGAAGTCGCTCTGAATACTAATGTTGTAAATATTTTTCAGTGTTGGTTTTGAATTGATAGTATTGCTAAATTATGAGTTTTCACTTCCTGTATTATTATTCTAGTATTTTAATTAATTTAATTTTCGCACTTTACTGAGAAATCAATAAGGACATCGGTGGTCCACAGTATTGTTTGTGGAAAATCTGAAGTGTGATTTTCTTGCAGGTTTCTGGTAGTCCACTTTGTGGAGGAAACTATGTCAATTTTTTTTTTTACAGAAACATCCGTGGTTTAAGTCTTGTTGTTAGGGCGTGATCCTAGATTACTAGTTAATCTAGGGTTGGATCTTTTCAGCAGTATATGTCTAGAGGTTGCGGGTTCATGTTGGAGGCTTAGAGATCGAGTAATCTGCCATCATTAGTAGGTTTCTACTTTAGCCTACTAGCCGTATCATATGTAAATTAGAAGTCACACTGATTTTCAAGTTTTTTTTTCTGCTGTTTATAGTAAGTTATGTTCAAGTACCTCTTTGAGTACTTTTTTAGTATTTGAGTTCAATTCTGATGTAGTACCTTTAGTTATCGAGTGAAAATGTTGTGTTATGCAATTTAGTTGTGTTGAGAAATCCAGATGGGAATTGGCGTCCCACGGTTTGTTTTTGAGAATTAATTTAGAAGTGTGGTTTATAAGTGCAAGTTTTTGGGTTCGTAGATTTTTAGGGGAAACTATGTCAAAATTTTGGTAGATTCTTGTGTTAAGTTATGTCATTAAGGCCTAATCTCAGTCTAGCAACTAAATCGGAGTCGCGTCATTCAATCAGTTTCTACTTCTCACTTGTTACCTTGCTATAGGTGTGGTTCTACCAAAAAATTTCACAAACAGTGTTGTATACCTAAGGATGTTCAGAATGCCAACAAAAGGTGTAAATAGTACTTGGTGCATGCGACCAACTATGATGAAGACGATGAGATAAAAGATGGTGGTGAAGCCAATCTTATTGTAGCATATGACACAAAAGCAAAGCAAGAGACAACGGATTTTAATTAATCTATGTATTAAACTCATGTTCATTATATGTTATCAAGTTTAGCTTTGTTTTTTGCTTATTTTTAGTCATGGTTCGAGACTTTGTTTTAAGTCTTGATTTGTGGAATAAGACAATCTTTGATGCAAGGCTTTTTTTTGGGTATATTAATTAAATTTCTTCATTTCGGTTTAAGAATGGTTCTTTTCATACATATTTCGTGAATGGTTCAAAATATACAATATTCTATGTCACTATGACACAAAAATACCATAAAAATGAGACAAAAGAGAGGATGGTTTGATCACAGGAAATTTTCAACTCATCGAAGATAACACCCTGGATTGGTTTTGGCACTTTTTTGACCCGTCGAAAATTTTGCCTGGTTTTCATTCGATCCGCCGAACTTTGTCCTCCGGTCACCACAATTGCACCTTCGACCCGTCAAAACTTCATCTCAACATGTCGAAGGCAAGCTATTGTCTCGATTCTTTTTCAAATTTTAACCTGTCGAAAAACGATATCAAAAGTTCATATCGATTTTAGGTTTATCTTCGATCCATGCATCGAGCCAAATTCTCCTCCCATCGAAGAGGTTGTTCAAGACATGTTTCCACTCTTTTTCAACCCATCAAGATATTCATCTCCACCCGTCATGGTTCCTACCTGAATTTGGTATTTTTGATGTGTTTTTACGTCGGTTTTATCATGTCATATCAGCACTCTATAAGGGTTACAACTCTTTGAAAAATCTTTAAGTCCTTAAAGTGTTCACCATGTCTTGAAATCAAAGACTTATTAACTCACATTTTTTTTTATAGATGTTTGAAGACGAGATTGAGTGTCTAGTAGATAATGGTATTACTCATACTATACTGCAGAATAAGCAATTGTTTACTTGTACCATACAATTCATCAATAACTACCATATTTGGTTCGGCACCGGTTATACATGGGCGTGGTTCAGCACAATTCTTGCTACTACATGACACAAAAATTTATATCACTGATACATTGTATGTGCCTAAGGCCAATCAAACCTTGCTAAGCTTTAAGGATATTAGAGCCAACAATTTACATTTAGAAACTCATTGTGATAATGATAAAGAATTCTTATGTATAACCTTTGATGAGTGCGGTAGAAAACACATCTTAGAGAAGTTAGCGGCTGTTCATAGTGGTTTATATCTTACTACTGTTAGGATCATTGAATCCAATGCAGCCACTCTTACTACTACGTGTGACTCAGCCTCTTATTAGCTTTAACATTTTTGATGGAGCCATCCTAGTCGTGATATGATGATCAAAATATTAAAAAACTCTCACGGTCATCCATTTTTCAGAGCCAAGAAGCATATGAAAATACCCATTGGTTTTGATGGGGTGGATGAAATTAACAATCTTAATTTGGTATTGTTCTCCAAGACGAGTAAGAAACCAAGTTTTGTTCCCCAAGATTCCCTCGTGGCAATCTCTAATGCTCATCGCTCATTTCGCAAAGCTTATTCATTAGCAAAGTTACATGCTAGACCTTCATTTGCGATTGATAACACTGAAAAATATAATATTCTTAAAGAGAATCCGTAGAGATATTTATGGACCTATCAAACCGAAATGCTGATATTTAAATACTTTATGATTTTGTAGATGCATCAATGCGTTGGTCACACGTTTCTTTGCTATCCACAAGGAATGCTGCATTTGCAAAACTCCTAGAAAATATTATTAAGGTCCGGACTCACCACCTGGACAACCCAATCAGTTCTATTAGATTGAATAATGCAGAAGAGTTTACATAAAAAATAAAGGTCCTAGAAGGGGGGGGGGGTGAATAAGCCTTTTACAACTTTTTTCGCTTGAACTGTACTCGGGGATAACATAATTACAACCTATCCCTTTACAGGATACGAGTGTTTGAACTGTAAAAGCAGTAAGTAAAGAATAACGCGAGGCCGTTTTTGTTAACGCAGAAACCCTACAACCAGGGTTAAAACTGTGTGCCCCTAACTCTTGAGGGACAAACCTTTCTACTATCAAGTAATACACACAATTACAAGACTCTTGTACTCTGGGGATACATAACCTGTATACTATCCTAACTAGTCTGACTACCAGTTCTAAACAGAACTACACTACTTGACTCATATGTTTACACCTTGGAAATTATCTAGAAGTATCAACTCAGATCTTAACTATTTGTAAGTCAAATCTTCTTGATATACTTCTTCGGCTTGAGCATTTCCATACCTATCTCAATGGAATGCACTTATGCAATGATGCATATGGGTTTTGAAAACATTTTTTATGATTGAGAATCCATGACTTATATGCACAGCAAAGAGCAAGTAAAGACACAGAAGGGGAAGAGAAGAGAAGAGAGGAAACTACACAACTTTGTGCTCTCAAAGAATCACCCAAAAATAATATCACTCAACCAAGGAGTCAAAACTGCCTTGTAATCCTTTATATAGACAGAACAACCTAGTTGCTTATGACAACAAAGAGAACGTGCTGGACAACCCAGAAACCAGCCTATAGCAAACCTACCCAACAGTTATCAGTTTGAAAGACAAAAGCATGCTTAAGGGACAACACACCATTTTAGGCAATGTGTGTTAAGGAGGCAAAAGCTATTCATACCAGAAATGGCTAAACATTTTCAGTAGGTAAACACGTTATGTTCAAAGACAGATTTTGGAGAAGGCAAAAGTCAATCCCAGCTGTAAAGCAGAAACCAGATTTTTAGATAACTAAACCCAAGAAATCACATGTGAACCAAAAAGCAACTTTCTCCAAAAGTTCTTCCACAATTCAAAACAGCCTTTTCAAGGTCAACTTTCATGCATACTAAGCACATAAAATCTGAATTAGAGACAACCTAAGCTACTGAATATCACACATGAAAACGTTCCAGATTAACAGGGATGCATGCTTAGAGTGCTATCCTAAATGAAAACATGTTATGAAATATGAATGATCAACCTGTTTTCCATTGAGATAGATAGGCAATGTCAACATCTTCAACATCTTCATTGATAATCTTTCAACTATTGTGTTTTGTCCATTTGCATGGGATAGCCAACATATGTATGCCTTCAATCTCCCACTTTGGCATTCCTTGACAAAACACAATCCTTCAAAGAGTGCCTGCATCAAAAGATTTAACAAAAACCAACATATGCAGCAAAGAGTATCCAAAACACATAAAATACCAACTAGTTCAGTACTCCCCCTGACTAGTTCACCATGATAGGAACATAAGTACCTATCCCAGTTAGTTCTCCCCATTTTTGTCTAGGAAAGACAAAGGGCCAAACTACCAAGTAAATAAAACCACAGTTATAGTAACATTGTTCAGTGACAGATCACAAAACCAAAAGATGTTCAGAGAAGAAACAGAAACATAAGAGCATAAACCAAAAAGAGTGCAAGAAGTAGAGAGGAAGAAACTTCTAAACAGCATAACCAGACGCATCACCCATGGCATCATCGTCCTCAGCACCGATCTCCCCAAGGTGGATTATGGCACCTGAGTCCGAAGGAGAAGAACCAGCATTGTTGTCTTAAGGAGGGGAGGAGACAGTAGGCTCCTGAGCAGGGACTGAGCCGGCCTGACTGGAGATGAGGATGGATATCTCAGACTTGAATTTCTCGAACTGCTCCACGGTGTGCTCCTTGAGCTCCTTTATTACTGAGGTTACCATTGATTGCACGGCCGCCTTTAAGAACTGCTGATCCATGGACTCTACATACTCATTTGATTGATGTGCATATTTGTTGATTGTGAGAGCATCCATCGGACAGAGTTCTGGACCAAGCACGTCACCTTCCCAAAGAGGAACCCCGGCATCACCGCAAAGCTTAGTGATGAGGCAAGGAAACACCAAGGCCTTGCCAAAGGAACTGCGGTGACTCACACTCGCGGTCCTGAGGGCTTGAAACATAAAGTACTGAGCAGGGATTACTGGTCGAAGAGGGTTGTGACTGAGGTATGCCATCAATACTGCTTGCTTATGGGGAATCTTGCTGGTTTGAGAGGCTGGATGAAATAGAGTCTGAACCAAGAAGCCCAAGGCCTTGAACCATTCAGTCATATACCAGCTGGAGAGAAATGTGCCAAGGACTAGTTCCAGGGGAGGAAAGGAGTACAGTTGAGGAGCTAAATCTTGGATTAAGAGTGAGGTTGAATACTCAGTGTAGCTTTGTAAGACACCATCAACAAATAGAGGGAGAGACAGAGCATGACGTATTCCGGACGGAGAGAAGTTGACTTCGATACCACGTACATTGACACATACTTTTTGCTTGGAGCACAGACGAACTTCAGCAGAGACGGTCTTAGGGAAGTTAGCATAAAACTCTTATACCAAGGGGTACGATTGTACCTAGGTAGGGAGATCAATGCAGTCACCCATCCCAGACGGGAGACCAGAGAGTGCAAAGCAGGATGCAGTGAGGAGAAATCGATAGGTCGTTCAGCAACAATGGGGCGATTCACAGTTTTGTAACCAAAAAGACTATAAGCATCAGAGGAGACAAAATGAGACCTTGGAGGGAGCAAAGGAGAGTCACCCAGACGAGGCTTTAGAGGAGCTTTGGATTTTGGCTTGGTTGCCACAGACTTTCCCTTTGAGGCGAGAGGAGTGGATGCAACCGTTGTCCTATCTTTGGAACGGGTGACCCGTTTACCCGTGGGTTCAGAGGAAGAAGCCGGAGAAGATCCAGAGGAGCAGATGGTGGTCATGTCAGAGCGCTTGCGTTTCCTAGGAGGGACATCTGAGGAGAGATGGTGAGAGGCAGCAACAACAGGGGACACCGATGGAGGAGGTGCAGCAACAGGGGATGCCGGTGGACGAGGAGGAAGATCTGGTTCCACGGTGGCCTGAGGCGGAGATGGTGGTGGAGGAGATACCATTGAAGCGGATGGCACTGACTTGGGCTAGTTCGTTTACTTGCCGGAACCTTTAGGAACTCGTCGGTGGCACTGGTAGGTGGCAGTGACTGCTAGTGGTGCTGGAGGAGGCCCTTTACTAGCAATGGCTGGGCTTGGTGGAGTTTTCCAAGGAGGAGGAGGAAGAAGGAGAATCACTTCTTCAGGGATGAACAGATCAATATTGTCCATGGGAGAGTTTGAAAGCTTGACGGTTTGAGAGGAGAAG
This sequence comes from Geum urbanum, assembly GCA_946800695.1. Classification (NCBI taxonomy): domain Eukaryota; kingdom Viridiplantae; phylum Streptophyta; class Magnoliopsida; order Rosales; family Rosaceae; genus Geum; species Geum urbanum. The sequence continues at coordinate 44,791,401 of OX327003.1, read as the reverse complement.
TTACTCTTCTTGCCGTTTCTAATCCGGACCATTTAGTGAGGATAAATAGGAGAGAAACGGAAGTGAAACAGATCAGAGAGAGAGAGAGAAGGGCAGTGGAATCGAGACCACTTTCCCTTAAAAGACCTAGAACCAAGAGTCTTTTCCACTTAAACACACAATCTCCACTTTCAAATTCCTATTCAGTCAAGTCAGCAATAAAGAGTAACAGTGTCCTATCCCTAGGAAAAGCACACATGCAGCCTAGAAAGATACCTAAAAAACAAATAAAAGACTACCATGCACGTATACCTCTAATATCCACTGGGATATTTGGAACACCCTGAATAATAGAAGGTACCGATGTACCCACCAACACATTGACATCTCCCCCTCACGTGGTGTATAAAGAAAACAGAAAAGGTTTGATTTCAGAAAATTTGTACAACCTGTCAGCATAAACCCTGGGATGGAAACAGTCAGCAAAATCCCAGACATTAGAAAAGTTTGAGCATGACTCACCAAAAATGAGACACCTATTTTTCATATGTCTTGATGGCTCAAATTTTTCACATGAATGTATGACTATAAAGTAACATCAATGCTATGTTCTTAAAAATCAGTCCTTGGAACTATAAAAAGTGTGTGTGTGTGTGTGAAAAGTTTAATCTAAGGGGGTACAAGTTTGGAGCATCAAATGAAATGAGGACATCAAGAGTAACCATGTGACTTTGTCACCACCTTTAGAGAGCTCTGGAATTTCAACATATCAAGGACTTTGTCCCAACTTGGCCTTTGGCCGTTGTCACTTAAGTTTAAGGCATTTTTGCCATCACTTTTAAATTCAGCCAAGAGCTTATCTGAGAAATACGTCCTCATAGATCCATGTAGCAGAGTAGTTATCATCATGCCCTGAACACAATGCTCGAAAGGATAATATGTGTACCAAGGACACTCGGTGGATAACTAGTTTGAACCCATCGAAGGATAGATAACATCTCAGAGATCTCCACTGGTTCCGATTAAGGTACACTCAGCAAAAGAATAGTCCATTCATTTACTTTATTTATTTGACAATAATCACCAGATTTTCACATTTTAGTGCTTCAGTAACTGGTTCAACTCATATAAGTTTTCTAGCTCAAACACAGTACACCACACAAGAGTAACTTTAGAGTGCAAAGATTCTTTCTAATTTCAAGAATGATTTTAGACCACAAGCACTAACATCCTTAAAGGTATAGATGCATATACACAAGTGAAAAATGTAGCAAGTGTCTATCAAGAAACATGAAATAAGGACACAACACTTTAGGTCAAGTTTAGAAATATTTCCAGGGATGCATACACAGACTCGTATCCCAACGTGAGCCAACATTTATTTTCAGAAAATTATTTCATAAAAGAAAGTGCTGAAAAGTAAATTTAGACCAGTGAAGGAGATATTTCAAGTGATGGTGCATACACCAATAGTCTTCCTAAGACTTTCAAATCTCAGATTGTCCAAAGGTTTAGTGAACAAATCAGCCAATTGTTGTTCAGTTGGAATAAATGTCATTTCAAGCTGATTATCTTCAACCAAGTTTCAAATGAAGTGATATCTAATCTCTATATGCTTGGTCCTAGAATGCAACACAGGATTCTTTGAAATATTGATTGCGGAGGTGTTGTCACAGAACAGGGATATCATACCTTGCTCAAATCCGTAGTCGCTTAGCATATGCTTCATCCAAAAGAGTTGGGTATAGCAGCTCCCTACAACAATGTACTCTACTTGGGCAGTGGACAAGGATACGCAATTCTGCTTCTTGTTATGCCACGATACCAAATTGTTTCCAACAAAGAAGCAACCTCCTGAGGTGCTCTTCCTATTCGTGACATCCCCAACCCAATCCGAGTCCGAGTACCTTGCAATCTCAGTGTTAGTATTTGTTGTGTACAGAATTCCAAAGTTACACGTACCTAAGACTTATCGAATGATACGCTTGACAGCCTTCACATGGGATTCCTTGAGGTTGGCTTGATACCGAGCACAAACATCCACACTAAAAGAGATATCGGGTCTGCTGGCTGTGAGGTAGAGTAGACTCCCAATCATGCTTTTATAGAGAGTTTGATCAGCATTGATGCCCTCCAAATCGGCACTAATTTTGCATGAGGTTTCCATTGGGTTTCGGATGGGAGAGGCTCCTTCCATCCCGAACTTCTTTACCAAATCCTTTGCATACTTTTCCTCTGAGATGAACAAACCATCTTTCCTTTGGTGAACTTGTAGTCCAAGGAAAAAGCTCAGCTTACCACAAAAACTCATTTCAAATTCTTGCTTCATTAGAGTGACAAACTCCTCAACAAGTTTTTGAGAAGTGAAACTGAATACCACATCATCTACATAAACAAGCTATAATCATATGATGGGAAACACTTTTAACAAACATGGTTTTGTCAATAGAACCTCGCACATACCCATGATCAATTAAATGTGTAGACAATTTTTCATACCAAGCTCTAGGAGCTTGCTTTAAGCCATAAAGAGTTTTGTCTAATATGTAAACATGATCGGGATAGTTAGAGCTCTGGAATCCCGGAGCTTGTTCCACATAAACTTCTTCTTTCAAAATTCCATTTAAGAAATCACTTTTAACATCCATTTGAAAGAGATCAAATTTTAGAAAGTAAGCAATGGCCAAGAGAAGTCTAACAGATTCAAGCCTAGTTACGGGAGCAAAAGTTTCATCAAAATCTAGACCTTCTATTTAGGAATATCCTTGCACAACCAACCTAGCCTTGTTTCTAGTAATGATTCCCTTTTCGTCCGTCTTGTTTTTGAAAACCCATTTTGTTCCTATTACATTCTTATCCTTAGATCTAGGAACCAAATGCCAAACTTTACTTTTCTCAAATTGATTAAGTTCATCTTGCATAGCTACAATTCAATCCGAGTCTTTCAAAGCATCTTTAATGTTCTTAGGTTCAACATTTGAGACAAAACCATAGCATGCAATTCAATCGATAACTAGCCTATGCACTGTAAGAAAACTTTTGAAAGTAACAAGATTACTTACAAGCATGTTTGACTTACTCCGGGTCTTCCTTGGTTCATCCACCGTGCCTATCACATCCGAGGGAGAGTGATCCTTTTGAACTTGGCGCTTCCCAATGCGATGTGACTTCTGGATAGCAAGAGTCTGATCTATCCTGGCACCCTCAGTATCAGATTCTGTATCAGAGGATACTTCATCAAGTATGGGATTCTGCTTATCAATAGGAGTCTCAGTAGATGTGGGAGACGACTCAGTACTCATATCCTCATCCTGCACATTTCTTGAAGAATGGTTGTGAGAGCACACAAGAGAGTCATTGATAGCCACATTTACCATTTCTATAACTTTGCAAGTTCTTTTATTATAGACACGGTAAGCGTGAATATTCAACACATAACCTAGAAAAACACCTCGATCACACTTAGCATCAAACTTTGTCAAATATTCACGATCTCTATAAATGAAACAAGGACTACCGAAAGCTTTTAAATGTGAAATATTCAGCTTCTTTCCTTTCCAGAGTTCGTACGGTGTTTTACTAGTGCCTGACCTAAAGATCACATGGTTAAGTGTATAACAAGCATTGAAAATTGCTTCGGCCCAAAACATGTGAGGTAAGTCAGCTGAACTAAGCATTACCCTTCCCATCTCAACTAAGACTCTATTCTTTCTTTCTACTATCCCATTTTGTTATGGTGTGATGGGGGCAGAAAACTTATGATGCACACCATTCTCTTCACAATACTCAGCAAACAAAGAATTCTCAAACTCGGTTCCATGATCCGACCTAATTCTTATTATGCGTTTGTTTTCAGAGAGCTTTTCATTTGAAATTCGTTTTGCCAAATCTAAAATCTTCCCAAAAGTTTGATCTTGAGTTTGATCACTTAAGAACATAACCCATATGAATCTAGAGAAGTCATCAACCACCACAAGCACATATTTCTTCTTTGCAATACTTTCAGTTTCAACAGGACCTACTAGATCTAGGTGAAGTAATTCAAGAGTATTAGAAGTTGGTTTAGCATTTAAAACAGGATGAGATGTTCGGGATAACTTACCCATCTTCCAGTCTCCATACATACCTGCTGCCCTCCCGGTCAGTTTGGGCAATCCTCGAACTCCATCCTTCGAATACAGCTTCACCACATCTTGATGATTGAGATGGCACATCCTCCTATGCCATAGATCGAGCAAGCTTTCTTGTGACAATGACCGAAAGCATATTTCTGGTTCCAACCTCTTGTTGGCTCAAACACAATAGCAATGATCCCTAGATCTTTCGCCTTTCATAACGCATCTTCATTTCTCATCAAGAACAGTGCATTGAGACGTGTCAAATGTTACCGTCTCATACTCATCGACAATCTGACTTACGCTCAGCAAGCATACTTCTAATCCTGCTACCAATAGAACATTCTTCAAGCCTGGGAGACCAAGAGTGTCAACCATCCCACTTCCAATGATCTCAGCTTTGGCTCCATCACCAAACATGACATCACCAACTGGGTGAGAATCATCCATGGAGGTGAACCATTTCTGTTTGCCGGTCATGTGCTTCGAGCAGCCGCTGTCCATGTACCAAGAGTCGGACTTTCTGGTAGAAAGGACTTTCTGGTAGAAAGGACTTTCTGTTCATGTACCAACATTACAAATAGCTACGACCTTCCTTGCATCAGTGGGTGAGGACTTGACTATTGAAAAGAAACAAATAACGTCTTCTTATTTCTCCTTGACACCAGGTTCCTTGGGAGAGATGACGCTTCTGGTATCCCTGGTTTCTCAAATAGATTTCCTGACCCAGTTTGAAGTGACTGGCTGTGACGACCCGGAACAGAATCAGTAGTGTTAATCAGCTTAAGCCATGAGGTTACGCGTAATCGTAGATTTCCGATAATTGATTGAATCGCCAGACTTGATCACGACTAAATTATTGGCCGAGAATTTGAGTTGAGCCTCTTCTCGAGAGTTGCTGTATGCGTGATTTCGAGTTCGTGGGCGCATCCGGATCATTATTTGGACGACCGAGAAATATAATATGAATATTTAAAATTTCGGCATATTGTCGAGTTTATCCGTTCGTGTTCGAGTCTATCCGAATCGTGATTGTGATCCGTTTTGGACCATTGATCGACCCGAACCGTAGATGGAATGATTATTGATTTGATTTGCGAGTTTCGCGATTTGTGGTGATTTCGGCATAATCTGTTAATATGGCGGCTTCGTTAGCGACTAAATTATCGGGCGAGAATTTGATTTCGGATCCTTCGTGGAAGTTGTAGAGAATTTAATTTCGAGTTTGTGGGAACTTCCGGAGAATTTTTCCGAGTTACGAGGAATTAGTTGTGAATATTTTTGTTCGTCGAATATTGTCGTATTTATCCGTTTTGGGTTCGATACGCGTACGGTATAAATACAGAAGCGATACCTGCCGAATTGGGAAACTTGCCATAAAGGGAAAGCTGGGTTGACCCGCGTTGACCACGGGTCAAGAATAACCCGTTTGGAGGCCGAATTGGTTCGCCGGAATTGAGGCCGATTCCGGCCATATTTGGGCAAGGCTTCTTCACGAGATTTGTTGGGCTCAAGCACCTCTTCGGATTGGTAGGTGGATCGTCCCGAGGGGTGGCCGAAGGAGAGAGAATCGAATCGGCAAAGTTATGGATTTTCCGGCGAGTTTTGTGGCGTTCGGGTGGCGGCGTGGAGGCCGAGATGGTGGCTCCTCTTTGAGGGGTTTTGTTAGCCTCAATGAGAGGAAGCTATTGCAAGTGGTTTGGGAGGTTGCCGTGGCCGGAGGAGAGAGATCCGTCGATGTGAAATTCCGGTAAGGATTTGGAACTTTGGGTTGATTTTTGGAGGTTTTCCAGTCAAAATTGGCCTTAACTTATAACTGGAAAGTTGTTGAAATTGTCGAGATCTTTAAAACCATGTATGCCATGAATTTTTCTGGGCAGATCTGAAATTCCGGCGACGGTGGCAGCGGTGACGGCGACGACTTTTTGCCCGACGTGGTTTTCGACGATTTACATGTCATTTCACTCGGAATCGCGCCCCGATCGTAGTGGTGAGGTTTGTTTTTCGATTTGAGCATCGGAAATTATAGCGAGGTTTTGAGGTGTGATTATTGGATTTTCGACAATTCGTCGTTATTGAATTATATGTTTCCGGGAACGGTTGTTTCTCGTGATTTGATTTGGGGATCCGAGTTATGATTTTGAGAAATGAATTTTTATGATTATTCAGGGGTTCGTGATCGTCCGTTTGGCGAGAGATTTTCCGTCGGATCACGGGATTAACGCGAACTGCGTTACGCTCACCTGTGAGTGGACATTTCTTTTCACGGATTGATTGCGAGTCTTTTATATACGTTTTACGAACTTGAGCATGCAGTATGATCATGATTTTTATGAGCATGTGTTTTACAATTATGCATATACGAATATACGTATATGAATATACATACATATACATATATTATGATTTATGCATGTGCATGGAAAGGATTTATGATTTGGTTTACATAGAGTACAGTCTCAGTTATCAGGGTTGTATCGATACACATTGGCTTCTCGGCTGATCCCCGAGTACGCTCCGGGGGGGGGGGGGGGGGGACAGATATCCTGACCCGAGGCCTTTCTGGCTTGGAATCACGTGTGGGTCTGGGATCCCGTGATTCAGACTGTACTAGCGCGAGTGAGTCCATGAGAGACCTCGCGGTATTTATGAGGCATGCTCTGTATGCATGAGCAGTTAGAGTCTCCCTCATGTATCATATGATTTTTATGCATTTAGACTCGCATATGTTTTTATAACATATATTATTTGGCGAAAGACATTTATTTTTGTCCACTCACTCTAACAGTTTATATGTCTTTCCCCTGGGCTTTTCGGTTTCCGTGCCCAGTTTGCAGTTCAAATTCTGGTGTCGCACGTCGTGGTCGGAGGCATAGTATTCGAGCGATGTTTCTTTTATGGTAGGTTCTTAGTTTGGCGTACTATTTGTATATCTATACTAGAAGTCGCTCTGAGTATTCTGATGTATATTTTTATACGATTTTTCCCGGATTTCGGTAAAGTATAGTTATATTTATTACTTTTCATTACTGTTGATATATTGAGAAATCCGGATGGGATTGGTGCCCACGGTTTGGCTTTTGTGGCATGGGTTGAAGTGTATTTTCTGGGTGCAGGTAAAGGCAATTCCGCGTTAGTAGCGTTACTCTGCCGAAATTTTTATGGTTTTTGTTTGTTCACGTTTTCAGAAGGTGTTTGATTCCGGTTTAGGAAACTAAATTGGGGTTGGGTCTTTTCACTGGCTTGTTCTTCTGTTTCAGGATGGCAAGGGACTGTGTAATCCTAGTCAGTTCGTCGAGTGATTTCTGAAAGTGGATTAGCAAATCATTGTTCTATGGAATCTTTGCCGGTACACACTACAACATTTTTGCCCATTACCGGCGAGATCACCGGAGACAAGGCCGGCGACAGGAAAAGTCGCCGGTAATGTTCAACATTACCGGCGACTTAGCCCGTCGCCGGTAATGTCGCCGGAATCTCGCCGGTAATGTTGCAAAACATTACCGGCGACTCCAACCGTCGCCGGCAATGTCTAGGGAGACATTTCCGGCGATTTTCCGGCGGGAATTTCGCCGGAAATGTCTCCCTAGACATTGCCGGCGACGGTTGGAGTCGCCGGTAATGTTTTGCAACATTACCGGCGAGATTCCGGCGTAAAGTCGCCGGTAATGTCTTCATTTTCGGCGACTTACTCCGTCGCCGACAATGTGTCTTATATTAGATGCCGGATCGGGCAGCTCGATCATTCAATCATTTTGAGCGAAAAAAATCCAGAGAAATCGAAAGAAGGAAAACGTACGCTCTGAAATCGATCATTCGGTATATTGTCAAAATTAAGGCGGGCGTCGAAAACTCGATCACTCGGGAAGCTATATATATAGGTACGTAGGTGTATATATACGTATATGTGGTATATATATATGTGTGTGTGTGTGTTGATCAAATCCAATCCGTGAGATATATATATATATATATATATATATGAAATGTTGTTGATGTACGGTCACCGAAACGAGAAAACAGCTTGTAGTTAATCTTGTGTCTGAATCAATGACTGGTATTATCGTATTGTTATCGGAGCCAGGCTTAACAGAGCCTCCTCCTATATACCCAGTCAAATACGTTTTGAATTGAAAAAAGGAGAATACTATCATCGAGTACTGAATCGAATTCAGAGATTAGATCGATATATATACATATGCATGCATGTGTTGATTTAATTAGAGTTGAATTGAGAGATCACGTCGATTATTAGTAGTGAATGTGTGTATATATATATAATTAATACGTAAAATTGTTAGAATTTTCAGGATGGACAAGAGTTGGATGAGCCTCGAAAGATGGGATGTCAGATATCACGAGGGAATTAGGAGTTTTATGGATTTTGTGAAGGCTAATTGTGGAGACACTACACTTCATTATTGCCCGTGTAAAGAATGTAAGTGTTTAAGCGATCGATTTCGATTTCCCATTGATAAAGTCCAGAGGCACCTGAGTAAATACGGGTTTTGGGATAAGTACACTTGTTGGATTTATCACGGTGAAACATCGGTAGCGGGTCCGCATGATCATGGACAATTTGGTGAGAGGGCCAGTCCACGCTATGATTATGGAGATTTTGCTGAGAGGGGCAGTTCATCCTATGATCCAACATCGATGTTAATCAATGATATGTTTCCTCATGAGAGCGGTGTATTTGCTGATGAAGCACCAAATGTCCCTCCCGTCGTTGAGGGTTTCCCCCATATCGAGCCAGTCGAACCATTACCTGGAGGTCATGCCAACACAAGCGGTATGGACAAGTACAACAACCTGATTGCATTGCAACAGACTCCGTTGTACGACGGTTGTAGTAAGACTGTTCTTGAAAGTCTGATGGGAGTGATGCAGCTAAAAATGGAGAACAAAATGTCTGTCAAAGCTGTTGATTCTTGGTTGAAGTGGACTGCTTCGCTACTGCCACCCGGTCATCGTCTTCCTACCACTCATCATAAGGTGCGACATATCCTGAAAGATCTTGGGCTTTCCTACATCAAAATCCATGCATGCAGATATGATTGTATTCTCTTCTGGGGAAAAGATCTCGAAGACCTTGAAGCCTGCCCGGTATGTTTTACAGAAAGGTATAAGTTGACTCCTGCAGGCAACAAGAAAGCTGTGAAGATACTTCGATATTTCCTGCTTATTGATAGGCTGGAGCGGTTGTTCATGTGTGCTTTCACGGCCGAGGCAATGAGATGGTGGGCTGAGAGGAACTTGCCTGACGATGACACCCTTATACACCCTTCCGACGGAGAGGCTTGGAAGCACATGGTCAGGGAGTTTGATCATTTTGCAGCAGAGGTCCGAAATGTTTGGCTAGGGCTCTCATCTGACGGATTCAACCCTTTTGGCAACATGTGTCTTCAATACAGTATATGGCCAGTTATTTTGGTACCGTACAACCTTCCACCATGGATGTGCATGAAGAAGGAATACAATATGCTCACTCTGTTAATTCCGGGCCCGGGTTATCCAGGAAAGTGTCTCGATGTGTATTTGAGGCCTTTGATTGAGGAGCTTAAGTACCTGAGTGAGTGTGGCCACCCCACTTACGATAGGTTCAAAAAGGAGATGTTCCAGATGTATGCCATGCTTGTTGGCCCCATCAGTGATTTTCCTGCCCGCGGTATGTTGTCGGGCAACGTTACCAGGGGTTACAGGGCTTGTTCAGAGTGCATGACGGTTGATTGTTGCAGTCCTCATTGCAGTAAAATTGTCTCGATGCGTCACCGTTGTTGGCTTCCATATGATCACCCATTTAGGCAGGATCCAGACGCGTTTGATGGGACTGTTGAAACTGGTGTGGCACCCAGGCGAAGGACAGGGGACGAAATTTTGGAAGTGTTGAATGAATACGATTTTGGCCAGCTGAGCAATCATCCTGACATAGTGGCGTCAATTCCAGAAAAGCCCGAAAGGTATAAGTTTTGGACACACAAGAGCATATTCTGGGAACTCTCCTACTGGCCCAGGTTGCCTATCAGACATTACCTAGATGTCATGCACATAGAGAAGAATGTGTGCGAAAGTGTGGTGGGCACAGTTCTTAACTTGGAGGGGAAAACAAAAGACATCCCTAAGGCACGCATTGATCTTAAAGCAATGGGTGTGCGGAAACATTTGTGGTTAAGAGATGGTAAGAGAAAAATGCCGCAAGCTCCGTACACCGTAAAGCCGAAGCATAAGCATGAAATTTTTCGGTGGCTGAGTAATGTCAGGTATATATTCTTATGGCTATGTATGAATTTGTCCTTAAGTTTTTAGCGGAGTATATATGGTTATATGCAAGAAATATAATTGGTCCATATATATGGCTTCATCTATATATATATGCAGGTATCCTTATGGCTATGCAGGAAATATAAGCAGGTGTGTTAACTTCCGGGACAATAAGATGTACGGATTAAAGAGTCATGACTGCCATGTACTGCTTCAACGCCTTTTCCCTATTTTCATTCGAGGGTACATGCCCAAAGAGGTGGTGGAGCCGTTGGTGGCCTTGTCAAGATTCTTTCAGAAGTTATGCACCAGGGAAGTTAAAAAAGCAGACTTGAGGGAGATGCAAGATGACATCATTTTTATCATGTGCAAGCTTGAGAGGATATTTCCCCCAAATTTTTTCGACATAATGCCGCACCTGATGATCCATCTTCCCGAACAATTGTTGCTTACCGGTCCCGTACACTACACTTGGATGTATCTCATGGAAAGGTACAAATGATTCATAAATTTGGTTTGCCTATGGTTTTTATATGTAATGACTTCTGGTTAAGTAAGTTAACATGTACTTGTTAACTTCTAGACAATTGGGAGCCTACAAGGACTATGTGAAGAATAAATATGCACCTGAAGGGTGTATCGCTGAAGCATATCTTGCGCACGAGTGTGTAACGTACACCAAAGTGTACCTCGAAAATGTAGAGGACCCCCAACAACATATGCCGATAGATGAACCCCAGTTCAACCTTTCTATCATCTCCAGTGACGTGGTAGTACAGGGAAGCTTGCCAAAGTCGTACAAGTTGGATGGAAATGAGGTAGCCATTGCCCATTGGTCGGTACTGATTAACTGTCAAGAAGTACAATATTGGAAAAACTATCATCTTCACTGCCCTGCTATTGCCGGAAATGTTGATTACCACAACAAGACGTTTGCAAACTACTTTGGTCAATGGGTAAGTATATGTGTAAATGTCTATTTTTATATATATATATCCTTACATAGCATGTATGTATGTACGTGCTTTTGTGGTTTCAAGATGACATAATTTCTTCTGTACGTATTAATATATGGACGTTTTCAGATGAACCATGTAGCAGATGATGGTTGCCCAGAGTGGTCAAACGAATTGAGGGTCCTGGCGATGAAACCGATTACTTCAAAAGTTTACTCGATGTGTCAGGTCAATGGCGTGAAATTTATATGTGAAAATCGAGACGACCGACTGAAAACACAGAATTGTGGGGTGATGGTCCATGGTGGGCAGGATGGCGTTGACTATTACGGTGTCCTTCATTCAGTTGTTGAACTAATTTATAGGAACCGCATGAAAGTGCACTTGTTCAAGTGTAGATGGTTTGATACTAGCCCGGAGAACACAAGGACCGATCAGTACGGAACATTTTCGGTGAATACTGCTACTACCTGGTATGAAGATGACCCTTTCGTTCTTGCCTCATCAGTAAAACAAGTGTTTTACCTGGACGATCTTCTTAACAAAGTCCCGTGGAAGGTGGTTAACCATGTTGCTCATAGAAACATATACAGTGCTGCCACACTTGGTGATACCGCAGATGATGAGGAAGTTACTGCATACCAAGAGCCGAACGCTTTTGACATTCCGGAATCATCTACGATTCGCCTTAATAATGTGAGATCTGGGAGTGTGGTTCGAATTACTGGAGCAGAACTTCTCGATGTTAATCCATATGAAGTTGACGCTGATTCAGATGACGAGGAGCGGCACATATTGCCAGAGGTTACCTATGAAACCGAGTCAGACTCAAGTGATGAAGATGATTACGATTATCATCCTTAGTACGTTGGAAATTGTAGTCGGAAATTGTAGTGGGAAATCGTACGTAGCCGGAAAATGTAGTCGAAATTGTAGTCGGAAATTGTAGTCGTTAATCGTACGTATACGGAAATTGATAATCGAAATTTTAGTCGGAAAATGTAGCCGGAAATCGTAGACGGAAATTGTAGTCGTTAATCATAGACGGAAATTGATAATGGAAATTGTAGTCGGAAAATGTGCATAGCTGGAAATGGTACGTACGTATACGGAAAATGTAGTCGTTAATCGTACGTATACGAAAATTGATAATCGAAAATGTAGTCGGAAAATGTAGTCGTTAATCGTACGTATACGGAAATTGATAATCGAAATTTTAGTCGGAAAATGTAGCCGGAAATCGTAGACGGAAATTGTAGTCGTTAATCGTACGTATACGGAAATCGTAGTCGTTAATCATACGTATACGGAAATCGTAGTCGTTAATCGTAGTCGTTAATCGTACGTATACGGAAAATGTAGTCGTTAATCGTACGTATACGGAAAATGTAGTCGTTAATCGTACGTATACGGAAATCATTAATCGAAAATGTAGACGGAAAATGTAGTCATTAATCGTACGGATACGGAAATTGATAATCGAAATTGTAGTCGGAAAATGTAGCCGGAAATCGTAGACGGAAAATGTTGTCGGATATTCTTCGGGAAATAATGACATTACCAACGAGTTGAAGTCGTTGGTAATGACATTACCAACGAGTTATAAGCAACTCGTTGGTAATGCTTATAACTCGTTGGTAATGACATTACCCACGAGTTAACTCGTCGTTGGTAATGTCATTACCCACGAGTTGCTTATAACTCGTTGGTAATGTCATTACCAACGACTTGAAGTCGTTGGTAATGACATTACCAACGAGTTATAAGCAACTCGCCGGTAATGTTTTCTGGTTTCCCCCATATCGAGCCCGAGCCTTTCATTTCTCCTCCTCTCCCTCTCCTCCTCCTCTCCCTCTCCTCTCCCTCTCCTCCTCCCAAATCGGTCCGGTGAGTGTATGTGCTCCTCCTCCTCCTCTCCCACTCCTCCTCCTTATCCTCTACTCCTCCTCTCCCTCTCCTCCTCTCCACCGATCCCCTCTCCTCTCCTCCTCCGAAAATCTCCTCCTCCCCTCCTCCCCTCCTCCCCTCCTCTCCTCCCCTCACCATTGTAGGTGGAAATTCATGGCAGGTCTGATCCTCTCTCTCTCCCTCTCTCTCTCTCTCTCAATTTTTAATTATTTTTTTGCATGTGCATGTGTATGTGTATGTGTATGTGTATGTGTATGTGTATGTGTATGTGTATGTGTATGTGTATGTGTATGTGTATGTGTATGTGTATGTGCATGTGTATGTGTATGTGTATGTGTAAATTAATTAGGGTGCTAAGTTGGAAATTAGGGTGATAAGTTCTAAATTAGCATGTATGTATATATGTGATGTATATATATATTTAGGTATGTGAATATGAAGTGATGTATATATATATGTGAAAATTATGTATAAATGTGGTTTGGATGAATATGTGATGTATATATATGTGGAAATTAAACCTAATTAAGATGCATGATATATATATATGTGTGAAAAATGTGGAAAATTAATTAGGGTTTGTGATTTGGATGAATATGTGATGGATAAATTTAATTAAGATGCATGATGTATATATATATACACATCGAATATGTATAGTCGTTAATTTAGGTGATATAGTTGTTAATTAATCGTATAAATGAAGGTGAAAATCGGGATCGGGACGGTTTAGAACCAGAACGGTTTTAAACCGGAACGGTTTGGAACCGGAACGGTTTGGAACCGGAACGGTTTGGAACCGGAACTTATTGTAACTGGAACCGTTATGTTAGAAACGGTTCCGGTTACAAACAGTTCCGGTTTCAAACGGTTCCGGTTCCAAACCGTTCCGGTTCCGATTTGTTATAGAACCGAAACGGTTTGGAACCGGAACTTATTGTAACTGGAACCGTTCCAAAACAAACGGTTCCCTGTCCAAACAGTTCCGGTTTCAAACGGTTCCGGTTCCACACCGTTCCGGTTCCGATTTGTTATTGAACCGAAACGGTTTGGAACCGGAACGGTTTGGAACCGGAACGGTTTGGAACCGGAACGGTTTGGAACCGGAACTGTTTGTAACCGGAACCGTTATGTTAGAAACGGTTCCGGTTTCAAACGGTTCCGGTTCCAAACCGTTCCGGTTCCGATTTGTTATAGAACCGAAACGGTTTGGAACCGGAACTTATTGTAACTGGAACCGTTATGTTACAAACGGTTCCGGTTCCAAACAGTTCCGGTTTTAAACGGTTCCGGTTCCAAACCGTTCCGGTTCCGATTTGTTATAGAACCGAAACGGTGTGGAACCGGAACTGTTTGTAACCGGAACCGTTATTTTAGAAACGGTTCCGGTTTCAAACCGTTCCGGTTTCAAACGGTTCTGGTTCCAAACCGTTCCGGTTCCGATTTGTTATAGAACCGAAACGGTTTGGAACCGGAACTTATTGTAACTGGAACCGTTATGTTACAAACGGTTCCGGTTCCAAACAGTTCCGGTTCCACACCGTTCCGGTTCCGATTTGTTATTGAACCGAATCCATGACTATTACGATGTCCAGGAGGTTTTGCGGCTAATTGGCTTCGGAGAGGTTCCCGAAATAGTGGAGGGAACAGTAGTCAAGCTTCCTCCTCGCCCGCAGTTAGCAACACGCCCAGTGGGCCAATGATGACTGCTCGCACGAGAGCCTTGCTAGAGGCGCGAGCTGAGGAGGAAGCTGCACGATCAAGAGCCGTGGAACCGGAATTCGAGGCTCGAGCCTCAGTCTCTAGACGCTCAATCAGCAGACGTCCCTCCAGTGGCAGAGCCTCAGACGAGCGACAGTCAACGGGGGCATCAGAAACTCCCTCAATCCGAATGCCCCATATTCGGATGGTGCCTACTCCCGTTTCACGAGAATCATCTGAGGCACATGGTGGTGCTGGCGCCTCATCGTCCAGGCCTCGTCTATCTCCGCCGTCCGGTCTCTTCCTACCCGACGAGATTCCTGTCATCCCTGAATTCGATGATAGGGGGATGCCTGTTTATATTGAAGGACGGCCGGATTTCCTGACCGTGGAGGAAGCGTATAACTTCCTCCCGTTCGACCCCGTGTATCTTTGGAGTGTGAGGTGCACCAACCAACAAACGGACGATGCAGGTAAATTTTATTTAACATCAGATTGATTACTTAATTATTACTTAAGACTTGCGATTGGTTCAATTAATGATATCAATTTGTTGACATTGTTTTATTAGGCAATTTCGTTAATGGGACTGGAAAACGGAAAGGGGCTAGATGCACCTGCACCGGGAAGAGACTTGAGCAGGCCACCGGCGGAAGGAAAACGCCCATAAGGGCCAATGAGGATGGCGAGGTGATCGAGGCATTCGACACCACGCGCAAATATGTCAGCATGGCCGGTGCGATCGTGCGGGACAAGGTCCCAATGCTTTGGCCAGATTGGGAATCTGTGCCTATCTACGTGAAGATGCAAGTGCATAATGCACTCAGTGTGAGTAAAATCGTATTTTCATTACGTAAATTTTACATTTATTAATTAAGTCCACTTAAATATATAATTTTACCTTTTATATATTCATATTGCAGGTGTGGTTTGACGTGGATGAAGCTCTTATTCACACGTGGGTAGAGCGTCAACTACATAATCGGTGATGTGCTTCGACTTATTTGAATATATATCGAGTTAGATTTTTGTTTATCAACTGTTTTAATATCTCTAACTTTTTTTCCTTGTTTTAATATAAGTATAAAGAGTGGAAGAACGAGCTTTCTTCCCATTACACTGTATACAAGGAGCTAGGCCGAGGTTCTACCCTTAGCGAATTCCGGTTTAGGGAGTACGAGTGGCTGTGGCTGATAGCCCACTTCGAGCACCCCAAAGCTCAGGTATGCATCCTTAATATATCTTACAAGCCTAATGTATCGTATCAGATTGAAATAGTGTGAGATCTAATTTTTTTCCATATGTTTATCAAACAAGGCGATTTCGAAGACGAACCGGGCGAATAGATTGAAAAACACCAGGGCCCATCATGCAGGTTCACTCAACTACATGGGTTGGTCGACTAAGGCGCAGCAACAACAAGAAGTGAACCCCTTGGTGTATATTCATCAGAAGTTCTATCCGCAGTGCCCTGACGAAGCGGTAAGTCTTTCGCCTCTCCATGTGTTAATAAAACTATTTTTCGATATTAATAGATGTTGTTAGTTAATACGTTGTTCATTTTCGCTTTTCAATTAGGCGAGAGTGGAGGAGGCGACCGCAGAAGTGACCATGAGTATAGCTCGGACTAACCATCCTGACTGCTCCGAGGAAGAAGTCACCCAGTATGCCTCTCAGATCGATCCGCTTGATCCCCCGATAGCGGCTCAGATCATGGCAAAAGCGTGCGGGACTGGAAAGAATACCTACTACTGTAGGGGAATGGGCTCGGCGGGCGAAGGAGTATTGAAAACCACGTCACAATACTCTACCGGGTCAAGAAGTTCAAATTCTAGTCGTAACCTCGCATCGGAGCTTCAGAGGACGCAGAGAGAGTTGGAGGAGCAAAAGAGGCAGATGGCCGAGTACCAAATGCAGCAGACACAGGTGCAGGCTCAGATGTACACATGGATGCGGACGATGTACGAGGCTCACACTACCGGACAACCGTTCCCCACACCTCCACCGGTCCCGGTCCCTCCGTTCCCTAGCTATCCACCACCACCACCGCACCAGTCAACGCCAGAGCAAGACCAAGGAAGCCACCGGAATTCAAATGAGTCCATGGATTACTTCGACCCTGACCCGCAAGTTCCTCGACCCTGACCTGTAGTTGTAGTTAATTTTCGTATCGTCGTTGCTATTTGTACTGTACGTTGGACATTTATGTGTACTGTTGAACTTGTATGATTGTGCGGTTTATGTCTTTCAATGCAGGTTCTGGAATTGGGCCCAATCCAGAACCGCGTTTTTTTTTCAAAATTTTTTCAGACATTGCCGGCGACATGGACCTTAGTCGCCGGCAATGTCACAAATTCCGGCCACGGCGGCGGAAGCATTGCCGGCGACGCCGGCGATGCCGTTTCCCGTCGCCTGCAATGTTAACACCGGCGGGAGATTTCCGGCGACGTCATTGCAGGCGACTCGTCGCCGGGAATGACATTTCCGGCGAAAAAAAAAGACAAGGCCGGCGACCTCCCGTCGCCGGTAATGTCTCCTTTTCTTGTAGTGACAGTGCCCCTTCTTAACTTGTAACAGAACCTTCGAATGTGTCCACTGTTCCCACAGTGAAAGCATCTTGAGTTTGGAAACCTTGGAAGCTTCATGAGCACTGATCTCTGGTTGAGGTAGAGGCTTTCCCAACACAGAACTGGTGCTCTTTACAAATGTAGTCTTCCCTGAGCCTTTGGGTTTTCCATCATCCTCAAACCCCAAACCCTTCTTGCTACAATCTAGTTTTCCAATCCCACAGATTTGGGATAGCTTCTCCGAGCCAATGGAGAATTTTGCAAACTGGTTCTTGACGTCCAGCAGAGATTCTTCAAGTTCTAATTTTTCAGCAGTAAGAACCTTTATCGTGGAAGATTGACGATCCAACTCTCCTTTAAGGAAGTTCAATTGTTCTTCTAGTTGAGTTTTGGTAGAGCTCCATTCAGCTTTCCGGGATATGTATTTTTCTTGTAGCCTAGAATGTGTCTCCTTACTCAATGATAGTTCATTAGTTAGAACTTCATTTTTAGCAAGTATAGACTTAGATGCTTTACACAACCGTACATACATATCATGACCTTCATCATCCGAATCCTTGTCTTCAAGAGACTCATCTAATGTGACTTGGGTGATAAAAGCAACTTTCTCATCTTCTTCTAATTCGGATTCAGAATTTTGATTTGAATCATTATCACTCCAAGTTGCTTTTAGTACTTTGAGAGATTTATTTTTTCTATTAGCACAGTCAATAGCCTTGTGTCCCACTCCATTACACTCAAAGCATTTATTGTCCATTCTTGGGATAGAAGAGGACATGGTATCCCAATCTCTACGTGAATCCTTGTTTCTAAAAAACTTAGAGCTAGATCCTTTAGAGAAATTCCGGTTAGAATTGAAAGGTTTCCTTTTTGAGTTCCTTAAGAATTTTTCAAATTGTTTGGTTAAGAAGGCAAGCTCATCATTACTATCATCTTCATTTTCAAGAACCTTTTCATCTTCAATTTTAACCGAACTTAGAGCAACAGATTTTTCATTCATAGGCTTTTTCTTGAGTGTCTCATAAGTTTTCAAATTGCCAACTAGTTCTTCTAGAGGATAAGTGTCTAGATCATGAGCCTCATCAATAGCATTCATTTTTGAGTTAAAGAAGGGAGGTAAAGCACTCAATAATTTCCTAACAATTTTTTTTTGATTCTATGACTTCGCCTAAACTACGACATTGATTTGTTATATTAAGTACACGGCTATAGAAATCATCAATAGACTCTTTTTCACTCATGATTAAACCTTCAAATTCATAAATAAGACGTTGAAGTTTTTGTTGTTTAACTCGAGAGTTACCTTCATGAGTGTTGATGAGCACATGTCATGCCTCCTTAGCAGTAGAGCAATGAATAATCCTTTGACGCTCTTCTTCGGATACGGCATTGAAGAGACAACTTAGAGCTTTGATGTTTGCTCTAGCTAAATCATTGTCAACTTTTTCCCATTCGGACCTTGGCTTTGAAATTTTCTCATTAGAACCATCGTCGTTTGGTTTTGTGGGATTTGTCCAGCCTTACTCCACAACTTGCCACAACATACCATCATCTTGGTAGGAGAGGAAGGAACTCATCATGATTTTTTATTGTGAAAAATCATGTCCATCGAAAAAGGGAGAAACATTTATGGATAAGCCTTTTTCACGTTCCATTTCTGGCCCCTCAGAAGATCTCACTAGCAAAGGCTAGTGGCCGCTCTGATATCACTTAAAGGTCCTAGAGGGGGGGGGGGTGAATAGGCCTTTTATAACTTTTTCGCTTAAACTGTACTCGGGGATAGCATAATTACAACATATCCCGAATTACAAGATACGAGTGTTTGAACTGTAAAAGCAGTAAGTAAAGAATAACGCGAGAACATTTTTGTTAATGCAGAAACCCTACAACCAGGGTTAAAATTGCGTGCCCCTAACTCTTGAGGAACAAACCTTTCCACTATCAAGTAACACACATAATTACAAGACTCTTGTACTCTGGGGATACATAGCCTGTATGCTATCCTAACTAGTCTGACTACCAGTTCTAAACAGAGCTACACTACTTGACTCATGTGTTTACACCTTGAAAAGTATCTAGAAGCATCAACTCAGATCTTAACTATTTGTAAGTTAAATCTTCTTGATCTACTTCTTCGGCTTGAGCATCTCCAAACCTATCTCAATGGAATGCACTTATGCAATGATGCATATGGGTTTTGAAAACAGTTTTTATGATTGAGAATCCATGACTTATATGCACAGCAAAGAGCAAGTAAATACACAGAAGGGGAAGAGAAGAGAAGAAAGAAAACTACACAACTTTGTGCTCTCAAAGAATCACCCAAAAATAATATCACTCAACCAAGGAGTCAAAACTGCCTTGGAATCCTTTATATAGACAGAACAGCCTAGTTGCTTATGATAGCAAAGAGAACATGCTGGACAGCCCAGAAACCAGCCTATAGCAGACCTACCCAACAGTTATCAGTTTGAAAGACAAAAGCATGCTTAAGGGACAACACACAAAGTCAACTCTATGGTTTCCATTTTAGGCAAAGTATGTTAAGGAGGCAAAAGCTATTCATACCAGAAATGGCTAAACATTTTCAGCAGGTAAACATGTTATGTTCAAAGACAGATTTTGGAGAAGGCAAAAGTCAATCCCAGCTGTAAAGCAGAAACCAGATTTCTAGATAACTAAACCCAAGAAATCACATGTGAACCAAAAAGCAACTTTCTCCAAAAGTTCTTCCATAATTCAAAACAGCTTTTTTAAGGTCAACTTTCATGCATACTAAGCACATAAATTCTGAATTAGAGACAACCTAAGCTGCTGAATATCACACATGAAAACGTTCCAGATTAACAGGGATGCATGTTTAGAGTGCTATCCTAAATGAAAACATGTTATGCAATATGAATGATCAACCTATTTTCCATTGAGATATATAGGCAATGTCAACATCTTCAACATCTTCATTGATGATCCTTCAACTATTGTGTTTTGTCCATTTGCAAGGGATAGCCAACATATGTATGCCTTCAAATTTTTTTTGATGATTACTGCATGTCAATTGGGATTGAAATTGAACATCCCGTCCCTCATGTTCATTCACAGTACGGTTTAGCAAAGCCACAAATCAAGCGGTTACAGTTTGTGGTCAGAGCAATGGTAATGCATACAAATTTGTTGGTATCTGCTTAGGGATATGCAATATTACATGCAGCAATACTTATTCTCTTAAGACCCATAGCGCGCCAACCATTCAGTGTGTACCAGTTGGTAACTGGGTATAAGCCTGATATTTCACATCTACGCATATTTGGTTATGCGGTATATGTGCCTATAAATCCTCCACAATGTATTAAAATGGGTCCTCAACGTCGTTAGGAATTTATGTTGGTTATGAATCTCTAACAATTGTTCATTACTTAGAACCTTTGACATCAGATCTCTTACTGGAAGATTTGTAGATTGTCACTTTGATGAAATATATTTCTCGACATTAAGGGGAGATATGTATGCCTCCATTCTAGTTGAACATCAGGAATTGACGTGGTATACTCTCACTATATTTAAAGAACATCCACGTACATCTCAAAGTGAGATTGAACTTTGACGTATCCTTGATATTTAGAAGGTAGCAAACTCGATGTCTGACTTACTTATATGGCCAAAGTGACGAGATTGGATATACCCGTTGTGAACATTCCTACAAGGTTGGATGTCCCCAATAAGGCACAAATAAACTCCACTCCCGGGCAAAGAAACATCCCTCAATGTGGAGGGAGTAGCATCGACCTCATATCCCACCAAAAAGAGGGGGAGACGAAGAAAATTCACATATGAGCTGCCGGTGAAAAAGCTGGCCATCCATGCATAGAATGATCCTATCATCATCAACATTGTGAATCCAATCATAAGATTGTTCTCGACTATATTTATATCTTAGAATCACAAATGAAATCTCTAGAGGACGCTTTATACCCATATGTCATGTCAGAGAACAATGAAATCTCTCTAAAATACAATGATGCGCGCATTGTTATGGATAGATCATCCAATGTAGTTGATGATGCTTTTGCTTATTCCATCGCTCAGGAGATTATTGATGACGATAAAGTGGAACCTCGCTCGGTTGCTGAATGCAAGCGGGGAGCAAATTGGCCGAAATGGAAAGAAGCAATGCAGGCTAAAATAAACTCTGTGAAGAAAAGACAAGTTTTTGGTCCGATAGTGTTATGCACACCGAATGTGAAGCCGGTAGGATATAAAAGAGTTTTTGTTTGGAAGTGTAATGAGAAGAATAAAGTCATACAATATAAAATTAGACTTGTGACGCAAGGATTCTCTCAATGCCCTGGTGTTGATTATGTGGAGACATACTATCTAGTCATGGACATCATGACTATCTGCTACTTTGTTAGTTTGGTAGTGTCCGAAAAAAGAGCATGCAGCTAATGGATGTGGTTACAAAATATCTCTATGGAAACTTTGATTCAGAGATATACATGAGAGTGCCGAAAGACGTTGTCATACCCAATTCAAGTAACTCCAAACCACATAGTGCTTATGTGATTAGATTGAGACGTTCACTATATGGATTGAAATAATCTGGTAGGATGTGGTACACACTTCTAAGTGACTACTTGATTGGGAAGGGATACAAGAACGATGTTTTGTGCTCATGCGTGTTCATTAAGAGAACAAGTTTAGGAATTGTAATTGTAGCGATCTATGTTGATGATATGAATATCATTGGGTCTCTAGATAAAATCAATGAGACAGTTGGCTACTTGAAATCTAAGTTTGAGATGAAAGACATTGGTAGGACTCAATTTTGTCTTGGTTTAGAGCAAGAACATCAAGTTGGTGAAACACTTATTCACCAGTCTGCTTATGTCCAAAAGTTTCTCAGGCGATTTAACATGGACAAAGCATACTGTCTTAGCACACCAATGGTTATTCGCAGTCTAGAACCCAATAAGGATCTGTATCGTCCGAAAGATGATGAAGAAGAATATTTGAGAGCTGAGATACCATACCTTAGTACTATTGGAGCTTTGTATGTTGTAACTAGCTTAATGCACTCGTTCAGACATTGCATTCTCTGTGAACTTGTTAGCTCGGTTTAGTTCTGGGCTTACGCAACGTTATTGGAATGGTGTAAAGCACATCTTCAGGTACTTGAATGGTTCTATTGACTTGGACTTATTCTTTCCCTACAAAGAAAACAGAGAGAAACTTGAAATTCCTGAAAAACGGATGGTTGTGTAGCAACATTCAGATTATGAGATTTTTGACCCATTTAGTGGATCTCTCGACCCTTCAAATGGTAGCCCTTAGATCGATCAGAACATGTCTCTCGACCCACCGAGAGAAACCTTTGTCCCACTGAAGAATGTTCCGGCTGCAAGCACTGTACCTCAATTCAGTGCGATCTCCTACTCAGAGGTACCATGTGATGTCTTGGTTGGTTTTGCTGATGCTAGGTATCTCTCTGACCCACATAAAGAACGTTCTCAAATAAGTTATGTATTCACCATAGGGAACACAATGATTTCTTAGAGATTAACAAAGAAGACACTTGTTGCTACTTCCTCGAATCATTCTGAAATTATTTCTTTGCATGAAGCGGTTAAAGAGTATGTCTGGCTTATGTCAGTTGTACACCACATTCGAACGTCTAGTAGATTACCATTTACTCCGACAACACCAACTTGCATATTTGAGGACAGTGCGACTTGCATTGAACGAATGAAGTTAAGATACATCAAGGGTGATCATACAAAATATATTTCACTGAAGTACTTTTTCAAACAGCAACAACAATAGTTACTGAATATCCATGTGAGCCAAATTGGTTCGACGGATAATGTTGTAGACTTGTTCATCAAGTCTTTACTAAAATCTACATTTGTGAAGCATACGAGACTCATTGGAATTAGAAGATTATCTGAATTCTGATATTGAGTTCCTGATCAGGGGGAGTCTACATCACATGTGGTTGCCTTTGTAATTGATATGTTGTACTCTTTTTCCTTTAAACCAAGTTTTTGTTTTACCCATGAGGTTTTTGTTTACAAACGTCATCTGCAAAGAAGAAGAGATAGAAGATGTCAAACTTCCTCTACAAGATGAGGTCTGGTGGTGGAGCTACAGAGAAGAAGAAATTAGTGGTAGTCTTGCGATCTCTAGTTCATTTAGAATATCACCTATGTTATGTGTTTCCTAGTGTTACGTATTTAGTTTTGATTTCAGAAATTATATTCTGTGTTGAATGTTGCTTCTGAAAACTAGGACAAGATACTTGCCCATTTTGTTGATCATTGTTATTTTAAGCTTAGCTGGTAAAAAAAATAAATCAAATCCCAGAAGATCTGGGTTGATAACTTGGGTCTTCTATAAAGAAGAAAAGAGAGTACTCAGGCAAGTAGGAAATTGGCATCCTGAATTTTCTCAAAAAGTCCTCGTAAATTGTTACAAATATGGCACATGACCTATTTTTAACATCCGTTAGAGACGGAGTGATCAAAGTGATTAACAGTGTTGTTCTTTAGTGACCTTAGTGATATTTGTCATACATGAGTAAGCAAAGTTTAAAACGTATCATACTTAAGTGACCATCCGAAAAATTTTCTTTTCTTTTTATAATCTTCATCTTTTTCTTGCATTACAATCTAAATATTCTTGGAATTAATACTACGTGTAACGCTAATTTCGAAATTCTCTCAAGTCAAGCTAATTGTCATGCAGACCCTTCGTTGGCATGGGTTTGAAGTTGTCGTCGACTTCTTCTTCTTGAAGTTGTCGTCGACTTCTTCTTCTTCTTCTTCTTCTTCTTCTTCTTCTTCTTCTTCTTCTTCTTCTTAATTGGTTTTCTCCTTCAACATACTTCAATGGAGTAGGTTAGGGTACCCAAGGGTATGCCATACCTTTATTTATCACTTTGAGAATCAAAATTACAATATACACGAGTACACATTTACAACATTAATTTAGGACAATATTACCACAATGACAATATTTTTTTTTAATTATTTATAATGTTTACAACTTATTAGATTAAATTTACAATTTTGAGAACAACTGAGTCAAAAGTTGTAACTAAATCTCTAAATAAAGTAATTAACTCAAATACAACTAAATAACAAAAAAAAACTCATTATTACAATGATCACCAAAATTTGTTCTCAACCTCTCGCCCTTTCTCAATTCTTTTCACCCTTAAATTAATTGTAACTACTTCGTCAAACCTGTATGTGTATGTATGCACACTCGATCGGATCCATTCTATTCTAAAATCACTCTCATCACATATAGTCCCTTTTAGCTACCCTAATTTTGGAACTTTAATCCAGAACGTACAGTACCAGTCTCTGCCATGCTCATACGTACCCGAAGGCTGAAGCCATTCGTATAATTATTTCGCTGTGAGATCATATTCAAGTATTTGTATTTCATTACAGCAACGTACGTCTCACTATTAAGTTAGAATGGTGAAGAAGGTTTGCTTCCTCAACTTGAAACTTTAATTTAGTACTGCACCAAAATCAAATTGTACATTGTAGTTTCAAATTCATCTGATAAAAGCAACTCCAGCAGATCTCCTAAAAGTCAATTTTATCTATAATATGAGGTTTTTGCTTTAAAATCAGCTCCAAGAGATCCCCTATCACATTAGCTATTTTAGGGATTCCCTATATTTCATGTTTTCATCCCCTATCCTCATACCTAAAGCTTGAATTTTAGGTGATGTAAAAGTCAACATTGTAATTAATTGTTTCCTAAAAGGTTGTAAATGTAATCAATTTCTAAGTTAATAAATGTTAATTATTTTTATTAACCAATCAAAACAAAGTATTTATTCATATTTAGCTAAATTATGAGTAATATTGTTGGAATAAATTTTTACAAATGCTTAACTAAAATAGGTTTGAGCTATATTTTGGAACAAAATAAGAAAATTTTAAGTTATATTGTTGGAGATGCTCTAAGATATTAATAGTGGATGAAACTAATTAATCATGCGCGCTGTATATAGGAGAATTTTGCCTATATATGTAACGTATTGTATCGGAGGTTCGATAGGAAATAGTAATTCAGGCATATGTGAATGTGTATCATATTGTTATGCAAGTTAAATCATGGATTTTTCTTTCTGGTAAAAATGGGAATGGTTAATTTGATCTTATAGATTAGTGAAATATGTATTTTATAGGATTCCGAGATAAAACGATGACAGAGATATGCTAAGCTTGCCCATGTAGCTAGAATCATATATTCTTTAATAAGCTAAGTAAACTAATTAAGAATCAAATAACAATAATGGCATGGGCAGTTGAAAGACGTTGAAAATGGGGATGCAAGTAAGCATGATCGATGAGGTGGAGCAGCCCTTTCTTACACCAAAGAGAGAACTCAGAGAAGATGGTGACAGTGGAAGCAACATCAAGAATGGTTCCTTTGGTTTTGCTTAGCACAGGCGACGCTAATCTGGATTTTATAAATTTAACCTTGTATTACAAATGCTTTGGGAAGTGTACGTAGTATGTACGTGTTGCTAATCTTCATGCGCGCATTAATCTGGCAGTACTCCATGTTTGGCTCTATCCTATCAATTGGTGCAGTGTTGGGGGCTTTTACCAGGGGAACAATTGCAGATTCTCTTGGCCGAAAAAGGGTATGGTAAATCAGTCTTTCAATTCCAGTGTACAAAAATCATGATAAACAAGCTTAATTAAAGCACTATGATCAATCGATGACACGTACTATTATATATCCTCCTCACATCATTTGTACTTAGTAATTAACTTCTTAAAATTGTTTTTAACATGCAGGCAATGATAGTGGCTTCTGTAATCTGCACTGCTGGATGGCTAGCTGTCTACCTCATTTGCATCAATGTAGGCTCTTGATATGATATAATTCTTTTAAATTTAGATTAGCGCGCCAGGAGTTCATATTGATAAAAGACATTATTTAATTAATTTGTTACAAATTAATATATCTTTGCGCGCAGGCTGCCGTGTAACTTGATATTGGAGGATTTCTTACTACATATGGAATTGCATCATTCTCTTAGGTGGTATGTTTATCGTCTGGGTGTATACTTTGTAACCATCTGTGCCTAAAAATATAAAGATTTCTCAGGCATGCAGTATCTTTAGAATGATATATAGAGTTTCAAAGAATTAACAACATTAATTACCTGATTGGATGAATAGGTTCCAGTTTTTATAGCTGAAATAGCGCCTAAAAATCTCTGTGGAGGGCTTGAAGAAACAACTAGAATTATCTGAACAAAGAAACTAACTACTTGCTAAATGTTCATTAAATCAGTGTACGTACATACTCTAATCTTCTTCTTTTTAATTACCTTATACATGCTTGTAGCTCTTCATTATACTTGGAGGATCATTCGCGTTCATAGCAGGAATAATGATATTTTGGAGAACACTAGTTCTAATCGGTGACTTATGAGAGTCTATGGAAATTTCTATGCTCTTTATTTTATTAAGGCTTCATTTGGAATTGAGTTTAATGACTTAAAATATTGTTTATTTTCAACTATTTTGATAAAATTAGCGTTTGTTAAAATAATAAACACTGCTTATTTTCAACTTTTTAGTTCAAAAATCATGGTTAAAAAAAATAAGTGAATGATTGTTTTTTTTGAATTGTGTTTTCTTAAAGTTGAATATTTTCACCTCAATCTCAACTTAAGCCTAATTAGTTTCACTTGATTAATTATATTGCCTTGGGAAGGAAATGAAGCTTTTGAAGAGACTATTTTTTGGCTTTCAATCTGAAGCAATTTTACCTTGCATTATCCTGGTTTTGGGTCAGTGGCTTATTCCAGAGTCTCCTAGATGACTGGTGAGAACTCTATATAATCAGAATAAGCTTCAGTAATTTTTGTTTCCATCACAGGAGAAAAAAGCAGAAGAATGAGAATAATGGATATAGATAAGGCTAAAAGCATTAATATATATATATATATATACACACACACACACATACACACACGGACAAAAGTTGGCCGCGAGGAAGATTTTCAAGTTTTATTATAGAGGCTCCATGGAAGAGATGCTAATGTAGCTGCAGAAATGGCAGAAATTCAGGTACATGTTGGAAAAATAGGAGTTTTAATTAACACTATTTTAACCAACAATTTTGAGGTAATTAAATTAAGATATTTACTTGTTCAAATGGTTAAATAGGTGAATGAGAAATTATCACCCAAAACAAGCTAAAGAGTTTCGAATTGCTAATTAAATTGTTTATGACGGCTAATAAACCTTAGTAATGGCAAACAATTGAATAACGAACTAAATGGTTTGTAACAGTTTTATAACCGCTCATAAACCTTAGTTATGATATACAATTGAAGCCTACTAAATGAATTGTTTTATAACCGTTCGTAAACATTATTGACGGCAAATTAAATATCTTGTAACTGTCAATTGATGATGAGTTTAATGACCAAAAACGATTTTGGTATTAACTCGACAATAAGTGGCTTGTCCTCAATGAAGCCTATATATAGCGACCTTTTTCTTCTTCTCATTTCATGGATTCAATCAATCTCATCAGAATCAATCTCCTCTCCTCTTTTGATCTCTTCTCTCCCAAAGAATTCCGGTAATAGAGTAAGGTACTATTCAGTTTGACGAGAAGTTCTTGTGCTGCGGTACCAAACTTTGAAGTTGTTTTATCCTGGGAGAACAACACCATAAAAGTTCTTAAGGAAATCGTGTGATACACCTGACTCAACTAGTTCATCTTCTTCAAGAATTTGTTCTTCGTTCATTCATTTGTATTTTACTAGATTAATTAATTAATTAGTATTTTTGGTATTTATTAGTTTAATATTACTATTTTTTCCTACAGTACATTCTTTCAAGAAAAATTAGCATCAAATAGTATAAATATTTGTCATTTTAAATATAGGTATCCAACAATAAATAAGAGTTTTTATATTTATATTTCAACAGGAATATGTTGCTACTCTAAATAGTCTTCCAAAAGCCAAAGTCTTAGGATTTGTTTCAAACCAGATACATTCGCCGTGTTATAGTAAGGAACTTTCAAATGTGGATGTATATTTTTTTTTTCTTTCATTTTGTTAACCTTTTTAATTTATCTATTTTTCTTTCCGAAACCTCATGCATGAACATGATTGTGTTTTTAGATTGGGGTTGGATTAATGGTGTTTCAACAATTTAGTGGTATCAATCGAGTACAATTTTATGCAAGTGAAACTTTTAAAGCAGCTGGTAGTTTTATGCTTTACCACCTTTTCATTTAATTTATTGGTTAGTAGTTTGTTCATGTGGAACTGATTATTTTATTGCGCGTTGTAATGCAAATTGTAGGAGCTCAAGGTCATCTCGGAACCATATCTTATGCGTGTCTTTAGGTAATATAATCACTTTTAGTAGCCTGTTCATTCTTATCGGGACGTTCTGTGGTACCTATGGGTATGAGATACCATTTATTATTATTTTAATATAATTGTACCAATTATATGTTGATATGTGTCCTTCTTGCATTGAAATAAAATGTTATCACACTAAGAAGCAAATTATTCTGCGATCGTTAACACTTTCCATAAATATGTAACATGTGAATATAATATAATAAATTACACCGTAATAGAACTAAAATAACAACTAGTGATCAAAATTATGGTCGTTGTGGTAATTATATAATCAAATATGTACATACCATAATTAGATTTTTTTTCTTATCAAATTAGTAGCATTGATTACCAAATGAAGAACTTTATTACAACATCAAGTGACTTACATATTTAAGTATAATTATGAACCTTATCATTTTAACTATTTTTAACTAGTCATATTTGTCAAATGGTTCATATATATATTGTGGTAAAGGAGGTATTAAATGCAGTAATTACCAAATATATAATACACATTATCAATAAGACATAAATTTTTGTGATATGGGGTAAAATTGTGGTGAGAGAAGTAATAATCTCATTTGTAATAAAAATATAGCTTTTATCATGTTTATAATACATTTGTGGTCGCATAAGTAAAGTTAATTATCATTTAGTATATATGTCATAAGTGGAGTAATTACTACAAAATGAACTAGGATTATTATACATCGATTATTAGTTGAATTGGGTTGTAAAATTATTTATAGAGAAGTACTTATTTATTCTTCAAGGAAATTAAACAATTTACTACTTTAATTACTCATGGGAAACACTCTGTTACTTCATTGAGAACATATGTGGTTATAGATTAACAAAGAGATCGACTTACCAATGGAGAACACAATCGTGGTACCATTTGTAAATTTAGTTGATATGATAGTAATGTGTAGTCATAAATATGTAATTACTGGTAAAGGAACAAAAATTTATCAATTATTATCTTAATTTTTTATTTTTATAGTGAACAACATATATAAATAGATAAGTATGTATTGATGATAAAATTCACATAAATTAGTACTATAATTATACATCAGAGGATCACATTACATCATTGAGAACATATATATTTTTAGTCAAAGTATAAAAATTTACCATCTTTTTGCATATCCAAAAAAGGAAATAGAATGAATTCTACATAATTAAATTAATCATATTGAATAACATAATAAAAGTATAAAACCGAAAAAAGAAATAGAATGATTTCTACACAATTAAATCAATCATATTGAATAAAAAAATAAAAAATAAAAGTAGAAAACTGAAAAAAGAAACTGCATCAATCTATAAAAGATAAGAAAAAATATGTTATCAAGAGATCAAATATTTTAAGCCTTTAGATTAATTCTATAATAAATTATTAAATCAATGGCTAAGGATATTCAGAAGAAAAAAAATGGTATCTCATACTCATGGGTATGCAAGAATTCTCTCATTCTTATGTTTCGCCATCACGTGCTTGAGTAATGTGAAACATATTGACAGGTTCCAATCACTTTATTGGAAGTATTTTTGATGGATAAATCAGGACGGAGAGTTCTTGTAATGGTAT
This sequence comes from Geum urbanum, assembly GCA_946800695.1. Lineage (NCBI taxonomy): Eukaryota > Viridiplantae > Streptophyta > Magnoliopsida > Rosales > Rosaceae > Geum > Geum urbanum. The sequence goes on along the minus strand of OX327003.1, from coordinate 44,760,913 downwards.
GGTAGCAACAAATCTAGAAATTTAAATTTTATTTTTCATAAACGTTTATCATAATGGATTTTCGTGAACAACGTCAAGGTCTCAACTGCTGGATGGTCATAGGCAATTTTCTGGCTGGATCTTGTTTCTCTCTAAAGGTATCATCGATCAAAGTTCATCAATTATTTTGTTTTAAAGACTTTTTCTTTCTGTGCCATTCATGTCACCTCAGGATCTAAAGTGTTCATACTTAAATTGTTACCTATAAACCATGATGATGGTTATCTGTCAGATTTGGTACCGGTACTGGCTGTGTCTGGTGTACTAGTAATTTACATAATTACAACTGCAAATTTGACAAAGTGTCTCCATTATATATGTTACTACTTCATTGCAACTTCTCATCTTATTTGGTTTATTTTGTCTCTCTTTAAAATTAGATTGACATTGCATCTTTCTCCATTGGTATGGGAGCAGGACATTAGGTGATAATGTCCGAGGTAATTGTGAAAAGCTCAATTTCTCTTGTTCTCAGAGAGGAGATATACATAATGTAAAAGAATGTTAATCTCCCCATTTGAATATTTAGGGAAAATTGTTCTGATGATTACTTAAGTATGACACATTCTAAACTTTACTCACTCATGTATGACAAATATCACTTTGTTCACTATCGAATTACACCTTTACTCACTTTGCTCACTCCGGATTCTGTAAAATTTGGGGTTTTGAATTCGAGTTATAATCGACCAAGGAAACCTATTGGGCATTGTACCTCTCTTCCTTGTGAGTTTTTTCATACCAAGGTCGAGCCTCAATTCAACCCAAGGAAGGAGAATTGAAGATTTAAAATTTTGGGTGTTCTTGACTTCAAAGGTTAATTCAACTACTTCCATGATAAATTGGACTTGTGTAGTTGAGAAAATTATTGTTGGGCTGATTTCACACTAATTGAGCTCTGATTCACCGAAAATTAGAGTGGCGCCGCCAATTTCTCCGGTTCGGAGTGATCAAAGTGAGTAAAAGTGTAATTCGATAGTGAGCAAAGTGATATTTGTCATATATAAGTAAACAAAATTTAGAACGTGTCATAGATCATCCGAACAATTTTCCTGATATTTATAATGTTTGCTTTTGCAGATTTTTCTACTTGATGTGAAGGGAGTTGGTGGGAGCTTAGTGGTGCTTGTAAATTGGTTTGGTGCTTGGGTAGTTTCCTATACTTATAACTTTCTCATGAGCTGGGGTTCCTCAGGTAAGTCTAATTTCTAATAGCTCTAAACATACCTACCATTAGAACTAAATAGACCCACACATGCGGAAATAATCAGAAGCTTTTTCTGATTCGAATGAACCGATGTTATTAATTTAAGGGATTTCTGATTTCATATATATGTGCATTTCATGTGTTCTACAGGAACTTACTACCTCTACGTTGTAGTCTCTTTCTTGGCAATCCTCTCTGTGGCCAAGGTGTCCCATAAACCAAAGGAAAAACGCTAGAAGAAAATCAAGAATCATTGAATTCATGAAAATAGATAGATTGATAGAAGAGGGGACACACTTCTTTTTTTTACAGAAGTTTTATGTATCACATTATAGGAATTTCAGATCAGTGAAAACTCACACCTTACATTGTGTAGAAGATGCATTAGCAATATAGAAGATTTCTTGTATTCATTTCATATTGGATGGAAAGGTAATGAGAGCTTTGCTACTCAGTTTTCAGTTGTGACCCAAGTTTTTTTGAGATATCTAACAGAATTTAGTTTTACTTAATCAAAGCTTAGGATTAATAGCCACAAGTCTTTTTTTTTTACGAGAATACTCATCATAGTGCATTATATTTATTACTAGTCAGATACATCAACATACCTAAAATAACATTCTTTAAGAGAAAAAATAAATCTAAACTAGGTAATGATGCATTCATAAACACTTCAGCACATAGAAAAACTAGGGAAAAAAACTAGTTTCGGCCTCTCGGGTCAAAACCTGCTAGAAACTAGGATGACATAGGATATAATCATAATTAGATAACCAAAAAAATTAAGAAGTGGGGGTTCTGTAGAATAACCCTGGCTCTAAATAAAAGCCTCAAGACAGCAGCTCGACAGCCACAATTGCTGGCCCAAAGATAAAACTAACCTACCAACTGAACCAGCTAGCACCGTCGCTGCACCCAGTCATCACCAGTGTCTCTCCACCATGACACCCTCTCCGCTCCGTATACTGTCACGACCACACATATGGACCTCCACAACAAACCTCCAATCTAGTTGCGTCGACCACACCACCGCATAAAACAGCCACGCTGTCGACATATTGGCTGATCCAAAACGACCCAAGACTGGCACCGAGACGAATTACACTCCGCGGATCATTGTTGGTTACCCTCTTTAGTTTTTCATTCTTGGTTTTGTGATTCTATTTTTGGTTACATAATTAACAAAAGTTGTTTGTTCTACAGGCTGGATCTGCCAATTTCAGCAGCAACGTTTAAGTTTTATTGGTTGGGTTTGGACTTTTGCTCTTGGTACCAATTCTTAATCAATATTTGTGGCGTTTAACATAACATCTCTGTTGTGTTTATAGTTTTTGTTGTGGAAAAATATATATTAAATGGGACTGTGATGATATGTGCGTACGGAAGCTAAGATATATATATATATATATATATAATTTTCATTAAGTGTGAAGATTCGCACTAAAACTTTGGTGTGGAGTTAAATTTTACACAAAATCAAAAATATAATTCGATCATTGAAGTGAATCAACTATTAGATACATATGCAAGGATCGAACATGCAAAATTTCAGCTCAATCAGAGATGTTTTAACAATTCGATTGTGGCATTGTTTAACAATACATGTGATTTTTGTCTTTCTCTTTGCAACTGAAAGCGTTGAATTAAGGGAAAGTTCTTTGTTTATTTTGGGAGCCAATGAAGAAGAGAATATATTTAATTGGTTAGCTGTTCGGGAGGAGCCAAATTTGTTTATAGTAAAAACTCTATAAATTAATAATCTCAGGACCGGAGAAAAAAATTACATTAGCGAGGTTATTATTTTATCGATAAATGAATAATTTATTAATTTATCAACACTTTAGCGAAGTTATTTATTTTTGAATTATCCTAATGATAACGATATGTGATAGAATCACCTACTGATGAAGAGATCAAGTAAGAGACAATGAATCTGCATGAGAATGATGATCATGATTCAAATGACAGTTTTGTTATACTGATAGTTTCTCCTAAAGAGACATTTAAAGCACTAAATATCTGAATAACTTTCTGCTACAAAATAAAAAATATGTATCAAATGTGATGCACGCATTACAAAAGATCAAAGACAAAATTAAAATTGGTCTAGATGCGAAAAATAAATATGCTACAAAAGTCTTTTTGTCAAGAAATAACTTTATTGATCGAAAAAATAGATATTTTCATCTAAAAATTTAATTTATTATGTATTTTTATAAATTTTAATACATATTTTTATATTTTCATTTAAATTATTACTTTATATATTCATAGGGATCTAAAGGAATTAGAGAAAAATTATTATCTTATGTATTTAGCGAAGTTGCTAGTAATATGAACTTGTACAAAGTCGGACCCCAGAAACAATTATTACTTTAGTAAGATTATTGATTTATCTAATATTCATTTATCGAGGTTTTAGTGTACAAAAGTTTTTATGAATCAATATTTTGGGATGATTTTGGGAAAATGGCCATGCTTTATAACGAATCAATATCTGAAAACTCTGTTGGTAATTTGTGTGATGAATATGTAGCATGGGCGGCTCTATGCACTGGCTCACCAGGGCTAAGCCCTGGTGAGTGATGTTATATAAGAATTATATGTAGTAGAGCTTTAGCAAATGATATCTATGGTTCAGTTGGCTAAGTTCTAACTTGATGTCCAGCTTATCTATGGTTTGATTCCCAGTGTCCCTCTTTATTTTACTCTATTTTCTTCAACTCTCCCTTCTTCTTATCTTCTTCTTCTTTCCAGTCTATTCTCCTCTCCTTTCTTCTTCATTCCAGTCCTCTTCCATTTTAATTTACTCCATTTTATTCTCCTCTTCGTTCTTTTCATCTTCTTCTTCTTTCCAGTCCTCTTCTATTTACTTCTCATCTCCTTTTTTCTCATCTTCTTTATTTTCTGGTCCTCTCTTTTGTACTTTTTAGCAATTTCATTGAAAAGATTTCTTCTTTAACCATAGAAAGCTTAAAGATTCTTTTCATAATTTAAAAAAAAAAATCTCTCCAAACATAAATTGTTGTGTATATTATGGAACCATTATTGTAAGACCCTGAATTTTTAAGTTAGTCGAAATTAATTAGTAACCTGAAATAGATAGGAGATGTTACCACGAGTTCGTAAAATTTTCCGTTGTATTTTTTAGAGTTTCGAGTTATTTTCTTCGATTATTTGAAATTCAGTATTTTCGGTATTTTCGGTATTATTGTGGTGACATGGCAGCTTGGGATTGGTTGACAATTAAACATAGTGACTAAGTTCACCACCGAATTTGATCAACAAAATTTGGATGTGTCACGATCATGTGTCACCATGTGAAAAAGGGAGGAATTTGGTTAAGACAAGTGTCATTAATTACTTGGTTATTAAGACTTTTTGTGACAAATTTTGGCTTCCTATTGATCTTACTATCCTATAAATAGGAGCACAACCTCATTTCTTTCCTTTATCCCGGCGAGATAGACCGGTACCTTATTAGCGTATTTAGCACCGATTAATCGGTACCAATGTTAAAAAAAAATGTTAATCGGCCGTGATTCGTTTTAGTACCGAATACTACTCAACTGAGTACTCGAGGAATACTCGGAGTCACTATTTTTTATTTTTAAATAATAAGATAATTATTAATATATTAAATTAAGATATAAAATATCATTAATCAAAATTTAAAAATGTTAAAATCCAAATAAAATGTCATCAAAGTGATCAAAATTATTAAAAAATAATTTAATATTCAAATAGAAGCATAAGAAATTGTCTTTCAAATATAAAAAGCACTCCATATTATAAAAAACCTGCAAACATTCGATTTTACTTTTTATTTTTACTGATTAAAACAAGGACCGAGTTGACCGAGTAACCGGTTCGAATTGACCAAACAGGCCGATTACTTGGCACATACTCGGCCTCCTGCTTCAGGCGGCCGTTCAGGCCAAAATCGATTCGTTTAAGCTGAATAGCGAGTACTCGGCCGAGTAGGCCCTTCATGACTTCAACTATGTAAATCTGAATCTGGGCAATTTAATACAAAGGGTATAGAGAAAGACATAAAACATAAAACGTTAGAGTGAGTGGACAAAAAAATATAAACTATGTAAATCTGTAAAACTATAACTGAATATCTTTCCGCTGATTCCTATGAAATAATGCGCGTTCAAGTATAAATCTGAATCTTGATGGAGGTGGTCGCTCAGGAGTTTTTTTTTCTAACCTAAGTCGACTAACTGTATAAAATAAAATGTAGGTGATGGGCCAGACGAGCCACCCTGACCTCCCCCTAACTGGACTATCCGGTGATCAGCCGAACAGTCAGTGTATCAATGCAACTAACTAATGTCATCACAAAGAAAAACCTCCAAAACAAAAATGTTATGAAACATACTGCAAAATGAATTGTACTACTGTAATGCTGAAATAAAATGAACTCGCAAGCGACTGTGAAAATAAAATGGTCCACTCGCAGTATTGTGCATGATTTCCACTAAGCCAAAGCCTGTCTGTTGGTGTTTCTAAACACCTATCACTGGCTGCTAATACGTGTCCTGAAATAACGATTATTATTTAATAACTAACCGTTGAAAATCATAATGAATAGCCAAACTCGTATACCAACGAGCATTATCGTCGAGAACCTCGCATTCTCGAATAACGTATTTTCTCAACTAATGACGAGCTTAATCTAATTCCAAATTTAAATTATTGAGTCCTTTTTATGGTCGCTCATATTCCTTAAATGTTACGCGACTCGAAGTCAAATTGACAATCGATTCAACTGTTCGATATAATCGTAAAATCGTTAATTAATATCTGATTAATCACATGTCTTAATCAACAATGTCCAAATAAATTCCATAACTTCTTCATTACAATCGGTACAAAATTACTAGCAAAATGACATCAAATTTACATCAAATTTTTTTCCACCGGAGCGCCGCCATGAAACATCGTTGGCGCGGCGACAACGGTAAAATTTTCCGGCGAACCAAAGCTCAGCATGCTCAAAATCAACCCAAGAACAACTTTCATAACTACAACAAATTCCAATTCTATCCCTAACTCACTGAATTTAGTTTTGAAACCAAGAACACAAAAATCTTCAATTCTCCCTCCTCGGTGTGAATTGGAACGAGTTCTTTGTATGGTTAGACTCGTGATGAAGAGAGCTTTAAAGCCCAATAGGTTACACCGGCCAAATTATTCCAAAATCGATCGACCCCAAAATCTAAGGTTCATAAGATTTTTAGCCAAACTTCTGTAAATTCCAACTAAAACATGAAGTAATAGGTGCAGAGATTATAGGGAAATGATAAAGTAGATCAAAAGGAAAAGTTTGACACCTTGGTTGGCCGTTTTTGTGGCTTGCGGAGATTTATTGCTAGCGAAGCCGATGGGAAAAGAAAGAGAGAGAAAAGGGGGCGGGAGAGAGGACCGAGAAGAAAGGTTGACCGGAATGGAAAGTTTTGACTTTCCATTTTTGGTAAGTCCTATATATACGTGTGAGTTGCGACTAACCAATTTCCGTAAACTTATACAAAAATTTCCTTAACTAAAATTCTTTATCGTAACTTTGATTTTAACACTTGACGTGACCACGAACTTGTCTCGATAAAATCTACGACTTTCTTCAATATAATTTCCCAAAATAGACAGTCCTTTTTATACTCGACCATTTATGACTATTACATTTCTGATAAATTTTCGTTGATCATAACTTTTTGGCATTCTTCACGTGTACGAACTCGTCTTGCTAATTTCTACGACTTCCACCCGAAGTCAACCAACTTCGACAATCTGATAAAAAGTCAACTAAAAAGCTCTCAATATTTACCGACGGTGACAAAACTAACTATGTTTCTTGATTAACCTTAAATAAATCATAAAAAAAGAAAATTCTCGAGATGGAATGTTACAATCTATCCCCGTTAAGAAAATTTCGTCCTTGGAATTTACACACAGACTTGTAAAGCACTAACATGTACTACCTCTACATAAGTTCTTTCAGCCTACAAGTAACATCCACAACTGAGAGGGGGTTATCCATAATACCTTCACCAAGTATCACCTTATTATGAAGTCTTAATCTTCAGATCGAGAGACTCAAACAACTACTCACTATAAGTCTAGTACATGAAAGAGTCTTAATCCAAATTATGTAACATGAGCACCTAAGACATGTGATATCCATACCAACACTATTGACAAGTACTATTAATGATTTTGGCATGTCCGGTCAGTCCAACCTTCAATTGCGGTCCTGATCGATATTTCTGCTGTCTAGATGGTGGTGCGGCTCTGCTTCCTGAAGTGGCTCCTGATCACCACTTAACCCAGCACCACAAGTCTACCAGAGGCTCCTTACACTCTCATATAAAAGTGACCATTAATTGTGGTCACAAAGGTAACCAGCTAAAGACTGAGACTATAAAGTCGTAACATAAGTGGGCATCTGACCAATCACAAGGAAAGTTCATACTCCACTTAATTCTTGTAGTCCTGAAAATTCTACTGAAAATTTGGCATAGTTTCCACTAAAACTCAAGGAAACCCAAAAACCTGCATAAGGAGAACACTTCGAATAACCAAATCCCAAAAACAAACCGTGGGCACCGAATCTCATATGGATTTCTCATAATCAAACTAAACAACACTATGAATTTAAGTCAGTAATACTTATCCGAATTTATGAATCATAATACAACGTATCTCCACAATTCAAACTATAGGGACTAACTCAAATATTAATAGCTAATAACTATAATGTAGCGAGATTCATAAGAAATCACTGAGATTTTCCTCAAATATGCCCAAAACTACGAGCGGACTCCAAAGAGTCAAACTGTGATCCCTAATCCCACTATAATCTAGAGATAACAACTTTGCATTTCTTCCAAAATCTGACTAATCATTTTAGCTATGCATCTAACAATAATGAAATAATAATGTTGGTGCATAATTTGAGTCCCAAAACTCATTATCACTAGCCTCATGACTCACATACCACAATCTTCATAACAAACATCGCATCCATATCTGAGCATCAATAACTCACACATATACAACTCACATATAAACGTATGTATTACTTTCTAACGCTAAAATATTCATTGCAAAATAGACATATGCTTCTGCTTACACATAATCATGTGCCTAGTAATTTGCCCACTAGAAGTGGTAAAATACCGACGTGCTAATTTACTTACCCAGACTCATTGCATGATTGAATAATTGAATCACTACAACTTCCCACATTGTACTACCATAAACATTCTTGATTCCATTAACACTGGTGCTTATACAACGATAACAAACCAAAGGGAAAGAATATTGTGATGTCCAAGGAACGGAACAATTCCTTACAGAAATCAATGATAAGATTTCGTATCTCATCCGAGGTCTGAGTAATCCTCATAAGCTATGCATCTGGCTTTGATGAATAGGTTGAGTCCCAGAACTCACCGTGACTATTTTCACAATTCAAGTAGCTCAATTTGAAACAATTAATACCATACTAGATCCGAGCACCCCATAGTGCACTATAGTTGCTTTTCCTACTAACCAACACCAAAAGGTTTAGTGGGACTTATACAAGAATCTATTTAACTTTTGGAGATTAAATCATGACTCAATCAACTCCACAGAAACCATAAAACAATAAATTTGAGCAATGAGTCTTGTACCCAAAAGAAGCTATCTCCCTTAACGAAGGGAAACCCAGTACCTTCTTGGGAAAGCTATCTTCCATGAACCACAATTCACATATACTATAGTGAAGAATACTAAAGTGCATTTTTACATTCCCTCTACATTTTTGCTACACTACTTTGATATACAATCCTCCAAGAAAAAATTTCTTGCACTAACTAAATGATACTCCTTCATCTATTCTAAAAGGGATCCTGCAATCATGAATCACCTACTGGATCAAGTGACACATTCCCTCGACCCTTAAGTGTCCTCGTAAACCATCCTATTTCTCAACGATTATCGCGCTATTAAATTTCTTTTTAATGAATGTAGTATGCACAACTAAGGCCCACACGTAAACGCATCCTCACTAGTGAGTTCTCGTGATTTCTAACTGAAATGAAGAAATTAAAATCTTAGGCTAGTTCCACGCTTGTGACATCCTGCAAGTGAGGTGAATGTTAGCGGTATACAACAAACAATGACTAACTCCTCTGACAAAGAGAAATATCTTCAGAAAAATGTTATTCTTCAAACACAAGCAGATTACATCAAATACTTTGTATATTAGAAATCCAAGTTACAAAGGCTTTGCGGCCTTAAGCTCTGATACCATAGGGAAGAAATTATGAAGAAATTTCGATGGACAAGAGAACAAAAGAGACAAAAGGAGGTATACTACACTCCTATGCCTCAAGCAGTTGAAAACCACATAAAATTTACATCAAAATTTTCTTTGCTGGAACGCCGCAGTGAACCATCGTCGGTGCGGTGGTGGCGGTGAAATTTTTTGGTGAACTAAAACTCAACCTACTCAAAATTAACCCAACAACAACTTTCATAACTACAACAAATTCTAATTCTATCCCTAACTCACAGAATTTGGTTTTGAAACCAAGAATACCAAAATCTTCAAATTTTTAATTCTCCCTCCTCGGTGTGAATTGGAACGAGTTCTTGGTATGGTTAGACTCGTGGTGAAGAAAGAATCAAATCCCAATAGGTTACACTGGCCAAATTATTCCGAAATCGATCGACCTCAAAATCTAGGGTTCATAAGCTTTTCGGCCAAACTCTGTAAATTCCAACTAAAACATGAAATAATAGATGCAGAGATTATAGGAAAATGATAGAGGAGATCAAAAGGAAAAGTTTGACACCTTAGTTGGCCATTTTTTTGGCTCGCCAAGATTCATCGTCGGTGAAGCCGACAAGAAAAGAAAGAGAGAGAAAAGGGTGTGGGAGAGAGGACAGAGAAGAGAGGTTGACCGGAATAGGAAGTTTTGACTTTCCATTTTTGGTAAGTCCTATATATACGTGCAAGTTGCGACTAATCAACTTTTGTAAAATCATACAAAACTTTTGTTAACCACAATTTTATTATCATAACTCTGATTTTAACACTTGACATGACCACAAACTCTACGACTTTCTTCAATATAATTTTCTGAAAGAGACAGTCTTAATTATACTTGTCCATTTACAACTATTACATTTCCAATACACTTTCGTTGATCATAAATTTTTGACATTCTTTACGTCTACGGACTCATCTTCACAATTTCTACGACTTCCACCCGAAGTCAACCAACTTCAACAATCTGATAAAAAGTAAACTAAAAAGCTCTCAATATTTACCAAATGTGACAAAACTAACTACCTTTCTTGATTAGCCTTTCATAAATCATAAAAAGAAAATTTTCGGGACGGAATGTTACATAGATTCTCTTTCTCTCTCTCGAAATCCATGAATGTTCAGTAGATCATAAGTTTTGGTCCGTAATTCCGAATTAGGATCTGTTAGTACCTACGGGTTCATCTCGACGAGTTCTATCCATTAGTGGAGAGCAAACTGGACTTAGTTTAAGATTTTTTTTGAAGACTTTTTCTGGGTGGCGTTGTCGTGTAGTTGCCATTTTCGACTATTGAAATTGAGGTAGGGGAATTCTTGGGGAGCCTTTATATGATTGGATGTTGATTTAGTTTTTTTTTTAATTTGATTATTTGTTTGTTTTATTTTGTGTATATATATTACATTAAAATCATGGGATAGTATATTTATCGATAAACGTAATTTTGTGCTTATTCATATTCATTTGATAGTTGTAGTGAGTACGTAAGGTGGAGGTTGTGGATAGTTATGATATTGGGAACTGTGTGATGTATCTTTTGTGTAGTTGAGTTCAATCGTAAGGACCAGATTTCAGGTGGGATAATAGAGTTGCTCGAAATTGGTGATCGAAGCTGAACAAGAGGACTAGCAAAAGGGGAACATGGATTGGGTTGGGTGTTAGTTCATATGTTAAGGCATCTGGAGTCACCTCAAAAGGGTAAAATATATGGTATGGGACATATATGCTCCTTGTGTATTAATATATGGATTAACGGGTAGATAAGTGGAGTTGCATTACATCATAGTTAGATAATAGTTCTATATTTTAAAATATGTGATTATGTGTTTCGATTGATTATCCATGAGGAGGTTTTACGAACTTACTGAGCATGTGGTTAGCTCATCCATCCAAAGATCTTAGAGGTTGGGTCCTAGAATTGAAATGATTAGCCGAGCATAGAACGATGAGCCTATAGGAGTTGTTGTCACTCGAGTAGCAAGTAATAGAGTTTCTGCTATTTGAAAAAGAACCGAGTTGCGTTTAATGTTTTAGGTTTTATCTTTTACTCTTTGCGCTCAAGCCTCGGCTACGTCTCTGGGTGGATCATATGGTCGGGCCAGCGGTCGAAAACTGGGATCTGACAATTATCAACCGTGAATAAAAAAAAGAAGGTAAAATTAGACCCCTTGAGTTTTTAATCCTTGATCCGCCCCTGATATGTAGAAGGATAATTTTTATTGTTTTGGGATCAAAAAGGGATCTGGGTTTTCATGAGTGGACCTCGCATCGTCTGGGTTCCTAAGAGTGTGGATATGGGTTTCCGTTTTGTCCCTGATTTGAAGTTTTTTTGCTTACTCTGTTTCTGTTAGTGGGTTCAAATTTCATAGGTTTGCAATAGCTATTTACTAGTCTGGGTTCCTTCATTGGTTCGGTCTTCGTGCATGCAATTGAGATTGTTGGGTATCCAAAAGTAGGGAACTTGATTAATTCTGAGAATGCTATACTCCCTTTCGTATCTTAGTTCTAAGTAATGTTTTTTTTCTTCTCATAGTTTTATACTTGTTTTTCACGAGCCTATGTAAGTATTGGTCATGCTTTAGGTTTTGTCGTACTAAAAGAAGTTACGGCTTTTCAACTAAAGTTTTACTAGATTTACAGCCATTAGTTATAGGTTTATAGGTTCTTTCTTTCTCTATTCCTGATGAGTCCACTATATTGATGATGAACTTAGCTGATTTATGCTCATGCTCTATATATATGTTGTTTCTAATATGATGTTGCTTATATATGCCGTTCCTATATGATGTTGCATACATGTTGAACCTCTGTACAATAAGATGCTTTATTTTAGATAAAACATTCTATTATCTTAATTGTGGATAGCTATGCTAACGGAATATTTTGTCCCTTAATTGTTTCTCTATAAAACTAGCTAACATAGAGATAATACTCTAAGTTAAGATAATAAAATATGGCAAGCATGATTTAGTATCGTCGAACAAGCACATACTAATATCCTGGTCACTTTCACTACCAGAGAAAACACTATAGCCGACAAAAACTAGAAAAACAGGCCGACGAGATTTTTTTTGTCGGTTATAGTATACTTTAGCCGACGAAAATATTGTATCGTTGGATAAAGTTTTTTCGTTGGCTAAAGTATACTATAGCCGACCAGAAAAAGGTCGTCAGTTTTAGACGCAAAAAAATCGTCGGCTAAAGTTTGCCTAAAGCCAACAATTTCTTTCGACTAAAGCCGACGATATTTTTAACTAAAGCCGACGACTACACTTTTTACGTCGTCGGCTACAGTTATCGGGTTTAATACCCCAAGTTTGCCCAGACCGCCACTCCTCTCCGAAAATTAGGGTTTCCTAGACTCTCTCTCTCTCTCTCTCTCTCTCTCTCTCTCTCTCTCTCTCTCTCTCTCTCTCTCTCTCTCTCTCTCTCTCTCTCTCTCTCTCTCTCTCTCTCTCTTCCCTGAAATTTCATATTAGGGTGAATTCGGATGTTGATTTCTAATATGGTGTTGAATCCTAATTTCAGGATAACATAGATTGATCACCGCCGAGCCCGCCGCTGAGCTTTGTGATTAGGTTGTTGTAATTTTGTTTAGGGTTCAGGTTGTTGTAATTTATGTAATTTTGTGATTATTTTTGGTGAATTGTTGTAATTTGTGTAATTTTGTGAATTGAAATTCATAACAGTTTGTGTAATTTGTGTAGTTTTGTGTAGTTTAGCCAGTCCAATTCAAGAACCTATAATAGAAATCCTGGGATTGGCAGGTTCTGGGAATAGAATTCCCAAAATCTGCAATTTTTTTTCTTTAGAAATCTGCAAACTTTGGCCGACGACAAAACAACTCGTCAGCTAAAGTCCATCCTTTGACTGCCATTTTTATCATCGGCTAAAGTATGGCCGAAGACCTTTTGTCAGCGACACTATAATCGACGAAAATCTCTAACAAGCCGATAGATTTTTTTCGTTGGCTATGGTATTTTTTTCTAGTAGTGTTTCTTCCTTATTGGAGAGAGTTTTGGAGTACTATCAATTAAGTTCTTGGTGTAGGCTACTATGCAATGTGTATGGTTTTATGAATTTCATTTCAATTTTTGTGGGGGTTTTGTTTATGAGATTTAATCCTTTATTATAACTTTGTAATTCTCTGTGCATTTGGGTGTCAAATATGCTTGAAAACTGTAGATAAGCAAGTTGTGTTTCGATATTGTCTTAAATATCAATTGATAATAAGATTTGATTTTAATCTCACATCACTATAGTACTTTGTGTCTTCTTCTTTTATGTTTGATTGTATAATGGCGAGTGTGAAGATGAAATTGGTTCAAAGATGAAAGTGTCAAAATGGATTGTGAAGTTCATCTTTTTTTAGTATGAGTAATTGGGTGTATTATATGGTGTATAAACCGGTGATTTGCGTTAGGTTTGAATTATGGTCCTTGCAGAGGTTCAGACTTTCTATTGTGAAGAAATTTACGAAAGTATAAAAAGGAAGAAACTTTGAGTTATGGTTGTTGATTTAAGCTTTATTTCTATTTCAGTGCAAAAGAAGGGACCAGGATGTCCAAAAAATAAATGTAAAGAGGAACAGCCAAAAAAACCGAGGAGAAGAGGGGGCTGGCCAAAAGGGATGCCAAGAAAACCAAAACCACATGTCAATGAGTTTCTGCAGCAAAAAAGACAAAATGATGCTACAGAGAACCCAATTCAAATGGAAGAAGATGCACAAATGGCCAATATGGCAACTGTTTCGCAAAGAATCGACCAAAATAATCGGATCCTTGCTAGTGTGAGGGATGTGCTGGTTGAACAAAACAAGTTGACATGACAACTTAAATTGATCGTCACTGCATTTAAGGACAAGTTTGAGACCAAGTAAGTGTTAACCTATTCCATGTTTTGTAAACACAATCGTTATTTTGGAATTCAACACTTACCATAAACTGATTGAATATTAATTTATACGCAGGTAGACCAAACCAAGTACGCCAAACCATGGAATAGGTACCTCTAAATCCAAGCCTCTCTTTCATTCCATTTTACTTGGTGATCTAAAATAAAAAAGAGTTCAAAAACTAAGCTGGCCAGTTAGGCGATATGAATTGGATAATTGAACTTACTGCCACTAATAACACTAATGAGTGTCATGAAGAGAACTAGAGAAGGAAGTTAAAGATATGTTGTCTTTTAATTAGATACACATTTCATTGAATAATTAGACTTGCTGCCACTCTGTATATTATACATAGTTTCATGTCGTACTTTCTTATAGTATCTCATTGATTTTCTTCTGTGAACTCAACATACTTATGTTTGATAGAAGCTACTGATTCTATTTTAGCAGCATTTGTATCCATCTCGCGGCAACTAGCTTTTGTACATAGAATACGAGGAAGGATTATTCTATTTTCAATTTTCAGTCTACATCTATTCCATATTCTATTAATCATGTAATATATTCTTAATTTCGGTCATGAAAAGATACAATCTTAGAATATCTAATTCAGTCTTTTGTTTAGTGGGAAAATTGTAAGTCTTTGCTATACCATGCCTTAAATTTCAGTAATGTAAACATCAGATTTTAAGAAAATTATAGGCTTTTACTATGTCATGCCTTAATCTTCGTACTGCATGCCCATAACCACAACAGTCTTTACTAAAGCCTTCGGTTTGCAATGATATTGTCTCTTACCAACTTCTAAAATACCAAAAAAGACTCAAAATTATAATCAATGTCACGATATGTCACCTCCTACAACATATCATTGTTTTAGATAAGAAATATCACTATTTTAGATAAGAAATGTCACCCTTATTCACACTTTCTTATGACTCTTCTTTATATTTCTACTTCTAAATAATGGTATTCATATGAGTATTCATATATCAAATGCTTCGTTGGTTATATTTTTTGTAGCTGCTCTTTGATTCACCCTCCTATCTAAATTTCTGACCAATAAGGCAAGTCTTCTTCTATATGAAGCCAAAAATTGTGTTTAAAATTCAAACTTTCAAATGCTTCAAAATTAGAATATATCTCATAGGTCATCAATAAATTCAAAATATGTATTAATCAAAGAATCTAAACCAGCTAAACCATATGCATCTAAGCATCTAAACAATATACACAATATGCATCTAAGATATAAAATTTCTCAGGCTTATTTCCTACATTCAATCTTGCTTATCAACTTACTAAATTTGTCCGACATTCATTACTATATTATTAATTTAAAACTTAGTTTATCTTTCCAGTTTAGTAAACAAAGATGCCTACAACAACAATTTAAGGGTCCTGAGTTTCAACAAATGGAGACCTTGAAATCTTGGACGTGATAATTGTGATCGACTGTACATTTTGTTAGTCAATCAGGGAGTAAGTCCAATTCTGTGTCAACTAATTACTAGACTTATTCTCAATATAGGTTTAACATATAATATCAATGATTGCAGGGATCCACAATCTATGAATTGATTGATGAGTCGCTCTATATTGATCATTTCTCGATACAAATGACGGAAGAGAAAGTTTATCATATATCAAATGCCATTGCAAGGGAATTATCGTGATGCATACAAAATTAATCAACGTGAGGCAGATCTCAGTCTAACAACACAGACACAATTCTTGAAAGTGCAAGAAAAACTACCAGAGTTTCTAATGCATTCCTTTGGCATAGTTGAATTTGAAGTACTACAAAGCATAGTTTGACAACAAATCCCATTTACAGGGATCGTACTACCAGGAAAATTATCTAAATTTATAATATTTGTACAATATTTTTGGTCACATTCAAATTAATATCTTATTTTATATTTATATGTATACTTTCAATAAGTTTCCAACCAAACTATATTTTTGTTGAATTTTTTTTAACCATAACATTTGTTAAAATCTTAGATATATACGGATCCATAAATAAGGTACGACTTTCTCATGAAGAATGGCTCACTGACAAGGTCGATGAAGTGATAATATGCAAGATGACAATTCAAAATCTCAGGTATAAATTTATATAAACAATTTATTGATCAAGGGATGCATGATGATAACTCAAATTTAACAAATCTCCATGGTCCATAAATAGAGGACAAACCTTGAAAATAATACTTTTCGAAGAGCTTGCGCAATCAGTGGATGTACTAGATAAAGCGAACATGCCTACACCCGTTCTTCCCGTTTTAACTAGCTTAAACTAGTTGATCGCCTTCAATTTCTCTATTAAATTGAATTATTTATATTAACTTACATATTCTCTCTACACCACTTAACATTTTATTGCAAAATTATACATAACTCTTACAGAGTCAGTGTCATAGTTTGTATATATTGCACTACTTAATTAGTTTGTTTCAATTATTTGTAGAATATTTCCAATTGATAAAAAACATTAATTTCAATCAATTCACAGTCTCAGTCGCTGCAACGAACACCAGAAGTATAAATATAGTGTTCAATCCTATAATTCCACAAGCAGCAGAGTACGAAACAAGGTAAGAAAATTTCGTTCATTCATGTCAACTTGAACATAATTTTGTAATTAATAATGGATTTCTTTGTTATTTCAAATGAATAAAAATGGTTATCATCTTTGTATAAACCTTTGGCTACCACAATTTGACATGATTAATTAATCTCTGATTGCAGATTCTCGGAACCACCACATAAACTCAACGTATATTATTAAATTCTACATAGACTAAAGTGAAAATCATTGGTGTTTACCTTGCGAACATATGATATGTAATGTTAAATGTCTTTAGTACTAAGAATTTCAGTTCTCTCTCAGTTTTATGTCCCGGTTTAAATAAATAAGTTGCATAGAAGTGAGAATGTTTATCATCATATTTGAATTATGAACAACCACAACTTGTATTCTTCTTACTTAGATTTAAGTTTTATGCGTTTATATTATAAGTTCATATACTGGTCAAAAGTCAAAAGTCAAGGCCCGTGGAGGCTGTCATCAATTGTATCCTGGCCTGGCCCAATAAAGGCCATGAGCTTCAAATTTTCTAAAAAAAATCGGCTTGCCAAGAAGAGATGTTATGCTAAAACCCAGGCCGTCAAGCCCAAGCCCATTGCCAACTCTTTTTACTATTCACTCTCTCTCAAAATCACCTCTCTTCTTACTTCAAATTTACAAAAGAACAAAATATAGCCGATTATATTTCCCCAT
Source organism: Geum urbanum (assembly GCA_946800695.1). Classification (NCBI taxonomy): domain Eukaryota; kingdom Viridiplantae; phylum Streptophyta; class Magnoliopsida; order Rosales; family Rosaceae; genus Geum; species Geum urbanum. The sequence goes on along the minus strand of OX327003.1, from coordinate 44,743,166 downwards.
ATATAAATTGCTCTCATTTGTTGATCTTTTAAGATGGATTGAAAATATAAATTTGAAATTAATACTTATATTCAGGGGCAGAGATAAGGGGTCCACATAAAGTAAATGCCCCACCTGAAATTTAGAGAAAATAAAGAACTTTGTACATATCCTTATGTATATAAACTGTAAACGTAACAGTACTTGGACAGCCAACACAAACTCTCAGCTGAGGAGAGCAACACTGTCTTGGTTTAACTTAATTACTAGTTGGTCTCATCCTCTCTTAGTATATTTTGATATTTTTATTATGGGGTTTTTTTAGTCATGTTTTACTAAAAGAAAATCCTCTTCTTTATCTTATTCTTTTTGTTTTTGTAATTTCTATTCAATTAATATGTTGTTGTTTAAACTACCCAACTATAATGATAGAGATGAATCAGATGGTCCATATATATTCAAGATTTCTAATTAAGCTATAAGATGCTTCCTCTCTATTGAAAGGTGTAAAAAAATTTCACCCCACCTCAATGAAATTCTTGGCTCCACCACTGCTTATATTTGTTCTGGAATTTGTTATAACCATCTAAAGATAGTTTCTTTGAATGTAAAATATGAGATTAATAGTTCTCTTCTAAATCTTTAAATCAATTACAATATTTTGAATCAAAAGTCGATAATTGTTGATTTTGGTTCCTCAATATTAGAATTTGGTGATGAAAATTGAAAGTGTGGCTACTTAATTCTATTATTGTTATGCTTTTGTTATATTATGATTGTGAGATATGCCACCATCATATATGTAGATAGACCTTGTCTTGGCTTCTCTTGTTTTCCCGTTTTCTTCAGTTCTTGAATTCAGTTTTTCAGACCCTCATCTCATCTCTCCATGTTCACCGTTATAGCTCTCATCTCCCTTCTCAATCCACCCTTTTTTTCCTTTACCAACTCATCAAATCCACAAATGTTTTTTTTTTTTTTTGACAACATGGGTGCTCAGATTGAAGCTTAGATGCCCTACATAAAGCAAACAAAAGAGGATGGCTGTGGAACCACTCCAACCAGTGCCGACGACGACAATTCTTCCATCGGAGATGATGATATATGTGTGTATCGGTGTTTACCGATTTGGGTTTTACCACTTGTTTTCTAGATTAATTTCCTTTATGGGAGGCTTGTTCTTGTTTTTAAGTACTACATTCACACATGTTGCGCAAATTATCCTCAATAAAAATTGTTTCTCGTGTACTGAGATTGAGCTGGACTAGCTCATAATTTGTAATCTAATGTTAATTTAATGAAATTTCAATAATTGAATAAAAAAAGATATAACAGTTTCGTCAAACCGCGGGGTTACCACCTAGTTTCAGAAAAAGAGAGAAAAACATTACAATTAATAGTGACCATGTGATTAGAGCAAGTGTATACCTCTTGTTCAATTTGGCCAAGACATCAGGTAACTCACTATTTGTGAGTCAAACACCATGTGTTTCTCCATTCAAACGCGTATAGTTCCAAGGCTCTACGCTACATGAATGAATCATATACAGTAGTTACCTTACCGACTCCCAAAACCTGGTATATGTTCCTCGTCCGACTCCAGTTTAAAGACAACCTCGTCTCTCCCAACTTCCATAGTTCCATAGCTGCAGTTTCGATTCGCAAGAGTCAAGTAAGTAGCTTTGATCATCTGTATCAGTTCCAATCCAAATTGGAATTCTAAAGTTCGAATCTTGTACTTGTCTATTGTCTCTGTTGTTGAGGAATTAATTGAGAGTTCCACGGATTGAGGTTAAAGATTAGAACTTTATTCGCTCATTGCTAAAATCTCACACTTGCACTATGCAGGTCACCTTAATTAGAACCAAGTAGTTTAGTTACAGTGAGATGAAGGTCAATTGAGTAGTGGGTATTGGTTAAAAAATTTGTGAAGAAATGAGTTATAGGAGGAGGCTAGGGAAAGATAATAGTGGTGCCTGTGATAGTGGAAATGTTGTTGAAGGGTCTGGTTTAAATGAAGAAGCCAATGAAGCATCAAAGGGTCTTGATCATGAAGTGGCCCACCAAACTAAGCTTAGATCAAGACCCCATCGGCATCTGAGCGGGGTTTTTCCTGGAAAGAAGAGGTTACTGGTGTCGACATTGAAAATGCTGATGGGCCGTGAGAGTAATTATTCAGGACGAGGGAGGTTTTCGTCGGCAGATGGTTGTCATGTTTTGAGCCGGTATCTGCCTATCAATGGTCCTTGGGGGGTGGACCAGGCAGATAGCCGTGTTTACATTTCTCAGTTTTCGGATGATGGTTTGTTTTTTGTTGCTGGATTTCAGGTAATGGGAATGGTATTACCCTATTGGACTAAAGCTCATTTTTACACACCATATGCATGCAGTTTTCAGGAACTGACTTTTGTCTTCCTTAATGAAACAGGGAGGTCATATTAGAATATATAATGTCGATAAGGGATGGACAGTTCAGAAAGACATTCGAACCAAAAGCTTGAGATGGACAGTCACTGATACATCTTTATCACCAGATCAACGTTTTCTTGTGAGTTTGTGATGTTTTATTGACAAACTTCAGAATATTACTAGGACTATTAAGTGTAGGTTGTTTTGGTTAGTTCTCGTACAGTATGTTTTATAATTTATTGATTCAAAGCTTAACCAATTCTTTAAGTGGAAAATCCAAAATCAACCCATGTGTTATTTGTTCTATTCAATTTGTTCAACTTCCCACAAATTTCTTAGCTTGTACAGATATAGTCTTTTATTCTCTTGTTAGAATGCTTTTAATTGTTTATCTTGGATGATAAAGATAACCTTATTTAGAGTTATTAACCTTTTGAAGCCATATTATTACAATAGCTATACTCTGAGCTATCATTTGGCTATTTGGTTAAAAGATAGAATATGACTTGGTGACATACTGACACAGAAATGGATATATTGCACAAACTTTGATCTTTTTGAGACCATAAGGATTACATAGTATTGTGCCAGATGGAATGCTACTAAGAATCTAGACTTCATATATAATCTATCTTCTTGTGTAGTGAACTTATGATTTTCTGCATGTGTCTTTTCATTTAAATAACCACACTTATTTTGAATGTAAAATTTGCAGGCATATGCTAGCATCTCACCTATTGTCCATATTGTCAATGTTGGATCTTCTATGACAGAGTCACTAGCAAATGTTACGGTATGTGCCAATGATGCTACTTCTTGTAAGACCAGTTTTCACTCTAATACAAAATAGCTTGTAGAATACCATGTACAATGATTTGTCTGTAAATCTGGGTTCATGAGTAAAAATGCTAAGCTTTTCCTTACTATAATAAAGTTGGCCTACTTCTGTTTGCATCCTTATTACCATATCTTGAGTAGGCACTTACATCAATTTTACCAATATAGAAGTTTCAAACATCTGTTTTAAGAGCTACAGTTATATTGGATGATCTATCAATAATGATGTTATAATAGAAGCGATATTAATTTTCATATTATGGTGGAGTCCTGTGGTAAACGAAGTCAATCACTTTACTGAGTTAGCCATTTTTAACTTAATTTTTTCTTGGATAATTATTTTTTGAAATGCTGATTTTAAGTATGTTACAGATTTGACTCTACACTATGAGTCTTTAAACGTTTGTTGATCTTAATATCACTTGCTTATGTACATCTATTGCAAGATATTACTGATGTTTATAAGTTGTAAATGCAAAGTGTTTTTCTCTTGTGATGCTCTGCATGAAATTTTTCTGGTCCTGTTTTGACTCTCTTTCTTTGACTTCAAAAAAAAAAAACCTTTTTTTTCCAGGAAATTCATGAAGGCCTGGATTTTTCTGCTCACGGTGATGAGGACGAATTTGGAATATTCTCTGTTAAGTTTTCCACTGATGGGCGAGAGCTTGTGGCTGGAAGTAATGATGCTTCCATACACGTTTATGATCTCCATGCAAACAAAGTTAGCCTTAATATACCAGCGCACTCGGTATGAATCTTTATGTTTTTGTGTCGTCAGACAGTAGGTTTTTTTTACCATTTATGGTTAAATATCAAAAGTATTAATGATAGCGCCTTTTATAATTCATATTCCCTTTGTCTCTCTCGGAATGTTCTCATACAAAGCAATACGCCTGAGCGACACAAAATGCTCTAATTAAGAAAAAAATCAAATTGCAACTCTAAAATAATCAACAAGCTTCTTGATATTGTTGTAGAAGAAAATATGACTGTTTTATTTTGAGACTCCTCCTAACTTCTTGTTCCAAGATTTTGTTTTAGAGATTGACTCAATGGTACTGAAAGGCATTATCTAAACTAATTTCTTTCCCTTTGACAGTCGGATGTAAATACAGTATGTTTTGCAGATGAAACTGGCCATCTGATATATTCTGGCAGTGATGATAATATCTGTAAGGTAAAGTTAATTTAGCATTACTTCTAAGTGTATATGGAGAAACTCATTCAATCTACAAGTTATTGATTCCTTTAAATCTATTTAGAGCTGCATTTTTTTATAATTATTATCACGGTATTGTTACACTCTTGCATGGTTTATGTATGTTGTGCTCATTGCAGCAGTTAAACTCTTACTTGAATTTTAACAAATGATTTTTACGCTAAATTTCAAAATCTTGCGCATGTTAATTTACTATTATTGGACACTGGCAACCAAGGAATATATGTAATTGTAATCTAGGCACAATTTTCATTTTGATGTTGCTTGCTACTTGTTGAAATGGACATAGAGTACTTTTGATCTCTACTGAATTGCTTTATTAGATTGTCGGTAAAGGAAATATTAGCCGTATCTATTTGCTTGTTCAGGTGTGGGATAGACGCTGCTTTATCACGAAAGGCCAAGCATCTGGGGTTCTGATGGGACATCTTGAAGGCATAACATTTATTGACAGTCGGGGAGATGGACGTTACTTAATATCGAATGGGAAAGATCAGACTACAAAACTATGGGATATACGGAAGATGTCCTCGAGGATCATGTAGTGCGTCATCTCACTTGTTCCTCCTGCTCCTTTAAATTATTAACATTCACTTTGGTCCTACAGAAGTTTGATATCATAATTTAATTGGGATGAGTGATGAGTTATGTTGATCTAGTTATGCATGGTCTTCTCAGACTGGTATCTAGCTTTTAACATTTTATGCCATATGACAGTGCTACTTGATAACTGGACCTCTAAGGTTATGCCAATTTCTCATTCTCCTCTCAACTTGCCAATAAGAGCCTTATTTTTCATTTGTGAGATAAAGCTTGGCGAGTTGCTGTTAAAAGTTTAATAGATATGTATATATATTATTTATGTCCCATATTGTGGTCATGTCATTATAAAGTACGCATTTCATGTACTGAAGTTAATGCATATCTTTGTGGTGGAATGTGGGTTCATTCCCTTTTCTCCCTAATCCTGCAGTATAAATCATCTACAATTTGGTGTACTAATATTTTAATTCTTCAACAGTAATAGGGTTAGTAACGACTGGGATTACCGAAGGATGGAGTACCCAGCTTATGCAAGAGCTTCAAGACATCCTAATGATCAGTCATTGGCTACATTTAGAGACCATTCAGTCTTGCTCACTTTAATTCGTTGCTACTTTTCTCCGGCATATAGGTAAATTAAAGTGTTGTACACTGGTTCTCTCTTTTGAATTTGGCTTAACATGTGTGTAAATTGCCAAAATGCTCAAGTGATTCTAGCTGGAGTCTGGGCACAACAAAGGATATTGTTAATAAAAATTAGTGTTAAAGCTTTAGAGTCCACAATGACATTACTGAGCTCTTAGGCCAGATCTAGTTTCTGGACTCCAGCAGTAGATGTATGTTTCTTTCATTCTTCAGAAGTAGTGTTCTGGTTTGGGTTCTATCTTATGTTATTCAACCAAATCTGTTGGTTAATATGTCAGTTCTGGGGAGGTTGGCCAATCACAACAACTAGTTTCCATTATCCCACAATCTTTTGAGGTTTTTGTTTTGGTTATAGGGGATCATTTTCATCTGAAGATATGCAATACGTAATTTGTGTCTTCTTGACTGTGTATAGGTGTATTAGATAAGTTTCTCACTTTTATTCCTGCTTATTGCAGCACTGGACAAAAATACATCTACACTGGATCTAGTGATCATTCGGTGTACATATATGATATGGTACGTAACACCTTTCATACAAATCTTAATTTCCGTGAAATAGCGCATATAATGAGATAGCCAACTGTCATCTCTTATTACTCATCTGTGCATCCATGCACATATACAATTTGGTTTCGGTTTTTTGAGTTTAATTAGGATAGTGGAAACATGATTTGAGCATAATAGACCGAGTGAGAGTTCATTCTGGCAAAGGAAGAATTATAGTTTTCTTGTCCTGATCCTCACATGAAAAGACACTACCACGAAAACTTCTCTGAAACTCGGTCCTATGTTGTTCAATTCATGCTACCATGGTGCTAATTTTTACTTTAATTTTTTTTTTAATGTAGGTGACCGGTACTCAAGTGGCGAAATTGGTCCATCACGAGGGACCTGTAAGAGATTGTAGCTGGCATCCTACGTATCCCATGCTGGTCAGTTCTTCTTGGGATGGTAGTATTGCAAGATGGGAATTTCCTGGAGATGATCAAGTTCCCATCTTGGTGAAGCCAAATATACGGCGGAGGAGAGTTTACTATTGACATAACCAAATGTTTCTTCACTTTCTTGTTCTAAAGAAAGCGTCTCAGAGAAAAATTCCAGCTTCTTCTTCGCTGCTTGCTCCATATATATATGTAAAGTACTAAAGTATGCATGTAATAATGCTTAAAAACCCAAATGTTGTATATGTACTATAATAATACTGTGATGATAATAATCTGCCTAGCCAGGCGTTGGCCTTTTCCCCGACAACAACTTCGTTCTCAATGCTTTGTCATTAATGAAATTAATAAATAAAGAAATTTGAGCTCTGTCACGACGAGTTATTTGTCGGCCAAAAGGAGTTTTGCCAAATTAACACTGTTCTTTTCTACTATAAAAGGAGCGACAGAGAGAGAGAGAGAGAGAGAGAGAGCAAAGAAAATGGCGTCGCAGACAGCAAAGATCACGTTCCGGATAGTAATGGTGGCTCTGGCTCTCCTCGTCGTGTTCTACATGGGTCGTCCTCTCTACTGGAAAATCTCAGCCACCATCCACGAGATTCGTCAAAACAAACAAACCGTCAAGCAAGGTAGTTTAGTTGCTTAATTTCTATAATTAATTCTGTGATTCTATCTGGGTTTTTGATTGTGTGTCGGAAATGGGTTTTGTTTAGGTTTGTCGCAGATTGTGCTGGAAGCCCAGAAAACGGTGGGTTGGTATCACGACGAGTCGGATTCGGGTGCCCAGGAAACTCCGATCGTCAAGAAGGTCGGGTCGGTTACGACCCGGAGACTCTTGTTTAATCAGGTTTTGTGAAACACCCTCTTGTGTTGTTTAATTGTAGGCATTAGTCAAATGGGTTTTATGTAATGAGATTTGATCTTGGTGGGATGATCATGTGATGTTTAACTGCAATGCTGGTAACTCTAGTAGTGACGTTAATTGTATTGTTTTTGGCTGAATATAGATATGCAATGTGTTTGCTTAATGGGTGTGTACGAGTGTTGTCCATTTTGGTTTAGTAGTATGCTTTGGTGCATTGGGTACTGATTTCCTTTTGAGTAATCAGACCCGGAAAGTGGTATGTTCTATTATTCAGACGCTGGTGTTGGATCGGGAGTATTTTGTTTGCTTCTTACTAGTGTTTCTACATACTATAGATGCATCTTTGTAAATTAGAGTAGCTAGAAAAAGAAAAAAAATTGCATTCTCGCTACTCCACAATTTTTTTTTTGTTTGGAGAAATGAGGAATATTAGTTGGTTTTGAATGCAACAGTTACTGAGCCTTACTGAGGATTGCTATTTTCAGTTAGGACTTAGGATTCTTAAGTTATTTGATTTCCTAGCTTGTTTAGGTTTGTAACTTTGTATTGTACCTTCGCAGTTGAGGGTTATATTTAGGCTGTACCAACGTTTATGACATAAGTCATGATCGTTTGGCTCGTATATGCTACTGTCATGAGGAATTTATATCAACGTTTATCTTAAGAACCTAGAAGGCTGAGTGTACATTAGCCTACAATAAGTAATGGTCTATAGCCATATGATAGCATTTTGAGGTGCAAGGCTCCTGAAGAATCTACATTTAGGTGATGCCTGCATCTCAAAATGTTAGCCTTACTTTGGTTGGCTTAGATACTTCCACAGAAATTGAAGTGCTTGCAAAAGCTTCACTTCTTACAGTGGAAAAGCCTTGATTTTGTTTCCTTAATTTCGGAGCACTGTGTAAAGCAGAGGATAAATGTGATCCTGTATACAAATGTAGTTATGCAACATTTGGAGTCATGATTTGCAAGATTGCCCACCCATATCTTAGGCTCGGAAGAAACGAAGGAACTCAGGGACATATAGGAACATGAACTTATTGTTACCAATTTCTGCATATAGGAACATGAACATGAATGTAATAATTTTTTTTTTTCAGTTGCAACCAAAAAGCACATACCAAGTATATATGCCATTTTGTGGTATTTCACTTCTAGTAGCTATAAGTATGCAATCTGTCTAGGTTATGCTCCGGAGAATGAGAGCCATCAGTCCTGCAATTTAATTGACTTGAAGATACTAGAATGAATCTTTATCGGCTTGGAAGGTTGGAGCTAGCCTGAAAATCTGACAAATCTAATGGCTGCTGGTCAGATAGGTCTTCTCTTTGTTCACTTAAGCTTTGAATAAAGGCCTAAAGAAGGCAGTGTTTGTGTTAAGGTAGTCAGCCCACTTGTTTAGAATGAATCGCTAAGGGTATTCAGTGTACATGTAGCACAAAGACCTTATTCTGTTGTAGCATTCTCGTAGGAATTCATGAAAGTGGATAGTCGAATCTGTAAATTACTAGTGAATATTGAGCTCATCTGACTGCCTACATTGATACTCGAATTAATAAATTTCAGATTCAGGTGGTTTTTTCAAAAGAGAAGAACATGGTTTCCATCACCAAACCACATTAGACTAGTTGGACCTGCAATGGATGCCGATTTTTAGTTGAGACTGGAATTTCGAAACCCCCTGCAGATGGAATACTCTGTCTGCTTGATTAATATAATTAATTCTTCGAGCTCTTAACTCAGATCGAGATCGTTTCTATATTTCTTTGGAGATCGAAGTCAGTTCAGAGACTAGTATATATTGTTTTACAAGTCAATGGAACATGGTTTGTTGACATTTCTTTCAAACCGAATTAGGTACTTGCTGTAAAGGTCCTATAAGAGGGGTGTATAGGTTTTTTACCACTTTTTTGTTTAATCTGTTTTCGGGATAGCAAGATAGAGACCTATCCCGAAATACAGGATACGAGTGTTAAAGCTTAAAGACAGAAAATGAAGAATAACACAAGATGTTTTTGTTGACGCAGAAATCCGACAACCAGGATTAAACTGCGTGCTCCTACTCTTGAGGGACAAACATTTCCACTATCAAGTAACACACTCAATTACAAGTCTCTTGTACTCTGGGGATACATAACCCGTATGTTATCCTAACTAGTCTGACTACCAATTCTAACAGAGCTACACTACTTGAACTATGTGTTTACACTTGGGAAAATATTTAGAAGCATCAACTTAGATCTTAACTACTCACAAGTTAAATCTTCTTGATCTACTTCTTGGGTTGGGCATCTCCATACCTATCTCAATGGAATGCACTATGCAATGATGCATATGAGTTTTGAAAACAGTTTTTATGCTTGAGAATCCATGTCTATTATGCACAGTTATGAGCAACCAAAAGACATAGAAGGGGAAGAGAAAAGAGAAGAGATTCTACACAGAAATGTGCTCTCAAAGAGTGACCCTAAAGAATATCTACCCCGAAAATAATCAACTGAACCAACCAAGGAGTCAAGACAGCTTTAGACTCCTTATATAGGCAGGGTATTTCAGAAGTCAATGACAGCAAGTAGGCACGTGAAAGAACAGCTTCAACGATGACCTATCACAGTCCTAAAATCGTCCTAATGCAGCCCTACAATAGTCAGCCGTTGATGGGACAAATGCATGTTCATAAGATAAACAAACAAGACAACTTTTTAGGGTTACCAATTTCGGCAAAGTTTGTCAAAAAGAGGCAAAAGATTTTCAAGCTCTTGTACAAGAATAGCCATAGCACTAATCAAAAATGGAGCACGTTTTTTGACAGTAAAAAGCAGAACCCAGCTAGTCAAGAAACAAAGGAGCAAGACAACCAGAAAAAGACAGAACAGTTTCCTAGGGATCTTCCTTAAACCAAGTCAATTTTTCACAATCAAAGAGCACACAGATTATAGACAGATATTCTGGGTTTTAGAAGTATAGCTATGAAGGTTCATATAAGAAAGACGTTCCAGATTATCAAGGATATCAGCTCAGTGTGCTATCCTAAATGAAAACATGTAATGCAAATGAATGATATGCCTGTTTTTCCATTGAGATAAAATAGGGTATGTCAACATTATATTTGATGATCCTTTACTATTGTGTTTTGTCTGAATTTAAAGAATAGTCAATCTGTAAGTATGCCTTCGTGCTGCCCATGTTGCTCTCCATAAAGGAGTTCAGCAGAGAAAAAGAAAAGAACCGCAAAGAAAAATGATCAGGGAGACAAGAGAAGATGTCAAACAGCATAGCCCGAGCCATCATACACCACATCGTCATCATCTGCACCAAGCTCTCCAGGATGGATGGTATCTCCAGAGTCCAAGGGAGTGGAGCCACCTTGTTTGTCCGAAGGAGGTGAGGAGACCGTTGGATCCTGAACAGGGGCAGACCCGATCTGGCTGGAGAAAAGAAGGGAGATCTCGGCTTTGAACCTGGTAAACTGCTCCGTAGTGTGGTCATTGATCTGCTGGACTGCGGCGGTCACCATTGACTGAACGGCTGCTTTCAAGAATTGCTGATCCATAGGCTCGACATACTTGTTGGACTGATGCACTGATCTGTTGATGGTGATGGCATCGATCGGAGAAAGTTCAGGACCAAGTACATCTCCCTGTGTGAGGGGAACACCAGCATCACCACACAACTTGGTAATGAGACAGGGGAAAACCAGGGCCTTTTCAAGAGCGTTACGATGGCAGACACCAGCAGTCCGAATGGCTTGAAACATGAAATACTCAGCAGGAATTACGGGGCGGATAGGGTCATGACTAAGATACGCCATCAAGACAGCCTGTTTGTGAGAAATTTTGCTGGTCTGGGTGGCAGGATGAAAGAGAGAGCGAACAAGGAAGCCCAAGGCTTTGAACCATTAAATCATATACCTACTGGACAAGAAGGTACCAAGAACTGGTTCCAATGGAGGGGAAGAGTATAGCCGAGGTGCTAGATCCTGAATGGAGAGAGAAGTGGAGTACTCAGAGTAGGTTTGTAGAATACCATCAGCGGTAAGCGGGAGAGACAGTGATTGACGGATCCTGGATGGGGAGAAATTCACATTAATGCCACGAACAGTGACGCATACTTGTTGCTTTGAATGCAACCGGACCTCAGCAGAGATGTCGGAAGGGAAGTTGGCATAGAATTCTTGCACAAGGGTGCGGTTATAGCGAGGCAGGGAGCCCAATGCTGTTACCCATCCTAGACGGGAAACCAGAGAGAAGACAGTAGGATGCAGGGAAGGAAAATCGAATGGGCGTTCAGCAACTATGGGACGATGTATGGTAATGTAACCAAATAGACTAAAAGTATCAGCAGAGATGAAATGAGACCGAGGAGGAAACGAAGGGGGTTCACCAGATCGCTTGGAGGGAAGAACCGAGGAAGTGGATGCCTTGAGAGTGGGTTTCACTTGAGGAGGTTGAGAAGGCTTGAAGGCTTTCTTGGCAGCAGGAGAGACAACCGCTTTCCTAGCCTTGGAGCGTGTGACCCTTGGAGCAGTGGAGATGGGTGAGATCTCAACAGAAGGTGTAGATGAAGAGCCAGAGGAGCAAACAGTGGTTGTGCGCTTTCGTTTTTCCAAGGGGACTTTAGGAGAGGCATGGTGAGGATCTGCAGCTACGGGAGACGGTGGAGGAGAAGGAGGCAGAGCAGGTGTCATTGTGGTCTGAGGAGGAGAAGGTAGATCTAATCCGGCGACAGTCCGGGAAGGTGATGTCGTAGGAGGGACAACGGAATCCGGAGAGAACTGTTTCTTCTTGGAAACTGCCTTCTTTGCGCCTGAGGGCTTGTAAGCCGTCCGTTTCCTTAGATAAGTAGCGAGCACAGGAGTGGGTTGAGATGCCTCAACACGAACAGGAAAGACTACTGGGCTTGGGATCTCTGAAGGTGGAGGAGGTGACCGTGGTGGTGGAGCAGGGAGAAGGATAACTTCTTCTGGGATGAAAGGGTCTGGAAGAGTCATGAGTGGATGGAAGAAGAACAACGGTTTGGGAGAAGGGAGAAAATTTCTGCGGTTTCTTATGCGTGTCATGAATAAGAAGAAGACTGAAGGAAAACAGAGGGAAGTTGAAGTGAAACAGCCAAGGTGAGAGAGTGAAAGAGGCAGCGGAATCGATATGGACAAAGACCAAGGGGACTTCACCTATTCCTATATGCAACCTTTTTCCAAAAGTAATTTATTTCCTTGAAACCAAACATCATAACTATCCACACACGTAAAGAAAAGCTGAGACAAACCTGCAATTTCAAGTCTTGTCTAGTCACTTCAGTGTAGAAAGTGCTACAGTGACCTAACCCTAGGAGACCACGTATGTGAGCAACACAGGATACCTAAAAAACAGACAAGAGACAAGGACACACGAGGACACACAATACCCACTGGGATATGTGGGACAACCTGAATAATAGAAGGTATCCATGTACCTACCAACATATTGATAACTCCCCCTCACGTGGTGCATAAGAGAACACAAAGATTTTGATTTTTAGAAAGATTTATAACCTGCCAGCATGAACTCTGGGATGGAAACAGTCAGTGAAATCTCAGACATTAGAAAAATTTAAGCATGACTCACAAAAATGTGACACCTAATTTTCATATGTCTTGATGACTCAAATCCTTCACATGAGTATATGACTATAAAGTAACGTCAATAATATGTTCTGAAAAATCAATCTTTAGAACCATAAGAGAGTGTGTGTGCGTGTGTGTGTGTGTGTGAAAGGTTCATCTAAGGGAGTACAAGTTTGGAGCATCAAATGATGTGAGGACATCAAGAGTAACCAAGTGACTTTGTCACAACCTTTCGGGAGTTCTGGAATCTCAACATATCAAGGACTTTTGTTCCAACTTGGCCTTTGGCCATTGTCATTTATGTTCAAGGCATTTTCGCCATTCTCTTTAAATTTTGTCCAAGAGCTCATCTGAGAAATACGTCCTCATAGGTTCATGTAGCAGAGTAGTTATCATTATGTCCTGAGCGCAATGCTCGAAAGAATAAGGTGTGTTCCAAGTACACTCAGTGAATAACTAGTCTGAACCCATCGAAGGATAGATAACATCTCAGGGATCCCCACTGGTTCCGATTAAGGTGCACCCAGCAAAAGACTAGCCCATTCATTTACTTTATTCATTCATCAATAATCACCAGATTTTCACATTTGTTCTTCAGTAACTAGTTCAACTCATCTCAATTTTCTAGCTCAAACTGTGTACACCCCAAAAGAGTAACCTTTGTGCGCAAGAGTTGTTTCTAGTTCCAAGAATGATTTAGACCAAATGTACTGACATTCTTAAGGGCATAGATGCATATACACAAGTGAAAGATGTAGCAAATGTCTATCAGAAACATGAAATAAGAACAAACCATTTTAGATCAAGTTCAGAAATATTTCCATGGATGCATCCACAGACTCGTATCCCAGCGTGAGCCAACAATTATTTTCAGAAAATTATTTCATAAAGGAAAATGCTGAAAAATAAATTTAGACCAGTGAGGGAGATATCTCAAGCGATGGTGCATACACCAATAGCCTTCCTAAGACTTTCAAATCTCAGATTGTCCAAGGGCTTAGTGAATAGATCAGTCAATTATTGTTCAGTTGGAATGAATGTCATTTCAAGCTGATTATCTTCAACCAAGTTTCTAATGAAATGATATCTAATCTCTATATGATTAGTTCTAGAATGCAACACAGGATTCTTTGAGATATTGATTGCATATGTGTTATCACAGAACAGGGATAAGATACCTTGCTCAAATCCGTAGTCGCTCAGCATATGCTTCATCTAGAGAAGTTGTGTACAGCAGCTTCCTGCAGCTATATATTCTGCTTGGGCAGTGGACAAAGATACACAGTTCTGCTTCTTGCTATGCCACGATACCAAAGTTGTTCCCAACAAAGAAGCAACCACCCGAGGTGCTCTTCCTATATGTGGCATCCCCAGCCCAATCCGAGTCTGAATACCCTGCAATCTCAGTGTTAGTATCCGTTGTGTACAGAATACCAAAGGCACACGTACCTGAAACGTATCGAATGATACGCTTGACTGCCTTCACATGGGATTCCTTGGGGTTGGCTTGATACCGAGCACAAACACCCACACTAAAGGAGATGTCAGGTCTACTGGCTGTGAGATAGAGTAAGCTCTCAATCATGCTTCTGTAGAGAGTTTGATCAGCATTAATACCCTCCAGATCGACACTGATTCTGCATGAGGTTCCCATTGGGTTTCGGATGGGAGAAGCTCATTCCATCCCAAACTTCTTCACTAGTTCCTTCGCATACTTTTCCTGCGAGATGAACAAACCATCTTTCCTTTGCTGAACTTGTAGTCCAAGGAAGAAGCTTAGCTTACCACAAAGACTCATTTCAAAATCTTGTTTCATTAGAGTGATAAACTCCTCAACAAGTTTTTGAGAGGTGGAACCAAACACCACATCATGCACATATATTTGAGCAATAATCATATGATGTGAAACATTCTTAACAAACATGGTTTTATCAATGGAACCTCGCACATACCCATGGTCAATCAAATGTGTAGACAATTTTTCATACCAAGCTCTAGGAGCTTGCTTTAAACCATAGAGAGCTTTGTCTAATTTGTAAACATGATTGGGATAGCAAGAGCTCTGAAATTCTAGAGGTTATTCCACATAAACTTCTTCTTTCAAGATTCCATTTAGAAAAGCACTTTTCACATCCATTTGAAAGAGATCAAATTTCAGAAAACAAGCAATGACCAAGAGTAACCTAACAGACTCAAGTCTAGCTACGAGAGCAAATGTTTCATCAAAGTCTAGGCCTTCTATTTGGGAATAACCTTGCATAACCAACATAGCCTTGTTTCTAGTAATGATTCTCTTTTCATCCGTTTTGTTTTTGAAGACCCATTTTTTTCCTATTACATTCTTATCCTTAGGTCTAGGAACGAAATGCCAAACATTGCTTTTCTCAAATTGATTAAGTTCATCTTGCATAGCTACAATCCAATCTGAGTCTTTCAATGCATCTTTGATGTTGTTTGGTTCAACATTTGAAACGAAACCATAGCATGCAATTCGATTGATAGCTAGCCTATGCATAGTAAGAAAACTTTTGAGACTAACAAGATTACTCACAAGCATGTTCGACTTACTTCGGGTCTTTCTTGGTTCATCAACCGTGCCAATCACATCTGAGGGAGAGTGATCTTTTTGAACTTGGCGTTTCCCAATGCGATGTGACTTCTGGATAGTCAGGGTCTGATCTATCCCGGCACCTTCAGTGTCAGATTCTATATCTTGAGATACATCATCATGTATGAGATTCTGTTCATCGATAAGAGTCTCAGCAGAGGAGATGTCTCAGTACTCACATCCTCAACCTGCACATTTCTTGAAGAGTGATTGTGAGATCATACAAGAGAGTCATTGATAGCCACATTCACCGTTTCTATAACTTTGCAAGTTCTTTTATTATAGACTCGGTAAGCGCAGCTATTCAATGCATAACCTAGAAAAACACATCTATCACATTTAGCATCAAATTTTGTCAAATACTCACGATCTCCATAGATGAAGCAAGGGCTACCAAAAGCTTTTAAGTGTGAGATATTTGGATTTTTGCCTTTCCAGAGTTCATAAGGTGTTTTGCTAGTACCCGGCCTAAAGATCACACGGTTAAGTGTATAGCAAGCATTGAAAATTGCTTCGGCCCAAAACATGTGAGGTAAATCAGCTAAACTAAGCATTACCCTCCCCATCTCAACCAATACTTTATTCTTCCTTTCTACTATCCCATTTTGTTGTGGTGTGATGGGGGCAGAAAACTCATAGTGCACACCATTCTCTTCACAATATTCAGCAAATAAAGAATTCTCAAACTCGGTTCCATGATCCGGCCTAATTCTTATTATGCGTTTGTTTTCAGAAAGCTTTTCATTTGAAATGTGTTTTGCCAATTCTAAAAACTTCCCAAAAGTTTGACCTTGAGTTTTATCACTTAAGAACATAACCCATGTGAATCTAGAAAAGTCATCTACCACAACAAGCACATATTTCTTTTTAGCAATACTTTCAGTTTCAACAGGGCCTACTAGATCTAAGTGAAGCAATTCAAGAGCATTAGAAGTTGGCATAGCATTTAAGACAGGATGGGAGATTCGGAATAGCTTACCCATTTTGCAGTCTCCACACATACCTGCTGCTCTCCCGGTCAGTTTGGGCAAACCTCGAGCTCCATCCTTTGAGGACAACTTCACCACATCTTGATGATTGAAATGGCACATCCTCCTATGCCACAGATCTAGCGAGCTTTCTTGTGTCAATGATCGAAAGCAAATTTCAAATTCCAACCTCTTGTTTGCACGGACACAGCAGCAGTGATCTCTAGACCTCTCGCCTTTCATCACACACCTTCCTTTCCCATCAAGGAAAGTGCACTGAGACGTGTCAAATGTTACTGTCTCATACTCATCGACAATCTGACTCACACTCAGCAAATAAACTTCTAATCCTGCCACCAGCAGAATATTCTTCAAGCCTGAGAGACCAGGAGTGTCAACTGTCCTGCTTCCAATAATCTCTGCTTTGGCTCCATCACCAAACATGACGTCACCAACTGGATGAGTATCATCCATGGAAGTGAACCATTTCTGTTCTCCGGTCATGTGCTTTGAGCAGCTGCTGTCCATGTACCAAGAGTCAGATTTCCTGGTGGAAAGGGCAGTTAAGGCAACATTACAAACATCTACAACTTTTCTTGCACCAGTGGGTGAGGTCTTTACTCTTGAGAGGAAACAAATGACCTCTTCATGTTTCTTCTTGACACCAGGTTCCTTGGGAGACATGACGCTTCTGGTATCCCTAGTTCCACGAATAGATTTTCTGACCCAGTTTGAAGGAACTGGCTTGTTCTTCTGCTTCGGGATGGCAAGAGACTGTGCAATCCTGGTTAGTTGGTCAAGTGATTTCTGAAAATAGACGAGCAGATCATTGCTCTGTGAGATCTTTGTCGGTACAGGATTCCTTCTTAGCTTGTAGTAGTACCGTCGAATGTGTCCACTGTTCCCACAGTGAAAGCACCTGATTCGCGAGCTTTTCTTGAGCTTGGACACCTTGAAGATTTCAGGAGCATCGTTCTTCAGTTGAGGCGGAGGCTTTCCCAACACCGAACTGGTGCCTTTTACAAATGTAGTCTTCCCCGAGCCTTTGAGTTTGCCATCATCCTCAAACCCCAAACCCTTCTTGCTGCCATCCAGTTTTCTCATCCCACAGATTTGGGATAGCTTCTCCGAGCCGATGGAGAACTTTGTAAACTGGTTCTTGGCGTCCAGCAGGGATTCTTCAAGCTTCAGCTTCTCAGCAGTGAGCACCATTATAGAGGAAGACTGAAGGTCCAGTTCTCTGTTGAGGAGAATCACTTGTTCTTCTAGTTGAGTCTTGGCAGAACTCCATTCTGCTTTCTGGGATATGAACTCTCCTTGTAACCTGGAATTTGTCTCCTTACTCAATGATAGCTCATTAGTTAGAGCTTCATTTTTAGCAAGCATAGACTTGGATGTTTTACATAAACGTACATACATATCATGCTCTTCGTCATCAGAATCCTTGTCCTCAAAAGACTCATCTAATGTGACTTGGGTGACAAAAGCAACCTTTTCATCTTCATCTAGATCGGTTTCAGAATTTTCATTAGAATCACTATCACTCCAAGTTGCTTTTAGTACTTTATGAGACTTATTTTTCCTGTTAGCACAATCCACAGCCTTATGTCCCACTCAATTACACTCAAAACATTTATTTTCCATTTTTGGGATAGGAGAGGACCTGATATCCCGACCTCTCTGTGAAACCTTATTTCTAAAAGGCTTAGAGCTAGATCCTTTTGAGAAGTTCCGGTTAGAGTTGAAAGATTTCTTTTTCCTTAAGAATTTCTCAAATTGTTTGGTTAGAAAAGCAAGTTCATCATTATTATCATCTTCATTTTCAAGCACCTTTTCAACCTCAATTTTAACCGAACTTAGAGCAATGGATTTCTCATGCATAGGCCTTTTCTTGAGTGTCTCATAAGTTTTCAGATTACCAACAAGCTCTTCTAAAAGATAAGTGTCTAGATCATGAGCCTCATCAATAACATTCATTTTTGAGTCAAAGAAAGATGATAAGGCATTTAGAAATTTCCTAACAATTTTCTTTGATTCTATGGCCTCGCCTAAGCTACGGCATTGATTTGTGATATTGAGTACACGACCATAGAAATCATCAATAGACTCTTTGTCACTCATGCTTAAACTTTCAAACTCAAAAATAAGACATTGAAGTTTTTGTTGCTTAACACGAGAGTTACCTTCATGAGTGTTGATGAGCACTTCCCATGCCTCCTTAGCAGTAGAGCAATGAATGATCCTTTGGCACTCTGTTTTGGATACGGCATTGAATAGACAACTTAGAGCTTTGATGTTTGCTCTAGCCAAATCCTTGTCGACTTTCTCCCATTCGGACCTCGGCTTTGAAATTTTCTCGTTTGATTCATCTCCTTTTGGTTTTGTGGGATGTGTCTAGCCTTCCTCTACGATTTGCCACAACATACCATCATCTTGGTAGCAGAGGAAGGCACTCATCATGATTTTCCATTGTGAGAAATCATGACTATAAAAAAAAAGGAGGAACATTTATGGAAAAGCCTTTTTCACGATCCATATCTGGCCCCTCAGAGGATCTCACTAACAAAGGCTAGTGGCCGCTCTGATACCACTTAAAGGTCCTAGAGGGGGGGGTGAATAGGCATTTTACCACTTTTTCGTTTAATCTGTTCTCAGAATAGTAAGATAGAGACCTATCCCGAAATACAGGATACGAGTGTTAAAGCTTAAAGACAGAAAGTAAAGAATAACACAAGATGTTTTTGTTGACGCGGAAATCCGACAACCAGGATTAAAACTGCGTGCCCCTAACTCTTGAGGGACAAACTTTTCCACTATCAAGTAACACACTCAATTACAAATCTCTCGTATTCTGGGGATACATAACCCGTATGCTATCCTAACTAGTCTGACTACCAGTTCAGCTACACTACTTGAACTATGTGTTTACACTTGGAAAAATATTCAGAAGCATCAACTTAGATCTTAACTACTCACAAGTTAAATCTGCTTGATCTACTTCTTGGGTTGGGTATCTCCATACCTATCTCAATGGAATGCACTATGCAATGATGCATATGAGTTTTGAAAACAGTTTTTATGCTTGAGAATCCATGTCTATTATGCACAGTTATGAGCAACCAAAAAACATGGAAGGGGAAGAGAAGAGAGAAGAGATTCTACACAAAAATGTGCTCTCAAAGAGTGACCCTAAAGAATATCTACCCCAAAAATAATCAACTCAACCAACCAAGGAGTCAAGACAGCTTTAGACTCCTTATATAGGCAGGGTATTTCAGAGGTCAATGACAGCAAGTAGGCACGTAAAAGAACAGCTTCAAGGATGACCTATCACAGTCCTAAAATCGTCCTAAAATTGATGGGACAAATGCATGTTTATAAGATAAACAAACAAGACAGCTTTTTAGGGTTACCAATTTCGGTAAACTTCATCAAAAAGAGGCAAAAGATTTTCAAGCTCTTGTACAAGAATAGAGACCGGCCACCGCCATTTTGTTTTGGAGTCAAATCAAATCAGGATAGTGAGAGCAGAGGAGACTCTTGACTAAATTTACAGGAATCGGAATCGTCTTTTATTCTATTGCTTTTTTCTTTTTTTAATTTGTGGCGGGGGGGCCATTCTGCGCCTCTCCCCCTTTTTGAATTCACCAAAAACGGCATGTCGTTCGTCTCCTTTGTTTTGTTCTGTTCCTCGCAAAAAAAAGATTCTTCTGTTTGGTGATCAACCCAATAGGTTTCAGCTCGCTCAATCCATTCTTATCATCTCATCAATTAAGCTAGCTATCTAACTTTGAATAAACCACAAAATAACAATGGCTGAAGACACATTTTATTGAATAGGTGGAAAGATTTCGAATCCACAGATTTAGCTCATGCTCAACAAGGGAATTCAAAATCATGAACAGTGAAGCATTAAGCTAATCCGTCAGATATAGCCTTTTGCCAACCTAAATGAGAAAATGCTGCCTTCTATGCTTGGAAATATAAAAGAGTGAGTGAGTGCTAGGAGAGAGGCTCGCCGAGGTCCTCTTCTATCCTATTCTCTTGGCACCTCTTGAGAAGGTGGAGCTGGCGTCGCAAGTGCAAAACCTGCAAAGCCGGTAGGTAACATTATGAATATAAAATCTTTGAAATGAAAGTAGCTGAATATATATATATATATATAATGTTGGCGTATGTAATGTACTGTAACAACATTACTAAACCAAACGAGTGTGGAAACTTCAGGAACAGTTGTTTCAATAAGTTCAAAAACAAATCTACGTTTGCATGATGCATGTGTATATGCATGTGTACTACAAAGTTGCATATTTTAAAGTGATTCAAACCAAATTCATATGAAAGAACCAACTGTCCTATTAAAAAACTGGTAGAAACTTCAAATGGCAGAACTGATTTTATTTAGCAAAAGTAAAAATGACAAATATCATTTGAGGAATGAGGCGGAAACAGAATAAGATTACCAAGGTATGAATTACCTCTTCTTGAAGCAACGTAGGTAGACTTGCAGTGGAAACAAGGGAGTAAATTTCCTTCAAAAGTGTCACATCTTTGATCTCAGACCACGTCTTTTGAGGTAACGCAAGTACAAGTGCTGTTAGAACGTCATTGCTAGCTGGGTGAAGCCCAATGTGATTTATTGAGCAAGCACAACAGCAACTCGAATTCGTTTGGGATGAAGGAACTAGAATGTCCACTGTCTCTTCACTTCCACCATTTACCATGGTCCCAGACACCACCGTGATTTTCTTTTCACCATTTGCCTTCAAGCATTTCACGCACGTTTCCTGACAGCAGTATAACAATGAGGTTGCAGAATTTCCAGACAAGATTTGTGCCCCATGACAGCAAACTCTAGCAGCAATGTCGGGCCAGTCTTTTACACGAGCAGAAGCAAGGTTCCCGCGGCATGAACTCTTTGCGGATATAAATTCTGACACATGTTTAAAAAGACCAGTCTCCTGGACCTGTCTCAATACCTCCTCCTGTAAATAACAAAACTATAATTGAGATTTAATGGCAAAGTATTATTGCAAGGTAACATGAGGAAGATTTTCTGCAGGAACAAAGAAAGAGAAGAAACTTCAAATAAGTATTTGCAAAGTTCTAAAGGCTAGATCACCTTGACAGACATCCTAGACTTTTTCTCCGTGCTTAAGCTTTGGCCACCATCTTCTCGCCTCCGAACTTCTGCAATCCACTTAATGAAATCCTCAAAATTAGAAGGCAGTGACATGATAACAACAGAGAGAACATCCTGAATGTCTTTCACATCCTCTGACTTTAAGAGAAGAGGAACATCATCCATCAAGTATTTTGCAACGCCAACCCAACTTTCATGTTTACAGCTCTGCAAGAAATCCAAATGTATATTTATATATAAAAACCTGGTTGCTAGAAGCCATTTTTCAGATGTAAACATTGGGTATCTAGATGGAAAGAAAATAAATAAAATAATAAATCAATAAGAGAAGTCATAAACTGCTAAATTCAATCATACCAGGGTATAAAGCTGTCCTGGCTCCCTGTGAGGCCTAGATATAAGCATAAACCTGGGCATGAAAAGAAAGTTAAGTCAGACAGTAATTTGACATTACATAAGTTAACACTCATCAACAATAATGAGTCAATGAAGCCAATTCCTCAGGAAATGACACAGATTTTAGACAGAATTTTCTGGACATGCAAATCCAATATCACGGACATTAAATACATCAGCAGCATACATGGCTTACCCTCTGCGTTGTCCTGTAGATTCATCAATATTACTCATGGCATCCCAAAGAAGTTTGACATTAACCCAGTGAGGAGGATATTTAAAACGTGCAACGTCCAAAATTAGAACCATGTCTTTTTCAGTATGATAGCCGCCAACAGGTGAAAAGTGACCGGTACCACTCTGCAATAGAGATTTTATTTAAACAACTTAATACCTGACTAATTTCAGAGTTCAGATAGAATAACAGGATCATTAATATTCAATGCTCAAATTTCAGGGTGATCTTCAGCTTAAGGCTGGTGGATTCTAAAAGCATGAACAGCTAACTTAAAGTTAACTAATGATCCCACAGAAGGAATATAAAGCATTATTACTATTGGATCTAACCTGTTTCAGGACTGATCGATCATATGATGAGATCAGGTGACAATCATCCGAAGTGGAACATCGCATGACATATTTACGGAACTCATCAATATTTCTATGGTTAGTACGAAAGGCTTCAACTTTTGCTCCAGCGCAGTGAGCCAAACTTACTAGCTTCCCAAATGAGATGCCTTTAGACCTGACTGTCTCCAAAGATTCACAGCAGTCTAACATGGACTCATCAAACCATCTCCAGGGTCCTGAAGAAAAACATAGAAGTGCATAAAAGCCAGAAAGGTTTGTTTCATTAAAAGCATGTACAAATTGAAACAGATTTAAATAAGATACAACACCTCTTAAGCGTGAAAGCAGCAAAGTCATTCAACATCTAACCAAAATCAAATACAATGGAAGTCAAAGCCAAAATGAATCATTCTAAAAATATAGCCAATAAGAATAGAGAACATTTGAAGAGTCTAATTCCAAATAGAAACAAAATATCTGCAACAGATGATGATTGACAGCATCTCGAACAGATAGTGGTCACTGGTCACCATATTGTCAAACTAATATTCACAATGACACAGCCCATATCGTCAAACTAATATTCATATTGGTGAAAAGTTAGTCTTTATTTATACATAACAAGAGCGATTTGATTTACTGGGAAAGAGCCATGTAATCTTACATTGTTGATGAATCTTTCGATCCCACTCACTATTGGCGACAAGCCGACAACAGAACAACGCATCATCAAACAAATATGATGTTAGAAAGTAGAACTTACCCTTCCATTTCCTTCCGGGATCAATAGCAAGGGCATTCAGGACCATTGACAGGCTCGCCAATCCACAATAAGCAGGCTCCGACTGTGTCTGGAAATAAGATATTAGCCTACAGAAGTTCTCCATAGTCCCCTTCTGAATAGCTTCAAGAAAAAGCTTCTGCAATTCCAAAACCATCGAAGAGATGAATCAGTTCAACAACAACAAATTGAATCCAAATAAAAAAATAAACCTTGATTATACTCTTCAACAACAAAGCACATCACACAAACGCTTAATTTGACGATACAAATACATAAAGGACTATACTTTAGTTCGGTCAGATTGAACTCAACATTGTCATCAAATCTTTCCTAGCTACGAATTTTCCCATTATAAAACAGGCAATAATCTACAGTAGAAGCATGAGAAACAACACAAATATGCTCTTTTATATGAAAACAATGAAATTTGAGCTGAGAAATTAAATTAAAGGGTAGACCTTTCCCTCCAAGGAAGCAAATTCAACTGCTGGAGGAGAAGGAAGGACTCGTCTGTAGAGCCCAGCCATCGCCATTTTTCCATCTAAGCAAAAGCCGAGGGTTGACTAAAGATTCGAAATTGAACCTCGAAATTTGAATTCGGAAGCGGGATTTTGGTGGGCTAGAGGGAATTGAAATCTGAATTCTTCTCTATGTGGGTTTTTGGTCGCCGATTAAGATGGAACACCACCCCGCGTAAATTTGCCGGTTTAAAAAAAAAAGGCAGGGCTTTAATGTAGGGGTGGGACATTCGAACCGAAAATTGAAAAAAAAACCGATCCAAACCGAGCCGCGACCGAAAAAAATCGTACCCGAAAAAAATCAAACCAAAACAAACCGAAACCGAAAAAAACCGAAATATTTGGTTCGGTTATAGTTTTTAATTTATAAAAACCAAACTGAACGAAAAATCGAAGTATGTATAAATAGATATCATTTTAGAAATTTTGTAATATATTATATAAATATATGCAAAACAAAAACTTTAAACTCCTAAAATCCTAATTTCTTTATGCACAATTCTTCTCAATTTCTCTCATAGAATCTAATTAAAATGTTAGACAACTCAAAAAAAAAAAATTATAGACAATTTTTTAGTTATTTATTCAAAAGTTGTTTTTTATACATTATGTAAAAAACCGAAAGAAAAAACCGAACCAAACCGAACCGAATAGTCACGATTTTTAAAAAAAAAATTGAAAAATCGAACCGAACCGAAAAAAATATTACGGTTTGGTTATGATTTTTAGCAAAAACCGAACCAACCGCCCGAATCCCACCCCTACTTTAATCAAAGTCTCCGTCAGGGATGAGATGGTCATTTGAAACAAAGAGTTGCTCATATTCTCTACTACTTTTTCGTTGAAACTTTGTTCTAAATCACTTTCTAATACAAAATTTAATTCTTGATGCTAATAATTAACAACCAACAACTACGGTGTTCTAAATTACAACCTTTCTTTTCTCTCCAATGTCTAGCACTCTCTAGCCCTTATTTTCCTCATGCAGTATTTCTTCTCATGCTGATCTCTGTGTCAAGACTGTGACTCGCAATTTAATTTCGTTATATTCTCATTTATTATCTCTTTTTCATCGTAAAGTCAATAAATATTTTATCACATCTCTTTTTTTATTGATGTAATCGCTACAAACAAAGAATTCTATGCGAAATACAAATGTACAATAAAGTAATCTATAACATAATTTTCTCATATATCATTTATCTAATCTCAATACGTCTAATTATGCCGAGTGTTCTACAATGCACTCCTGAAAATAGGGGTCATCATTTGGTCCGTGGGCCGGTGGAGGCCCGCAAGCCCGTGGGTTAAAAGCCCGGCCCGGCCAGCATAAAAGCCTGCAAAAGTCCGCCAAGATGGTTGGTGGGCCGACCATGGTTTAGAGATCAAAAGCCCGGCCCGCCAAAAGCCCGGCAAGGCTCGTTAGGCCCGGCCCGTCAAAGCCCACACACATATTGTCATATATCATTAAATCATTTAATGAATTTTAATCATTATACAATTTATACCTAATTAAAGTTTACCTACACACGTATTGACATATATATATATGATATAGTGACTAGTAGTCTAATAGACTAATACTATATAGATATATATTTTATATTTGTGTATATATATTAATATATTACATATACATGTATAGATTGAATATTCGAATTCCATATATAATTAAATTTGTGTATCTATTTTACTATTAAGTCATTATTTAAAGTTTAGCATAAGTTAGGGTTTAGGTTTAGGGTAAATTAGGGTTTAGGAGATTAAGATTTATGGTAAGTTAAGGTTTAGGAATTTGAGGTTTAGGGTAAGTTAGGGTTCCGGTTCTAGGATTTTATTGTAATTTTTTTAGGGTTTAGGGTTTGGGGTTTAGGTTTTAGGGTTTAGGGTTTAGGGTTTAGGGTTTTAGGTCCAAAATTTATAAAAATTAGGGACGCCTACTTAGAATATTATGAACAACCAATCCGACAGTCAATTTTTTTATATATATATAAGATAGTAGTACATATATCATTATACCTACACTTATATATATAATATAGTGACTAGTACTATATATATATTTTTTATATTTGTGTATGTCTATATTAATATATTACATATACATATATTGATTAAATATTGGAATTCCATATATAGTTATATTTGTGTATCTATTTTACTATTAAATCATTGTTTAGAGTTTAGGATAATTAAGTTAGGGTTTAGGTTTAAGGTAAGTTAGGGTTTAGGGGATTGAGATTTAGGGTAAGTTAATTAAGGTTTAGGAATTTTGAGGTTTAGAGTAAGTTAGATTTTAGGTTTTAGGAATTTTGAGGTTTAGAATAAGTTAGGGTTTAGGGGTTAGGGTTTAGGGTTTAGGTTTAGGGTTTCATTGTAATTTTTTTATCGATTTACACAGTAAAACAGTAAATATAATAGATGGTTCAGATTAGATATTGTAATTTTTCAATGGTGAGAGTTTAATTGAGAGTGTGTGAAATGACATCAATACCCTTCTCTTATATATTGCTTATTTTTCCATGGAGAAACTAGATAAATTAAATTTTTATGTCAATTTTTTTGACACTATGAGATAGATATGTACGTAATTTACAAGAATGTGTATTAAAATTTTGATCTTAAAAAATTCCTTTAGAGATTGGTAATTTACGTTTTAGTTGTAAGGGTACTACGGTCACATTTAACGAAACTCATAGGTGTAGGTCTAAATCAAATCCAAAATTTATAAATTTTTAACGGCATGCTTAGAATATTATGAACAACCAATCTGACAGTCAGTTTTGTAAAATGATGATACATGATCGATTACGTTTCACAAAGGTCTTTCAACCCATATAACCAAGGAATAAATGTAAGAACATTAGTGTGTATGTAGAGAATTCAAGCAATATAAGAATTAAAAATGTTTTAACAATAAAGAAGGCCATATATAATAGTTCACCTTGTAATAAAAGACACCGTACGTAAAAATTAGCCTAATCGAAGTACGTTTGGATCCCAATCAATACAATTAAACAAAATTTGTGAAAACACTAAAATACACTCATCTTATTTTCCTTATTTTCCTATGGGGGCCGGGGAGTAGATAAATCAATTTTTTATGTCAATTTTTTTGACACTATGAGATAGATATGTATTCCATAAGAATATGTGTCCAAAATTTGATGTTAAAAAATTATTTTTGGGAGGGGTAATTTCCGTTTTAGTTGTAAGAGTACTATGGTCACATTTGGCGAAATACATGGATCGATGTCTAAATCGAGTCCAAAATTTATAAAATTTTAAAGGCATGGTTATAATATTCTAACCAATCAATCTAACGGTCAATTTTATAAAATAATTAAACATGTCCGATTAAGTTTCACAAAAGTATTTCATTCCATATAACAAATGAACAAATGTAAGAACATTAATATACATATGGAGAATTCAAGCAATATAAGAATTAAATATGTTTTAATAATAAACGAGGACATGTAGAAAACTCCATCTTATAGTGATAAACATCGTACGTAAAATTTAGACTCGTCGGAGTACGTTTAAACCCCGGTGCATGGATGAAGGTTACGTTTATTTTGAAATGTCTTAATTTTTTAATAATTAAAGCCCGATAGGCCCGGCCCGCAAAAGCCCGCAAAGCCCGCTTGAATGGGCCGGGCCCGGATCCTTATATAAAAGATAAAGCCCGGCTCGGCCCGGCCCGCAAATATTAAAATGTTGTTGAGACCCGGCCCGGTCCGGCCCGTGCCGGCTATACATGAGCCGGGCCGGGCTTTTTGCCGACCCCTACCTGAAAACATTGCACTTTGATTTGAATATAAAAATATCCCTAAAAAAACCCTTGGTTGTTACAGACGAGAGTAGAGTTTAGTCACTATTCCAGTATTCCCTAACTAGTTGGATTACTTGGATATATACGTACTACGTCACAACGGTCGATCATATATAGCTAGGCATTTAGCTCTTACTTTTCGATAATTTGAGAGTGTGAGAGCAACTCTAACAATGTCATGGAAAGTTTGCTTATTTTGTTCAAAAATAAAGCTGAAACTTATTTTAACTAATCACTTGTATAAATTTACTCCAACAATATCACTTAAAATATAGTTAGATCTAAACACATGTTTAGTTTTGATTGGTTGATAAAAAAATATTTATTTATTACTATAATTATTAATTACATTTGCAATCTAGAAGAAAAGAATTAATTACAATATTGAATGTTTCGTTACTTATAATTCATGTTTTCGGTATAAGAATAGATGATGAAAACATGAAATATAAGGAATCCCTAAACTGACTATAAGATATGGGAGCTATTGGAATGAATTTTAAAATAAAATCTTTATATTTTAGTTAAAAATGACATATAGGAAATTTACTGAAATTACTCTAAAAGTCATTCTTCAATAATCGATGTACGTGCTAAAGATAATAGGTTTCTATTTGCATATCCTCCCCCCTAAACCCTATATATAAAAAATTTGCCAAAAACAAAAACATGCATACGCTGTATATAGGAACGATATTAATAATTAATGTGCTTCATGATCAGAATATTTCATCACTGATGATTTAAGACAGATTAAAATGTAAATCAATGTGACTTTGCCATATGAGATTACTACACAAATAAATATTGTACCAGCTATATATTTTGAATTCAAAACTCTTCATTCGCGGACTCACGTACTTGAGCTATATATATATATATATATTGTCTACAGCCAAGTGTGCCACTGGAGATTTCATGCATATTCAACCCTTTTAATAGATACACTCACAAGTCACAACGTACTCACTACCCGCAAGTCATCATTCGATCATCTTTGAACAACATGCTCAAATAGCCACCTGACTAATCGTATATACATAGATTGTGGTGTTCACTGTTCAATTCTGTCGAATTAATAGAGATTGCATGTATGCATTACACAATGTATTTGTCACACATTTTGATCACTAACCTTGCCTTCAGGAGAAGAAAACTCAATCGCCGGAGGAGTAGGAAGAGACCGCTTGTAGAATCCATGATTATACTTGTCCTCGTTTCCCATCGACCTCCAATAGAAGAACGTTAACAGCTGATCGAGGTGGAGATCGATGATATATCGATAGCTAGAGAGAAGAAGGCAATTGACAAGCTATATATATATATGATCGAGCCTTTGAACCAAGATGGAGAAGAATGCTGGGTTGAACTATATAATATATATTTAACTGCATATTTATAGTGTTCGATATCAAGGCCGGAAAGCAACACAATATATAATTAAGCTTCTACGTACTTGCCATATTTGATTCGTTCTTATTTGGACAAAGGAAGCTAGAATTGATTATTTAGTCTCTGATTTATTTGATCTCATTTCGGGAAAGAAAAAAATAGGAATTCTCGATAGTATAATACCCTATATTAATCCTCATAATCCTAGTAAGCCAATATACGATTCCACTCTATATATGATCTTTCATGCATTCAAAAAGCTGTTCCATAGGAAACTACAGGACTAATGGGGGGAAATTCCACAGAAAAAGCATTTCAATTCAAGATAACGTACATTCTGTTTGCTCCTTATGTTTGTTTTTGTATTTGGAAATTTCTACTCAATTACAGCAAGTAGGCATGTGAAAGAACAGCTTCAAGGATGACCTATCACAGTCCTAAAATCGTCCTAATGCAGCCCTACAATAGTCAGCCGTTGATGGGACAAATGCATGTTCATAAGATAAACAAACAATACAGCTTTTTAGGGTTACTAATTTCGGTAAAGTTTGTCAAAAAGAGGCAAAAGGTTTTCAAGCTCTTGTACAAGAAACAAAGGAGCAAGACAACCAGAAAAATACATAACAGTTTCCTAGAAAACACATGTGATCAAGAGTCAACTTTTTTAGGGATCTTCCTTAAACCAAGTCAGTTTTTCACAATCAAAGAGCACACAGATTATAGACAGATATTATGGGTTTTAGAAATGAGTATAGCTATGAAGGTTCATATAAGAAAGACGTTCCAGATTATCAGGGATATCAGCTCAGTGTGCTATTCTAAATGAAAACATGTAATGCAAATGAATGATATACCTGTTTTTCCATTGAGATAAAATAGGGTATGTCAACATTATATTTGATGATCCTTTACTATTGTGTTTTGTCTGAATTTAAAAAATAGTCAATCTGTAAGTATGCCTTCGTGTTGCCCATGTTGCTCTGATGTAGAACAGATGGCATTGAAGATTGAAGAAGAGCTCGCTCGTAGGAAATGTACAATCGGTAAACTGCAGGTCTGGCAAACGGTGTCCGATTTGGGCGCATAATACCTTTCCGGAAAGGGAACGACGAAATAAAGTGGGTCCCCATGGAGCTCATGGGGACTATGCTCCGTTTTTTGATCTGGGATCGTTTGGGCCTCGAAAAACGTGTTTTTGTGTTTTTGGACCCTTTTAGGATTTTATTTATTTTTGGGTTTATTTTTATTTTGCCCGTGGGCCCGCTTGTTATCGCCCTAGGGTTTTGTTTTAGTACTTAAGCGCCCCTTTGTGGCTGCTAGACTCATCTTTCATATTATTAATCAAAAACGAGAACTTTTCTCAAACTCTGGTGGATTCCAGTTTATCTTGGTTCTTTCTAGGTTAATCGCTTGATAACCTATATATTCTGCTGTGTCATGCTCCGTCATGAATGTTACGCAATCAATTCAAGTTGCATATATATATATATATATATATATATATTTCCATTTCCTTAATTCGCATGCACTGATGCACATGTTCTGATGTTCATACTAGTTTTGTATACAAAATTGAAATGGAATTGGAAGTGTCAAGTGTGTGTATAGATAAATCAAAAACGAAATTGCGGTGATTGATCGAGATGGATGGATAAGAAACCCATCCATATTGACTTGTGAGTTCTAGTTTGATTTTCAATGTCATCAATCAGATCGATCGTCTTCATTGGGAATAGTCTTTAGATCAACTACAGCCTCACATTACGTACATATATGGAACCATATTCTATATTTCTATTATACTGCATGGAACAATATTAGTATATAGGGATATAGACGAAATGTTTCACTCAATATATAGGGATATTAATGTCTTGTTAATTTTGGGAGCTTAGGTAAGTACGTGACTGGTTAATTGGTGTATAATTTAATCGATGCTTCTTAAAATAGAACATTCCTCTAATTAAGGACCCTCAATTTTCTCGTTAATTATATAGATTGATTGCCACTACACAGTAAATTGGACGTCATTTATTTTATCTTTATGTGATTTTTTGATGTTAGGGTGGAACGATTCTCCAGTCGACTTAGGCGCTAATGAAGGATCGATATATCTTGTTTGCAAGGTAGGTAACATAAAAGGAAAAAAGCAGTTAAGGATATGTGAATTCTATTTAGGAGGTAATCTGTGGGATCTAATCATCATTGTGAGCAATAACGTGATCGAGAGCATGATGTTAGTTTTACTTAAATTGGTGCTTTAAGACTTTTCTTTTATAATGGAATATGCTTGCGGCGCTTGGTCAACTCACTCAACTAGAACAAATGGGGTGCGGTTGAGCTCAATTGTTTACTTGAAAGGTTGAGCAGAGATTAGAAAGCGCCTACAAGCTAGTGTCATCCATTTCTTTATTTATCGCGTCATATTTAATGGATTTGACATGTTTGGATGCATCTTTTATAAATATATTATATTTTCAAAGTCTGCATACGTGCTCGGTACTTCTTTGCATTGTTTTGATAAGTTTAATTTTCATCACTTGTGTTTTGGTCTTATATTTGGATGGTGAGCGGGGGAGGTGACACATTGTTTTGGAATCGGCTACTGGTCTAATATCCGATTATAGTTTTATAAGAGCACTTTCAACGATATTATTCAAAATATCTTTATTTTGATGAAAATTATATCTTTAAGTTATTTTGGTTAAATAAATTTGTTCTAACAATGTTATTCAAAATTTAGTTATATTTGAATGAATTTTTAGTTTTGATTGGTTAATAGAATAGATATGATGATATACATCTATTTATTAATTATATTTGTAATGTAAAATGAAAGAATTAAATACAATATTAGCTAGTTTATTACCTATAATTTTTATTTTCGGAATATGAATAGGGGATGAAAATGAGAAATATAGGGATCCCTTTAATAGGGAATGATATAAGGGATCTATTGGAGATGAAATTTATGAAAAATTGTTAAGTTATTTGTAAAATCGACATATAAGGAATCTGCTGGAGTTGTTCTAATAACAAGTTTAATGGTTATACCAAAATCTACTATAGCAAGATACTGGTAACTTATGACCAAAAAAATTAACATTAGTCTCTCTAACCGTTATGTCAAATTCACGTGGATAACATATCTAACCAAGAATGTCAAATTTGACATCAAAAATCAATATGTCAAACTCTTTTTCTTTGGAAATTGATCTCTTCATTTTGACATTTATATCCTTTTATTTTGACATAACCATTAGACTTGAAATTTGACAAAATAACATATTGTCTGATCAGACTTTAAATTTAAATTAAATAAATTTGATTTGACTAATTCATTAAACTTGTTTAGTGTGCCGCCACATATGTAATTTTATTTTTTGTACAAATATAATTAAAGTTACACAATTGTGTTTAGTATAACATATGTTTCAGAATTAAATTTATACGTAGGTACGCAATGATGGTTACTGAACGGGACCAACAACCAACTAACTAATTTCATGTGATTTTTTATATAAAGACCATAAAATAAAATAAAAATCCACATTGGATGCATGTATCGAATAGTGTAAGACATATGCAATGGCTGGTAGTGTAGCTTCTCTAGGTTACGAGAGGGATGGTTTGAGTCTAGATTATATGAAAGCAGGGGGGGTGCATGAAAGTGAAACGTGTGGAATTTTCAAAAATTAGTAGAAGCGGTTTCAAAAACTAAAGAAATGAGTATGCAAAGGAAACGTATAATATATAATAAAAATTTAATTATATCTACACAAAAAAATATAATTTGATAAGTAATGTACGTAAAACACGATTAGAATTTAATTTCAATTTGATTATTTTCAAATAAGTACATGCATAATAATATGATTTAAATATAAAAAATACGAAATTTCTCATAATTTTGTGTGAAATACAATTTAACGCTTCCAATATGAAACATCGTGTTTCTAAAAGAATATATTTTTAAAATCGTGTTTTCGAAATGCTTTCAAAAAAAATATTTTTAAAATCGTGCTTCCAAGAACTTCCAACAACTTTGCGCTTCCGAAGCGAGAAGCGACTTCATTTTGAAGGTTCTATGCAACTTAAGTTTGAGTACAGATTAGAGAATATTGTACGCACGTATGTTAAGTTCTTAACTAATATTTTAAAGATGTTATGTAATTAAATGGAAATGATCGTCTCGCGGTTTTTCTATAAATTCATTCTAGATATCATTAGACGACGATCCGAATATGGTGTATATACTTTCTTATTTTAATTGGCCAGATCGACCTCAATTGGGCAACAAAAGGTGTGGCGCTGGCGCATGCTAGTCCTTATTGACCTTCTAAAACTAGCTTAATTAATTGCATGTGTTACATGACTGAGTAGATATATAGTACGAAGCCGTGAAACACTAGCTAGGTCATTATAAATTTTCTTCGATGCGTACTTCAAGTCCTCAACTCTGTACGTTAATAGAAACTTCATACTATATCCCTTTCAAAAAAAACTTCATAATAAATTAATTTATCGAGAAATAATGGGTTTGTAGTTTGATCATTAATTAAAAAATAAGAATATGCATGGATATGGTAGATGCCTACATTACCGCATGACTTTAATTTATTTTTTTAATAAATTATAACATGTAAGAAAAAGGATATTATTTTCTTCCCAAATCATAGTAATTAAGATATATAGATAGCTTACTATTCTTCTAGATCAAATTCATACTTTTCAGTTAGATATTCTGAAATTTCTCAACTCTTTCATAACTTTCTACGTACTTGTGCTCCATTAGTAGAGTCGATACCTCTAATTATCCAGTATGGGTTAGAATATATTTATATATATATATATATATATATAATTTGCCACCATTAGATTAAAAAAACAAGTAAAATAAACATGAATGGGATCCGACTAATAAATTAAATAGCTCATCGATTCTCATTAACTATAAAGTAGTTCGTGCTCATTCAATGGCTGAGAATTTGGATCTTGACGTGCATTGTGTGGCTACTCTTTCCACCCATGGCAATATATTATACAAGAAATATGAACAGAGACGAATTGTTAATATAAAAACTATAAATGATGCTTGATTCGAACGATCATGTGTGCATGAATCCGATTGCACGCTCTCCAAATCATGATGATTATTAGCAATCTGAATCTCAAAATGTATGTTTGCATTGAAACTGAGGTCTAGGCTCCAATGATCGATTTAAAGAAAAATGTACCTGTGACGACCCGAACCAGAGTCAGATGTATGTTTGGCACGATTCTTGAGATTTGGTTATAGTCGCAGTTTTACGACATTGTGTGGTTTGTCGATTCGATTCGCGACTATGTTTTCAGTCGAGAATTTGAATTGGGTGTCTTCACGGAAGTTGTAGAGTACGTGATTACGAGCTAGTGGGCGGTTCCGGAAGATTTTTCCGATAACCGAGGAATATTTTATGATTATTTGGAGTTTCGGTATCCGACGAGTTTATCCGATTGTTTCGAGCTTATCCGAATCATTTCGTATATTCGTTTTAGACCGTCGGTCGACCCGAGGACGAGTATAAATATCGAAATAGTCGAGAATTGTCGTAAAAATACTGTTTTGCTTTGACCAGATGTGGACTTTCCGTTTTTGGTAAGTTGACCCGTTGACCCGATAAGGGAAGTTTCCCGTTTCGGCTGTGAAGTCCGGCGACCAAATTCCGGCCACCTCCGGCCAAGTGAAAGGTAGGAATCGCTTCCTTGAATGATTTCGAGTACGTTGGTATTTGGTTTGGATTAAATTGATGTCGTTTTGGATGGGTTCGGTTAAGGCCGAGTTGGTTTGATTCGCCGGTGACGGTGGAGGTGGTTCCGGCGAGTGTTGAGGGTCGTGAGATTGGGGGTTTTGTTCCCCACACCTCGGTGGTGCTTCCTAGTGGTTTGGTTTTGGACGAGGAGGCGTTTTGGGAGGAACCCGATTTGGGATTTCGGTTTGTGTTTCCATTCGGGTTTGTTGGATTTTGGTTGGGTTAGAGGCTGAATTGGTCTTAGTGAAAGAAAAAGTGGTTCATATGGACGAGATGGTGTGATCTGGAGCTTCCCGTCGTGTGATTTCACCGTTGACGGCGCGCCGCCGGCGGCGGCAGCGGTCAACGGCGAGGAAAAAGTCAACTTTTCAGATTTCGACGTTTTTAATGTCGTTTTTCTCGTAATCGCGCCCTGATCATCGTCCAGAGGTTTTTGGGTCGATTTGATTAGCCTATTTTCAGTCGAGGTTTCGAGTGGGGATTTCGGGATTTCCGTAATTCATTTTGTACCGCATTTCTCATTTCCGGGAACGGTTGGTTTCCGTGCATCAGTACAGTGTTGAGAACTATGATTTTGATCAATTATGTTTTTGTGAATATTCAGGAGATCGAAATAGAGATCTGGATCGTGATCGTGCTTCAGGCGAGGGATCATCCGCTAGACCACGAGTTTAGCGCGAGTGCGCATTTCGCGAGTCTGTGAGTGGACATTTCTTTTCACGGATTGTTTGCGAGTCTTTTATTTATGATTTACGAACTTGAGCATGCAGATTGATTACGATTTTACGAGCATGTGTTTCACGATTATGCATATACGAATATACGTATACGAGTATACATGTATATATATATTATGTTTTAAGCATGTGCATAGAAAAGATTTATGATTTGGTTTACACAGAGTACAGTCTCAGTATATGTTGTGGTATCGATACACATTGGCTTCTCGGCTGATCCCCGAGTACGCTCCGGGGGGGACAAATATCCTGACCCGAGGCCTTTCTGGCTAGGAATCACGTGTGGGTCTGGGATCCCGTGGTTCAGACTGTGCTATCGCGTGGTAGTCCATGAGTGATTCCGCGATATGTTTACGTTGCATGCTCTGTACGTGAGTGGTAGCTGGAGTCTCCTCACGTTTCATTTGATTTTCGTACATTTGACTCGCATATGATTTTATATGTATATATATATTACCTGGTGAAAGACATTTATTTTCGTCCACTCACTCTAACGTGTTTTATGTCTTTCCCCTGAGATTTTCGGTTTCCGTGCCCAGTTTGCAGTTTAGGTTTGGTGTTTTCACGTCACGGTTTGGAGGCTAGTGATCAGAGTTACCTGTACTTTCCAGTAGGTTCTTGTTTCGCCTACTGATGTGTATATTGTATATGTTTTACTTTAGAGGTCGCTCTGATACATTCTGATACTTGTTTATACGGATTTTCTCGGATATACATATATACATAGTACAGTTTGTTTACTGTTATTGATTATATTGATGTTGAGAAATCCGGATGGGATTGGTGCCCACGGTTTGGCTTTTGTGGCATAGGATGAAGTCTTGTTTTCTGGGTGCAGGTTATGGCAATTCCACGTTAGTAACGAAACTCTGCCGAAATTTTGAAAATTTTTTGTTGGTTCGTATTTTCGAAAGGGTTTGATTCCGGTTTAGGTAACTGAATCGGGATTGGGTCCTTTCAGCTTGGTATCAGAGCATTAGGTTGTCAGATTCTGTAGACTCTTGTAGTTGTGACGCTTAGGGTATTTGAGTTGATACAGCATGACTGGAGTGATGACCCGACTGGCCAGCGGTACTCATCAATACTTCGGGTGTTGTATGTCCTCAAATATCTGCGGTTTCATGATTACGTTCTTTCTGCTTGTACCTAATGCTTGTCTTGTATCAGTAGGATGCCTCCTCGACGTGGTCCCCGTGTTGATCGGGATGATGATCCTGATGAGGATCGCCGAACGCGCGACTTGCTGATGCGAGTGCTGCGTTTGGAAGAGCGTTTTGACCCTATGGTCGAGGCTCGTACAGCTGGTGCTACTGTGTTTTCGGGTTCAGTTGATCCAGAGATATGCGAGGCATGGTTGGTTCAGATTGAACGTATTTGTGAGCGTCTGCAGTTTACACCTGAGTAGATGACAGTAGCCACAGTTGGTTTACTTGAGGGTGATGCATACTTTTGGTGGGTTAGCACCGACAGAGTTTCGGCTGATACTCCGTGGACATTGTTTCGTGATTTGTTTATGCGGAGGTATTTCAATCAGGCTACCCAGCAGCGCAAGTACGAGGAGTTTACGAACTTGAGGCAGGGCAGTTTGTCTGTACTTGAGTATCGGGATCGGTTTACCCGTTTATCTCGTTTTGCGCGGGATATAGTGGCTACAGAGGAAGCCAAATGTCGTAGGTTTGAGCTGGGATTGAATCTGAGCATCAAGGCGACCTTGACTACGATGCCACGGAACAACTTTGATGAGTTTGTGAGTGCAGCTCTCCGAGGCGAGGACATTGAGCAGGAGAGACAGCAGAGATACCAGCCGAGACGATTCGAGGAAGGTGGACCAAGCCAGGGGCCTTCAAAGAGGCAGAGTTCTGATACTTCTGGTTCAGCTTCATCCTCAGGCGGTGGATCACATCGACCACCAGCTAGTGTACCCAGATGGAGACAGAGATGGAGGAGAGATCGACCGCAGCGACCACATGCTAGTGGGGATTCCAGCGGTTCTAGTTATCCTCGACGACCTTTTGACACACCTGCTACACCGAGGGAGTCTCCGTTGTGCAATTTGTGCAATAGGTATCATTTTGGCTCGTGTCAGCGAGGCACCCTCAACTGTTATCATTGTGGCCAGGTGGGTCACTATGCGAGGGCGTGTCCTCAGTTGGTTGGTGCTAGTGACCAGGAAGCTCAGAGTTCCGGAGGAGAGCGAGGAGCCACTTCGGGAGTGCGTCCAGCACAGTTTGCAGGTCAGGGCAGACAGCAGGGACAACCCCAACGAGGATGACCAGCCGGACATGCGAGGGTTCATGCTATGACTCTACGTGAGGGCAGAGCATCACCAGAGATCGTTATCGGTACGTTACATGTTTTTGGTATTCCTGTACTTGCATTGTTAGATCCGGGCGCCACACATTCATTCATATCATTTAGACTGTCATCATTGGCTACGGTACCTGCATCTCCACTTCCGGGGTTGTGGAGAGTGTTGTATCCGTCAGGTGAGGTTGTGAGCATCGGTTGGGTTTACCGAGATTGTGAGGTGTTTATTGCAGACCATGGTTTCGCTGCAGATCTGTTACTGCTTGATATTGTGGATTTTGATCTGATTTTGGGTATGGACTTCCTAGAGTCGCACTGGGCCATGTTTGACTGCCACATGAAGGAGGTCGCGTTCCGACGACCAGGGTTACCCGAGATATTATTTCGCGGCGAGAAGAACACTTCACTACCGTGTTTGATTTCCGCGATGAGGGCGGATCGGTTGATGAAAAAGGGTTGTGTTGCTTACTTAGCCCATGTTGTAGACACTACAGCTGCAGTGCCAGATCTTGGTAGTATTGAGGTTGTGTCTGAGTTTCCGGATGTGTGTCCAGCATAGTTACCTGGTATACCCCCTGTGCGGGAGATTGATTTTACCATTGAGTTATTGCCGGGTACTGGACCGATTTCCCAGACACCGTACCGGATGGCGCCTGCAGAGTTGAAGGAGTTGCAGATTCAGCTTCAGGAGTTGTTAGAGAAGGGATTCATTCGACCGAGTGTTTCTCCGTGGGGTGCTCCAGTGTTGTTTGTGCGGAAGAAGGACGGGTCCATGCGTTTGTGCATCGACTATCGGAAACTGAATCAGATTACAGTGAGGAACAAGTATCCGTTGCCACAGATTGACGATTTGTTCGATCAGCTGAAGGGAGCAGCAGTCTTTTCGAAGATTGACCTTCGATCCGGATATCACCAGTTGCAGATCCGAGACTCAGATGTAGCCAGGACGGCATTCAGGACGCGGTATGGGCACTATGAGTTTTTGGTTATGCCATTTGGGTTGACCAACGCCCCCGCAGCTTTCATGGACTTGATGAATCGGGTGTTTCGACGGTTCCTGGACAAGTTCGTGATTGTATTCATTGACGACATTTTGATCTATTCCAGGAGTGTGGGCCAGCACAAGAAGCATCTGCGTGCAGTATTGCGGACTTTGCGGGACCATCAGTTGTTCGCGAAGTTTAGCAAGTGCGAGTTCTGGTTGGATAGTGTGAAGTTTCTGGGCCACGTGATTTCGGCCAAGGGAGTCAGTGTTGACCCTGACAAGATTGAGGCCGTGCTGAATTGGAGTAGACCCACTACTGTGCCGGAGATTCGTAGTTTCTTGGGGTTAGCAGGCTATTATCGACGGTTTGTACATGATTTCTCCCGGATTGCTACACCACTGACT
Organism: Geum urbanum; assembly: GCA_946800695.1. Taxonomy (NCBI): domain Eukaryota; kingdom Viridiplantae; phylum Streptophyta; class Magnoliopsida; order Rosales; family Rosaceae; genus Geum; species Geum urbanum. Next base: position 44,703,683 of record OX327003.1, on the reverse strand, counting down.
AGATTGACGAAGAAGGGCGTCAAGTTTGAGTGGTCTGATGCGTGCGAGGAGAGTTACTTGCTCCTGAAGGAGAGATTGACTACCGCACCGGTTCTGACGTTGCCAGACGACAGTGGTGAGTTTGTTGTGTACAGTGACGCATCGAAGTTGGGCCTTGGCTGTGTGTTGATGCAGCATGGTAGAGTTGTGGCATACGGTTCCAGACAGCTGAAACCGCATGAGGTCAACTATCCGACGCATGATTTGGAATTAGCCGCTATTGTATTAGCGTTGAAAAGTTGGAGACATTATCTGTATGGTGCTCAGTGTAAGATTTTCACTGACCACAAGAGTCTCACTTACTTGCAGACACAGCCGGATCTGAACATGAGACAGCGCCGATGGATGGAGTTGATCAACGATTACGATTGCACTTTCGAGTACCATCCAGGGAAGGCCAACGTTGTGGCGGATGCACTTAGCCGGAAATCTGGAGCCTCGTTGTTTCACATGTGTGTGGCCAGAGTGTCGATGTTAGCCGAGCTTCGAGCTACAGGTGCTGTGTTTGGGTATGATGATGATGGAGCTTTGTTGGCCAGCTTTCAGGTTCGACCAGTGTTGGTTGATCAGGTACGAGAGGCACATGATTCATATCCTTACTTGCTGGGCAAGAAGACCATGATTCGGAATGGTGTACCTACAGAGTTCCGATTGAGCGACGACGGTACGTTGTTGTTCAGAGGCAGACTATGTGTACCCAGAGACGAGGACTTGAAGAAGGAAATTCTGGATGAGGCCCACAGTTTAGCGTATGCGATGCATCCCGGAGGTACAAAGATGTTTCGTACACTTCGAGCGTACTATTGGTGGCGCAACATGAAGCGGGAGATTGCCGCGTACGTGAGTCGATGTTTGATTTGTCAGCAGGTGAAGGCGGAGAGGCAAAAACCTGCAGGGAAACTACAGCCACTTGAGATTCCGGTTTGGAAGTGGGAGCATATTACGATGGATTTCGTCTATCAGTTGCCGCGTACTTCGGCGGGCAACACTGGCATTTGGGTTATTGTTGACCGATTGACGAAATCCGCACACTTTCTTGCACTTCCAGGGAAGATTTCAGTGGGCAGATTGGCTAAGTTGTACTTATCAGAGATTGTTCGCTTGCATGGTGTGCCTGTGTCGATTGTTTCTGATCGAGATAGTCAGTTCACTTCTGAGTTTTGGCAGGCTTTACAGCGAGCGTTGGGCACGAGGTTGCGATTTAGTACAGCTTTCCATCCTCAGACTGATGGACAGTCCGAGCGGACCATTCAGACTCTTGAGGATATGCTGAGATCGTGTGTGTTGCAGTTTCGTGGAAACTGGGATCAGCTGTTACACTTGATTGAGTTCGCCTACAACAACAGCTATCAGGCCAGTATTGAGATGGCACCGTACGAGGCCCTGTACGGGAAGCAGTGTCGCACTCCATTGTGTTGGAGTGAGGTGGGCGAGCGTTGGCTCATTGGTCCTGATTTGGTGAAGACCACGATGGAGGATATACAGGTTATCCGAGATCGACTGAAGGTCGCCCAGGATCGGCAGAAGAGTTACGCAGATGTGAGGAGGAAGAGTTTAGAGTTCGAGGTTGGTAATTGGGTCTTCCTGAAACTATCTCCGTGGAGGGGAGTTGTGCGTTTCGGGAAGCCTGGCAAGCTTCGACCGCGGTACATTGGTCCGTATAAGATTACGGAGAGGGTTGGAGTTGTTGCTTACAGACTCGAGTTACCGGCTGAGATGGCTCGTGTGCATGATGTCTTCCATGTTTCGATGTTGCGGAAGTACATCTCAGATCCTTCACATGTGTTAGCCCCACAGCAGTTGCCGATCAGGGAGGATTTATCGTATGTTGAGGAGCCAGTGCAGATTCTCGATCGACGTGAGCAGGATTTGAGGCACCGTGTCATTCTGCTGGTGAAGGTCTTGTGGCAGAACCATTCAGTTAAGGAGGCCACCTGGGAGACCGAGCAGAGTATGCGGGAGCAGTATCCTCATCTGTTCACCTGATAGGTACGTAAATTTTGAGGTCAAAATTTCTTTAAGGGGGGTAGATTTGTGACGACCCGAACCAGAGTCAGATGTGTGTTTGGCACGATTCTCGAGATTTGGTTATAGTCGCAGTTTTACGACATTGTGTGGTTTGTCGATTCGATTCGCGACTATGTTTTCAGTCGAGAATTTGAATTGGGTGTCTTCACGGAAGTTGTAGAGTACGTGATTACGAGCTCGTGGGCGGTTCCGGAAGATTTTTCCGATAATCAAGGAATATTTTATGATTATTTGGAGTTTCGGTATCCGACGAGTTTATCCGATTGTTTCGAGCTTATCCGAATCATTTCGTATATTCGTTTTAGACCGTCGGTCGACCCGAGGACGAGTATAAATATCGAAATAGTCATGAATTGTCGTAAAAATACTGTTTTGCTTTGACTAGATGTGGACTTTCCGTTTTTGGTAAGTTGACTCGTTGACCCGATAAGGGAAGTTTCCCGTTTCGGCTGTGAAGTCCGGCGACCAAATTTCGGCCACCTCCGGCCAAGTGAAAGGTACGAATCGCTTCCTTGAATGATTTCGAGTACGTTGGTATTTGGTTTGGATTAAATTGATGTCGTTTTGGATGGGTTCGGTTAAGGCCGAGTTGGTTTGATTCGCCGGTGACGGTGGAGGTGGTTCCGGTGAGTGTTGAGGGTCGTGAGGTTGGGGGTTTTGTTCCCCACACCTCGGTGGTGCTTCCTAGTGGTTTGGTTTTGGACGAGGAGGCGGTTTGGGAGGAACCCGATTTGGGATTTCGGTTTGTGTTTCCATTCGGGTTTGTTGGATTTTGGTTGGGTTAGAGGCTGAATTGGTCTTAGTGATAGAAGAAAAAGTGGTTCGTATGGACGAGATGGTGTGATCTGGAGCTTCCCGCCGTGTGATTTCACCGTTGACGGCGCGCCACCGCCGGCGGCAGCGGTCAACGGCGAGGAAAAAGTCAACTTTTCAGTTTTCGACGTTTTTAATGTCGTTTTTCTCGTAATCGCGCCCTGATCATCGTCCAGAGGTTTTTGGGTCGATTTGATTAGCCGATTTTCAGTCGAGGTTTCGAGTGGGGATTTCGGGATTTCCGTAATTCTTTTTGTACCGCATTTCACATTTCCGGGAACGGTTGGTTTCCGTGCATCAGTACAGTGTTGAGAACTATGATTTTGATCAATTATGTTTTTGTGAATATTCAGGAGATCGAAATCGAGATCTGGATCGTGATCGTGCTTCAGGCGAGGGATCATCCGCTAGACCACGAGTTTAGCGCGAGTGCGCATTTCGCGAGTCTGTGAGTGGACATTTCTTTTCACGGATTGTTTGCGAGTCTTTTATTTATGATTTACGAACTTGAGCATGCAGATTGATTACGATTTTACGAGCATGTGTTTCACGATTATGCATATACGAATATACGTATACGAGTATACATGTATATATATTATGTTTTAAGCATGTGCATAGAAAAGATTTATGATTTGGTTTACACAGAGTACAGTCTCAGTATATGTTGTGGTATCGATACACATTGGCTTCTTGGCTGATCCCCGAGTACGCTCCGGGGGGGGGGGGGGGGGGGGGACAGATATCCTGACCCGAGGCCTTTCTGGCTAGGAATCACGTGTGGGTCTGGGATCCCGTGGTTCAGACTGTGCTATCGTGTGGTAGTCCATGAGTGATTCGGCGATATGTTTACGTTGCATGCTCTGTACGTGAGTGGTAGCTGGAGTCTCCTCACGTTTCATTTGATTTTCGTACATTTGACTCGCATATGATTTTATATGTATATATATATATATATTACCTGGTGAAAGACATTTATTTTCGTCCACTCACTCTAACGTGTTTTATGTCTTTCCCCTGGGCTTTTCGGTTTCCGTGCCCAGTTTGCAGTTCAGGTTTGGTGTTTTCACGTCACGGTTTGGAGGCTAGTGATCAGAGTTACCTGTGCTTTCCAGTAGGTTCTTGTTTCGCCTACTGATGTGTATATTGTATATGTTTTACTTTAGAGGTCGCTCTAATACATTCTGATACTTGTTTATACGGATTTTCTCGGATATACATATATACATAGTACAGTTTGTTTACTGTTATTGATTATATTGATGTTGAGAAATCCGGATGGGATTGGTGCCCACGGTTTGGCTTTTGTGGCATAGAATGAAGTGTTGTTTTCTGGGTGCAGGTTATGGCAATTCCACGTTAGTAACGAAACTCTGCCGAAATTTTGAAAATTTTTTGTTGGTTCGTATTTTCGAAAGGGTTTGATTCCGGTTTAGGTAACTGAATTGGGATTGGGTCCTTTCAGTACCAGAGAATCAATAATAAACAAAATTGTGCGAAAACCCTAGACATATTATAACTGCCAAAACTGAAATTAAAGGGGTACGTGCTTGCTTATTTGTTGGATGTCTAGGTCAAGGGTTGGACCAGAATTGATCGAGACGATCAATCGATAGAGAGAGAGATCCGGCCATGCCAACAAAGCTTTTCCGTGATCTCTTGAACGAAAGAGCATAAAACTATGCTCAGATACCGTATTATGCAATGAGTTAGTTAGAGGAACGAGAAAAACACTTGCCATTCTAGCTAAACAAGATTATACTTTTCCCTTGGCACAAGACATACGACCAAGACCAAATGTGACTCTATCTATCTATCTATTTATCTCTCTTTATATATATAGCACTCTTCTATTAAGATATACCTTTTTTGTTATCATTTTCAGGTATGGAGCACTACATCAACTTTTCGATCATATTTTATTATCTCCACCGTTCAAATCTTATGTTCCAATGTGTAGATCAAGTTTATAAATTTCAATCAAAATGGTGATCGTTAAGGTATTCAAATTAAACTGCAATTGAAGTTTATAAGTATGAAATGTTCATGTTTGACAGATTTGGTCCGTTCCTTGATTTAATCTAGTTCGATACCTTAACGGTCACCATTTTGGCTGAAAATTTATAGGAATGATCTACCTCATATAGACCTAATATTTAGACGGCGGAGATGTTAAAATATGATCAAATTTTTTTTCTAATATTCTATACTTGAAAATGACTCCAAAAAAATATACCGTAGTGGAAGAATCATCGATATATATCCACATCAAAAGTATCATGATCAAATACGTAATATGACATCTAATTTGCGTACACGATATTCATATCGAATCACACAATCCAATCGCTACCAATAATAACGGTCAATTATGAGACATTGCCAATCTATCTCATCAAGGGTCCCAAATAGAGGAGGGGTCAAAGGAAAGAAAAGAAACAGAGCTCAAATTCCATTCCTACATCATTTGGAATATTGAATAAACAGGCATGATCATTGATCAACCTCTCCTCTCCCGCCCTCATTTCTTTATATATATATATATATATATATATATAAAATAACACTTTGCATCATTACTACTTGTCCAAACCTCTATCTCCGAATCTGAATTTACCTCTTAGAGTAACTTAATAGCTTCCTTATAATTGAGTTTTTCTTTATTTTAGAAAATATTTTGATTGTTTTGCTCCAACAAATTCTCTAAATGTATTCCTTAACATAGAGAATACGATGAGAGAAAAAACAGCATTCCTTATATTTACAACAATTTCTATATTTTTAGGGAAAAAATAAGAAAAAATATTAAAATCTATAAAATGAAGAATCTGTTAGAGTTTGAACAAAAATGTACAGTGTAATTTGTGTTTTTTACTTTCTTATAATAAAAAAATTGTAGAGAAACTATTTGGAGATGCTCTTAAAATCGGGTGAGTAAAAAGTATCTGAAGTAATAATCAAAACTGATTCAAATTAATAATGAATGATTGTGTTGCTCTTGATTGAATTTACAATTTGTAGATAGTTATAGACATATATGGCATGTTTGGTATAACTTTTGAAAACACTTCTAAATACATAAAATATTTTTAAAAATTTTAGAGTGTTTTGAAACTTTTAGAAAACACTTATACACCTTCAAAATAATTTTATGAAAAGTACATAAAACATGTTTTGTCTTGAAAGTGCTTCCTTCCAAATGTGTTAATGGTTAAACACTTTGAGAATTCATCAGAGTCACGTAGCAAAAGTGTAAAACAGATCGTTTTGCTCAAAGCGATTCGCAAGACTTGTTTCTAGTCACGTGTCTCCGGCGTGAGCGACGTGTGTCCTAATTAAGCTTTTTATATAGTTAGTTAATTTGTCAACTTTGCCATCTCTCTCTATGGCTAGCCTGCCTTACCTTGCTTGTTTTAGCAGTGTGATGGTCTTCATTTTAATCACTAGCAATATATAGCAGCTGGCTTTGTGCGTCTTTTTTTGGTTTCTGTTTATCAGCCTTATTAATATTGCCTTCTTCTGTTCCTTCTCTTTGAATTTAGAGAGCTTCATATATATGAGCTAGTACTGTTGAAGACGGTACTTTTCAATTTTCATCATCTGATCGTCGAGAAAATGCTGTTGCAGAAGCACTTGTGGGGAGTGCTTATTGTACTAGTTGTGGTTATTGGAGGTAGATTGCAGACGGTTGTGGAGGGAAGACCTCACCGGATTCTTTTGGATACCGATATCGACACCGATGATTTCTTTGCTCTCTTGTACCTCTTGAAGCTTAACAGATCAGAGTTTCAGTTGGAGGTAACTACCTACCTACCTCATCATATATGATCATATTCATTGCTTTTTGCACTAGTAGTTTATTGGTTTCATATATATATTTACAACTATTTAAGCCAATCAAATTCTCTTACATTTTTATATTTCTTCATTTGTGAAGTCTAAGAGTTTAGTCAGAAACAAAAAAAACAGCACCTAGTTTTGGTTGATTCACATTCTAGAAACTATATAATGTAAAAGCTGTTGTAGAGTCATATCATGCAAAAGCTAATTTCTTAATTTGTGGATGGCTATTTGCCTATTTGCAAAAGATGAAGTTCATATATATATACTCCACTATTAGTTGAGTGGATGATTCTAGCTAGCTCTATGTGTTTTTTATTTCCAGATTAAAGTAAATTAATTTAAATTTTGAACAATCATCAAATACTGTAAATGCTGCTTTTGGATTTTTAACGTCGGATTTTGACCTTTCTGGTCAAATAGATGAGACAACGTACACCTATTTCGAATTTCTTCTGCTTTTAAGTAACTTTTGCTGAGAATTTAATTAATTAGCAAATACTTGCTTAATTATATGTCAGGTACCTGTAATGTACATTTTGCCATTTTATACGAACTGTATGTAAATATAAATTAGTAGTAAATTTAGTGTATCACTGTGCATCGTTCTGTACTAGCTTAACGATGTAAAGTCGATCTTGTCGATGCAATTAAGTAAATATATATTTCCATGTAATGTATTCGATGTATGCATGTGTACGTTGTAGTACTCTTAACGATTTCTGCTACTGTTTACCAATTAAGTTACATTGCATTTTCATGTTGCGCAATCCCAAATTCTAGAAAATAATTAAGCTAAAAAAATTTCTCTGAATGAGTATCAATGTCTCTACCAAATGTTGCAATATTCTGTGAAATTATTGCATTTTCCAGCTAGCTCCTTGTAATCGCAGGCAGTAACGGTGAATGCGAATGCGTGGACCAATTCGGGGCATGCTGTGAATCAGCTGTATGACATCCTTTACATGATGGGGCGTGATGATGTTGCTGTTGGAGTTGGAGGTGAAGGTGGAATCCTAAAAGACGGTACTATTCAACCAAATGTTGGTGGATACCTTCCAATAATAGAACAGGCATGAACTTAATTCTCACAATCTTATATATATATATATATATATATATATATATTCAAGCTCAGTTATTAGTTGTCCGTGTATTAGTGTCTGATCGATCACCAGACAGTTTGATAGTTGTGAACCACTTTTTAATTGACTGTCAATTCTTCTTTAACAATTGATTCACTCGAATCTTGTTTATGTGCACGGATAAATTGATAGTTGGATAGCATATATAGCTAGAGACTGATATTCATGAGTTCAAAATTGAATTTTAGGGGACTACAACAGCAGGAGGATGCAGATATAGACAAGCTATTCCTGTTGGCCTGGGAGGTCGATTAGATATCGATACTAATTTTGGCATCCGAAAAGCTTTCCTCCCGCAGGTATGACTGTATGAGTAGATAGATTACACAACTGATCTGATGAAATCTTTGGATACTTGGAATTGAAATAGTTCACATTCTTTTTAAATTTGAACCAAGCTATCTGTATCTGATACTAGTTACCAGTTGTTCTATCAGTGATACACTTCTTCATGGTGTTGGGAGTGTTCTTGAACCAAACTGACACTAGTCTAATACTTTATGTACATGAGTGCATGACACAAGTGAAGAACTGTTTCTTTTTCTTTTTCTTTCTAGTTGCTATGGTCATACATTTATTTTCTTTGTTTCCTGTTTTCTTCTTTCAATGGTATTTAGGGGAGCAGGAGATATAGTCCATTTCGACAACCTACTGCTCAGCAAGTGATGATTGACAAAATATCTGCAGGTCCTAAAATAACTGTGTTTATCATAGGAGCACATACAAATTTTGCCATATTCCTTATGAACAATCCACAACTGAAGAAGAATATTGAACATATATATGTGATGGGTGGTGGTGTAAGGTCAAAGAACCCAACCGGTTGTTGTCCCATAAACGCTACCTCGTCTTGTGTACCCGAGCAGTGTGGTGATCCCGGTAATTTGTTCACCGTCTATACCAGTAATCCTTATGCAGAGTTCAATATGTATGGAGACCCTTTTGCTGCTTACCAGGTTAGTCTGTCATGAACATATTCTTGGTAATATTCTCTACTACCTAAAGCTTTTAGCCTTTTGTTTCAGAGGTTCTGATCGAGTTGAACCTCTACAGTCCAATCCTGGCTTCTTTGTTTGGGATGAATGTGCATCACCATCCTTATACAATACATATATCTGTCTATCTGTGATTCTTAAAAAAAAAGAAGGAACAAGGCTGTGTATTTGACTATGATATTGATTGCAGGTCATCCATTCAGGAATTCCTGTCACTCTTGTTCCCCTCGATGCAACAAACACCATTCCGATCAATGAAAACTTCTATGAAGCATTTGAGAAGAATCAGAAAACATATGAGGCACAATATTGCTTCCAATCCTTGAAAATGCAACATGATACTTGGTTTGACGACCGATTTTTCACTGTGAGTAAATCCCTGATCAAGTTTGATCTTGTGTTACATTCTTTCCTCTTTTTCATGAATCAAATGATTTACATGAGTGATTAATAAACTATCTGCAGAGCTATTTTATGTGGGACTCTTTTACATCTGGTGTAGCAGTCTCAATCATGCAAAACTTGCATAAGAGCAGCGACGGGGAGAATGATTTTTCTGAAATGGAGTACATGAACATAACCGTCATCACTTCAAATGAACCTTATGGGGTATCTGATGGCTCCAATCCTTTTTTTGATGGCCTTAAAGTTCCCAAGTTCAACTTGACAAAAAATGGTGTGCATAGTGGTCATGTTGAAGATGGCCTCATAGATCCATTTTGTAAAGGGAAGGATGGGAAAGGAAAATGCAAGGTAGCTGTTTTTAGTTTTTGGCATCTGAAAATATCATTTTATAGCCTTGCACTTTTAGCCCAAATGAGCGCTTAAGTTATAACTAGTGTTCTTGACTCTATGACTAATGGTAAGCTGCATGATTCTTCCTAATTAGAAACTGATAAATATGTTCTGTTGCCAAGTCTAGCAGCATATGCTATTAATGATACCAATTCAAAGTATGCCAACATGGATGAGAAACTGTCTGTCTGGAAGAGAAAATCATTTTCGACTGAAAACATTATCGTTGTTTACCTTTGACCAGTGTTAATGCAATTTCTGCTGCTCCATAACCCAACAGGATGGTTATACAGCAGAGGTAACAGGTCCAGAGGCAGTGAGAGTGCTTGTTGCCACAAAAGCAAAACCAAATAAGGATGTCAAAAGCCCCCTGAATAGAGAGTTCTTTATTAGCTTCTTGGATGTAAGTTCAGAAAATAACTCTTTTTGATTTAAGCTTCTGCATTTCATCCTTCTATGTGATACCTATGCATGATATAGTAAAATGCTATGCCATGTTTAATTTCGATTGTACAGGTTCTAAACAGACCTGAACACACAGGAAAATTCAATTTCACAACACAGTTTCCATACTTCAAGGAAGTGGTATATAAACCAGAAATTGGGAAAACCAAACTGGGTAAACCTGTTGTGTTTGACATGGACATGAGCGCTGGAGATTTCCTGTCTTTGCTTTACCTCCTTAAAGTTCCTGTTGAAGTGATTAATCTCAAGGTAGATAGTTTCTATTTCCTGTTGAAGTGAAAATGTCGCATACGTTGGCATCTGAGTTCTTTGTTATGCTTGCTTCCATCTTAGCTGTTCCCAACTTGGTATCAGTTCACCAGTTGTTTGCATTAACACCACACAGCTAGTGAAACAAACAAACTCTAGTGAAGAAGGTGAAGTATGCATGCATGAACTTAAATGTAACTGCTGATGGTCCTGTTTAATTATATTCTAATCAATTTCAGGCAATACTGGTGACCCCTACTGGCTGGGCCAATGCTGCAACGATAGATATAATTTATGACATGCTGCATATGATGGGTCGCGATGATATTCCCGTTGGCCTAGGAGAGATATTTGCTATGAACCAGTCTGATCCATCTCTCTCTGCAGTTGGAGACTGCAAATATGTCAAGGCCATCCCGCATGGCGGTGGTGGATTACTGGATTCTGACACACTCTACGGCCTTGCTCGTGATTTGCCTCGTAGCCCTAGAAGGTAACAGAAAATATAATCACATGAAAGTTTTGCTCAAGCAGTTATGCATATTCTTATTGTCTAATCTTAAGCATCAGGTATACAGCACAAAATTCTGTGAAAAATGGTGCCCCAAGGGATACAGAGTTTCCACAACTCAGGCAATCATTGGCATTGGAAGTTTGGGAGTCTGTTGTGAAATCACTGGAGCCAGGATCAAAGGTCACCATATTGACCAATGGACCATTGACTACTCTAGCGAGCATAGTTTTGTCAGAAAATAACACTAGCTCTCTCATTCAGGTCAGTTGGTTGTAATTCATAATGTGCCAACAATGTGTATCAAGCTAAGTAGCTAACAGTGGCATAATACGATGATGATGATGATGATGATGATGATGATGATGATGATGATGATGATGATGCCGTTGCAGGAAGTGTATATAGTAGGAGGACATATCAGCCAAAATCAAAATGACAAAGGAAATGTGTTTACCATTCCTTCCAGTAAATATGCAGAGTTCAATATGTTCCTTGACCCTTTGGCTGCAAAGACTGTGTTTGATTCATCACTTGACATCAAACTCATTCCTCTTGGTGTCCAGTACAAAGTCAGTTCATTTCCAAAGATCTTAGAAAAGCTGCGTAGGACAAAGAAAACAACACCTGAGGCATTGTTTGCAAGTCGCTTGCTGTCAAGGCTACTCCGTTTGCAACAATTGCACCATAACTATCGTCACATGGTAATGCTTCTCTAATAATTTACCTGACAATCTGTTCTTTTGGGAGATCTCTATCTATTCTCCGGAAGGCTAAGCTGTCATATCGTATATTTGGCATCATGCATTCCCGCATTGATATAAAATATAACAACATACTTGATCATTGATTGACAATAGAGGTAGCTGTTTTAAGGATACTAGCTTGTTCTCATATGTTATTATGCTGCAGGGAACTTTCTTGGGAGAAATCCTTGGTGCAGTTGCCTTGCATGGTGATCCACATTTGAACCAAAGCTTCAAACCCAAGCACATCAAAGTATTTGCTCAAGGTAGTGAATCCAGAGATGGGGAAGTTTCAATACACCAGAACCAAGGAAAGTTATTCCAAGTATTGGAGAAAGTAAATCCGAAAGCATATTATGAACTTTTCGCACAACAGCTTAGTGGTTGGAAACAGTCTGCTGTATTAGCAAGTTTCGAAGAGCAAAAGAAAATTTGGCAGAAACTGCCAAATCAAACTAAACCTGCATTATGAGGCAGGCATTCTTCCGTAATTTTAGCTCAAAGAACGCAACATACAAAGAATACAGAACAAGTACAGAAAGTGCACTTTAAAAATAATTTGATCTTTGGCTTATATCTTTAACAGAGCAAGCTCTTCATTGTATATTGTATTTACAAGCTACTCATAACTGTCTGGCACGAATTGTCACTAATTGTTTGTAGCAGATAATATTACTGCTCTGTTTGTTTGATTGTTTGTTTATGCAAAACACTATCTAGTCGAGGCAGTGTAACCTAAAGAATTATAATTTTATTTCACCATTTTCTTAAAAGAAAATGCAACTGCATCACGATCTCTTCTGGTGTCAAGTTAGAGCAAGCTTAATAATTTTGTTTTCTAACACTCATGGTTAAGAATTTGTATGATTGGGCTGATAGTGTTGTTTCCCTTCTTTATTCTCGGCAATGAAACAAAGATAATTTTGATTAAGAAAAAGTAACTTAAAGGTCATTCATGGTAATTGACGTTCTGCAGAGATGCTCATATCCTAAATGAAGATAGATTTCAGTACATGTTTTAGCAGAAGACACAGATAGGCAGCAACAGCAAATCAGGATTGACCGACTATTAGGGCTCAAAGAATCAAATCTTTCTAATGGATTCAGATCAATTTAAATATAGATATCTCAAAGTAGACAGGCTCACGATCACGATTTCCATTTGTTTAATATCTGTTCTATTCATGCCAACCAAGGACTAATAATAGAACGAATAACTAGACAAATCGACAAAAGAAACTGCCCGGGTTCAACCAATCGAATATGAAAGCTGCAGTTCTCCCAACCTAAACTATCCTAATATCATATAAAGCTCAGAATCGACTTGCTTGCTTTCAGTGTAATCACAACAAATTATTCCTTGAAACAAAAACTACCCAAAGATCTGAATGGGAATAGGAATTTCACAATGAAGGATTCACCAGCTAACAAAGTTTTTCAATGAACCATATGGAACAGCAGGAAAAATTGTATAAAGAAAACAAGCTAAAAGCATAGATAACAAGGCGGAGGAGGTTATTTAAGCCTTGTAAGGTTCATTAAAAAAGTTGTAAACAGAAAACTTCTCTTCATAAAATTCATACAAGCATAAGTTCATTAATGAAAGAAAACTTTCAATCAATTCAGAGAGGTGTATTACAATACTTGTGAAGAGATTCTCTACAATCACCCCTACTTTCTTGTTTCCTTTTCACAGTTGTAGCCTTAGAAACTTAGTTCCATCATTGTAGCCTTAGAAACTTAGTTCCATCAAAGGAATTGACCCACCAGCAGCCACAATTTGTTGCTCCATCTACAATCAACAAAAGCATGCAATCTTAAGAAACAAATGCACAGAGTTAACTACAAGCTTTATAAAATCGGTGTATTCTACTCACTGCGAAGAGAGTTTCAAGCTTGTTCTTGACAAGGAAGTACTCTTGCTTTAGTTGTTGCAGACATCTGATGCACCTGTTAACAACAAGCTCTCAGTTAACTTTTCCATTATTCAAGATCTCTCAGCTCTCAAGAGATGATATCAAAAGAGCTTAGACTGGATGCTGAACTAACAGTGGATATATGTATAGAGTTTAACTAGCTTACCCTTCAACATTCTGTGCCTCACAGAAGTTGCGGAAAGCAATGCAGCCATTTTTAACTCTTTGTGCACCGACACTACCATCCAAAAAAGTTCTCATCAAAAACTTGAACTAATCATGACAAACAATGAGCCATAACACCAATTTGATGTCCTAGATCGGAAACTAGACGGTCTTGTTTGATTAAATGGACCTGACCCAAGTTGGTAGGATTTGAATTAACTATTTCAATTCTGTAACAGTAGCCAAATACCTGAGATTTGTAGATGGATCATTTAGATTACGACACAAAATCTCTACTATACTTTGGTATACCTGGAGGTACTGCCCTTGAACTGGTGAACATGAGCACCAATCTTTTTGAAGTCCACACTTGGCTGCTCTCTGTGCAAAGAAAACAAAAAGGCATTTGTCTAAGAACCCAAAAGCAAGCCAAGCACTCCAATTCAAATGAGAAAAAGACAGACAGAAAAGGAAAAAGAAAGTTGTTGGGTACTCACAGAGCTCTGGTGATATCATTGAGAAGCTTCTCAGAATCATCAAAGAAAAGAGACACCACTTCGACCACAAAATCCGGGTTGCTCTCATCTTGAAGCTGTTGAAGCTGCAGAAACTGCCCATCCAAAAGCCCCTGAAAAACAAACATGGCCCAACACAAATCCATCAAAAACAAACCCATCTGGAAATTGATTACCAAATCTCAAACATTTGATGTTTCCTCACCTCCAGGAACAAGGATTTTGTGTAGTCAAGCCACTGTCTCTGCATCTGACCCACATCCATATTGTTGGACTTGTTCCTTCCTACACAGACAAACCCAGTAGCAACAAGGTTGTGCCTTGAAATATTACAGATCTTGAGAGGAATAATTGCACACAAAACAATCAACGAGTGGTATAAATGGTTGGAAAACCCTCAAGGAGAAAGAAACAAAAGACCCAAGCTTTACTTTTGGGGTATGTTCTCTCTACTGTCTAGTACTAGTTCTGGACTCTCTCTCTCTCTCTCTCTGGATGTGTTCTGGTTTTTTGTTTTTCTTTATTCCACAGACCATAATCCCCTCAATAGCCAATTAGCCATTTCCCCATTTCCCCATTTCAACTTTTTTTCCTTCTTAGTAATTTCCTATAATTCATCATTTTTTTTGAAAAAAAAGGCAGTGGTCCTAATTTGAAAAAAAAAAATTACAATAATATATTTCAGAAAAAATATACAAATAGTGTCTAGACTTTTATTGAGGATAGTTGAGTAGTTGAAGTTTCAAAGTTAATAATTTGATACATAGATTCTTATTTTATTGACATTGAGGTGTATGCCGTCACTTTTCCGTCAATAATTTGTTTATTTTGAAACTCTAGGTACCCAATTGCCCATATAGTGAAAGTCCACACTATTTGTGCTTTTTTTTCCCTATAAATTTCATTGATAATACCAAAATAAGTCGCAATACTTAAATTTTAGACAATTTTAACTTTGAAATATAACTGGGGTCATGGATGAGAGGGTTTTCTCTCCAAAACCCTAGATGCCTTTCAGCGGCGGCGGTGAGGGTCTTTTGGTCATCTTGGCGCATGTCGAGTATCTCGGCAGTCACCTGGGATGCCGATTCCAGTACGCTAGCGTTGTCCCTTCTTGGTTCGTGAATGTGCGGACTAAGTTCTCCTCGGTTTTTGGCTGGAGTTGCGGGGAAAATCAACATGATTGCTTTGCGGGTTGGGATGGTGATCGACATTTTGGCAGTCGACATCCTCCACGAGCCAGATTAAAGTTCTTGGAGGAGGTGCAAATGGATTCGTGCGAACACGCAGCGGTGCCGAAGGTTGATCGAGGTTTGTCTTCGTTGATTCCTATTTGTAGAGTCTGGTTCGGTGGATTGAATCATCTACATGTGATCCTTGGAAGTCGCGACTTGGAGGTTGTCGGTGTTAGCAGATCTTGTTGGATGGGGGTTCCTACCGGCAGTGGGGTTGATCGTTGTTGGTGGCAGCGTGAGGAGTTAGGGTCGATTGGATTGTGGGCTTTGGCTGGTGTTTCGGTCTGAGTTTTGGGCTCAGATCCCTATTGGATATGAACTTGGGATCCGGGGGGTTATATTTAATTCTGTTTAGACTTGGGTTGAGGCGTGGCTGTATTGTGCTCGCTCTGACTAAAGTCTAATACAATAGAGATTCTTGCTTTGGTTGTAGGGGCCTGGTTGGTCTACCAGCCCCGACAACGTCTCTTAATCATGGTCACATAGTTTATTTTGCGCTTCATTCTAGGGGTTTCATTTCAATCGAGGTTATGGTCATATAGGTCATGCCCTTAGGGTAGATCTATGACTAATGTAACATATTATATTTTTAATGTGACAATCTTTGCTTTAAAAAAAGGTCGCAGTACTTTATGCAGTTACGATTATTCCTGCATTTTATCTTATCTTCTTGAATTATAAAAAAAAATTTAAGGAAGTGAAATTGGCATCCCATTGCATACACCTCTTTTTTTTCTTTTTCTTTTTGAAGTGAAATAGTAGAATATGTAGCTGGTAAGTTACAAGGAGGAACACCGGTGTTTGGCCCGATAGAAAGAACCTCCCAAAAGTAACCTACACTATTACAATTCAAACAGGTACCTAACAAACATATCTAAATGTGACTAGGTGTAGAATAAGTAGCTAAAAGATACGTTTAAAGAAATCGGTGGCCCTACACCCTATCTAGCTATGCACTCTGATCGGTGCATAAATATGCACATCTATGCTATTTATTGATGTTCATATACTTATTCTTTTGTTATTTATTCAAAAATAATAGTTTACTTTATTATTTTATAGGTATTTTGAGTCATAAGAGAGAAAAGAAGTAAAGGAGGGATTTAAAGCTTAATTTGAGAAATCTGCATATGCAGGTCAATCAACTTCGACAGAGAACTGAAAACAGCTCGGGAGGAACCATATGTTGATCTTTATATGCATGGAAACTTGGAAAGCTCCAGATGTCTAGTATCCATAATATCTTCCAGATCATGATTTGGATGTCTCTAGAAGAAGTTATGGCCGATTTAGTACAAAGAGATCAGTTTGCTCGATAATCTGACTTTGAATGAAAATTCATGTTTTGAGACCCAGATCACACCAAAAAATCCATGGGCAAATTTTTGGTTGATATTTGTATTTAATATAGATGTGGCTGGTAAAAATAAGTCTTGAAAGTCAAAAGGAAATAGAAGAATAAAAAATATGACTTTTCTTCCAAGACAAGGAGTCTCAAACCTACAAGGAAAAAGGATTCAAGAGCAATATAAAAATGCAGGAAAAAGGATTCAAGAGCAATATAAAAACGCTATGTAATATCTATTGGAGCTCTCTGTCTCTCTTCCCCCCTCCCTCTTCTTCTTCTCCATTATTTCTTATGTTTAGTTAGGTTTTCCCTTGTTAAGGGGTTGCTTGAAGCCTCGTACATAAAGTCTTTTTAATGCATACACTTTGATTTAATTTTGCATATTCTTTTGAATGAGGTTTCTTTCTCTATGTGATTCACCGAATAAATTTGCTTTGGTGGCCAACTTAGTATGCATGATAGGATTCTATTGTCATGAGATATGGGCGACTGAAGATAATTTCTTCTACTAGATTCTCTACAGAGATACACCGAATAGATGGTTTCGTCAAGTGATTGAAACCCTGGTCTAGCAGAACACGTCCATAGTATACCTGTAAACCCTTGTAGCTTCTCAAACATTTTCTAGAACTTAATGCTTTCATATTTGTAAACTTTGGGGTTCATGACTATGAGTTTATAGAGTGATAGATGTAGAGGAGGTCCATGATAAACCTACATAGGCATAAAGATTATGTAATAGGATGTGGTTGTAACGATCAACTCTTCCTGGAAACTTTCATTCATTAGATATATACATTAGGTTAAGTATGTGTTAGAAACATGGAATGGCGGTGGTGGATTGCATTCCTCGTAACTCATTCATCATATAGTTGAAACTCTTTACATTGATAAGCATATATAATTTTTAGCATTTAATTATTACACGTAGCTGCGGTTGGCCGAATTATTTCGGTACCCAAATCAACTTAGAAAACTCTAAAATTTTGTATGGTAGTCCATCACTTAGTCTAGTATATTGTGTTAAATTTTCGTGGCATTTAGAATAGTGTATATTATGTTTGTTTTTGTGTTTGTGTGTGTTGGTCGAATCTGTCATCTTGCTGACATTTACGTCTAATTAGTGTTTAAGCATTTAGGTCTCATCAGTCCTCTACGAGAATGACCTCTACTTATATTTACTACAATTGAAAATCTTAGGAGTAGAGTAGGGACTTACCTTTGACAGGTAGTTTTTTGCCTATTAAATTTTGGCGTCGTGTTGCCGGTGATTGATCAAGTCTAATTGCTTTAACTTGTATTCCGTATTTAACAATTGTATATAATGTATACTAACTTTGTGGTTTGTTCTATATGTTCAATGGAAGGTCACTCAGCTGGAATGTGTATATATGTCATATCAAAGTTATCCCACCATGCAGAGTGATTACTATACACCTTCTTACACTCTAACATGGGATGATCACTCTTACTATGACTATCCTCAACAATCAGATGAGTCAGAGTAGATATTGATGTGCATGTTACAACAATTGATAATCGACAAACAAGAAAAAAGGGAGGAGATGAGTGATTTTCGGCAGGAGATGAAGGAGACACTTAAGGAGCATGGTAAAGCTATTGAGATGTTGGAGCATCAGATAAGCCAAATTCAACAAGTTGTTGCGCAACGATACAATGGAAATCTGATGTGTGAGGATGACATTGCAATAGAAGAAGGGGATGCATTATTTGATGATGATGATAAAATGGGCGAATTCTTTGAGAATGAGTCCATCAAAATTCCTGATGTTGAGATGTCGCTACCACTACCTGAACAACCACATGAGCTATCAATGCCAAACTCAAGTTTCACACTTATTTAATACATCAATGAAACACTTGAGTTTAAGGATTCACCTACTAAGCCCCCTTATTTTCTGGAGCATATTGAGATGGTGACACCTGATCACGATATGTCCAACAAGGAGATTCTCCTTGCCTTGTTTGTTTGACTCAAGAAAATGAGGTTTTGGAAAAAGAGGAAGAAAGGAAGAAGACACTTTGGGTCTAGTGTGTGTGTGACTCCCAAGTTGTCCGAGTTGCTTGGCAAAGCTCATCTAGCATCATTATTAGTGGCCAAACACTTGATCGAGCCAATACCACAGCCACCTGATAGTTTTGAAGATGTATGGCTGAAGACGTTAAACTTAGCGTTGTGTGGGAGGCAACTCATGTTTATGGAGAAGTGTGGCTACAAAATTTGCTCTCGTATCCCTTCTCTTTTAATTTATTTTTCTCCACATAGTGTATTTTGTGTGTGATATGTGTTCTTTGTCATACTTGTTTACTGTATCGCATTGGTTTAATTCAAGTTTTTACATTGAGGACAACGCAATTTTCAAGTGTGGGGTGGAGTTTATATCATATCATTAGCATCTATGTATAAATTTTTTCGTATTTTTTGTTTTAAGTCAAGTTTTTTGAATTTTGGAGTTTTCTGGAATTTTCCGTAGCCATCCTTCAATGCATCGAGGAATTCCTTCAATCCATCGAAGGTTATCCCAAATTGAGACCCAGAGCATGCTTCAATCCATCGAGAAATCTTCTCGACCCATGGAAGCTTATTGTCAGTTTTTGGTGTTTTTCTTTGTTTTCTTGTGTATTTTTGAATCCTATATGAAAAACAAAATACAAAAGTAAAAAGTGTCAAAAAAGCAACACAAAAAGAGTTGTTTAGTTTATGCTTTGAGTCTTAGGAGCCTTTAACTAATCTATGATGTACTTATATTTCCTGAAATTGTGACTAAGAGTGAAACATGCGATTAAATGATATGAGTTTCTTTGGTTAATCTTGATGTATGATGCATATGAGAATGTGTATAAACACTACAAGAAAAAGTGACTTAGACGACGGAGAATTTCCGTCGTCTAAGTGACAGTCTCCGTCGTCTAAGTACTTGGACGACGGAAAATCCGTCGTCCAAGGTACGTGCTCCAAGTGCTGTCGTCTAAGTACTTAGACGACGGAGAATTTAATCTCCGTCGTCCAAGTTCACTTGGACCACGGAGAACGTCCGTGGCCCAGGTAGGAACTTAGACGACGGAGACATTAATCTCCGTCGTCTAAGTGTCTACCTGGGCCACGGAGAAGCTAACAATCTCCGTGGCCCAGGTGGTGACTTAGACGACGGAGAATTTAATCTCCGTCGTCTAGGTTACGACCTGGGCCACGGAGATTGTTAGCTTCTCCGTGGCCCAGGTGGTGACTTAGACGACGGAGAATTTAATCTCCGTCGTCTAAGTTCCTACCTGGGCCACGGAGATTGTTAGCTTCTCCGTGGCCCAGGTCGTAACCTAGACGACGGAGATTAAATTCTCCGTCGTCTACGTCACCACCTGGGCCACGGAGAAGCTAACAACGTCCGTGGCCCATGTAGGGACTTAGACGACGGAGATTAATGTCTCCGTCGTCTAAGTGAAAAATTAATTTTTAAAAAAAAATTAAATTCAAAAATATTATTAATATTAATTGAAAAAAAATTAATTAAATTAATTAAATACACTAAATTAATAAAATAATTAAATTAATTAATTTGTACATACATAATCGAAAAAACCCATAATTAAAAATGAAAATATTGTTCGTAATGCGGAAATTAAGAAACGAAATAATAAACTACTAGCTAGCTAAAACACTGGAGGAGCAGATGCGCCGCCTCGTCCTCCGCCTCCAGCCGGGTCGTCGTCGTCGGGGAATGGGTTCGGAGGAGGTTGACATTGTCTTTGAGCTTGTTGCATAAGGGCGATGAGTTGGGCTATTCGCTCGTCTTGCTGGTCCATTCTTTGGCGCATGGCAATATTCTCCTCCCGTGCGATTCGAGCCTCTTCATAGGCTGCCGCAGCTTGAGAACTTCTCCGCCGCCCCGAACCTCCCGTAGATGATGACTCAGAGGTCGACAAATCTCGAACCACCTTAGGCCCGAAGTGCCTAACCTCCTTGCCAGCTCTACGACCGTAGACCTCATCCGCAATTGCTATTTGGCTCTCCACAGATAGAGGAGGCAGGTCTTCTAGCGGCACATCTGGGAACGCAAGCTGAGTGTTAGCCAATTCTTCCTGCGCACGCTCTATCACTCTTGCCTACAAAAGAATAATAAATTTATTATAATGAAATAATATTTAAATAATAATTACTATAATTATTAGCGCACACACATATATATATATATATGACTTACGCCGCGTTGACTCGCTTCATTATCGAGCCCAGGCGTCACGTACGCGCTTACGCTTGCATCGAGATAAGGGTGTTTGGAGCCCTTATCCCTGTGCTCCTTGGCAATTTGAATGAGTTGCTTGGCGCCGGAAGTATGGTGCTTGTCCTTCTTCCCCCGGTTGGCTTTGTTGACACCGGAGAATTTCTGTTAGACAACATAATGAAATCATTAAAAAATTTATAAGTAACTAAAATTTAGAGTATTCAATTATCTTAATTGAAATAAAAAAAGTAAATTAACACCTGAAATTGCTCATCGGCAAAGTGGTTACACAACCACTCCCACTCATCTTCTCTATCCCCACGCAGCTCTTCGGGGGGAGGCACGGGACCGTTAGTTCGGAAGTACTGATGGAGCCTGTACTTCCAATCTTTGAAGATGTTGTTGGCGGTTTGGTTGATATGCCTCAACATCGCCGGATCCGGATCCACCGCAAATTGTTCCTATCAGAAATAAATTGGAAATTATAATCGTATATATTATAAAATTATATATAACTAATATTAAAAATAGTATATAATAACTAAAATTGTACGTATTACGTACCGAAAGATCCTTAAAGACTTTCGCCTTCTCCGAATCCGGCACCTCCCTCCAAGTAGGGGCAGTGATACGAACCCGGTTACGAACAATCGACCCAATGCTATGAGCCGAGAGACTTGCTAGCTGAGGTGTGGGAGGGCCACCGGTGAATTCGTCGTAGGGCAAGGCGATCTTGCTCCCGGTCGCCTTGCAAATTTTCTCCGCCTTTCCACCTTTAACGAGACCCCGAGTCTTTTTCGGTTGGGGGTCAGTGGGGGCCCTCCTTTGCTTACGGCGGGCGCTGTACATGATAGAATCGGCCGTCGAAGACGCCTGAGTACTTCCCGTTGAAGCGGTACCGGGCGTCGGAGTTGAAAAGGGGTCGACGTCATCACCGCTTGAGAGAAATGGGGCAGAGGGAATTTCCCCAGAAGGCCCCGGATTGAGGGCGTCGTCCTGCGGTTGAACCCAACCGACTTGGGCCGCCAACATTTGGAGCATCTCATCTTCTGACTCCTGTTGGGCTTTCTTCTTGCCGGATGTGGTCTTTGGCGGAGCCATTTAAACCTAAGAGTACGGTGTTAAAATACGCGTACCTACTTACCATAATAATTACAACTTAAAAATTTACGCTAATTAATTAAGTACGTTTAAGATTTAAATAGAGTACACTAGCTTGGCATTTTCGGTCGTTCAATGGACGTGCGACCCGCGCGATAAAGTGTAAATTTTCAATTAATCAGCCTTGGTTAAATCGAAAAACATGGCCAGTTAGGGATAGAGATAACGCGAGAGGCAGGACTAATTTCGACAAAAGTCTTTCTTAGTCCAAATCCTGTCACCAGTCATAACCCGTTTCTAGACACCATGTCCGACATTCGGCCAATTTTTCGAAAATTTACACTCCCTCAAGTCCTTTGCAAACTCCGCCCTCAACCTCGTGTCCATAACTTCACTTAGGTTATGGTGTGCGGTGATGAAATCCACACATCACGAGGGGTTAAGGAGATAAGCAAGGAAAAGAGGCGCCATCTATTCCAAAGAGTGCGACTTAATTACACCAAGCCTATGTACTAAATTTAAATCGAACACGTACTACTAATTAATTTAATCTCATATTTATTTAATTATGCAACTAATTAATAAATAATTACAATAATATTTAAACATTTCATAAATTATCAAGTAATTACAATTATTCATTTAATTATTATTAATATATAACAATAATTTACCATTTAATTAATTAATAACAATATGTAATCATTTATTTAATTAATAACAATAATTAATCTAAATATAATTAATAACAATAAATTTACAATAAATTTACAATAAATTAATCATTTATTAAATATTTAAAACTAAGTAATAAATTAAATTCTACTAATTAATTAAATTTAGAATTTTATTAATTAATTAAATGAAAATTATTTTAATAAGGGAAAAATAGAAATGTACCGAATCGGAGTTTTCGGGAATATCGGGGAGTTGATCGAGTCGTCGGAGAGGGGGAACCACGCCGGAAAGTTGGTCGTCGGAGCGTCGCCGGAGGAGGATCGCCGGAGTGAGAGAGAGAGGAGAGGAGAGTATAGAGGAGGAGATGGAATGATGAGAAAATGAGGGGGGGTGCTCCTCCTTATATAGAGTTTCACTTAGACGACGGAGCACTATTCTCCGTCGTCTAAGTGAAGAGTCAAATTTTTTCGAACCGGCGCCAAATAAATGGGCGGGCCGTTTCACCGCCATAAATGTTGACTTAGACGACGGAAACAGTGTTTTCCGTCGTCTAAGTGGAATTTCAAGCGGCGCCAAAAATTGAGGCGGCAAATCGAACCGCCATGTAAATATTGACTTGGACGACGGATATGTCGTTTTCCGTCGTCCAAGTGTTCACTTGCACGACGGAAAACGACATATCCGTCGTCCAAGTCAATATTTACATCGAAAAATAATAAAAATTTTATTCGAACCGCCATGGTAATTTGAACCTAGACGACGGATACGGTCATTTTCCGTCGTCCAGGTGAACACTTGGACGACGGAAAATGACCGTATCCGTCGTCTAGGTTCAAATTATGCAAAAAAAAATATTTAAATTAATTCGCTAGGAATTTAGCGATCTGTCATTCGAGTGAAATAGTCGTACAATATCGATGAACGCATCGTATATATAAACAGATAAATTTGAACCGCCGAATAATTTTACGTTTTGAAAGTTGTTAAGTATCGACTAATCTTTAAGACTTTAGTGTTCACTTGTAGTTGCTGATTTGCAGCAGAGTACTAACGAAATTGAATTTGGACAAAACAACCGTTGGATATGTTCGTCGTAACATAATATATAATTACTATAAAGGACCAGGAAATAATAAGTTCGGGAAGGGTTTCATCGGCACAGTCAACCGCAAAACCGAGAATTTCACAAACCGGAAACGTGGATACAGGACATTTCGCAACTCCGATTTTCGAACCGTCGAAGCTCACACACCAAGAATATACTACTCTAAAGTCTTGACGAAAAGAATATGCATTCGAAGATGGTCTAGATGGTCGTTGTCTTAGAAAAAATTACGAAATTTACACCTGGACGACGGATACGACATTCTCCGTCGTCCAAGTACACACCTGGACGACGGAGACGCTAATATCCGTCGTCCAGGTGTGTACTTGAACGACGGAGAATGTCGTATCCGTCGTCCAGGTGAATATACCCTGAATTCAGGGGTTAGGGGTCCTTAGGGTTTAGGGTATAGGGTTTGTCACTTGGACGACGGAGACAGTCATTCTCCGTCGTCCAAGTGTGTACCTAGACGACGTATAATGACTGTCTCCGTCTTCCAAGTGTAAAACCCTGAATTCAGAGGTTAGGGCCGTACGGTTTAGGGTTTAGGTCGTCCCCGGTCATTTGTATGTTCGTTCAATTATTCTCATTCAAGAATATAATTAAAAAAATGATCGATCGATCCGATCTGCGCATGCATGCTACATTTAGTGTCGAGGATTTAGGGTTTGAAGGGCTGCTTGAGCGAAATGTAGAGCAGCTTCAGCTTACTTTTAATAAGATCAGAGAATACACCGATGAAGTTGAAAGCAAAGAGAGGGGCCGGGACTACGTACAAAGCTGGACGAGGAATCTTAAAGTCTCGACATAATAGAAATCTTTCACCTTTTTACGATGCATCGATCGATCATATATATATTACAATAATAAATTAGGGTTTACCAATTAATGATCCTCGTCGTGTGACCGTACTCTTCGTCATAATCGTCATCATCATCATCACCGTTATCCGATTGCTCATCCTCCTCATCGTACTCAACATCGTCCGAGGAATAACCAGAGTTGTCGTCATCGTCCTCATCCTGCACGTCTTCTTCATCTACCTCAATAATCTCTTCTTCAGTTAGATCTGTACAACCATCAGGCATGGGTAACCGTTCACCGTCTTGAACCAGGTCCATTATGTCGGAGCGGATGACAGAAATATTAGGTTCTTGATAGGCAGGAATGTCTCTATCTGGTTCAGCAGCATCTTCAGTCGTCGCCGGTGTCCCTTCAATTGTCTCTGTATTCCAAACTCCTCGATGAGAGATCTGGTTCACTATTTTCCACCCGTCACCAGCTTTCGGATCGTCGAGATAGAACACCTGCCTAACTAAGGTGGCGAGAGCGAAAGGCTCATCCTCATACCAGCTTGAGTTTGTATCGACTGATAAAAGTCCCAGGTCTTCCTTTGTACGCTTGAACCATCTGCACTTGAATAGGAAAACGTTGACATCATTCCCGTAACATAGCTGAACCACATATACGATCATTCCGTAATATAGATCAGGGTCTTTCCCAACCGCTATCCCACTGTTTTGTGTTCTTCTTCCTTCATCTCGCGCCAATGAATGGAACTTCACACCGTTCACAAAACATCCCGGATAAATATAGTGTTTAATCGGCTTCCCTGCTAGCAAGTGCTTTGGCCAAGACCACCACCCCCCGTGGTTTTCGGATTTTTGCAGATCAATCATCTGCGAAAATGGAAAAATGTAAGGGTTTACTTTCTACAAATTAAACATGCATGATCTCAATATGTATATAAATCACTAAATACGTACCCATTGGAAGAAATAATCGGGGAACTTTTTCTTAACCATTTTCTCAATCCACGCCGAACTCTTGTCTGGATATAACGCCTGAAGCCTCTCCCTGTATGACATCATGTACGGCTCAACTTCGTCACAGTCTCGTAACACTACCCAATGTGCCTCAATAAGTTCTTCCCGTGTTAACGTTTCCTTTAATACTCCTCTAAACGGTCGGACGACATTGGTGACGACAGAAAGATTGATGCGGGCACTGGGATCGGAGGCAGTTGGAGGTGGTGGATCTTTGAGGTACCTGTTGCAGTAAGTAACGCACTCATGCATTAGGTATGTCTCTGCTATGGAGCCATCCGGGGCCGACCTGTTTTTGACGAATGACTTATACTGTCCAAGCTGTCTACAAAATTAATCAAACGTACAATAAAAATAAGTACATGCATATAGCTAGCTAGTAATCTCCAGTGGAACAAATTATGAATCGAAAAACCTGTATAATTAATTAGTTGTACGTACCTTTCTTGAGGATACATCCAAGTGTACTGGACCGGACCAGAAATGAGAACCTGCTCGGGCAGGTGGATCATTAGGTGAATCATTATGTCGAAGAAAGCAGGCGGAAAAATCCTCTCTAGTTTGCAAATGATGTGCACAATTTGTTGTTGCAATTCCACGACATCTGACTTCTTTAATTCTCTGGCGCATAACCTCTGCCACCATCTGCACAATGCCACTATTGGTTCTACGACGTCGCGAGGCAAATATGGTCGAATTACCACTGGAATCAGACGTTGCAGCATAACGTGATAGTCATGTGTCTTTAGACCAACAAACTTGTGTTGCACCTCGTCCACTGCTCCAGTTATAGTAGCTGCATACGTGGCCGGATAACGAACGCCCTTAAACCAGTGAAATACAGAACGTCTAAGTGTCGGCTTCACTGTGTACGGTGCAGCTGGCATCTTGTTGTACACTCCTTTCCTATCCCTCCTCAACCACAAGGGACGACGTAGATTCATTGATTCCAAATCTTTGCGCGCTTTGGGAGTATCTTTAGTCTTGAACTTAATACCGAGAATTGTTCCCACCACGCTGTCGCACACATTCTTTTCTATGTGCATCGCGTCCAAGTTGTTCCTCAGCTTCAACTTCGACCAGTAAGGGAGTTCAAAGAATATACTCTTGTGATCCCAATAGCTCAGATCATGTGGAGGAATTGGATTGCATTTCTTTACATCCGCGTCGTTAGTCAACACACCAAAGTCGAAATAGCTCAACCTCTCTAAAATCTCTTCGCCCGACCAACTACGGGGTTTAGGATTGTTCTCTACCGTCCCGTCGAAATGAGCTTCATCCTGTCGCCAATGGTGGTCGTGAGGGAGCCATCTACGGTGACCCAAGTAACACACCTTCCCTGCGTGCCAACTAGAGTTCACGTCGTCCAAACATATAGGACATCCATTATATCCTTTTGTCCTGCACGCTGCCAACATCCCATACGCTGGAAAATCGCTGATCGTCCACATTACGGCAGCCCTCATCGTGAACATCGTGTTAGTGAATTTGTCATAAGTTGGGACTCCATTTTCCCACAACAGTTTCAGCTCGTCGATCAAAGGTCTGAGGTAGACATCTAAGCACTTCGATGGAGATTTAGGACCTGGAATTAATACGGTAAGGAAATTAAATTCCTTGTTCATGCACATCCACGGAGGCAAGTTGTACGGCATCAGAATAACTGGCCAAGTGCTGACGGCGGAGCTATTACTTCCCCAAGGATTGAATCCGTCTGTAGATAGGCCGAGTCTAACATTTCTAACCTCTGAAGCAAAGTCTCCAAATTCTCTGTCGAAATGTTTGAAACCCTCCCCATCTGCGGCGTGTCGCAGGACATCGTCATCTATTCGCTTTTCTGCGTACCATCGCATCGCCTCTGCTGTGTGTAGAGACATGTACAGGCGCTGCAATCTGGGAATCAAGGGAAAATATCGAACAACTTTCACAGGAATTCTCTTTTTCGAACTCTTCCTATTCAACTGGAATCTGCACTGGCCACATACGGGACAATAGTCCAACTCTTTATACTCTTTGTAAAATAGCACACAATCATTCGGACATGCGTCAATTATCCTGTACTTTAGGCCGAGGCTGCTCAGGATATTTCTAACCTTATAATGAGATTTAGGAAGATTGTGATCATCAGGAAGCAACTTACATATTTGCTCCTGAATTTCGTCAAAAGCACTCACTGACATTTTGTGCTTCACTTTTATCTTCATTTGCTCCATCACATATTGCAACACATTCTCTCGACATCCAGGGAACACCGGGGTCTGCGCTTCAAGTAGCATCCGGTTGTACTTTTCCATCTCAGTGGTGTCAGTGGCCAAGCTAGCTGCGGGGAATGTGTCATCATGCTCATTGGTGGTACTGTAACCTCCGTCTTGGTGTTGGTGTCCGCCATGACTACATCCCGGAAACGCATCATGGACCAAATCTGCAGTTGGGTTGCAAGCTGGGGGTCCGGCACCACTGCCGCTGGATGAGGCACCATGGTAACTGTACCCTGAGCTGAAGTCTGCTGCGCTGAACTCTACTGCTTCACCATGCTCGCTCCATGTAGTGTAACTCCACATCATACCATTTTCGTACAGGTGTTGCACCATAACATTAACCTCCGCATACTGACAATTAAGACATTTCTGGCACGGACACCTGAAACGCTTCTTTCCATGACCATGTTCTATCGCAAAATTCACAAATTCGCTAATTCCATCCATATACCGGACATCACATCTATTCTTTAACTTCATCCAACTCTTGTCCATACTGCTACAAAATATTATAATTAAATAATTATTACATATATATATATTAGTCCATTAATTTACCATTAATTATACGTACTCGATCTACATCGATCCATCAAATTACGTACGTAATTTAATCTGTATATATAGCTAATTAACATTCATGCATGTATGTACGTACGTACGGTTTCCCTAAATATATATATATATATATATATTTAATCATGCAAATTTTAACTGCCTACGTACGTACGTACCTGCTCGCCTTCTCGATATCTGCAGTTAATTAAGCTAGCTAGTGATCGAACACCGGAGATCCTTTAATTTCTAGCCCCGGCCTAGCCTAATCCGGCCTTCTCCTTCTCCTTCGATCTCAAAAATTCCCCACGGGAGAAAATATAATGGAATGATCGAAGCTAAGAGAGTTTGGCATGGCCTATATATATAATGCTTCACTTAGACGACGGAGGTGTCGGTACGTCGTCTAAGTGGAACTTACACCACGACGTGTCGGTCCGTTGTCCAGGTGATGATTTCTCCGAGGTCCAAGTAAAACTTAGACGACGGAGATGTAATTCTCCGTCGTCTAAGTTTTACTTGGACCTCGGAGAAATCTCCGAGGTCTAAATGTTACTTAGACGACGGAGATGTAATTCTCCGTCGTCCAAGTGATAACCTGGACGACGGATACGTCTCCGAGGTCCAGGTACTTACCTAGACGACGGAGAAATTTCACATCCGTCGTCTAAGTTACACTTAGACCTCGGAGATTTCTCCGTGGTCCAAGTAACACTTAGACGACGGAGAATTACATCTCCGTCGTCTAAGTTTTACTTGGACCACGGAGAAATCTCCGAGGTCTAAGTGTAACTTAGACGACGGAACTAATACTGTTCCGTCGTCTAAGTCCTCTTTTCTTGTAGTGAAAAGAATGTCAAAAACAAAAAAAGAGAAAAAAAAAGGGGAAAAAAGGTACCAAAGAAAAGCAGAGAAAAATATAAAAGAGAAAAGAGGTCTACAAAAAGAGTTGTGTTTCAAAAACAAAGAAAATCCAAAAATAGTGTGTGCATGTGTTGTACATAAACAATAAGTGTCCTGGGAAAGTTGTTTGATTTGAAAAAGAAAATAGTAGCACCTAGGAGTAGTATAGTGGAAATTCAACTTGTGAATTACGTGCTAGGTTGCTTGGTCTTTGATAATCCTATCCATTTCTTTCGATTGAACCCCCCTTCTTGAAAACCTCATTACAACCTAAATAAAAGTCCTCTTGATTTGAAACTCTTCTATACGGAATGGTTGGAGTAATTGGTTGAAGAAAAAGCCTATAGAAAACATGTTATCAATTTGATTTTTGAGTGCAAACACTAACCCTCTAAACACTTGAGTATATTGAGTGATATCTTTTGAGTTAGATGGTTAGGAACATGTTAGTTTGAATAAATCTCATTGCATCAATTGGTTTGACATGTAGCATGTTTTTCTTATTAGACATGCATTGATTTCATATTCCAATTGTGCCTAAGAGAAGTTCAATCTATTAGTCATGGTTCTTTGAGAGAAATGTTCACCATTCGGGACACTTACATACTTTTGTGTGATCTTGTACTTTGAGTCTAGCTTAGCTTACTTTCTTTTCTTCTTTGTTTGCTTGAGGATAAACAAAGCTTAAGTGTGAGGTAGTTTGTTAGGTCAATATTTATGTGCTAATTATATCCCTAACTTCATGTTTATTGCTTGTCTTCTAAGAATAAAGCATCGTTCTTATAACGTTTCCTGTTTATGCTAGCTAGAAAATTGGGAGTTGACACAGAAATGCTCTTAAATATGGGAATTAATTACTTTTTAGAGAAGCCGAACACATTTCTGAAGTCACAAGAGAATTTTGAGCAACTTTAGAAAAATGACAAAAAGTTATCACCGAAAATTATCGGAAGCTACTGGAAAATCACTAGATTTGTCAATGGCCAGCCAGACCACCATGTGAGGCCTAAACACTCTTAGCTAGACCCAAGTGAAGCCCAAACTACCTAGATACAAACCCTAGCTGATTTGATCAGGGTGTCACACATTTGAATTTTGGAAGTATTAGGCAAGGGTTTGGACTTTAACCTAGAAGCCAAGAAAATGGGATCACAAGTTGTAGCCCTTAGATCAAACTTTATGGATACTCTAGCACATATAAGAGCTCAAAAAATACCTCATTTTCTCATACATATCCCCTCTTAGTCAAGCTCCCCACACCATCATACACACCACAAGTCATTTTACTCATTTTTCCTAGTTTTGAGCTTATTTCTCTCTAGCTTCTTATAGAGTTCTCTAGAGAAAGCTAGATTTATTTTCCTCTCTTCTTCTCTAAAAATCCAAGAGACCTAGTCTTGCAAGCCTTGGCCGAACCTCTTCCATTCCCCCTCACCACCATCCCTTACTTCCTCATCTCGTCTTTGTCTCTTAAGGTTTAGTGATATTTATAGAGTTCAAAGAGGTGAGAAGTAATCCTTTTTCTTTTTTACTCTTGGGGATCTAGAAGTCTTCCTTACCTCCTCTACAAGTTTGAGTGCATTTGGAGCCGAGAAGTGAAGAAGGGACTTTAAGGACCTTGAAGGACTTTGCTTAAGGGACTCTTCGGTTATTTCTTTTACTTGTTGACTCTTATCTATGTATCTAAACTTGATTTTAGTTATGATTAGTAAGTAGACTATTTGGAATGCTAGGGTTTGAACCCTAGCCCTTTGATGTGAACAAAAAATTATTTGATTTATGAATGAGTTATTCTTTTGTGTATGTTTTGTGAAGTTGTGTTTATGAATGAGCTACTTTGTGTTTGTGGGTGTTTCTATGCTTGAGCTTCATGATTGGTTTCACTTATGCATGTGTTGACCTTAGCTAAGTTAATTTATGTATAAAGAAACTAAAAATGAGACCTTGGTTAAATTATCTACTCACCTAAGGCTAGATGAGCATGTAAATATGATTAGAGTCTATTCCAAGAGGGTTTACCTTAAGGTTTGGTTTCCTTAGTACCAAGCAAGGACTAGAGTCTCCTTGAGTCTTAATAGACTTGAGGAGCTTTAGTCAAGCACACATTGAATCAAAAAGGTTATTGTGGCTACTAGTTGGCTATCTTGATTCGTAATTCAATAAGTGCAGATTGAGAGATTCACTTAGACTTTCTCCCGAATCCTCCAATACAGGTTCGGGAAGGAGAACCTTCCACAATTATCACATTGTATTTTTGTTGACTTCACTCACATGACATACGGTTAAGTTATAAACCTGAAATAACTTTGGTCTTGATCCCGGTTCACTAAATGCTTCAAGGTTGGTCTCAAGTCGTCTAGAGTCCAAAATGACCTAGGAACTTAGGTTCAAAACCAAACGTGACTTACAAGGTCACTATTTGGACATAATTGCGAGAAACGGACTTTAATAATCCACCTTTATAAATTGGGACATTGTTTGAGCATCAAATGTTTAGTGGAGATTCTCTTACTCAACCATTCTTCTTTATTGTGAATTTGGTTCTATTTTAATCTCGTTGTATTAGACTAATACATCAATCAATCAACATTCTTCTAATCACTCATTGTAGTTTAACCACCACTTACAATGCTAAGTCTCCAAAGGACTTAGTCTTGCGAGGTAAATCTCCACGTTTTACTTTAGCTTTAGTGTCGAGTTAGTGTCGAGTTAATCCGTAATTAAAGTGCTTAATCAAGTCAAACTAAGGAGTTTAAGTGGACAATTTTCGTGGGTTCGACACTCGACTTCTTATAAATACTATAATTTGATCCCGTATACTTGCGGGTAGAGGAATTCTTTGCACTTATGGACTAGATAATAGTTCACAAAGTGTAAGGGTATAATTCTTCCAATAGGATTCCAGATTGTGTGCCCCTTCAATCCTTCCACTCCCACCGTGGCCTCTGGTGGAGGAATCGTTTCACAAGCAGACCACTACAGCGAAGATGCCTCATCTGTGTGGGTCTTCGTTGGGCGTCTGCGCTCTGATCTAACATAGGAAACTAGAGCCTTTGAGGCCACCACCAAACCCGAAAAGGTATCTGAGGCCTTGTGATGTCACTGCTAGGTGAACCTGTAACCTCGAAGAACAAGATAAAGTCAATGGACCCCCCTTAAACAAAGGGTTGTTCTACATGTAGGCCACTTGTCCGAGTGTGTCATCCAACACCATCTACATGTTAGACACGTGGTCAACATGCATAACCTCGGACTCCGTGACCGCCATAGAAAACACCATCTCCTTGGTCATTGCCGCCACCTCCACCATCATGGAACTCCCACCACCCTTAAAACCCGACGGCATAGAGGGTGCCAAACCACTAGGATTCGACAACGAAATCCTTGAAACCCCCGATGCCACCTCTTTGGCTGCCAATTTGGCCTTCCTCACCTGCAAAATGCGGCAGCTGGTTGCCTCATGCACAAACAATCCACAGTGCTCACAATATCTCCTCACATCGACGTACTCAAATCCCACCATCTCTACACAAGAAGGCGTAAAACAAAAATTCTTTCTTACCGCCACCCCTTGCCGGAGATCCATATCTACCAAGAGCTTCATTGTGCCTGCCTTGAGGTTCATCATGTTTTCGGAAATAGCCAATGACATTCCAGATCTTATGAGCCCAACTCCGATCCATCCCGGCATTCGTCACATTTGTCTTAAACACATCCATGGTGACCTTCACCGCCGCAATCAATGAGAAAACGTCAAACTGCTCCGCCACTGTCATGTGCTCTGGAAAGTACCAAGGACTTTGCCGCACCACCCGCTTCAAAGCTGCAGGATCCTTGAATTTGACGAAGAATCGATCAGGACTACGTCGAGTAAGGAAAATCCACGCCGGACCCAAAGCTCTATGCCAAAGCCTTACCATAGCGGATTTGAAGGACGGTTCAAGATCCTCCGACAAAGCCATCAGACCGAACATCATTACCACCACATATTGACATGCATCATCATCATCACCACCATCTGCCTCTAGAACAAGATCGACGATCTCAATCTCATCGAGTTTCGGGTCAAAATCCACGGCAACAAGCCTATCCACTACCTCGTCGGTATCCTCCGCCATGGAGCGGTGTCACCAGGAGAGGAGAGGAAGAAACAAAGACCAAAAAAGGAAGAAAAAGAAGAAGATCGATATGATCAAGAGAAGTTGGGATCATGTTCGAATTTTTTTTTTGTGGGCGGCACTAGTCTAGGGTTTTTTCTCTATGCTCTCAACTCTCTCAACCCGATAACTACTCTTTAAGTGTACAACTTAATCATGATATACAATAATCAAACCAAACAAATTTTGGATAATAGAAAGGAGTATTAAGATTTGAACCTAGCTTGTCAGTGGATAGTTCAACGCCTTGGCCATGGAGCAACCCCAATTCTCAATTGGTTATTTTTAGAGAAAATACTCTTCAAATAGGGAATACTGGGATTCGAACATAGTTCATCAACGAATATGTTCAACACCTTGACCAGGAGAGCAACCCCAATGCTCCATACACCTCTTCTTTGTTTTGTCCATATTAGCATGCATGAAAATATAAAGAAGTGGGTACAATTAGAAGAAAGAAAAAAAGTGTCAATTTCACCTTCCATTTTTATTGGCAATGTCTAATTAATTAGGCCTTCTGTAACGGGAAATTTTGCAATGAGCAGAGCACTCGTGTGCGGAGCTGATTTCATTATATAAACCTAAATTATCAATTTTCTCCATCAGATCATTCAAATGTGTCTCATCATCCTATGATCCTGCATCATTTGTGATCTAGTACTATGATTTTCAAACTTCAACGACAAGTCAACAAGGCTCCTATAATGCTATCAATGGAGTCTTTGCGATTCCCAGGAGAATTCAGAAAATTGTGGAAGACATCAAGCATCTAGCTAGCTTTTTCTCTTGTATTTATTTCAATCATATATTTCTATCAGCTAATTGATTAGCTTCTGATGGCCTTAGTAGGGATAGATAGTGTTATGTTGTGGCATTGTGCTCTGCCAACCTCTGCACTCTCTGCCTTCCATTTTGATTTGGTAGGAGGAAGGTTTCTTAGAGGTTCTTGTCTGTAATTTTGTTTTACTGAAAAAAACAAGGCTCCTATATTTTAAAGTCTAGCCAACTTCTACTCATAATGAGAACATGGTCCATATATATGAAGTGAACAATGTCTAAACTTTGCCTATGATTTATATAAAACTTTCGAGGAAGTATTTTCATCACTTCACGTTTAAGTTATCTAAATATTATATGTTTATATCTATGTTCGTTTATTTCATCTTGTAATACCAATAATATCAGTATAGACTGGAATCTTGATCTGGAAACAAGATTAAATCCAACAGCTGTTTGTATTGTTATAAAATGCATGTCAATGTCAATTATGGTTTGTTAACCAGAGAGCCAAGAAGCCCCCAATTCTGCAGTTGGATTTATGCCAATATCATCATGTAGATAATTTTAACCTATCTTTACACCCAGAAAACGTTGAACATTTTAAGAGAATCTATAAAATGTTACAAGCATTGAAAGGACAAAATGAGGTGTATGGTCAGTCTTATTCCTCCTCTTCTATTATTGGTAATGATAAACTGAAATGGTTGTATCCTCTTGAGAGAATAGATTCTTCTACTTGTGTAGTCCTTGTTTCTTTTGGGAAATGATTATGAACTTCATTAAGCAAACAAAATTATCCCTCTAGAGCAGAACCTTTTATGTGTCTTTGATACTATTTACCAATTTAGCATTTCACTAATTTTTGATGAGTGCCAACAGAAAAGAGAGAAGGTTTCTCCACAAAAGATGTCACTAAGCTATGGTGGTGTCAACTCAGTGCCTGAAGAAGATAAGGATTCCATTCACCTTATCTTCTTTTGCTTGAGGCCCCCCATTGAGGCTGGAAACACTTCAAATTATTGGCATGCTTCTGTCAAGCATATGACGAAGAATATGAATAAAACATGAAGAATATCAAGCATTTATGACGATGAACACCGATCCAAAGCATATGCAGAACTTGCCAAAATGCTTACATGACAGACATGAAAGGACCACTACTAATCTTAGTATGGTCCATTGAAAGGCAGAGCTCATGGCACGACTAATTCATGGGGAATCAATGCAAAATAACGATGTCATTATTTTGTTCTAAACAAAGACCAGTCGATAACAAAATTTCCATATCACTAAAATCAGGACCATAAGAGAGCAAGTTATGCATATGGCCATAAGTGTTGTTCTTCCCATCTGCCTCCCAGTATAACTATCTGTATTATGCAAAACCTCAAAAATATTCATCTATTCTATCAGAACAAAGTAATATATCCGAGTTTACATGTAATGCCTCACTATACTCTTCACAACCGGCTACATCATTCTATATATATGCTACAAAATGAACGTTACCTTATTTCGTGTTTTGATTACAGACATTCTCTCTTTCTCTTGTAACTTCCCATTCCCTTTGAAAAACCAAGGTTATAGTTTAAAACAAATATCACTGGCAGAGAGACACAATCACTTACCCAAACGCCAAAGGAGAACTAGCTGTCTGTAGAGTACTCGTGTAAACGGACTAACAATCCACCAAAAAAAAGAGAATGAATGCTCAACATGGAAATCATAAAGTCAAGTTTAACAGACCTTACAAATCCTCCTACAGTATCCAGGAAGGTCAGCCGATCCAACCATGTACTCACGGTTCTTGGTGCATTCCCCGAGGGCAGCCCATCTCTCACAACTCTCATTCAGATCCGTGCAGTTCCCTCTGGTATCTAAGATCTTGTCAAACAAGTCAATGTGTATCCACTTTGTTGCTGACCACTTCTCACCTTTAATCACTGGGCATCCCACATGGAGACTGTTTTCATCAGGAACAGCATTTGGGAGGAGACTGAAGAATAGAAGTGCATCTCCTCTTCGTGGTTTAACTGTATATGTCCAAGGTGGTGACAGAGAGAAAACAGCAATTTAACATCACACATCAATGACCAGAAAAAGAGAATCAATTTTTCTACAAAGAAGATTTTGAAATAAAAGCCCATCTCTAGAGATTTTACCTGCAATTCCTTTCTTTGCAGAGTCAGAAAGACTGGTATCTACCTCTGCAGCCTTATGACAGTGAACTTCCTGCAGGAATATCATTTACGAATATAACTATTAACAGGATCAACCAAGGGGATTAAAAAGGTGGCAAAGATCAAATTTACATATAGATGAGCATGACTAGTACTAATTAATAATGTAATGTTCATATTTTAATTGTAATATTGGCCCGCTGTCTGTTGAGTTGCATGCTTTGTATTACACACTATGGGAATGTGATATTGAACAATGCATTAAAGACTCAGAAGCATGTCAAGCAACCGGACTAGACCAAGGGCAGCCAGCTCGGATTGATGAAGGAAGATTTGATACTCTTCGACTAAGGAAATTCCTTTGAGATTCTAAGACTCATTAAAACCACAAAGAAAAAAAATTAATAAAAAGTAATCTGTATAATGGAGTTAAGCTCGCCTAACAATATGCAAGAGATAACTACTCCAACTAACCTCTGCCCGAGGAAACACAGTTTCACCACCTTTGGCCACATCGGTAAGATACATAAGTACAGTTGCTACACGGTGTCCACCTCGGGCAATATTGACGTCAGCAAAGTAATCATAATGTGGTTCATATTTCTCATATCTCAATACTTGTATGTCTTCTCCATTCTCTGAGAATTAAGATGTAGATACATGAGAGCTTATCCAGAAAAGCACGAAATTATTTTGCTTTTCATCATTACTTTGTCAATCCAGTACGATACTGTCAAAAACCTTACTAATATTGCTATCAATATCCAAAATTAGTCACTATTTCCTGTTTTCTTTCATATTGCAAGCAACATTCACATTTTGCTACTTATACCAAAAAAGGAAGAAAACACTATATATGATGTCATTTTATATAGCTGTGCTTTAACATGAAAAACCTGCATAAACAAGTCATTAACGCATATCATCATATTGCTTCCCATATTTATGTCCCATATCAATTATATTATTGCGATGCATGTGTTCTCTTTCGTAACTGTGGTTCTTGATAAATCCCCACAGCCATATTTTGACTTCCAAGCTTACCGATCATACTTTGTACTAAACTGAACACGGTGAAGCCTTAACCTTTATGAGACTCTCACATGAATGGGGTGGGAGCAGGAGGGAATAATCTAAAAAATTTCAGTGTGATGCAAAAACCAACAGGATCATTTTCTGTACACTTAATGGTGGGGGCATCAATGGGATGCTCTCATTAAGAATTGAACAGATTCATATTCATATATGATTTGGGATGCGACTCATGTGAATTCTTAACATGGAAGACTTTCTTCATACGAATTTAACAAAGTTCCATTCACGATTATACCCTCAAACTATGGAGGACTCAATAAAAGGGCGTAAATATATTCATTATTACATTGTTGAATTGAATTCAAACAGTAATGCTTTTGTAATCTACTTACCTTTTGGAAGAAATGTCCAAGTTGCGAGCTTCTCCTCTATACCAGCAACAATAGGATCCTAAACAAACAATTTCAAATTGTACAAACACATTACATAAGCTCATACAACCTCTTAACCCATATAAGATTCAATACCTCTATATGAATCCACAATGCCTAATCTAATCAAAGCCTATCTAAACAATAGAATCTGGAAATGTAATGGATATAGTAAAGTTCAAACCTTGGCCTTGGGAATGAACATGCCGGAGCTTATCCTGACCTCGCTGAGCTTGCTCTGACCGGACAAGTTATCGGCCACCGCCGATCGCTTGAGCTCCGATTTCGCCTAATCCAGACACATCATTATTTAATATCACAACTGAAACAAATTCAACGAAAACTGAGCTATCCGAAAAATTTGACTCACAAGGGAGATCAAGTGGTCGCATTCCAACTCCGTGAGTAGACCTTCGTACACGAAAGCTCTGAAATTGATCACTCAAATTGCATCAATGTAAACAAAACGAGGATAAAGTTTGGATCTTCGAGAGAGAGAGACCTGGGGTTCCATGAGATCTGCTTGACTTTAGAAGGGTTGACAGTGAAGGTGGAATGAGCGGTGGAAATGAGAGAGACAATGAGGAGAAACACTTGTAGTAGTCATCAGCATGATCAGAGAAGCAGAAGCAGAAGCAGAATGTATGACGAGTCTAGTTCAAAACGTTGTGGCAATACCTTATTTTAGAGGAAAACGAAAAATTGGAACACCTTTGCACACAAAAAGTGTAGTGGAAAAGAGAATGGAGAAGGGAATCGAAGCACTTCCTAATGAGCAAAAAAGAAAAAAAGAAAAAAAAAACGACCTGATTTTGACGTCAAGAGAAACTAGTAGGTACATTCTTCATGAGAATCGCTTCGAGACTTCACAAACTTGTAGTAAATAAAAATGAAAATTGCGTACAGCACTCATCCTATTGAAAACAACTTGGCTTTCCACCAGCTATGGCTCACTTACATTGCATCCTCAGTCATTCACCATCCCCCTTCTTTCCATCCACATTTCATTTTAGTTACATTCGTGGTACAAAAAAATTGAGTATCTGATAATGCTTATACATCATTCTCTCTTCCATGTTGATATCTTTTTTCACCATCTTCAACAGACAAAAATTTACTCCTCATAATAAGAATCCAAAACATACTCTAGACGCTTATCAAGGTCAGTCAAATACTTGGTTGAGTTGTACTCATCTGCGTCGAAGAGCTCCTCAGAATATGTTCTCTGAAGCTTTTTAGACCTTTGCCGTTTTTTAACAAAATCCATGCTCACTTGATCTCCTTCTAACATCTTGACAATCTGTGGTAGGTTTGAATTCAAATCAGCAGATAAATACATAGCTTTGTTTCTCAATGACTTTTATAGTGTGAAGTCATCATATTGAGAACAGGAAATCTGAATCTGCTAGTAGTATTATGTACTCAAGGAAACTAGAAGAAGAAAAAATACCTGTTTCATTTGTGGTCGATTCACCGAAGACTGCTGTACACACATCGTAGCTATCGAAGCAAGACATTTCATTTGTTCTACATCGTAAGCATCCCCAAGGCTTGGATCAGCTATCTCTTTGACACTATTCTTAATGAGTAAAGGTTTGGCCTGAAAGTGATGTCCAAAACATATTGAATTCGTCGATATAATGTACTATGACTAACAACCTTCAAATAAATTAAGAATTGGGGCACTGCAGAAGCAAACATACCCACATGACAAGGCTTTTATGCGAGCTATCCAAAGCTTGCCGGCCAGTGATGAGTTCTAATATTAGTACCCCGTATGCGTAAACATCAGTTTTTTCATCTACTATCCCATGCATGAAAAACTCTGGAGGAAGATACCTGTCATGATTGGGGAAAGAATGATGTCAACTTAAATTAGAAATGAAAATATGCTATAGTAAGACCAAACACAAGCTTTCCAATTAACTAACCCAAATGTGCCTTCAAATTTTGATACAACATGGTGAGTCCATTGATCTGGTAGCCACTTTGCGAGCCCAAAATCGGATATCTGGATATAGAGAAGTATTCAGTGTATCAATTATTCAGAAGGCAGCTTTTCATGAACCAACAATAGCCATTGATCAATAGAGATATTTACCTGAGGCTCAAAATCCTCTGATAACAATATATTAGAAGCCTTAATATCTTTGTGGATGATTCTTCTCTGGCACCCCTCATGAAGATAAACTAGTCCCTTAGCAGTCCCTAAAGCTACTTTGTATCTGATGCCCCAATCCAACTTCTCTCTCGGGCCTACAAAAGTTTGAGGAAGAAGTAGAACCAATCATTGAACTGTTTGTGAAGACGAGGATTCCTAAATTAAACAGATTTGTAACAGTACACTAACCATAAAGTATAGATGCTAGGCTCCCATGGGGGGATAAATGAAGAACAAGGTGCATCCCTCCTTCAACCCCATACCCTATAAGTTTCGCTATATTTGGGTGGTCAACATGAACTATAACACCGAGCTCAGATAAGAAGTCTGCTGTCATCTCTTCTTGGCTACCTCTCGTCAGACGTTTAATTGCGACAATCTGCCCATCTGTCAATGTCCCTTTGTAAACTTCAGCATAGCCCCCCTCCCCAATCAAGTTCTCTTTAGAAAAGACAAACAACAAATGTTATCAGCCACATAGGAAGACAACTCTTACAAAGTGAGGATATCATACCGAGTATAACCAAATCCAGCTGAAAAGTATAATGCAAGTTGTCTGAAGAATTATGAGTACTGACCACTGTCAAAGTAGTTGGTTGCAGCTTGGAGCTCCGAGAGTGAGTAATTCTTCCAGGAAGATTTGAAGCAGCAAAAGTCAGTATCCAAAGACATTAGAGCAGGAGAGTTGATTTGTGGAATGAGGTCTTCTCTTATTCTTTTACTTTTTCTTCTGGTGAGTTTTGGTTTTGGAACTTTGGTTACAGGAGGGAAGGTTTGGAATGGCATTTGGGGTCCTTTTTTAAACATTCGGAAGAAACCACGAATGTGATTGTTAAATCTTCCTTCCGAGTCTGGAGTGCTGCCAGCTCTTCCATCCGAGTCTGAAGTGCTGGCCTTGGGAGTTGATGCTTCAGATCCCAAGCTTCTTGGAGAGTAGTCATCCCCAAAACCTCCTCCAGAAGGGCAGTCAGCGATGACAGTCTCCTCCAAATTCATTGACCTCATCTCTAATCATGACAAAATACCAACATTATGTACAAGTAACATGCATGAAAACAGTTATCCAGACTAGACAAGGAAAAGAAATTGAACTTGTGTTACCTTGGGTTGTAAAAGAGTCGGAGAAGCCGCCTCTTGATCTTCTATTACTACTTCCAACAGGACTAGGTGGTGGGAGCGTAGCTGGTGCCGGAGCACCAGCCTGCCCTTTCCCTTGATGTTCTTTTGCAACATCGCGCGAACCATTGCTGCCCATTCAATGCAAAGCTCTTGTTAGCACAAGCTAGGAACAAAATATGTGACAAAACCTACAATGGGAGTGAGCAGTACTAGTAGTGGGGAAATAACTAAGGTAAAGGCCAAAACCAATATATTGCCGCATGTAAATATCTCAAAAGTCTCAAAAGAATCAAAGTATCAAACAAATTATTCATGTACAGAATACAGAACCACCATTGAAACATCATCTCTTTAGCAGCAAGGGGAGTTCAAAAAAAAAAAAAAATCCCAACGGAAGACAAAATTGAAAACGACATTGTAATGCAACCAGCAAAACGAGTCGAGAACATTAACATATGCATGAGAAAATTGCAGAGAGAGACAGGTATACGTACTGCTTAGAGACAAAAGCCGCAAATCCAGAAGCTATGAACTGAAGAGCAGGCACGGAGGCGATTACCATGAAGAAGTTTCGGTGTGAGGATGTGGGGCATCTTCCATATGATTTTTTTTCTCAAAGGCTGCCAAACCAAACACAGGAGGCTCTCCAGAAAGCCAAAGGAAATGACAGACAGCCAGAGAGACGAGCAATGCAAGGAGATGGTGGTTGGCATGATTTTCCTGCCCTTTGCTCTAAATATTCCCTTTATTTTTGGCACAATACAACGAATTTTCTTGCCCCAAAATCGGGTTTCGTTGTCATTGTGACACAAATGACACGATAAACCTGGATAATTTTAGCCATATCCTATGATTCATTCAAGCAAGCACGTATCAGTATGGTGCTTATTTTTGCTGATGGAGAGCTTAACTGATC
Source organism: Geum urbanum (assembly GCA_946800695.1). Taxonomy (NCBI): domain Eukaryota; kingdom Viridiplantae; phylum Streptophyta; class Magnoliopsida; order Rosales; family Rosaceae; genus Geum; species Geum urbanum. The sequence goes on along the minus strand of OX327003.1, from coordinate 44,661,432 downwards.
CCCACGCTTGTACACGTCTTTTGGGTTTTTGCCATGTGGAATTAACTATAAACGGTCTGCAACTGACTACGTACATACTCTACGTACCTAGACTAGCAATCTCAAAAGAGTGTTCATCAGGAGAAAGAGAAACATTCTTGTTTGTGATCGGTTGTGCTCAACTACTATTAAGTTTGTATTTAATTGACGTCCAGAACATGATCATCTAATCACCAGAATCAATTCTATCGGAAAATGATATTAGGATGACTATTAGCCACAACGGCATTGCTATTAAAGCCTTCCCATTGGACTACAAAGTACAAACCAAGATTGTAAAATTCACATTTTTGTAAGTTTGCATTATATTTTCTACATGGGGAGAGACCGACAGAGTGAGACCGTGGAGGCAATATGCTATTATTCATTCACAAGCCTTAAGAAGTTAGAACAGGCCAATATACACTCGCAAAGTTACTACTCATACAATTACAGAAGGTCAAAGAATGGTTTTAGTAAAGAAGCAGATGGAAGTGGTGAAACTAATGAGGTATGCAGACTTCAGTTGCCATGAAAGTTCAATGGACATTACGACTGATCAATCCTTCAAATATAGCATATAGATCCTTATTATCTGGACCAAATATCTCATCAGCCTTGTGTAGAGTTTCCTGAAATAATCCAGGAATATGTATATTTGAACAATCAAGTGCCAAAGAGCAACAACACCACATACATTATAGAGAGAAAGGAGGGAGAATATACCTCTTTTGTTTGCTTGTGGGCATTTAGTTCCTTAACATTTGCCAGAAATGCACCAAATTGCTCATAAGACAAACGACTCCTGAGAGCAACAACAAAATAACATCAGAATTACTGAAGCACCATATGAATTATGACTTCTGATGATATTAAGTCGATAACAGGAAGAAAAATTGCAAACAGATGAATATCCAAGAAACTCATTCCCAACTTGAAAGCACACCACAGTAGGAATCATTGTTATATCAGGCTTATTGCTCTTCAATATTAAATCAATACTGATATCGACTAGTCACAATGGGGAGAGCTTAACTCAAGTAAACTAAACAGGGGACTTGATACTGACTAACATGTTGATGCTCGAAAATTGTTGTGTCAACAGGAAATGGACAGATTCGGGTCACGGCGAAACACCAACAGAATTAATATTACAAATGAATGCATACTGAACCTAGTTCAATTTTGAAGCTTATAAAAACAGCACTAAGCAGTGGCGGATTTACTCATGGGATTTTGAGGTTGCCTTCGACTATACAGATTGGGTAGAGTAATTTTGACCAAGAATGGCAGAAAACAGATGAAAAATGCAGAAATTAAGGAAGAAGATGAATAGTGACATCGTAATCTGTTTGGGAAAAAAGACACAACATAACGACATTGTTTAACTTGTCATTGGGTGCTCTACTTAATAAAAAAAAGTGTTGTCGTTCACTGGTTTTCTAAATCTCTAATCCTAAAGTATAGTCGTGGCCTACCCAGCACTATCCTAAAGTCCTACTCATATTTTCTTCTGTTTATATTTACCATTTCAATGCTTTGCGTCAATTGCAGATGTCCACTTGCAATATTGCAGCTCTTAAATATAATGTATTTAATTAGATTTCATAGCATCTATTATGAATTTACGAGTAACCATTGAGATTTTTAGTTTTTTTTTTAATTTATAAACTACGGTTATCACTTTATCTAATATAACTACATTAATGGTTTTTGTTTTCTTTTGTTGAATCATAGATATTGGGGTTGTTACCATCTCATAGAAAAATAGAAGTATCCAATTTTTTTCTTCGGAAAATGGTGATTTCAATTCTCTCTTTTTTTAATTTTCAGGCAAATTACATGTGAATTGGCCCTTTTAATCATTGTTTTTGTTATATTTTTTGGTAATGTTGTACACTCCCCTCATTAAGTCTTGCCCAACCTGAAAATATGTTCTGGATCCGCCACTGGCACTAAGCATGTGGGTTTTTTTAGTGTACACTGTACAGTTCGGATAGGCACGCAGTTTGACAACTTGAAAAATGGCAAAGAGTATGTAACTGCCTATGAATTATTCTTTACACCAGGTTTGTAGTTCAAAACTAAATACATCTTTACCTGACTTGGCGAAAAAATTCTTTCCCATCCACTCGAGTTCGCCCTGAAACAGATTAAGAACAAAATAAATGGCAAAAAAAAGACATTGCAAATCAAACTACTTTGGTCAGACTCGTAAGCAAGAACAGTCAATAGGGACCAGAGTGTTCAAGCTGGTCAGTGGCCAGACTTATAAAAATTGTAGCACAGAATGACATCTTCACTTGCATATGAATACTTAGCAGAACTGCCAACAAACTTGATCAAAAGGATTCTTGAGATTAACCATATTCAGAGCCCATTGAGCCGTGATGGCTTGAAGGTGCTGAATCAAACATGCCTCTTGAGGTAGCAAACGACATTGAATGTCGCTTTGGGGACACCGGCTTTGATGTCTTTGGGGATGTAGATGCCGAATAGACAGGAGGGGAACCAGGGGGAGTAAGCCGCGGCGTGCTATTTTGCGAAGCTAAAAGAAGACCTGGTGATATGCGAGGAGCCTTTGTGGCTGCCAATGCAATAATAACACACTAAGTTGAAGAAGGTTTTGGAAACTGACATAACATCCACTGGCACAAAAAAAATATATCATACCATTTGTGTCACGATCCTCGGAGAATGTACTTCCAGTCTCAGGGAACTGGCTTTGGATTGAAGATGTTCTCGACGGTGGTAATATGGCGGCATCATGCTCTGAATTAACACTCAATTTATTATTTTTTAGTCACCAAAAAGACAAAATATTAATGCAAAGCTAAGTACAAACATGGACATTGTACGGCTCTCTAAAATCAAATCAAGTCGCTTTCAGCTCTTTCTGATCATAAACGGATGGCTGAGAATGAAAATCAAACCTGTAGACAATAAGTTCTCTTCAGTCTGAATCTTAGGCTTCAAAGTAACTTCCGAAGCTCCTCCTCCAGTCTACGAAACACAATTCCATCAATCCAACCCTAAATCAAAATTTCAGACACTCACTCGCAGACGCACAAGCTAAAACTTACTTACAGCGCTTTCGTCCTCCTCCTGAAGCGAACGCATAAGCGTCTTTCTGAACACCTCCAACTACGAGCACACATCAGAAATTGAACTCAGGTCAGCAAAAAACGACGTCGTTTCGTGAACGAGAGCTTGTGAATCGAGAGAGAAAGAGAGTTACCTTGGAGACGTCTCTGGTGAGCTTCCTCACAGTACTGGAGAGGTAGTTCTTCTCTTTCAGCAACTCCTCCTATAACAACAGAAATAGTCAACCGTCGGTCAACGAGAACTGAAATTGAGAATTGGAAGTAGTTCGGGTCGGGTCGGACCTTTTCCCGGTCGGCGAGTGCGAGCTTGTCGGCGGTTTCGGAGAGCGAGGAGTCGAGTGAGTCGACTTGCGACTGGAGGTCGGCGATGAGCTGGTCCTTGTCGGCGAGCTTGGCGCGGAGAGACTCGGCTTCGGACTCGAGGCCCGAGACACGTGTCGTGAGGGCAATGGAGGTGATTTTGCGGGCCACATCGAGCTGCTCGAAAGGATCGGGGGGAAGTACTTGCAGCACTTCCTCGGGAAGATCGAAATTCGAACTGCTGGATTCTCTCGCCAGCATTTTTTTTCTTCTGCTCTTTCTCCTATTTTTGTTTTCCTCTCGGCTTTCTATTTTCGAATAATAAAGTAAAAGGGGTACCGTGGGGGACCGGGTTAGTCCTTAATTTGGAGGGAACGTTGTGTGGTTTGTAATTGGATAGGGAGGGAAAGGAAGAGACAAGTGACCCAGGATTAGTAGTAGTGTGGACTGTGGAGGTAATTTTGGGTGGTGAAGAAGGAAGAGGAAACTTGTGGATGTAACGGAAGCAGAGAGTTAGGCATAATGATTTAGACCGGGTAAATAAGCGGGTTTGACCAGGTTGTTAATAGGCGGGTCGTTAACGGTAGTGGGCTACCAATTGGGGTTTCGAGAAGACCCATTAAGTCATTTAAAAATATATATTTTTAAAAATTTAATTTTTTTTAAACAAATGAAATTATTTATTTTAAAAATATATGTTTTTAAAAAATATATTTGTTTAAGGAGATTTATTCTCCATTAATCCCGGTATGTATCTTGTCCTAGTTAGATATGGTTATTGATTAGATAGATACAGAGAATCTTTGTTCTATCGAGATAATTATTGTAACAGATTGTATCAACCTGTTTATAAGGCATTATATCAATGAAAAGGGCAACTACTTTCCGTCTATTCTACTTTCTCCTACAACACGTTATCAGCACGACTCTCAAAGTTAATAGAAAAACCAAAACCTAGGAGAAACCACCGCCACCGACGACCACCACCGCTGCCGCCGACTGTCGCCGTCGTCGATCACCGCCGGCTGCCAGCTCACCGTCGGCCTCTCTTTCGTCTTCAATAAAATTCTTGGAAATTTCGAGAAGTTGACAAGATTGCACGACTTCTAAGAAATCGTTTCAGAAGAACTTCTTCTTCATCAAGTGTAGCGGTCATACCAAGCATAACACTCATCGAGGTAAACTTTTCTAAACCATCAACCTCTAGATCTAGCAAACTTACTTACTGCAAAACCCTAGATCTAAGTTGATGATAACTGTGATATGAGTTGTGAATATTACATGTTTATACCCTAGCTCCTATGGACATATATCCATAGAGTATACATGACGGTCCTAGGGGAGTCACGGTTTGGAAAAGAAAAAGAAAAGAAAAGGGAAATCGATTCTATGAGACTATTGTGTCACGGTCGTTGGGTGGGTGTGATTTTTTACCACCATTTTACAATCGATTTTGTGACCATGCATCATGAATCACGTTCTTATTTAATTACACTTAAAAGTTTTGTGATCGTAGTACTCGATCATTTTTAATAAAACATCACTGTGTGTTTTTGTAGATGAATTCGAATGAGCCTGCAAGGCCTAAATTCGAGATACTTGACCTGGAAGGTAAGGAGTACCATCATTGGGTGTCTGATGTAGAGAATACATTCATCGGAAAGAGACTGACCAATACCATCAAACCCACTGGGCCTGAAACAAACCTCATCCCACCTACTTTAGAGACAAAAGCTCAAACTCTCATGTTTTTGAGGCGTCATATTCACCCATCTCTGAAGAAGCATTACTTGAACAAGACAGATCCCATGGTTTTGTGGGATGCTCTAAAAAGAGGTTCAATAATGTGCATAATGCACAGCTTCCAGAGCTGATTGCGAAATAGAACAACACCAGAATAGGGGATTTCCCAAAGATCAACGTTTTTAACTAAGCTATGCTCAATCTGCAATTTGAACTAAGCTTTTGTGGTGTGAAAAAATCTGAGGAAGACATGATTGAGAAGGCGTTACAAACCTTCCCCACATCTATGAGTCTTCTAGCTCATCAGTACCGGATTGAGTACGAGCAAGGGAGGATTACCAAATTCAGTGATCTCATTAACAGTCTTGCGACTAAAGAAAAGCACCATGAGATCATCTTGAATAATAACTCAAGACTGGCTGGTACCAAAAAGTCTAAGAGTTATAATACGGGAGGAAATGCTTGAAAATATAAGAAAGATTCTCGTTCAGAACCTTATAATGGTGGTGGACATGCTCCGCGTGGGGGAAGAAAATGGCGTTGGCGTGGCCAAGGCCGCAGCCAAAATATGACTTGGCATAGAGAATATAACGCCCCTTCTCAAAAGAACCAGTCTGGTTCGGTTCCTGATGGTCAACGGTATCAACAATCTGGTAAACTTGGTTGTTTCAAGTGTGGCTGAAAGGACCCAACCCCGATTCAGTTACCTAAATCGGAATCGAACCCCTTCTAAAAATACGAACCAACAAAAAATTTTCAAAATTTCGGCAGAGTTTCGTTACTAGCGTGGAATTGCATAAACCTGCACCCTGAAAATAACACTTCATCCTATGCCACAAAAGCCAAACCGTGGGCACCAATCCCATCCGGATTTCTCAAAATCAATATATGCATCATAAACAATAAACAGTACTGTAGTATATATATATATCCGAGAAAATCAGTATAAACAAGTATCATAATGTATCAGAGCGACCTCTAAAGTAAAATATATACAATATACACATCAGTAAGCGAAACAAGAACCTACTGGAAAGCACAGGTAACTCTGATCACTAGCCTCCAAACCGCGACGTGAAAACACCAAAACCTGAACTGCAACTGGGCACGAAAACCGAAAAGCCCAGGGGAAAGACATGAAACACGTTAGAGTGAGTGGACGAAAATAAATGTCTTTCACCAAGTAATATATATACGTATAAAATCATATGCGAGTCAAATGCATGAAAATCAAATGGTACGTGAGGAGACGCTGACTACCACTCACGTACAGAGCATGCAACGTAAAACATATCGTGGAGACTCTCGTGGGCTTCCACGCGATAGCACAGTCTGAATCACGGGATTCCAGACCCACACGTGATTCTAGCCAGAAAGGCCTCGGGTCAGGATATCTGTCCCCCCCCCCGGAGCGTACTTGGGGATCAGCCGAGAAGCCAATGTGTATCGATACCACAACATATAATGAGACTGTACTCTGTGTAAACCAAATCATAAATCTTTTCTATGCACATGCTTAAAACATAATATATACACATGTATACTCGTATATGTATATTCGTATATGCATAATCGTAAAACACATGCTCGTAAAATCGTAATCAATCTGCATGCTCAAGTTCGTAAAACGTATATAAAAGACTCGCAATAATTCCGTGAAAAGAAATGTCCACTCACAAACTCGCGTAACACGCACTCGCGCTAAACTCGTGGTCCGGCGGAAGATCCCTCGCCTGAAGCACGATCACGATCCAGATCTCGATCTCGATCTCGATCTCCTGAATATTCACAAAAACATAACTGATCAAAATCGTAGTCCACAACCCTGTACTGAATCACGGAAACCAACCGTTCCCGGAAATATGCAATGCGGTACAAAATGAATAACGAAAATTCTGAAATCCCCACTCGAAATCTCGACTGAAATTCGGCTAACCAAATCAATCCGAAAACCTCTGGACGATAATCAGGGCGCGATTACGAGAAAAATGACATTAAAATTGTCGAAATCTGAAAAGTCAACTTTTGGCCGGAGCTTCGCCGTTGACCGCCGCCACCGCCGGCGGCGCGCCGTCAACCGTGGAGTTCCACGGCCAAAAACTCCAGAATTAAAGGCCATAACCAGGCGAACCACTTCCATAACTAGCACAACCCTCAAATCAAACCGGAACCCCATCAATTTCCCCTCGAAACAGATCGGACCAAGTTTTCCGGTGACCTAACCGGTGACCCCTAAAAACTCAACCACAGCCACCAACAAGTATACCATGAGATTCAGAGGAACAAGGGGAGTCGAATCCCCCTATCCTCCACCACCGACGCTTGCCGGAATACGGCCAACCGTCAACGGCGATGAACCCCAGCTCGGCCCGATTCGGGCTCCAAGAAATCCTCATCAATTCTCACAAATTTTAACATCAATCAACTCGAAATTGAAAGGGGAAGCTAACCATACCCTTGCCGAAGTCGGATGTGGCCGGAAAATGGGTCGTCGGACGGGAAGCCGAAAACGGAAACTCTCCCCCCACGGGTCAACGGTCAACTTTCTAAAAATGGAAAGTCAAAGTTGGTCAACGCAAAACAGTGTTTTTCGACGATTTTACGACTATTTCCGATATTTATACTCGCGCCTCGGGTCAATCGACGGTCCGAAATGAATATACGAAATGATTCGGATAAACACGAAACAATCGGATAAACTCGTCGGAAACCAAAACTTCGAATAATCATAAAATATTCCTCGGTTATCGGAAAAATCTTCCGGAACCGCCCACGAGCTCGAAATCACGTACTCTACAATTTCCGTAAAGACTCTCAACTCAAATTCTCGACCAAAAATATAGTCGCGAATTGAATCAGCAAACCACATATACGACATAAAACTGCGACTACACAGAACCTCGAGAATCGTGCCGAATAAGCATCAGATTCTGGTTCGGGTCGTCACAAATCTACCCCCCTTAAAGAAATTTCGACCTCGAAATTTACGTACCTGTCAAGTGAACAGATGAGGATACTGCTCCCGCATACGCTGCTCGGTCTCCCAGGTGGCTTCCTCAACTGAGTGGTTCTGCCACAAGACCTTCACTAGCGGAATCACACGGTGCCTCAACTCCTGCTCACGACGATCGAGAATCTGCACAGGCTCCTCCACATACGATAAATCCTCTCTGATCGGCAACTGTTGTAGGGCTAACACATGTGAAGGATCTGAGATGTACTTCCGCAACATCGAAACATGGAAGACATCATGAACACGAGTCATCTCTGCTGGTAACTCAAGTCTATAAGTAACAGCTCCAACCCTCTCCGTAATCTCATACGGGCCAATGTACCGCGGTCGAAGCTTGCCTCGCTTCCCGAAACGCACAACTCCCCTCCACGGAGATAGTTTCAGGAAAACCCAATCACCAACCTCGAACTCTAAACTCTTTCTCCTCACATCCGCGTAACTCTTCTGCCGATCCTGGGCGATCTTCAATCGATCCCGGATAACTTGTATGTCCTCCATCGTAGTTTTCACCAAATCAGGACCAATAAGCCAACGCTCGCCCACCTCACTCCAACACAATGGAGTGCGACACTGCTTCCCGTACAGGGCCTCGTACGGTGCCATCTCTATACTAGCATGATAGCTGTTGTTGTAGGCGAACTCAATCAACTGTAACTGCTGATCCCAGTTTCCACGAAACTGCAACACACACGATCTCAGCATATCCTCAAGAGTCTGAATGGTCCGCTCGGACTGCCCGTCAGTCTGAGGATGAAAAGCTGTACTAAATCGCAACCTCGTGCCCAACGCTTGCTGCAACGCCTGCCAAAACTCAGAAGTAAACTGACTATCTCGGTCAGAAACAATGGACACAGGCACCCCGTGCAAGCGAACGATCTCTGATAAGTACAACTTGACCAATCTACCCATTGATACCTTCCCTGGAAGTGCAAGAAAGTGTGCGGATTTCGTCAGTCGGTCAACAATAACCCAAATGCCAGTGTTGCCCACCGAAGTACGCGGCAACTGATAGACGAAATCCATCATAATATGCTCCCACTTCCAAACCGGAATCTCAAGTGGCTGTAGTTTCCCTGCAGGTTTCTGCCTCTCCGCCTTTACCTGCTGACAAATCAAACATCGACTCACGTACGCGGCAATCTCCCGCTTCATGTTGCGCCACCAATAGTACGCTCGAAGTGTACGAAACATCTTCGTAACTCCGGGATGCATCGCATACGCTGAACTGTGGGCCTCATCCAGAATTTCCTTCTTCAAGTCCTCGTCTCTGGGTACACATAGTCTGCCTCTGAACAACAACGTACCGTCGTCGCTCAATCGAAACTCTGTAGGTACACCATTCCGAATCATGGTCTTCTTGCCCAGCAAGTAAGGATCTGAATCCTGAGCCTCTCGTACCTGATCAACCAGTACGGGTCGAACCTGAAAACTGGCCAACAAAGCTCCATCATCATCATACCCAAACACAGCACCTGTAGCTCGAAGCTCGGCTAACATCGACACTCTGGCCACACATATGTGAAACAACGAGGCTCCAGATTTCCGGCTAAGTGCATCTGCTACAACATTGGCCTTCCCTGGATGGTACTCAAACGTGCAATCGTAGTCGTTGATCAACTCCATCCATCGGCGCTGCCTCATGTTCAGATCCGGCTGTGTCCGCAAGTAGGTGAGACTCTTGTGGTCAGTGAAAATCTTACACTGAGCACCATACAGATAATGTCTCCAACTCTTCAACGCTAACACGATAGCGGCTAACTCCAAATCATGCGTCGGATAGTTGACCTCATGCGGTTTCAGCTGTCTGGAACCATATGCCACGACTCTACCATGTTACATCAACATACAGCCAAGGCCCAACTTCGACGCGTCACTGTACACAACAAACTCACCACTGTCGTCTGGCAATGTCAGAACCGGTGCGGTAGTCAATCTCTCCTTCAGGAGCAAATAACTCTCCTCGCACGCATCAGACCACTCAAACTTGACGCCTTTCTTCGTCAATCTAGTCAGTGGTGTAGCAATCCGGGAGAAATCCTGTACAAACCGTCGATAATAGCCTGCTAAACCCAAAAAACTCCGAATCTCCGGCACAGTAGTGGGTCTACTCCAGTTCAGCACGGCCTCAATCTTGTCAGGATCAACACTAACTCCCTCGGCCGAAATCACGTGGCCCAGAAACTTTACACTATCCAACCAGAACTCACACTTGCTAAACTTCGCGAACAATTGATGGTCCCGCAAAGTCCGTAACACTACACGCAGATGCTTCTTGTGCTGGCCCACACTCCTGGAATAGATCAGGATGTCGTCAATGAATACAATCACGAACTTGTCCAGGAATCGTCGAAACACCCGGTTCATCAAGTCTATGAAAGCTGCGGGGGCGTTGGTCAACCCAAACGACATAACCAAAAACTCATAGTGCCCATACCGCGTCCTGAATGCCGTCCTGGCAACATCAGAGTCTCGGATCCTCAACTGGTGATATCCGGATCGAAGGTCAATCTTCGAAAAGACTACTGCTCCCTTCAACTGATCAAACAAGTTATCAATCCGCGGCAACGGATACTTGTTCCTCACTGTAATCTGATTCAGCTTCCGATAGTCGATGCACAACCGCATGGACCCGTCCTTCTTCCGTACAAACAACACTGGAGCACCCCACGGAGAAACACTCGGTCAAATGAATCCCTTCTCTAACAACTCCTGGAGCTGGATCTGCAACTCCTTCAACTCCGCAGGCGCCATACGATACGGTGTCTGGGAAATCGGTCCAGTACCTGGCAATAACTCAATAGTAAAGTCAATCTCCCGTACAGGGGGTATACCAGGTAACTCCGCTGGAAACACATCCGGAAACTCAGACACAACCTCAATACTACCAAGATCCGGCACTGCAGCTGTAGTGTCCACAACATGGGCTAAGTAAGCAATACAACCCTTTTTCATCAACCGATCCGCCTTCATCACGGAAATCAAACACGGTAGTGAAGTGTTCTTCTCGCCACGGAACAGTATCTCAGGTAACCCTGGTCGACGAAACGCAACCTCCTTCCTGTGACAATCAAAGATGGCCCAGTGCGACTCCAAAAAGTCCATACCCAATATCAAATCAAAATCCACAATATCAAGCAATAACAGATCTGCAGCCAATCCATGGCCATCAATAAACACCTCACAATCTCGGCAAACCCAACCGATGCTCACAACCTCACCTGACGGATACAACACCCTCCACAACCCCGGAAGTGGAGATGCAGGTACCGTAGCTAATGATGACAGTCTAAATGATATGAATGAATGTGTGGCACCCGGATCTAACAATGCAAGTACATGAATACCAAAAACATGTAACGTACCAATAACGACCTCCGGTGATGCTCTGCCCTCACGTAGAGTCATAGCGTGAACCCTCGCCTGTCCGGCTGGTCGTCCTCGCTGGGGCTGTCCCTGCTGCCTACCCTAATCTGCGAACTATGCCGGTCGAGCTCCCGTAGTGGCACCTCGCTCAACTCCGGAACTCTGGGCTGCCTGATCACCAGCACCAACCAACTGAGGACACGCCCTCGCATAGTGACCCACCTGGCCACAATGATAACAGTTGAGGGTGCCTCACTGACACGAACCAAAATGATACCTATTGCACAAGTTGCACAACGGATACTCCCTCGGTGTAGCAAAAGTGCCGAAAGGTCGTCGAGGATGACTGGAACCGCTAGAATCCCCACTAGCCTGTGGCCGCTGCGGTCGATCTCTCCTCCATCCCGACCTCCGTCTAGGTACATTAGCTGGTGGCCGATATGACCCACCGCCTGAAGATGAAGCTGAACCAGATGTATCAGAACTCAGCCTCTTTGAAGGCCCCTGACTCGGTTCACCTTCCTCAAACCGTCTCGGCCGATACCTCTGCTGTCTCTCCTGCTCAATGTCCTCGCCTCAGAGTGCGGCACTAACAAACTCATCAAAATTGTTCTAAGGCATCGTAGTCAGTGTCGCCTTGATGTTCAGATTCAATCCCAGCTCAAACCTACGACACTTGGCTTCCTCTGTAGCCACCATATCCCACGTAAAACGAGACAAACGGGTAAACCGATCTCGATACTCAAGTACAGACAAACTGCCCTGCCTCAAGTTCGTAAACTCCTCGTACTTGCGCTGCTGGATAGCCTGATTAAAATACCTTCGCATAAATAGATCACGTAACAATGTCCACGGAGTGTCAGCTGGAACTCTGTCGGTGCTAACCCACTAAAAGTATGCATCACCCTCAAGTAAACCAACTGCGGCTACAGACATCTGCTCAGGAGTAAACTGTAGACGCTCACAAACACGTTCAATCTGAACCAACCATGCCTCGCATATCTCGGGATCAACTGAACCCGAAAACACAGTAGCACCAGCTGTGCGAGCCTTGACCACAGGGTCAAAACGCTCTTCCAAACGCAGCACTCGCATCAGCAAGTCGCGCGTTTGGCGATCCTCATCAGGATCATCATCCCGGTCAACACGGGGACCATGTCGAGGAGGCATCCTACTGATACAAGACAAGCATTAGGTACAAGCAGAAAGAACGTAATCATGAAACTGCAGATATTTGAGGACACACAACACCCGAAGTATTGATGAGTACCGCTGGCCAGTCGGGTCATCACTCCAGTCATGCTGTATCAACTCAAATACCCTAAGCGTCACAATTACAAGAGTCTACAGAATCTGACAACCTAATGCTCTGATACCAAGCTGAAAAGGACCCAACCCCGATTCAGTTACCTAAATCGGAATCGAACCCCTTCTAAAAATACGAACCAACAAAAAATTTTCAAAATTTCGGCAGAGTTTCATTACTAGCGTGGAATTGCATAAACCTGCACCCTGAAAATAACACTTCATCCTATGCCACAAAAGCCAAACCGTGGGCACCAATCCCATCCGGATTTCTCAACATCAATATATGCATCATAAACAGTAAACAGTACTGTAGTATATATATATATCCGAGAAAATCCGTATAAACAAGTATCAGAATGTATCAGAGCGACCTCTAAACTAAAATATATACAATATACACATCAGTAGGCGAAACAAGAACCTACTGGAAAGCACAGGTAACTCTGATCACTAGCCTCCAAACCGCGACGTGAAAACACTAAAACCTGAACTGCAACTGGGCACGGAAACCGAAAAGCCCAGGGGAAAGACATGAAATACGTTAGAGTGAGTGGACGAAAATAAATGTCTTTCACCAAGTAATATATATACTTATAAAATCATATGCGAGTCAAATGCATGAAAATCAAATGGTACGTGAGGAGACGCTGACTACCACTCACGTACAGAGCATGCAACGTAAAACATATCGCGGAGACTCTCTTGGGCTTCCACGCGATAGCACAGTCTGAATCACGGGATCTCAGACCCACACGTGATTCTAGCCAGAAAGGCCTCGGGTCAGGATATCTGTTCCCCCCGGAGCGTACTCGGGGATCAGCCGAGAAGCCAATGTGTATCGATACCACAACATATACTGAGACTGTACTATGTGTAAACCAAATCATAAATCTTTTCTATGCACATGCTTAAAACATAATATATACACATGTATACTCGTATACGTATATTCGTATATGCATAATCGCAAAACACATGCTCGTAAAATCATAATCAATCTGCATGCTCAAGTTCGTAAAACGTATATAAAAGACTCGCAATAATTCCGTGAAAAGAAATGTCCACTCACAAACTCGCGTAATGCGCACTCGCGCTAAACTCGTGGTCCGGCGGAAGATCCCTCGCCTGAAGCACGATCACGATCCAGATCTCGATCTCGATCTCCTGAATATTCAAAAAAACATAACTGATCAAAATCGTAGTCCACAACCCTGTACTGAATCACGGAAACCAACCGTTCCCGGAAATATGCAATGCGGTACAAAATGAATAACGAAAATTCCAAAATCCCCACTCGAAATCTCGACTGAAATTCGGCTAACCAAATCAATCCAAAAACCTCTGGACGATAATCAGGGCGCGATTACGAGAAAAATGACATTAAAATTGTCGAAATCTGAAAAGTCAACTTTTGGCTAGAGCTCCGCCGTTGACCGCCGCCACCGCCGGCGGCGCGCCGTCAACCGTGAAGTTCCACGGCAAAAAAATCCAGAATTAAAGGCCATAACCAAGTGAACCACTTCCATAACTAGCACAACCCTCAAATCAAACCGGAACCCCATCAATTTCCCCTCGAAACAGATCGGACCAAGTTTTCCGGTGACCTAACCGGTGACCCCTAAAAACTCAACCACAGCCCCCAACAAGTATACCATGAGATTCAGAGGAACAAGGGGAGTCGAATCCCCCTATCCTCCAACACCGACGCTTGCCGGAATACGGCCAACCGTCAACGGTGATGAACCCCAGCTCGGCCCGATTAGGGCTCCAAGAAATCCTCATCAATTCTCACAAATTTTAACATCAATCAACTCGAAATGGAAAGGGGAAGCTAACTATACCCTTGCCGAAGTCGGAGGTGGCCGGAAAATGGGTCGTCAGACGGCAAGCCGAAAACGGAAACTCTCCCCCCACGGGTCAACGGTCAACTTTCTAAAAATGGAAAGTCAAAGTCGGTCAACGCAAAACAGTGTTTTTCGACGATTTTACGACTATTTCCGATATTTATACTCGCGCCTCGGGTCAATCGACGGTCCGAAATGAATATACGAAATGATTCGGATAAACACGAAACAATCGGATAAACTCGTCGGAAACCGAAACTTCGAATAATCATAAAATATTCCTCGGTTATCGGAAAAATCTTCCGGAACCGCCCACGAGCTCGAAATCACGTACTCTACAATTTCTGTGAAGACTCTCAACTCAAATTCTGGACCGAAAACATAGTCACGAATCAAATCAGCAAACTACATATACGACATAAAACTGCGACTACACAGAACCTCGAGAATCGTGCCGAATACGCATCAGATTCTGGTTCGGGTCGTCACAATAGCTTTGCTAGACATATGCACAAACAGTGTCATGCTAGTAGAGAAATTCAGAATATCTACCAGAAGCACAAACAGTATTTGGCTGATGATTCAAATTACACTAGAGAATATGAGATGGAGGTTGACACCAACCTAGCTTTAGTGGATGACAAGGGAAAAGAACTTGCTAACCCGGATTTTGATTAAGCCTATGTAAAAGGCAGTTGTCTCTGTAATCTTTCAAGTTTTAGTTTTATTTTGGCTTACTTTTCGGTCAAGAATTTTTAAAGACATTTGTCTTTGTTTTATGAATAAGAACACATCTATGATGTAATTTTTGTTGGCAAGTAATGAATATTTCTCTATTTTCGGTATATGAAAGTGTTTTGAGAATGTTCTATTCCATACGATTCTTATGTATGGTTCGATATTTACACATATGGAAAAAGGCAAGCCAAGATACCACTTTGGAAAAGAAAAAAAACGTCGAAAAAAAAATTGAAGCAGTGCACAGAGCAGCTTCGACCCGTCGAAAAATTGAACTGAACAATTTTCGATCGGCCGACGCCACGCTTCTGTTCGACCATGGTCCAAATTCGACCCATCGAAAAATTGAACTGAACAATTTTGGACTGGTCGATGCGACAACTCTGTCCCAAAATTGGTCCATTTTCGACGGTCGAAATTCTGGTATCGGAAAATCACAAGTTCATTTTGAGTTTTCTCAACCGGTGGAGGCCTTTCTTCAACCCGTCGAAAATCAAATATGAATGTGATGTTTTTAGATGAGTTTTTCATCTATTTCATTGGCTTATGATGTTATTTATACATCGATTTTATTGGAAAACATCGAAAAAATTTCGACAAACTTGGATTTCAGCACCAGATGTTGTTATTACATCGATTTATGCCATCCCATATCAGCACTCAATAAGATTCACACCCTTCTCAAATCTTCGAGTGTATACTTGAAGTGTGTGCCTCATCTTTGCTACAAAAACTCACTTGTTTACATTGTTTTTGTAGATGTATCAAGGCAAAATTGAGTGTCTAGCAGATAGTGGTACTACTCATACCATTTTGTGGAATAGGCAATTATTTGTGGATCTTTTCCCATAAAAATCCTCAGTGACAACCATGATTGGTGCAGTGCTCGTTATTCAGGGACGTGGTAGTGTAGAGTTTCTGCTGCCCCATGGTACAAAATTATATATCACTGATGCCTTATATCCGCCAAAAGCCAATCAAACCTTGCTAAGTTTCAAGCATATTTGTGCCAAAAAATTTCACTTAGAAACCTATTGTGAGAATGGAAAAGAATTTTTGTGTATAACCTCTATTGAATGTGGCCGCAAGCGCATTCTAGAGAAGTTTCCGCCAATTCGTAGTAGTTTGTACTTAACCACAGTTCGGATCATTGAATCAAATGTTGTGAGTCACACTACTACGTGTGATTCTGATTCATATAAGCTTTAGCATATACGACTGGGACACCCAGGTCGTGATATGATGATCAAAATATTGAAAAATACTCACGGTCATCCGTTCTTTAGAGCCAAGAAACATGTGGGATTTCCTACGTCTGTCGGTTTAGATGGTGAGGATGAGACTACCCATCTCAATCCTAACTTGGTCTCCACGACAAGTATAGCACCTTCCCAATAACATACTGTTGGAGCATCGTGCGTCATCCCACTGGATTCTTATGTTGCCATCTCTGATGTGCATCGCTCGTTCTGCAAAGCTTGTTCCTTAGCAAAATTGACGGCTCGTCCTTCTTTTGCTGTTGATAACAATAAAAATATTTCATTCTTACAAAGGATCCAAAGTGATATTTGTGGACCTATCAAACCTGAATGCGGACCATTTAAATATTTCATGGTTTTGATAGACGCATCAACGCGATGGTCACACGTTGCTTTGCTATCCACAAGAAATGTTGCGGTTGCAAAACTCCTAGCTCAAATCATTAAGCTCCGGGCTCACCACCCGGACCATCCATCAAGTCTATTCGATTGGATAATGCAGGAGAGTTTACATCAAAGTCTTTTAATGATTACTGCATACCTCTTGGGATTGATGTTGAGCATCCCGTTCCCCACGTCCATTCTCAAAATGGTTTAGCAGAATCTCATATCAAGCAGTTACAGCTTGTGTCTAGAGTTTTGGTAATGCATACAAGTTTACCGGTCTTTGCTTGGGGTTATGCAGTGTTACACGCAGCAATGCTCCTTCGTTTTAGACATGTTGCCTGTCAACCATTCAGTGCGTACCAATTGGTAACTAGATATGAGCCTGACATTTCACATTTACGCATTTTTGGTTGCCCGGTCTATGTGCCTATTGCGCCTCCACAACGCACTAAGATGGGTCCTCAATGAAGATTGGGCATTTATGTTGGTTTTGAATCACCCAAGATAATCCTCTATCTTCAACCTTCGACAGAAGATCTTTTTACTGCTAGATTTTTCGATTGTCAATATGATGAGACATATTTCCCGCCGTTAGGGGGAGATATGAATAGTTCTATTCCAGTCAACGTCAGGAATTGATGTGGTTTGATCCCACTGTGTCTCATCATGATCCATGCATATCTCAGAGTGAGATAGAAGTGTGTAGGATACTCGATCTTCAGCAAGTGACAGACTCCATGCCTAATTCATTTGTTGATATCGTTAAAGTGACAAGATCAGATATACCTGCTGCTAATGTTCTTGCAAGGTTGGAAATCCCGGTAAAGGGATTCATTAATAGCAACACTGGGCAAGGAGGCGTTCCTCCTGCTCATTTGGATGGTGTTGCTTCAGCCTCGGCTCCCACCAGAAAGAGGGGGAGACCAAGAAAATCCATAGATGAGCCGTCGGTTAAAAGAAAGGCTATCAAGGCACCAAAAGATCCACTTATCATCAACATTGTGAATCTTTCATATGAGATTGTCTCTGATTATGGTTATGTCCTTGAATCACAATTGGCATCTCTGAGGGATGCTCCAGAACCTTTTGTGATATCAGAGAACTCAGAAATCTCACATAGAACAAATGATGCGCATGTTCTTATGGATAGATCTTCCATGTTATTTGATGATATGTTTGCTTATTCCATCGCTCAGGTGATTATTGACGACGATGAAGTGGAACCCTGCTCAGTTGATGAATGTCAACGAAGAGCAGATTGGCCAAAATGGAAGGAAGCAATCCAGGCTAAACTAGACTCTCTGAATAAAAGGCAAGTTTTCGGTCCGGTTGTGCTATGCCCACCGAATGTTAAGCCAGTTAGACATAAATGGGCATTTGTTCAGAAGCGTAATGAGAAGAATGAGATCTTATGTTATATAGCTAGACTTGTAGCGTAGGATTTCTCTCAGCGCCCTGGAATTGATTATGAGGAGACGTATTCTTCGGTTATAGACATCATCACCTTCCGCTACCTGATAAGCTTGGTAGTGTCCGAAAAGCTTAGTATGCAGCTGATGGATGTGGTTACTGTATATCTCTATGGAGATCTTGATTCAGAGATATACATGAGAGTGCCAGATGGCATTGCTATATCCAAATCAAGTAACTCTAAACCACGGAGTGCTCATGTTATAAAGTTGAGATGTTTACTGTATTGATTGAAACAATCCAGTAGGATGTGGTATACACGCCTCAGTGACTACTTGATTGGGAAGGGATATAAGAATGATGATTTATGCCCTTGCGTGTTCATTAAAAGAACAAGTTCAGGATTTGCTATAGTAGTTGTCTATGTTGATGATATGAATATCATCGGAACTCTTGAAGAGATCAACGAGACTGTTTGCTACTTGAAATCTGAATTTGAGATGAAAGACCTTGGTAGGACTCGATTTTGTCTCGGATTAGAGCTAGAACATCGAGTTTGTGGAATCCTTATTCACCAGTCTTCTTATGTCCAAAAGATGCTCAGGCGATTCAATATGGACAAAGCACACTTTATTAGCACAACCAATTGTTATATGTAGTCTGGACCCCAAGAAAGATTTGTTTCGTCCGTTAGATGATAAGGAGGAGATCTTGGGAGCTGAAATTCCATATCTTAGTGCTATTGGAGCTTTATTGTATTTAGCTCAGTGTACACGTCCAGATATTGTATTCTTAGTGAACTTGTTAGCAAGATTTAACTCTGCACCCACGCAACGTCATTGGAACGAAGTGAAAGAACTCTTTAGATACTTGAAGGGTTCCATTGACATGGGTTTATTCTTCCCTTACAAAGAATACAGAGAAAAGCATGAGATTCTCGGAAGAGAGAAAATTGAAACAAATTCTGGGGATTTCGACCCGTCGAAACCTGCACCCTAGATCAACCAGAGTCACGTCATCGACCAATCGAGGGATTCTCTCGACCCGTCAAAAAATGGTCCTATTTCAAAAAGCTTTCATGTTATTCCCTATTCCAAAACACCGGTTGATGTGTTGGTTGGATTTGCTAATGCTGGGTACCTCTCTGACCCACACAAAGGTCGTTCACAGACCGGTTATGTTTTCACTTTGGGAAACACGGCGATCTCTTGGAGATCAAAAAAGTAAACCCTTGTTGCTACTTCCTCGAATTATTCTGAGATAATTTCTTTGCATGAAGTAGTTGGAGAATGTGTTTGGCTCAGGTCAATCATAGGTCATATTCGAGGCTCTAGTGGATTGAAATCTACTGTTACTTGCATCTTTGAGGATAATGTTGCATGCATTGAATAGATGAATTTGGGTTTCATTAAGGGTGACAATACAAAACATATATCGCTGAAGGTTTTCTTTAATCAGCAACAACAGCAGTTGTTGAATATTCATATGAGCCAAGTAGGTTCTGTTGATAATGCTGCGGACTTGTTTATCAAGTCACTTCCTAAAACTACTTTTGTGAAACATGTGAGAAGCATTTGTATGTGTAGGTTATCAGAACTCCTAGACTGAGTTTACAGTCAGGAGGAGTTACATTTCTGTAGACATCAGGGGGAGTCTACCTCACATGTAGTAGCTTTAGTAGTTGGTGCGTTGTACTCTTTTTCCCTTAGACCAAGCTTTTGTTTTACCCATGAGATTTTTGTTTACTTGGCGAGATTTTTAATGAGATAACAAGTCATGCATCATTCTTATGGCCATTGACACAAAGGGAGAGTGTTTAAGGAGATTTATTCTCCATTAGGTGTGTGTCTTGTCCTAGTTAGATATGGTGATTGATTAAATAGATACAGAGAATCTCTGTTATATCGGGATAGTTATTGTAACAGACTGTATCAGCCTGTATATATTCTATCAATGAAAAATATATTTCTGTCTATTATACTTTCTCCTGCAACAATATTATATTTTAAAAAATTATATTTTAAATTTAAACAAAAAAAATATATTTTTTTAAAAAATAATTTTTATTTTCTTTTTGTTAACGGATCTTATTAGGTTTAACGGATTCACCCGAAACTGCTCGTTTTGAGAATGGGTTGTTATTGGACCGCCCGTTAATAGTCTGATTCATTAATTGGCGTTTAAATTGGTTGTTAACGAGCGAGTTAATGGGTGATCCGCCCAAATGCCAGGTCTATGCATATATGTCCAAACGGTGTAATTTACGGGGCCATATATATGTTGGTTGTATTCCCCTACTTCAGTATCTTGGGACATGGATGAATAATCACGCATATAGCTTGGGTTTCTGGCATGTCTTAACGTATAATGTACATTAAGTTAGTAGATTGGGGTCCTCTCTCAAAGTGATAATTTGAGTCTTTTAATTTGTATCTTATCTTAACTTAGGATTAGGCTGCAATGCACTCAGAGTTTAAGCACGTGGGGCTAATTTTTGAAAAGAGACATGTGTCATCATCCAAATGGTTAGTTTTGTTTACTTTTTTCAATGTTGACCAAGCTCACATTGAGCTGTATGTTGGGTATCATAATATACAAAGAGAGAAAGAGACTGAGATCGCCATATGTCCCGAATTCACGCCCGTCGCCGTCGTCGTCGACTTTTGTTCAGAATTCGGAGGAATTGGGATTAGAGCACTGCAACCTAGCTAGCTAATGGGGGATATTAATATTCACATACTCATAAGTCATAAGCTCCCTAACGGGAAAACAAAAGAAAGTAGACTTGATAACCTTGGAGAAATCAGAGTCTTGAACCTGAATTCGAACTTATCCACGACGTCAATTCGTAGACATTACAAACCTTGGCGTGTGGTCGTCGGAGAATCCCACGAACTTGACTCTCAGTCGAGCCCCGCTGCTAGTTTGAATTGGTGAGAGCTACAGTTCCTTAATTTTGAAAGAAAGAAAGAGAGCAGGGAGAGAGGACAACCGAATGGATCTACCAGAGATGAGGATGAGAAGATTCCATAGGGTGAGCTTACAATAGTGTCAGTCAATTTTGCAAACGTTTGACAAAAAGAACCAATCATCTTGTGCCACATGTCACTTTTGATATTAGCCCTTGGGTAAAGTCTTGGTGTGCATTCCAGACTTTAACTTAATAGTTGTGAATATATTTTCTATCGAAAAATTACTCTTAATAGAGTCAAATTACAAGAAATAAAAAAATTTATATTACTACTTTGTGAATCAATTTATAAATTGATGCATGATATATATTAACTCGTTCTAGCCAAATTCAAGGAGAATAAATCATGAGTGAATGTTGAAACTTTAGTTTTCGGCCGAAAATGGTCTATACTATTCAAAATTAGTTTTATACAAAAGAATAAAAAACAGGTTTTTATACGAAAGTGCTTCAAATTTATGATGACCACATTAAGGGAGCTAGCGAGTAATAGCAGAAATTTTCTCTAACCACACCTCATAAGCAACTCCTATTTTAGCAAGACTAACTAATGTATGAGCTACACCATTTACTGCTTAATTTATGTGACAAACACTAGCAAACTAAAAAGTATTCAAATAGGCCTAAACCCTAAACTGGAAATATAGTGTTACAGATCACAAAAATTATTACAAAAATTGAATACCAAATGATGTGTCAGAGGCCACATAAACTATTTTGATTACCCGCAATAGCTGACATGGATTGATTTGGAGAAGTAAATTAAACATTATTGGAAGAAAAAAACTCACCCAATCGGAAAAAAAAATTCATAAGAGCAAGTTCGCCGGGAGGTGTTTTGCTTGGTTGTCATGTAGATGTAGCCTCAAAAGGAAGAAAAAGTAAAAAAAAATAACGCTTCAATGGTGTTTTCTTGCCTGGGCAAGAACTCCCTTGGGGCACTTCTAGCCTCTTAACTTGACCCAATTACCACGTGGCGCTCTTAATCTCGACCGTATATACTTTCACATTATTAGAGTGATGTTTGATGACAGTATATACTTCAACGTGATTTTAAATGATTAATTAAAATTAAATAGAAATAAAGTTTTGACCCAGACCCTGACGCAATGGGTGGAAGTAACTATCAAGAAGTGAATGACACGTCACTGACTTATTACCCTATTTCCCCAATGACCCTGACCCCATGACCCAACGGGCGAACTTGCTCCAAAGGAAGAGGAGAAGAGGCTGCTGAATCGGCGGTGACTGACCATCGCGTCGAGAGGCGTTGTGTCTGTAGAGAAGCAAAGGCAATAGATTGAGAAGAGCGCGGCAGGGTGGAGTTTGACCGTGAGCAATTTGTATAATTTCCTATTGAAAATGTGAATGGTGGGGGGAACGAATATTGAGGACTGGGCCTAATTTCAAATTACCGGGTTATGAAAAATTAGGATCTAATTTCTCTAATCATTATAGAACAACATGAAATTAAATATGGTTAATGATTTGGTTTGTCCGAGACTTTGAATTGAAGTGTAGATCATAGTTCGATGGCGATGGTTTGCTGAAGGAGAGTAGTAAAAAGTTACCCAAAAATGATGGAGAAGATGAAGAAAAGAACTGAAGAAAAGCTACCCAGATCAAATTGATAGACAAGATGAAGTTTTTCTTTTAGAGGAACGATAGAATTGATTGGGCTAAAAGATTACAAGGAGAACACCGAGTCATCAGTACGATAGAAAGAACTCTCTCAAGTAATCTAAACTTTTACATACTTCGCACAGACCTATCATGACATAACTAGAGGGACTAGACGGAGGAAAATGACTTAAAATATTCAGGGCCTCACATCCTATCTAGTTATGCACTCCAAACTATAACATCTTCTGATGTCTTCAGTCGTCTTCTCAGCAACCGGAGTAGTAACCAATTTCTTCTGTAGAGACTTGTACTTGGACACCCTCGGCCCACGGCTAGTACCACCAAATACCGGTGGTGGTCTTTCCTCCAGTGTCCCCTTTTTTTTTTCTTCCAAGTGGAAGAAAGAATGTCACCTGTGATTCTTCTGCCGCCAGCAATGATGCCCCATCTGAGCATCGTCAAAAAAACCTTCAGCACGCGGCACCTCCCTATCTGGATGCACCGCGACAGTGTTCCGCTGAGAGGATCCCTAACCCTGCGACGCCTTCTTATTAGCACACCGCTCAGACCTGACATAAGTTTGCTTAGCCTTGGGAGTTTTGCTACCGCCTTTTGAGTCTTAGGGTGGGCTCCCTGCAAGCCTGACTGTGGATTGTCAGCTAAGACCGGAACCAGCAAAAAAGTACCCGAAGTTAGTGGGTCCCCCTCAAAAAGAGGGTTACCATGCATGTAGAACATGTGTCCCATATCTAGGGGTGGAATTCGGGCGGTTTGGTTCGGTTTTTGATAAAAATCAAAACCAAACCATAAGAATTTCTTCGGTTCGGTTCGGTTCGGTTTTTCAATTTTCGACAATAAAAACCAAGCCATTCGGTTCGGTTTGGTTCGGTTAAAAATTTCGGTTTTTTTCGGGTTTTTTCGGTTTTTTTTTCTTCAAATTATGAACAAATTTCACACACAAAAAACCCTAATAAATAGGAGAAAATCAATTACTTTCAGCTTGTAAGACATTAACAAATAACAATAGCTAGCATAGCAATCCAAACATCAAATTCAAATTTTCAAGTTACACCATCAATTCCAAGTTTCTAACATCAAAGAAAACATTCCGCAAATAATATTTGTAGTTCAGTTTCAAGTTTTCTAACAGTCCATAAAACAAACAGTCCAGAAATTAAGAAAATAGCAAAAAAATAGCAAATTGATGCAAAATCTCAACAAAGTTCTAGTAGCATTTTGCTTCAATTTCCAGCATTATTTGATGAAAATTCCAACAGCTGATCTCAGCATAAGGCAGTTTGCACTTTGCACTTTGCTTCAATAAAAACCCTATTTTAATTTTTGAGTATTTTGATTTTTGACCATTTTCTCTTTAAGTTTTTAAATCAAAACGACACTGTTTTTCCTATTCACTCCAAAACGACACCGTTTTATATATGTTCGATTTTTTTCGATTTTTTCGGTTCGGTTCGGGTTTTCAAAATCCGAAATCGAAACCGAACCAAATTTTTTCGGTTTTTCGGTTTTTCAGTTTTTTCGGTTCGAATTTTTCGGATTCGGTTTTTTTCGGTTTCAGTTCCGATTCAGTTCGATTTTTTTTCGGTTTTCGGTTCGGAAGTCCCACCCCTACCCATATCCTCCAAACGAGGCTCTTGCAGGTTCGCCACGTGTTCAGCCATCATCTCCTTGGTTTGTGGTGTCACTCCCCGTGGAGGCTTTTTCACCGAGGCGGACTGTCTTTGCTACTCTGCTGTTGTCGATGGCTTCTTTATCTAGTGCTGCGGTGGGGACGACACCGAGTTAGGTTTCCTCTCAAATCTCGATGAAGGTCTCAGGGACCGCGTCGTTGCATGCTCATCTCGTCACTCCTCTTTGGCCCGCTGGAACACACAGCCAGATTCTCCATGGATAAACACCTCACATAAGTCACAGAAACCTTTCATCTTGGGGTATTCGAACTTTATCAGTACTGTGCAATTCGTCGCAAAATGGATATGCTGCTTCACAACAACTCCCCACCGTAAATCAAGGCAAACCTTGATCTTCATCACACCATTTGGGAGCAAGGCTTTATCATGAGTGACATAGTCACACACAAAATTTCTAAGGCGCTCCACTTACTCCCAAGTCAAGGCTGCCTTCAGGACACCATGAGCTATCACCCAAGTTTGGGTTTTCGCGATCTGGATCAGTGATGGTTCCAAGAAGCCATTAAACTCCTCGACAATAATTGTGTAACCTTGGAAGAATCACGGTCCTTATGTAGCTCGCTTAATCACCACTGGATCTTCAAACCTGCAAAAAAATCAAAGATCGTCATGATGGTGTATCACCACCTTGCCAAGGCCAAGGGGGGTGTGCCACAACTAGACCATGACCACTTTAAATGATTATGTTTGGACTTCCGACAAAGCCACCGGTCTGAAAAATTGTGCAACCCCGAATAGAGTTGTAGCAGCCCCGGCTACACCACCACCCTCCTCAGCCGGATGGGCTAAATTGACGACGTCGATGTCGTCATCATCCTCGTTGGAGAGGTTCACTGCCTTCGCAAAATGGACGCGATGTCCTCTGGATCATCTACAATCAGACAATAGCAAATGAACCACATCGGGTTTTGGATTTTTTCGGGGGCGAGGGATTAAGTATAAGGGAAGCAGAGGTAATATAGAGGAAATGGCTAGAGGTACAAGGTTGATCAGTGAGGGAGAGAAAACTGATCGGGGTAGACTATCCAGATGGCGGCACCGCTAGGGTTTGGAGGAAATGGAAACGGGGGGAGAATGAGTGAGAGAGAGAGAGAGAGAGGAGAACGTTAACACAACAAACTCAACTCAGAGAATATGAAGTTAAGTAAAAATATTTTTGAATTTTTAATTATTAGAACACTGAATAACTATTACATCCCATACAGATCAGAAATAGAAAAATATATAAAAAAAATATGAGGTGGCATCAACCACATCATTTGGGATGAATTTTTTGTAAGAAAGTTTGGGACCTCAAGTATTTTCCAAATTGAAAAGTATTACAACCCTTCTCTATTCGACTAACCTTTGAACATTCTTCTCTTCTCTAGCTGCCCAAGGCCGCCATACTATATATCATGATAAGTTTATTGTTGGGATGGTAAGTTTAATCTACAAAGTTTTGGAACCACAAACAAAGTTGGTCAACTTAATCATTGAATGTGATTCTCTCCTCACAATAAAACTGTGTCAACAATGTCTAGAAGCCGGCCACTATGGAAATTAATCACTATCATCAAGGGTATTCGATCCTTGGCAGGAACTTCACCAACAACTATGTAGCTGATAGACTTGCTTAACTTGAGCATGGAGTGTTGGAGAAAGACAATTCTTGGTTGCCCAACCATGGGTAACTAAGGCTGCCCACAACCAATAAGAGCTTGACATCTGTCCTCTTAACTATGAAAACCTTCTCCCTCTCCTATTAACTATTTTGCATTTTTCTTTTTTGATCATTTCTCTTCCACTAAGAAATAGGTTCATGGCCTAAACGTTCTCATCATTAGCCATTACACATTTTCATGAAGTCTGAGCTATTCGATCGACAGCTCTATGACGCCAACAAGGTGCATGACAAGGATGCCGCCAACTTCATCTCCATCTCAAAACTCCGCCACATGCTCGGCCCTCCAAGTTCAACTTTGTAGGATTAAGTGTTGCTGATCGATTACATTATATAGTTTCTTTTGAAATAATTATATTATCTCTTGTGTCACCCCGTCCCAAAAATTATATTTTTATGATTTATTTAAGGTTAATCGAGAAAGGTAGTTAGTTTTGTCACAATCAGTAATTATTATAAGCTTGTTAGTTGACTTTTTATCATATTTTCAAAGTTTGTTGACTTTGGGTGGAAGTCGTAGAAATTTTCAAGTCGAGTCCATAAACGGGAAGAATGCCGAAAATAGAGTTACGACAAGAAAGTTGTGATTAGTAGAAATTTATCGGAAATGTAATAGTCATGAATAGAGAAGTATAATGGGACTTTCTATTTCGGAAAATTATATTGAGAAAAATCGTAGAGTTTATCGAGATGAGTTCGTAGTCACAATAAGTGTTAAAATTGGAATTACAATGAAGAAGTTATGGTCAACGAAAGTTGTGTACGATTTTACGAAATCGGTTAGTCGCAATTCGCACATAGAAATAGGAATTGCCGAAAATAGAAAGTTAGACTTTCCATTTTGGGTCAACGTTAGACCAAGCTTGCCGACCAAAAATCGTCGCTGAATTGCTTCCGGCGATGCAGTGTCGTCCGTCCATCATGAGGGACGATTCTGGTAAAAATCGAACCACCTCCTCTCCCTCTTTTTTTCATAGCTTTATATCCAACGATGGAGGACGGTGGAGGATGAATTGACGATGAGAAATTTTATGGATTTCAGCATTTTGGGTCGCCGTCGCCAAAGACACCTCCGGCAACAATTGAGGTATATTTCGAATCCTTGTGATGTGTGGAATGTATTGGGTGTTGAGATTTTGGGGTTTGAGGTGAATCGACGTGATTTTCAAACGGAAATCACTGCCAGATCATCGTCGAGGGTGGTGGTGGTTAACGGCGATGTTAGGCGCTGAGGGGTTAAGAGGTTTTGTAGCCCACCCTCGTGGGAGTCTAACATAACCGGCCTCAAGCTCCGACGTGGCTCGACGACGCCGGAATCGAGATTTGAAATTTCTGGCTAATTAGGTTTCGGGTCGGTTGTTGGCCAAATTGGCCGTGATCGCAGTTGAACAGGTTGTTGGGCTTGTTGAGAGGAAGAGTTTGGTGTTCAGGTCGCGGGGAAAGTTACCGGTGTCGCCGCGCCACCGTTGCCCGCGGTGGTTCACGGCAGTGCTCCGACAAAGATGAATTTTGTCAAAAATTTTATGTTGTTTTATTCGTAATCGCGTACTGATCGCAATGATGAGGTTATTAAATTCATTGGACGTAGTTTGGTGTGATCTTGGAATTAATCAGATATTAATTAAACTTTTTTACAACTTTGTTGTTCAGTCGAGTAATACGTCGATTCGACCTTAGGTCGCACAGCGTTTGAGGAACGTATTGTGACTTCCAAATAGAATTAAGGACACAAATTATAATTGGAATTAAACTGGTAAAAAGTTCGGAAAGACGTTATTCGAGAATGCGATGTTCTCGATAGTATTGCTCGTTAGGTGAACGAACTTAGTTATTCAATAATATTCTCGATGATTAGTTGTTAAATATGAATCATTGTTTCAGAATGATGTATTAGTAGCCAGTGACAGATGTATAGAAACGCCGACTAATAGGCTTCAGTTTAGTTGAAATCACGACACAGTACTGTGAGTAGACACTTTTATTTTCACAGTTGATTAGCGAGTCTATTTATTATTTATATTCAGCTCAGTTTTTAGTTTCAGTTTCAGTTTAGGAGGCTAGATATATACATACATTCAGTATTTGCATTGATGCATTGGTTACTCGGCTGTTTCCCGAGTGGCTCCAGGGAAGGATCAGCACTTCCTCCCTGGCATTCACGTCGTCTTTATGTCAGGAGTCACCGGACGACTTTAGGTGGCTAGAGGTTCTGAGATTCTCGTCATCGCCTCTACTAACACATGATACTCGAGAAGGGTCAGGTGTCCCCCTCGACATATCTTTTATACTATTTTTATAGTATTCTTGACTCGCTACCAGATTTAGTAATTTTATTTACGGAAAGGCATATTGTTGACTTTATGTTACATATCTTAAATTTATTTTCGTCCACTCAATCTAACAGTTTTATTATTTTATGTGCATTTTCCTGGGCTTTTTTGTTTAAATTACCCAGATTGCAGAGTTTGTTTGAGGTTGAGCGTGCACGCAGTTTATGGCATAACAGTATCCACCGTAGGATCCAAGGTTGATCGATCATGCAAGTTAGTATTTTAGTTCACGTAGTTAGTTTAAATTATCTAGCTGCTTTGATGTCGAAAACAATTGTATATTTCATATATTTTAGTAATGAACCAATATGTGAAAAACTTCTTTATTTTGTGACTTTTGAGTTTTGGGTCTCCACTTCGGCTTTAAATTAGTGAGTAGTAACTAAGGTTAATAGAGTCGTTATGGCCTAATTCCAGTTTAGGCAGCTAAATCGGGATTGAGTTCTTTCATCTCTACAATAATAAAGCCAAGCGTGAATTTGATGTCATCAGCCTCACCAAATTTTGAACTTCCAAAATTACCCTTAATGATACAGAAAAATAAAAAATAACTGCTATAAATATATTTTTACTTTCTCAGACTCCCATTTCTGTCACTTTGCACACATCAAATGCCAGTTTTTGCTAGTATATGTAATTGCATGTAAGTGGGGGTTTATAATAAATTAATAAGCTGGTGAGGGAATGGAAATAAAAATCATTTGGAGCGACAGTATTTGCTTCCATGTGATATTCGAAGGAGTTTAGTGTTTATTTTTTTGGGTTATGAAGGAGTTTAGTGTGTTTTGTACTTTGTGCTATTTGCAAGACTGCTTTCTAACGCAAAAAATGACATCAGAGTTATCGTCCCCATATCTGAGATTAATGCTACACTTTCTACTAATTCGTTTCTTTCCCATACAAGTTTATAATCGAATTTTTTGGTGATGGCATAGTTTGTAGTACGGTCTTCTTTGATTACGTTTCATAAATTGGTGCATAAGTTGTGATCGAGTGTTGGACGCATCTAAATTATTTGGTAGATGAATAATGATCCTTTGCTCGAGAGTAACAAATCACTTCACACTATTGTTAGCAAATATAAAGTATGACTTTTGCTTTGCTAGGGTTTCAAAGTTGCCGTCTCATTTGAAGCTTACTTCCCGTTCACACATACCGGACGGAACCATTGACTCCGCTTTCGGCGTCCAGTACTTGGGCATCACTCTTGGATGGTGCACTTCTTTTTCCCTCTCCAATGTTGTGCTCTGGATTTGGTGAAGTTGTCCACACTGATGGGTCGGTTGGTCATGTGAACGAAAGACTTCCCTTCAATGGAGAAGCGTGGCAGTTGGTGCAAGATCGTCTACAGGTTCCGTAGTCAGAGGTTAAGCCTCCAGATTATGGTGAGTGGTGTCTTCGTATTTGACAGAGTATTGTCTCTAGTCGCAGGGTTTGGGTGATGATTCTGGTCGGACGACGGCTAGCATGTCAATGTCACCAAGGCGGGTAGCAGATCTCCAACGATGGTCGTGGTGCTTGGTTGTCGATGCAGCAAGGAAAACAACTATTAGGAAGCGTGGTCGTGTGCGTCTTTCTCGGATTGGGCCTTTGATTGGGTTTGCTTCATTCTGTCTTGGAGGCCTTATCCCATATTTGGGGTTTGAGTTGCAAGTTAGCGTGAATTGACTAAGATGGAGGCCACGGTGCCGCCGAAGTGGTTGGTTATGTCCGATCAATGGTATGATTTGTTTGTTTTTTCATTGGCAGGGGTTCTTCTAGAAGTACTAAAGAGTGTCGCAAGATAGTAGTATGAAATTAGTTTAAGCAATGATCAATATTATTGTAACCTGTCACAAAATAATTATTGTATACTCTATCTACTATTTCAATAATAAAATTATTCTCGGTCCTAAAAAAATCATTTCACATGATCCATGTTTTGCTATATTTAGTTGCAACTCTACAGCACTACTTTACCACTTATTTTTTTGGGGAGAGAATCGCTAGTCTATCTCTAAAAAGTGGGAATGTTACCTTTATTTTTCTCAGCACGTCATTATGAAGCACATAAATCTATAAACCGTTGAAACCAAGCCAAAATTTGTCCACAAAAACTCTACCCCAAAACGGACGCCCTCCCCAACCCCAAAACGGGATTCTTCCGTCACAACCAAACAAGACCCAGTCAAGCTCACCCCATTTGTTGATTTTTGTCCAATGAAAACTGATTACGTGGCGTCCTGAGAATGCTCCACTCTCTCTTTATATAGCCTCTGGTTTTTCTAACAACACCACAAAACCGATTTCGGGCAAAGAGGAAAATCTGGCAGAGCGGAGAAGCAAAGAGGAGGACAAAACAACAAACCTCCTTCTTCCCCCACGTGAGGAAGAAGAAGAGGCTTTGACGAAAAAAATAAAAGAAAAAAAATATAGAGAAGCCTTTTCTTTTCCTTGTTTGTTTCTTTGGTTTTGTACAGAGAGGTTTGATTTTTGATTAGAATATATAATTATGGGGACTGAGATTTTACGGCCACAGGATTGTCTGATCGAACGGATCAGACTCCCACCGCCATCGTCGTCCTTTCCACGGCGGAACAGCAGCTACCACTACGGTGTTCCCAACCCCAACCTCACCATCCCTATGAAGCAACAACAGCACCACCACGCGTCTAATTACGTTTCTACCCATCGATCTGCTAGAAAGCCGGCGGCGGTTTCTAGGAGGTCTTGCCGCGGTGCCAGCTCCGACGATCTGCGGGGCTTGAAGGCGGAGAAGGTGACGATTTTGAAGCGGGGAGAGCCACTGAGCAAGATGAAGAAGGCGAAGAGCTACGGCGGTTTGGCGAGGATGGACAACTCCAACGACATCATGTACGCCGGTTCGGCTTTCGCTGTGTCGCCGGAGCCGAGTGCGCTGCCGTTGCCGTCGTTCCAAAGGAAGAAGAATCAGCCGTCCAGGAGCGTTGACGACTCCGCTACCAGAGACCTCAGGCGGTTGCTCGGCCTCGAGTGACGACGACTCAAAATCGATTACGTTTCCGATGGAGGAGGATCCGAATCCGAAACACATTCGGGTCCTCGAATTCGGATCCTCAAAATAAAGCAAATTCCCTCTGTTTTTCTCCCTACTTTTATTGTTCCCGCAATTTCCGGTCTCTGTCATCCGGTTTTTCGGGTCGGATCTGTCCGTGATTTTTTTAAACGGAGAGGTCAGTCCGAATTCTGGAAAAGAGATGGGGTGAATTTGTAATATCTTCAATGGTAGTCTCCTTTATTTAGGTCAGCTTCAACAATAGAGGTGCTATAACTCACGGTAGAACCCTCATGAAAAATCTCATCTCCAACTCATTAAAATCCTAGTCATAGATCATCTCCAACAATGGAGGTCCTATACCTCTTAATAGATTCTTTCCTGAAAATCTTATCTCCAACAATGAAAATTCTCAGTTCTATACCCTATAAGTCAGTCATATATCTTATTTAAGGTTCTATTTTAGAATTTGATATGAGGTATAGAACTTTGGTAATGTTGGTGGGCCCAGAGGTGAATTGAGTGTGTTTTACATGTGAGGTGGGACCAGAATGAATTGTGTGTTATTTTACATATGAGGAGGACTTAAAGTGAATGGTAAAAAATTCAATAATAGTATATTTTAAAATAAGGTATGAAACTTGATGGTTGGAGATGACAAGGTCCTATATTGAATAATGATTTTACAAGGTCTCATAATATGGTATGAGATCTTGATGGTTGGAGATGCTCTTATACATCAAATATCAGTCTCATACCCTATTTAAGATTCTAAAATAGAACCTGATACACGAGGTATAAGTCCTTGGTTTGATCAGTGGGGCCAGAAGAAAGGAAAATAGCCAAAAGAGAGAAGAGAAAAAAAAACTCACGCGGAGAGAGAGAGAGAGAGAGAGAGAGAGAGAGAGAGAGAGAGAGAGAGAGAGAGAGAGAGAGAGAGAGAGAGAGAGAGAGAGAGAGAGAGAGAGAGAGAGAGAGAGTGACGCGTGACAGGTGGTGAGGGGTGACATGCTGACCATGGGAGATGGTGGGAGGTGATGTGCTAACAGCTGGGTTAATTACTCCAAAATTGATTTCTTCCCATTTGAAGCCCAACGGCTTATTTATTAGCCCAACAACTATATTTTTCAATATATAATATAATTAATTTTCTTTTATCCTGAAATAATTAATTTTAATGAATAATTTAATAAATATAGATTATTTTAAATTAAAATATGTTATAAATTATTATATAATACAAGATGTATACTTTAATATTAAAAAAAATATAATAAAGATTATGAATTTTAAGGTATAAGGTATATGGCCATATGGTTGGAGATGAGAAGACTCATCTTAAAATAGGGTATGAGATCTTGATGGTTGGAGATGAGAATGTCTTATATTGAATAGTGATTTTACAAAGTCTCATAATAGGGTATGAGACATTGATAGTTGGAGATGCTCTTAGGATGGGGATGAAAGTATGAGTTGGTAAAAGAGTGGGGGTTGATTTACAATATGTGGAAAATTAGTATGGGAAATGGAAATTAATTAACTTATATTATAGGGTGAGTTATTGTAATTATTATATATATATGCGGCTGGGAAAAGAATGTGAAATGTTTTCTTGGTCTGGTGTGGGAATATATGCAATGAGGGGTATTTAATAGTTATGTATAATCATACATTCATACTGTTTGAGTCTGTATGACTTGTAATCTTACAAAGTTACAATACTAATTTAGACTGTTAAAAAGTTTTCAATCCACTAAATGAGGGATCAGGTTCGTGTGCATCCAAAGTCTAAGCACCTTAGGACTATTTTTTCAAAATGAGGACACATGTTGCATGATTAGTGGTTATTGTTTTCAACATTTTAATTGGAGATTGAGCTTACAATGGATTAATTGTGGCAGATTACATCACTTACACAGACAAATGACTTCTCCATCGTGTCTCTTGTCATCAGCCGTTGTCACCAAGTTCATCGCTGCCGACGACCACGAAAACCATCTGCCTCTCTCTTGATCTCTCATTATCCCTCTCCGTCGTGCTATTCCTCTCCTCCTTAACTCAAGTTGGCCAAATTAGTGTCTCCAATCATCAAGCCAGATTTGTCCAATACGTGGATTATGTGCAACCATCCCCACCGGTGATCTTTGATTGGAGAAGATTGGAGCTACCCCACTACCAATGTTATCGACCTCGGCGATGTTGAATTGCTTAACCTCGGATGCAGTGGTGGCGAGCGACGAGGAAGCTTGGTGGTCGAACATACGGGTGGCGAAGAGAGCTCGACGACGAGTGGCATTGGAGTGAAGAGGGAGGCGGGGAGCTAGAGCGAGGTCAGGGATGAGAGAGAGAGAGAGAGAGAGAGAGAGAGAGAGAGAGAGAATCACGCAAGCTTTAGTGAAGTTTAAAAAAATGAGCCAATTATGTTTTGACACGTGTCACTATTTAAAATTAGACTCTGAGTGAATAACCCTGGGGTGCAATACATAATTTTCCTTGGATGAGATGCAACAAATTATAGCCTTACTATTTTGATAAAGAGTACTCTTGGCCTTGTTGAAGGAGAAAAGTATATACGCAAATAGATAGATCTGAAACTGTATTTTATTCATTAATAAATAACCTTTAATTAGGCATTACAATCTGATATAATAAATCTTCTAGTAAATCAGGGGATTGAAATTTTTTCTATATCTACACTAATTAGAACAAGACACACATCTAGATACCAGGATTATAATTTTCTTAAACACTCCCATTTGTGTCACAATCCTAATGAATGATGCATAACCTATTGCCTCACTAAAAATCTTTCCAAACAAACAAAAACCTCTTGGATAAAACAAAAACTTGGTTGAAGGTTAAAAGAGTACAACGCATCAACTACAAAAGTGACTACATGTGATGTAGACTCCCCCTGATGTCTACGAAATGAACTCTCCATGATCAGTAACTCAATCTTGGAGTTCAGAAAATCTTCGTATACCAATACGTCTCACATGCTTTGCAAATGTAGATTTTGGCAATGACTTGATAAACCAGTCTGCAGCATTATCGGCTGAACATACCTGTTTCACATGAATGTTCAATAACTGTTGTTGTTGCTGATTGAAGAAAAACTTAGGCGATATGTGCTTGGTATGATCACTTTTGATGTATCCTACCTTCATTTGTTCAATGCAAGCCGCATTGTCTTTGAAGATACAAGTTGGTGTTGTAGTAGTGGATGGTAATCCACTAGCTCCTCGAATATGGTGTATGATTGACCTAAGCCAAACACACTCCTTAAATACTTCATGTAAAGCAATGATCTCATAATGGTTCAAGGAAGTAGCAACTATGGTCTTTTTAGTTGGTTTTTAAGAAATTGCAGTGTTCCCCATGGTAAATATATAACATATCTAGGAATGTTCTTTGTGTGGGTCAGAGAGGTACCCAGCATCAGCAAAACCAACCAAGACATCACAAGGTGTCTCTAAATATGAGACTGCACTAAATTGAGGAATAGTGCTTGCAGTTGGATCACTGTTCGATGGATCGAACATTTTCTTCAATGCATTGAAGTCATGGCTTGGGTTCGTCCATGGTGCAACCTTCGATGGATCGAGAATTCCTCTCGATGGACCTTCGGGTTTGTCGGGGGCCTTTTTCGATGGATCGAGAATTATTCTCGATGGATCGAAAGCTCTGGATCCTACATGATGTGATTCAACCATCCCTTTTCCGAGAATATCAAGCTTCTCCCAGTATTCTTTATAGGGAAAGAACAAGCCCAATTATATGGAACCCTTCAAGTACCTGAAGATGTGCTTTATACCATTCCAATGATGTTGTGTAGGCTCAAAACTAAACCGAGCTAACAAGTTCACAGAGAATATAATGTCTGGTCTTGTACATTGGGCTAAATACAGCAAAGCTCCAATAATACTAAGATATGGTACCTCAGCTCCCAATAGTTTCTCATCATCATCTTTTTGACGGTATGGATCCTTATTAGGCTCCAAACTGCGTACGATCATTGGTGTGCTAAGAAGGTGTGCTTTATCCATGTTAAATTGCCTGAGCATCTTTTGGACATTAGGAGACTAGTGAATAAGTTCTCCACCAAATCAATGTTCTAATTCCAAACCAAGAGAAAATCGAGTCCTACCAAGGTCTTTCATCTCAAACTCAGATTTCAGGTAGCTAATTGTCTCATTGATTTCATCAAGAGACCCAATGATATTCATATCATCAATATAGACCGCTACAATGGTAAATCTTGAACTTGTTCTCTTAATGAACACACATGGGCATAAATCATCATTCTTGTATCCTTTCCCAATCAAGTAGTCACTGAGACATATGTACCACATCCTATTGGATTGTTTCAATTCATCAAGTGAATGCTTTAATCTAATCACATGAGCACTCCATGGTGTAGAGTTACTTTAATTGGGTATGACCATGTCTTCTGGCACTTTCATGTATACCTCTGAATCAAGGTTTTCATAGAGATATGTATGATGTCACCACATCCATCAGTTGCATGTTCAACTTTTTGGACCTACCAAACTGACAAGGTAGCAGAAAGTAATGATGTCCATAACCGGAGAGTATGTCTTCTCATAATAAATGCCAGAACGTTGAGAGAATTCTTATACCCCAAGTCTAGCTTTATACCGCATGACTTCATTCTTCTCATTTTACTTCCGAACAAAGACCCATTTATGTCCAACCGGCTTCACATTTGGTGGGCATAGCACTATCGGACCAAAAACCTACATTTTCTTTAGAGAGTCTAGTTCGGTCTGCATTGCTTCTTTCCATTTCACCCAATCTGCTCTCCCCTGACATTCAGCAACCGAGCGAGGTTCCACTTCATCATCATCAATAATTTCCTGAGCGACGGAATAAACAAAAGCATCATCAACTACCTATTACAATGTGTGTATCATTGTTAGTTAGTGAGATTTCACCATTCTCTGACATCACATATGGACATGAAGCGTCCTCCATAGAAGCCATTTGTGATTCTAGGACATAATTGTAGTCAAGAACAATCTCATGTGTGGGATTCACAATGTGTGGGATTCACAATGTTGATGACAAAATGATCATTTTGTGCCTGGATGGCCTGCCTTTTCGTTGGCAACTCATATGTGGAATTTTCTTAATGGGAGCCGAGGTCGTTGCTACTTCATCCACATAATCAAGAGGCACGTTACTCAGCCTTGGAGTTGCTTTATGCCGCCTTTTGGGGATTTCCAACCTTGCACGACACTTGTAGCAGGAATGTGTGATCTCATCACTTTAGCAATATCAGTAAAGGAGTCATGCATTGGGTCTACTACCTTATGAAGATCAAGTATACGTCGCAATTCAATCTCACTTTGAGATGTGCGTGGATCTTCTTGAAACATAGTGGGATGAGCTTTCCACGTCAATTCCTGACGTTCAATCGGAATGAAGGCATTCTTATCCCCCCCCTTAACGTCAAGAAGTAAGTTTCTTCAAAGTGACAATATGAAAATATTGTAGTAAAGAGATCTCATGTCGATGGTTCTAAGTAACAAACAATTGTTGTAGATTCATAGCTAACATATATGCCAAAACGACGTTGAGGACCCATTTTAGTGCGTTGTGATGGCACAATTGACACATACACTGCACAACCAAAGATGCGTAGATATGAAATTTCAGGCTTATACCCAATTACCAACTCGTATGCACTAAATGGTTTGCATGATATAGGTCTTAAGCGAAGAAGCATTGCTGCATGTAAAACTGCATATCCCCAAGCAGATACAGGCAAATTGGTATGCATAACCATTATTCTGGCCACAAGTTGTAATCGCTTGATTTGTATCTCTGCTAAACTGTTCTGTGAATGAATATGAGGGACAGAATGTTCAACTTCAATCACAATTGTCATACAGTGATCATCAAAAGTCATTGATGTGAATTCTCCTGCATTATCCAATCTAATTAACCTGATTGGATTGATTGAGTGGTGAGCCCAAAGCTTAATAATTTGTGCTAGGAGTTTTACAAATGCAGCATTTCTTGTGGATAGCAAAGCAGCGTGTGACCATCGCGTTGATGCATCTATCAAAATAATAAAATATTTAAATGGTATGCATTCCGGTTTGATAGGTCCACAAATATCTCCATGGATTCTCTGTAAGAATGATATGTTTTCAGTGTTATCAACGCAAAGAAGGCCTAGCTTGCAACTATGCTAATGCACAAACTTTGCAAAAAGAGCGATAAGCATCAGAGATTGCCATAAAAGAATCTTGTGGAATAACACTAGGTGTTGAGACTGGATTGAGATTTTAATCTCATCCACTCCATTAAATTTGATGATTTTAGAGATTTTCATATGCTTCTTACCTTTGAAAAATAGATAACCATAAGAGTTTTTCAATATTTTGATCATCATATCACGACCTGGGTGTCCCAGTCGATAATGCCAAAGCTTATATGAGGCCGTGTCACACATAGTAGTAAGTGTGACAACATTGTATTCAATAATCCGAACTGTACTCAGATATAATCTATTATGAATTTCCCCTAACTTTTCCAAGGTGTGCTTTCTACCACAGTCCTCTGAAGTTATGCATAAGAATTCTTTTTCATTCTCACTACGAGTTTCCAAGTGCAAACTTTTGGCTCTAATGTACTTAAAACTTAGTAAGGTTCAGTTGGCCTTAGGCGCGTACAATGCATCAGTGATATGAATTCTTATTCCATATGGTAGCAAAAATTGTGTTGAATCACACCCTTGTATAACCGGCGCATAACTAATCTTGGTTGTCACTGATGATGTATATTACACAAGATCAATAAACAATTCCATATTCTGTAGTATAGTATGAGTAGTACCACTATCTGCTTGACACTCGATCTCACCCTCAAACATCTACAAAATAATTTGAATTAATTAGTCTTTAAGACTTGTTGACCACTTTAAATAAAGACTTAAAGATTTATCAAAGGATTGTGACCCTTAATGAGTGATGATATGACATAAGCAAACCGATGTGAAATACATTAAAAAAAACCATAATCCGAGTATAACCTTAGATGGATCGAAAGAAATTCTCGATGGATCGAAGGAAACCCAAAATAGAATTTAGATTTTTTGATATCAATCCTCGATGGATCGAAGAAAATCTTCGATGGATCAAAGAACTTGACCCAAGGCACTTCTTTGATGGATCGAGAAATTTTCTCGGATCAAAGATGTCTAGAGTGGGTGAACCCGAGGCTTGGCCTTGATGGATCGAGACATTTTCTTCGATGGATTTAAGAAGTATGGCCCGTGGAATCTGAGGCCTTCCTTCGATGCATCGAGTGTTTCTCTCGATGGATCGAAAGTTCTTATATTTTGAACTCGAAGACTTCCTTCGATGGATCGAAGGTAAAACCAGGCATAAATTTTTTATGGATCAAAAGGTGCTAAAACTCGAGCGAAGAGCCCTTCGACGAATCGAAGAGTGTCTTTGATCAAATCATCTTCTCGTTTGTCTCGTTTATATGATGCTTTAGTATTATAATGCCATAAGATTTTGTAGAATTTGAACCTTGTAAGCAATATGTATGAACATAACTACTCTTAATACTTTCAAATACTGAAAGAAAGAAAGAAAGAACATTGATTTTGCCAACATCAAAACTTACATCAAAAGATTGTTCTTATTTAATAACCATGACTAAAAAAAAGTCAAATACAAAGCTAAACTTGATTACATAGTAGAGATATCGGTCTAATACATAGACTGAGCAAAATTTGTAGTCACTAGGTTTACATTTGGGATATCTGCTACAATTAGATTGGCTTCACCACCATCTTCCATCTCTTGATCCACAGTGTAGTTGGTCTTATGTGTCAAATATTGCTTGCATCTCTTGTAGGCATTATGGATATCCTTAGGTGTACGACATTACTTGTTTTCATATGTTTGCTAGAACCACATCTATAACAATGTGCCAAGCTAAACATTGAAGGAGCAGACTTTGAAGAATTTTCATTGTTCTTAGAACCAAAACTTGATGGATTCTTGTTGGAGTTGTTGTCTTGGCGAGTCCAAGTTAAATTCCGACTATTTCCTCCTCTGGCACGACCTCTACCACGTTCTCCTCTACCACCACGAGTTTGATACGGTTTTGAATGGTTGTTCTTCTTATCCTTATGTGCATTTTAAGTATGATGAGACTCATGGACTTTCTTTATACCGGTTGGCCTAGAGTTGTTGTGGAGAAGAATCTCTTGGTGCATTTCTTTCTTGGCCAGCACACTTATAAGATCATTGAATGATCTAAGTCTTTCTTGCTCGTAATCAATTCGATACTAGTGAGCAAGGGCATCCATAGAGGTAGGAAAGGTGGTTAAAGACTTCTCGACCAAAGCTTGGTCGGTCTTTACGATGCCACAAATGGCAAGCTTGGGCTGTAGCTCTAGCATATCCTGATAGAAATCATTGTTTTTAGGATAATCCAATAACCAAATTTGATCCCATCTTTCTGTGAGTTTAGGAAGTTGTGCGTCAGGCACATTGTTGAACCGTTCTTGCAAAGTTACCAATAAATCCTTTAACAAGTACTGTTTTCTTAGAGCAGGATGAATGCGTCTCCTGAGAAACATTAGAGTTTGAGATTTGCGAGCTATGGTGTCTTTGTTGGCTTCAGTGCCAAGTAGTAGTGGTTGGATAATATCAGTGAATTATTTATCGATGAGAGTATTCCTCACATTTGAGACTCATCTATGGTATTCTACTCCTTGAAGATTAAGGATTCCAAACTCTGGCCTTGCTGGCTCAGTCATCTACAAAAGACAAGAGATGAAATTAGTACTGATTGAAAAATTACGATCACTAATCAAGTTTAGGGAATAAGAAGTATGATTCATGATGTATGGTCACAAAGATTGATGCAATAACCCGTTGTTTCATACTACAACCCATAAAACCATGACTAACTCAGAGTCACAAAATATCGAATTCGATCCATTTTTTTCATGTATACCGTGACTCCCCCGGGCCGTCACTATTGTTTAAAATTTGAGGAAGAGGTGATTAAATCCCCTTCACTCATACCTGCAATAATCCATGGGAACTTGAGGCAATATAAAATTTCACGATATTGAAACTTAAATCTAGACCTAGATTCAGGGTGTTGCAGTGATTAAGTTTTTCAACATAATTCTAAATCGAATAAGGAAGAAAATTTACCTTGAAAGTATTATGTTCGGTATGAAAACTTCGCTGAAAAGAAGTTTGAAGAGAAAGAGCAAGAATCTGGCGATGGGATCAACTTCCGGCGATGGTGAGGGTGCTCTGGTGATTGAAGGAAATCCGGGGGTGGAGTATTTCCATCAAGGAGGAGGAGACCGATGGTAGAAGGTTTTTCGTTTAAAGTTTTGGGATGGCTATCAACTCAAGAATTGTTGATAACGTGTTGAAGGAAAAAACATATATGCGCAAGTAGATAGATGTGAAAATATACTTTATTCATTGATATATGACATTTAAATATGCATTATAATCTGATAAATAAATATTCCGATAAATCAGAATTTAGAATATATACTAATTGGGACAATACATACTAAAAGTAGAATTTCCTTGAACAAACTTTATATAAGTCCGGGGATATGACCTAACAGGAAATGTATCCCTGAATGCCTAAAAGATAAAAGGCCATAGGCGATTTTGAAGATTACA
The DNA here is from genome assembly GCA_946800695.1 of Geum urbanum. NCBI lineage: Eukaryota > Viridiplantae > Streptophyta > Magnoliopsida > Rosales > Rosaceae > Geum > Geum urbanum. The sequence goes on along the minus strand of OX327003.1, from coordinate 44,619,932 downwards.
TGTAAAAAATAAATGGGATCATCATTATTCCGTTTGATCTTCTTGGCTTTAAATGTATGTGTGCCAAGTAACTATTGAAAATTGCTTCATGACACAAATAATAGGTCTTAGTCGAATAAAACAAGAGCGGTGCATTTTGAGTTGCAAAGGATCCATTCAATCATGTGGAGGATCTTGATTTGGCTACAGACGTGGTGTGGACTTGGATCTCTCTCTTCAAAAGTAGACAACGTTGTTATCGTCGTCAAGGCATAGCAGTCTGCTTTGGTGGCTGGATGGAGGGGTTAGTATTATTTTAGATCACGTGGAACCTGTATGGAGTGTGGCTGGCTCTTCCGGTATGAATCTTGGTGAAGCCAACTACGCAACTATGTTTACGTGCGTGTGTTTTGGAGTCGAGCACAAAGATCAACCAACCTAGCAATATAAAAAAAAGTCACAAAGTTCAATAATTAAATCAAAGATAAACTATATTCACTGTTCACTGATCAGGCGTTCTCGTCTCGCTTCTCGTGGGTTGTAGCTGTAAAAACTGCAACCTTACACAGATTTCTGAGCTTGCATTTCCATTAGCCTACACCTTCTCTTCATTGCATTTGTACTATGTTGGACATTTGCAGTAAACAGCACATGTATAGATACATGAAAGAACAGTGTTACCGGAGAAACCCCAACAAAAGTAGGAATAGGGGATCACACAGATCAGGCAAGTGCACAAGCAATAATGAATGAACTGGTTTTATAACTGAAAAAAAAAACAAATATATTATGAAGACAGCAATTTCGAATTTATCCATATTTGAAATGAACAATTAGTATCACTGGATTTTAATGTTCAATGAACAATTGTTTCAATCTATAAAGGAAAAGAAGAAATACAACAGGTTTCTGAAATGGCCAAGGCAGCTCAGTCAATCATTAGATTAGATTAACTTACAACAAGATAATTCCGCTGAAAAAGAAAAAAAAATGAAAAGGCATTCTGAAGTTCTATAATGGAACAAAGAAATTGTAGGATGATTATTAATCTTTTCCATCTTCAGGGTCCCCTTCCCATAGTCTTTAAGATAACAAAAAACTCATCGACAATGCCAAGCATATGAGCACCATCTCCAAATATCAGAATCTAAAATCAGGGTCCACATCCATTGCCCAAGCAAACTTCGCTAGGAGAGACTTCTGGAATATCTGTGTCAATATCAAGCTCATTCAGAAACGCTTACCATACAATGGACACACCTGTACAACCTATTCTTCACTCGAGGACATAGAAATGGAAGCATATATATCGCCAATATTTACCGCAAAAAGAAAAGTAGATAACCGACCTTCTCAATGGGAACTTCATGTCGCTTGCACCATGCAACAGTGATCCTAGGGTCAAGATAGTTGATTTTGGACGTTCCCAATGCAATTGTTTTCATGTCATCTTTGGTTTTCATATCCAGTTTTACTTTATCAATCTTTTTATTGGCATCCACTATCTTTTTCTGTAACCTGTACCATAAAAAGAAAGCAAATTCAGTTTAAGTACTGCAACTTCACATACAACAAAGAATAACAGAAGCAAAAGAAACAGGTAATGTTTATTACGCTTCTGGGGTCAGATTTCTTTTTTGTTTCCCATCAGCATCTTTCAATGGCGGCTTTCCACATTTTGCCCTGTCTAAATCTGTCTTCAACTCTTTCAAAACACCCTGAATTCCAAGTGGGAAAATTAATTCACCGGAGACATGTGCTCATCATTTTCAAGTTCGACCGTGTAAGAATTAATAGAAAGTTGCAGGACAAGTCTGTGTCATTACCTGAAGGTCACGTAGCTTGTCGTTCAACTTATCCATCTGCGATTCGTGAGACTTTGAGACGGCACGTTGATGATTACAAATAATAGCAACCTGCAAAGTAAATAACCAGCAGTTATAGATGCCAGTAAATCAAAGAGAGCAGTACAAGCTCTAATAGGACCATCTTCATGAGTTCACCTTCTTGTTTGCTGTATCGTAAAAAACCTTTTTCTTTAATACATCTCCCTCTGCAGATTCCAGGTTCAGCTGCAATTAGGTCAATGGAAAAGTTGATGATTACATATAAGAATCAATATAACAGGCTCGTGATGCATTAAAAATCACCTCTTGAACATACCGGATATTTTCAAAAAACATCAGTCATAAGATATACAGAACTTTAAGGGTTTTATATGCCTTGTAACTTGCCTCATTATCCAATGTGATAGATGCATTGTAAGTACGGAATACTTTTGCAGTAAGGCCAGGCATCAGTTCCTTCAGATGAGCATTCAATTTACTGGTATCCAACTTGTCAAAGAGATCATCACTATCCTTTTTCCCTGAAAATAATTCATGGACCTCAGACACACAGTAGGTGCTACTGTATAAAGCATAGGGGGTTCAAATGGTGTGCTCAATATCAATGAAGGCCACAGTGATAACTTAAGCTCCCGACAAAATAGAGAAGATATCAAGACATTCAAACAATAAAGCTGGACTTGTAAGCTCCGCACTATCTCAGGTGAGCTCCATAGCCACAAAAATTGACATGCTATAAATATAAAGCAGAGCTACTCACCTTCCTGGAACTTTTTAATTTCCTTATAAACAGCAGGTTCAACTTCAACATTATTTTCATATCTGATCGAATCTTTACCAAGGAAGTTGAACTGATTCAAAAAGAAAAAAAATAATGTTGAGAGGTTATTTACTGGTGAGAAAGCAAATTTATAAACTATAAGCAACATTTGAACTTCCAAGTGTAGTACCTCCAGTGAGGAAGGGGGAACTGCTTTTACATTCTCTACTTTTAATGTGCAACAACCGACAGTATCAGCTTCATCGTCATCCTGCAGGCAATAAGATCAATCATTTGTAAATAATTGTATCTTCTTGGTCAACTATTGAGAGAGAATGGATCTCATGTTAAATTTCTTTTAGTCATTGGAAATTAGCTGCTGCAGTGATCCTACTGCAGCATGCTGTTTTACAAGTAAGAAAAACTTAAATGTTCAGCCGTTGTTCACACCACTTGTTAAAACCTCGCTCAAAAAAATAAGTAGACCGAAATTGAGGAAAAATATGGGACACTGGGACAACCTTGTTAGCTTACATCCCAAAAACCCTTCTATAAAACCAGTACATCGCTAAAAGTATGAAAGCTTAATTCAATTTGCAAACACAAGAGGAATTGTTGCTATATCTTCTGTTTTTTTTTTACATCACATCAAAAGGAACACCAAAACATGAGTGAAACCAAGCAAAAACTTTATCTGGTCAACAGAACCTGCATAGGCTATTAAAAAAAAATTATACCTTCTCATTTCCAGCCCTCAGAGCAAGTTTATCAATGAGATAGGTAGCAACAGCTATTTGTCGTTTTGCGGGATCTCTACTATTGAAATCCTTAGTGTATGCGGCTCTGATATCTTCTATGTAGTCCTGCACTCACATAGCAAGTTTTTTCATCATTAAGTGACAACCTTATAAAAGTTTCTTCTAACAAACTACAGACATCAAAAGCTTATAAGCACATCTCCATCCGAACACCTTTAATTTCCTTGCTTTCTCATATTTCTCCTTGTCGCTTTGCCCCTTTAAGGAGCTACTAGGTGCAAGAAACACATATTTGAACTCCTTTGGGTTGATTGGATCATTCCAGAATGCCAGCCATGTAACCGTATTGTCATGCCTTACTTCTTTCCATCTGCATAGACATATAGTACTAATTTATTCTCAAAATAATTCCAGAAGAGAAAATAAGTTGATCAGGAATAACAATAGTTTAAATTTAAGAGGGTGAAAACAATGATGTAGAACAAACCTTTCCCCAGCGATGGGGCATTCAGGAATTTCGGCATTCTTTCCTATATTTATCGTAACATCACTTGGACGGATCCGCCTCTTCAGCTTTCCTGACTGATACCATGTAGAGCAATAAGTAACAGCAAACCGGACAAGAAAGATCCATACACCGTGTAAGCACTCGATGCATATCAAACGATCTCAACATCAGGTAATTCTTGAATCCCTATCACAGAAAAGAAAATTAATACATTAAAGCTACCTTTGGATGCTCGCCACGCCCTCGGAATAATCCAGGTGGTTCCACTCTGAAGTTTCCAACCTATATTGGGAAGAAAATTAGATACCACAGGCTATGATACACTCATCTAAATCACTATATGATCTGCAAACTATTTTATAAAATCAGAATACCATGGTATGAATCTTAACAAGAAATAGCAGTCACAATCATCTAGTGCCATAAATTTGGAAGATTGCCATAGAAGGAAATATAATCAAAGCTTAAGATAACCTTCTCTTTTACTCCGTCAACAACAGCCCACATATACTTCTCCTCTTGCTTTAATTTCTCTTCCTTAATAGCTTTCTTCTCCTGTATCAACGGTCCCATGAAAGTTAAGCAACATGGACACAAGGAAATTTTTCCATATAGTATGAGTTTTCACCATATGTAAGCCACAGCAGATGTACTAAAGGATATTACGGTACAATGTAATGAAATATAATGTCTTGACAATACATGCATCTCTTATATGTAAACCACAAACGATCAGGCACAACGAATTATCCTTGTAATTTCAAAATGAATTATCAAAGTATTGTGACTTATTATTGACAGTTTGACACAAGATATCCCAACAACCGTGGCAAAACAAGCTTGACATAGACATGTTGATAAAGGATGCCACAAAATAAAACATGAAGGAAGATGGTTTTCTCAAGCTTAATAACAAATCTTCAGTATCAAGCTCAAAGCCTCAACTGGATGGTAAGCATCAAGCATACTTATCAATAACAAGTACCTAATACTAGATAAGGATCATAAAAGTGAAGCATAATTACACCGACCCTAAAATTTGACAGAAATACAGGGGACATTAAATACTGTTCTATCAAAGAAAACTGGCAATGTATGCTGAAGGTAACCTGTCAAAACATGGTCTCAGCAACGCATTATTTGTTCGTAGAAATTGTGGCCAATACATGTTAAAACATATTTTACCAGCGAAATTGATTCGTGGATACGAAAGACGATTGGTCTGTATCAATCTCTAATGTCCGACATTTTTATCAATCTCTAAGTATGGATATATACTTACTTCTGTTGTCATTTGTTTCTTCTTCTCCTTTTCTTTCTGATACCAGTCGTATATTGGTTTGAAATCACAAGCATCCAATTTCTGGATTACATGGTTCTTTCCAAGCAACTTACGCCAATCATTCCAGAAGTTGTCTCTAAATGTTTCTTTCTGCACATAATCTGTATCTATCATCACTGCGTACATAGTTGCAACCTGTAAAAAGAATAGTTCAGGGCCAATTATAGAAATTTTCACAACAATAATATCAAGCAGAACATATGTTCAGGAGAAGAACCTCCTCTTGTTCAGGAGTCAAGTTGACTGGCTTGCCATTATAAAGCATCTTTACGCCATGAGGCTTGTACGGAGGTGGAAAAATGACGCCATTGTGATCTAATGCAGTCCATTTTTTCTGCCCATCATTAGAGCTAGGTCCCTCTCTTGTCGACTTAGAATAACTATACGCATTAGTTTTGGTGCCTTTCTTAATCTTCTTCTGGATTGAGGATGAACTGACTTTTGATACAAATTTCTTTGTCGTAGACGAATTACTAACAGGTGTGGCTTTCTTCATTCTTTGGGAAAGCGTCACGTCGTCATCATCTGCCTTTGGCTCTGTTTTGGCTAATACCTGCTTGCTCTTTACGGTAGAAAAATCTGCAATTTTTGGTTTTTTTACTGAAGACTGTTCAGAACAATTTGCCTTATCTAGAGGCCTCTTACTTGACGCCAAGGAGCTCTTTCCTTTATCTATTGTGCTTGAACCATTCTTCAAACTTGTTGAAGCCAATGGCTTCCTATCTTTAGAATCATAAGGTTTAGTGCCCGATGTTCCCACATTGGACTTATTGGTTCTTGCTGATAGAGGTTTGTCATCTTCATCATCTGATTCTTCCTTTTTGACACTGTTTGGCTTAGCCTTGAGTCTTGAATTTATTGGTTTCTCGTCATCAGAATCATTGTCTTCAGCAGGATGCTCAATGGAAGCATTTTCCTCTTTAATAGAAGCAGATTTGTTCTGTTCCGGTAACATTTTTGGGACTAGTATGGGAGATTTACCTGGTGTTGCCTTCATAGGTGGAGCCATCTTACCCTTTTGAACACTTGAGTTTACACCATTGGAAGTATGTCCATCACTCCTCTGACTTGATAATTTCTTAGAGTCTGTGTTCAAGTGATTTGGTTTAGATGCCGTGCCAGAACGTTTGAAAACTAAAGGCATATCCTCATCGTCGGATGGATTTGAGTTGGTAGAATTCTGAGCCATCAGCAATCTCTGTGCTCTGCTGGCATGTAGATCACCTAAGTTATAAGCACAATATCTTTTCAAAACCAGTACACATTGCTAACCATTACAAAATGAAAACTGCACAAAAGAGCTATAGACAAAAGAACAAAAATTAGCAATATTAAAAACCCAGAAAAGAAGGTGTCACTATTCCGGTTATATACAATTCTGGCTGATTATGTTGTACGTGTAAGCCACTTTTGAAATCCAAAATGAGCTTACAAGAGAAATCAGCCATTCCACTCCCCTTAAGCTTATCCAAAGCAACAAACAAGCCCTCAAGTTTCATTCAAGTTCAGTGTACTGTACACGTAAAGATGAACCCGGAACTTCTAACTTCCCTTACTGTCTTACCAATTAAGCACACAAGCACCAATCTCTCCCAAATACAGAAAAAAGACTCCACCTTTTTGCTTCATTACCCAGAAAGCAATACAATTTGATCAAAATATATAAGGCCACAACAGATAAGTTCCTTCTATTCACCTAAAAACTCAGAAAAGCTCAACAACTTCAGCCAAAACCTAAAAACTTAGCCATGGAATACAGAAACAAAATCAAGCCCGTTATTCCTTCTCCAATATTTCATCGAATGCTGAATTCAATATTAAAATACAAAATGGTGCGCAAAGAGTGCAAAAGTGACGTACTTGTGCGGCAATATTGAATGCGATTGAAGCTTTGTGAGGGTGTATAAATAAAATTAGGGCAAAAGGGTCCCGTGGTGAGCTGAGTCCAAATTAATTTACGGGCAGTAGCGGCGGCGGCGGCGGCACGGCGGCCGGAGAGAGAGGTCTGGAGACGATCTGATATTTTATTTTCTTTTTTCTGGTGAAGAAAAGAATGAAGGGGGCTGGGGGACTTAAAGACAGCTTTTACAGAAACGGATCAGGAAAACATGACAACTGAAAAACTGGCCCATACTTGTTTCCTTTTTGCAGTTTTGGCCTCTGTGCCACGTTTTTAGTTAAGAGTCTTTTTAGGCTTTGTGAAACGCAGCGTTTTGGGTATGGAGGGGAAAATAGACCTACACAACAAACAGACTAAAACAAAATCAATAACTACCTCAATTTCTTCGAAAGCTAGAGCTGGTCGTGAGGGAGGGCCAAGGGTGAAGGTCACGGCATCGTGGAGGACTGGAGGGCCGAGGTTGAAGGTCGCCGCATCGTGGAGGCGGGTACTCGGCTATGCTTAATTGATTTTGGGTTTGGGTGAGAGTGTGTGTGAGAGTCTAGCGAGATCATACTCCAAAACAAAACAAAAAATCAGAGAAAAGTATTTTGGATTTGGGTATTTAAGGTTGGGCTAATATATTTGCCTATATAGATTTAGGTAGTGTGGCTAATATAATGCTTCTTACGCATCTAATCATTTTTTAATATCAGGATCTGAAATTAAATTTTAAAACATATATAAATTTTTAAAGAAATGGAACCGAACTGTACGAATCCAGTTCTTTCGGATTGATTATTCGGATCTCATGGCATAGCCTAGGTGTTCCAGTGTTGAATTGGATGCATGAAAAGAAATTCTTGGGTATTTACGTGGAATTTTGCACCGATTACTTATTTAAAATGAGAATGAGAAATAAAGGAATGAATTTGGAATAAGTGTTTTTATTTTAGGTGAAATGGTTGAATAAGAAGTTGATAAGTTACAAATGAGTTCACTGGTGACCAGCATGATAGAAAAAACTCTCTAAAAGAGACTTACACTATTACATTTCAATCAGGTACCCTACAAACATAGATAAATGGACTCAAAATATCGGATATGCACCCTAAATTACATCAAAGTCATCCGACGATGCTCAGTCTATGAAACGCAACGTTTGAGTTAGGAAGGGTGGGGATGTGGGAATATGGTGACACGATAGGGTTTGGGTGTATTAGTGTTGAATGGACCAGGATCCTCTCCTAACCAAGAATAACTTAACTTCTACATAACCCTTAAATCTCAGCCGTTAAACCGAATTGTGTGGTAAAAATGGCTTTTGGCTTTCCTTTCCTTTCCATAGCAACTTGCACTGAATTTTTTTCCTTGTTCTTCTCTTTCATTTGTACATCACTCAATCAACTTCTCCACCAGTTCAAATTCATATTGGATTTGAATTTTATTAGGCAGAGTATGTATTGCTATTAGAAATAAGCTATATCATCAATCTGTTTCTCTTTGTGTACTTTGAGTTTGGTGGATGATCCATGAATTAGTCTTAAACGAGCTCTGTCTCCATCGACGACCGCGGTGAGCCAATCGAGCTCGGAGGCTATTGTGGCAGTGCACTTCCTAAAGTTTCCAAACTCAGATTTACATACTCAACTTCCCACACTTACAATTTTTCTTGTTTTGATAATTACACCAACACAATGAAATTAAACAAACCCATCTCAATTTGCTATCTCTAAATTGGGCAATTTGTCTAGATTAATCTTGAGAGCTGTGATCATGTTTTGACTGTTTCTTACTTGTTTGATGTCTGCTGGGTTGGGTATCAATGTGTGTGAGAGAGAGAGAGAGAGGAGCACCAACATATTTTAGCCATAAAGAAAAGAGAACGAGAAGATACTAAAATCTGACCCTACAATTTAAATGGGTGGCTGAGATTAAGGTTAGGCAAAAGTTAGGTATTTCTTAGTTAGGAAAAGATTCTAGTCCGTGTTGAATCAGATGCATGAAAAGTAACTAAATATGAGAAATAGAATGGGATGGCCTGATCGCATCCATCCATTCCATTAATGAACAAATCATGTGGCTGAGATTAGAGAACAACAAAACCTATATAACTGGCCCGTTCAACTTATTAACCCACAATCCAACCAAGTCTTGATTTGGTCTCTTCATCAACCATCTGCTCTCACCATGGGCCAGTAATTGTGTGGGGCACTGATGTGACAATGCTATAAGGCCTAGCCAAATCACAAGCCACAAATAACTTTCTACCATAACTACCATTGCAAATGCCCTGAAAATTTCCAAAACTACCCTCCATGACTTCTCTTATTGGCTGGGCTGTATTGAAACAGTATGGGGCAGCCCTACCCTAGAGCTGCTTCTCACCGTGAGACTTCTCTACGGCCATAAGATAACCCATGGTCCTCTTGGAAATCATGGATGGTGGATTGTTAGGACCATAGCCTACACAAGATCTCAAAAAGCACACAACTGGCCAATCATCTAAATTTCTAAACTCATAGCTATCAATTTCCAATTGGCACAATTAACCAAAAACCTTTTCCAATTTGGACATAATAAGCAAAACCCAGAAACAAAAACAAACCAAAGACTCATACTTACCTCCATCCATGTCAGGTACAGTGCAACCGTAGAAGAGTTTAAAACAACCAATTATTTGGGTTCCCACACACCATAAGCCACCAATGAGGCCACGTGGTTCAAAACCAAGAATGGTTCCGATGACACTGAAATCCCCGATCAAATTCTTGACTTTTGAAGGTCTGCTCTGTTTAGTCTCTCGGGTTCTATCTATGGGTACGGGTCAATAAGTTAATGGGTTTAGTTGTTGTCTAATCTCAGCCACACGATTAGTTTATTAATAATTGAATGGCTGGGATTGTTGTCCCATTCTATTCCGTATATTTTGTTACCCAACAGAGCGGTTTTTGAGGGAATGAATCTGAGATAAGTGTATTTTTGCATATATTAACACAGTAACACGTACGTAAAGAAATCACAATGATTCTAGATAAAATTATTCATGTGTATACTAACACATAAAGGAATTAGGATAATTTCGGATAAAACTATTCATAAAGAATAGAAGTGGGTGTAGGTCCCACCAAATTATTATAATTTATTTATTAATAACCCATAATTATATCTTAAAAGGGGGATATGAGTTTAGACATTTGATTGATTCAAGTCTCTAAGATAAAGTGGGTTGGCTCATTTAAAAAATTTGAGAAAAATATTATCTCTAATTTATGACTTCTCTAATTCTATTCGTCTCCAATTCATGACCACTTCTATTCCAGTTCATCCTGAGTCACCATTTTATCTATTCCAACTAATTAAATGTGTTATAATTAATGTATCGTCATCATATGCATTGGAATCGGTTTATATTACATTATATTAGGCTGTGTATGCTATTGTTTTACAAAAGTGATTTTCGAATGTCTTTCGTAAACGAAAGTAAGAAATCGAATTTCGCAATTTTGAGAAAATGTGTCTGCATGGTAAGCTAAATTACGGAACAATATTTTTTAGAACAAAAACTTGTCTGCTATACTTATATAAGGTATATAAAAATCAACATTTGGTAGTGCAATTGTTGGCCACTATGATATTAATTTTTTTTTTGAGAATTTCTATTAACATCTCCGAAATTGTTCAATTGACTTCTCCTTCATTTTTGGATTATTATTATTATTATTTTTTAAGGTAAATCGATAGAATAAGAAATTGATAAATTACAAGGAGTCCGCCCGATGAAGATAATTACTCTCATGACAAATATGGACAAGAAAAATGGAACCCTAAATTAAACTCTATTTTAGTTTGGACGACATAATTCCTAGTTCATTATTGCGATACCTTCTTATTCATCAGTTCATCAAACTAGGTTATATCTTATATCAATCAATTCTTGATCAAACCAGGTTATATCTGTAATCTGTTTATGAAAACGGAGCAGAGTCAAGTTCATGAAGAAAAAAAAAACATTAAACCCAGTCACAATCGAACCAATCAAATGATCAAATAGATCATTATTCAAAGGCCACATGCATGTGATAGGGAATGATGAGAAGTGCATGTGTTTATATTTGGTAATCTGAGTAAGGTTATTACACGTGTCAATCTACAGTTTGATTAGGTTATTAGTATCCATGTGTAGTTTTATTAGTTTCGTTGGGAGAAAGTTCAAATACAGGTGATAAAATTTTAGATTATTTTTTTGGGTAAGTTACTGGTGTGAAAACAAAACTAAAGAAGGGAGGTGTAGATAGAAACTAAGAGGTATAGTGAGTAATTCGGTGTTTATTTATGAATTTTGACAATAAGGTTAATATAGGAATTTAAAGAGAAGCTTGTCGAGCAGTTAGATGCAATCAGAAGAAAAGTAGAGATGTACTAAAACATACGTACGAGTGCTCCTTTTTTCTTGGTGAGATTCAGTGATTTATGCCCTAGCGTCGCCGCCTAGGGTTGCTTGTTTAGCATGGTAATTCACGACGGCTTCTATTCCCTTCTTATGTTTCCTTTCTCCTCTCTTGGTCTTCATCTGTGATCATGGTTGAGGCATTGTTTGCCGACGGTGGAGGTGGTGGTGATATGATGGCGAGACTGGATGGGAGCGAGATCCTGTTACAGGTGGTGGGCCCTCGTGTTGGTGGGATACCAATCTGTAGGTGGAAAGGCTGGGGTTGGTCTGAAGAGGTTTGATAGTGTGACGGTGAGGCAGTGACTTCCCATTCGAGGACGACGTCCTGAAATCGGGTGGGTTGGGGGACGATGTCCCATCCGAGGTTGACTTAAGAGAAGGAGACGATGGGTCGACGACATAGCGTGGGATTGAGGATGGGATCGACGTGCAACGACAGTGATGGCAGCCCCTGGGATTCACGTGCAGCAGAGCAACAAATTTAGGGTTTGATTTTTTCTGACCTGATTGGGCCTATTGATCCAAGGTGGGCTAGTGGTTGTCCCAGTGGATATGGATACTGGAGAATTGCATTGTATCGGGGCACAATAGAGGAGGTCCCTAGCTAATTAATTAAGGAGTAGTGCCCCCCTAAGTTTGACAGCTACTTGCACTACTCTGGTTTGTTAGTCTAGGACCTATGTATTTTCTGGAGTTGCTTAGTATAGTGATGCAATATGACTTCTCTTTGTCGGGCCGGGTAATCTGGTGGCATTCTGTATTACTATCATATTTTCCTAGTGGATTTGATCAACCTCCTAAAAAAAAAAAATTAGAAGTGTAGAGACTAAGGAGGTCAATTGAGCAAATTTGGAGGTCATAATAAATATTCTCATTTTTTTTGCAGAAATGTTATGCTATTTATTTGATTTTAAAATTCAATTGAAAATTGATCATATGTATATTTAAAGTGTGAAATTCAATAAAATTGATCATCGATTTTCCCCCTAATTTTGTTTAGATCTGTTTTCAAAAACAGTTAAAATATCATTTTGGCGTTTTCCATAACATAGTTCATTTTCAATTTTCAAGGTTTTTCATTTCATAATTCATAATTCGTTGTTTTTTTTAAAAGAAAACACTCTGTTTCACTCTAATTTTATATTTTAAAGAAAAAAATTGTATCCTAAAATGACATCAAGTGCGACCTTATACTCTTAGGTTGCGGTGCATATAGTTTAAAATTCTTACATAAATAAGCAATACAAGTGGCCTACTAAGGAACACCCATGCCAAGATTAACTTGCAAAGCTTGTGCAGGAGTTCATTTAGTACACTTTGGAAGAGGATCCTATCGGAAAAGTCATTGAAGTGGTCGACAAAAAGGACGTTCCAGCGCATACGGTTCAACCCGTTGAGACTTGTTCTTGACTCGTCAAAAATCATTCCAAGAACCAACTCGTCATGGACAGGGTGTTGTGTTTGACCGTCGAATTTGAGCCCGTCTTCAAAATTGCTTCGACTGAAGATCTTGAGATGGAGGAAGAGTACTATGCAATAATAGGCATTCGAATCTTTGTCGTACATTAAAGGTAAGTCTCCTAAACCCATTCCTCTCTCAGTTCAACTAATGTGCTTGCTCCATCTGTACAGACATCGCTGCAATTAGAACTAAAACTTCTACCTAAACATTTGAAGTATGTTTTTCTTAGTGACGGTGAAATATTGCCGATCATAATATCTTCAAAGTTCTCAAAATTGTAAGAGGAGAAGTTGCTAACTGTTTATATGGAGAACAAGCAAGCGATTGGATGGACAGTGGCAAACATCAAGGGAATTTGCCCTACTTTGTGTACTCACATTTGGAGGAGGAGCTAAGTCAACAAGAGAAGCTCAGCATCGACTAAACCCTCCAATGATGGATGTTGTCAAGAAAGAAGTGATCAAACCCCGCGTTACAGGTATAATTTATGCTATTTCTGACAGTAAGTGGGTTAGTCTTGTGCAGGTAGTTCCAAAACTATCTGGCATTATAGTGATAAAAGAATGATGAGAATGTGATGGTGCATCAATGTGTGCAAACATGATGGATAGTGTGTATTGATCACTGCAGGCTCAGTGCCACGACATGAAATGATTACTTTCCACTTCTATTCATTGATCAGATGTTGAAACGCTTAGCTTGTCTTGCTTATTATTGCTTCTTGAATGGTTGTTCAGGGTACAACTAAATAACCATACACAAGAATGATCAGGAGAAATAAGGTTTGTACGGAGGTGGAAAAATGACGCCATTATGTTCTAATGTAGTCCATTTTTTCTGCCTATACACATTTGTTTTGGTGCCTTTGTTAATCTTCTTATGGATTGAGGATGAACTGGCGTTAGATACAACTTTCTTCGTCATAGATGGCTTATTAATAGATGTAGGTTTCTTCATTTTCTTGATCCTCTTCTTGTTCTTTATTTTTGCTGATACCTGCTTGCACTTTATAGAGGTAGAAGAATCTGCAACTTTTGGCTTTTTTAACTGAAGATTGTTCAGAACAATTTGCCTTATCTAGAGGCCTCTTACTTGACCTTTTTTAAACTATTGTGCTTGAACAATTCTTCGGACTTGTTGAAGTCAATGGCTTTGTGCCTGATGTTCCCCCATTGGATTTATTGATCCTTGATCATAAAGGTTTGTCATCTTCATTATCTGAATCTTCCTTTATGACATTGTTCAGCTTAGCCTTGAGTTTGGAATTTATCGGTTTTTCGTCATCTGAATCATTGATGTCTTCAGCAGATTTGTTATGTTCCCATTACTCTTTCTGGCTATGTTGCATGGGAACGGGTGAGGGTACACGGAAACGTTTTTCCCGAAAACTAAACGAAAGCTAGTGCGTAAAGATAGCGTGTAATTAATAAAATAATATATTTATATATATAATAGCAATTTTATGGAACAATATATATCTCTATGTTTAACAACAAGAGTCAAACATCGCTGTGCCATTGGGCAGTTAACACTGAAAGGATTGAAAACATAATCCATTAGTCCCCAAACACAATAAACTAAAGTATAAGAAGCGTAGATATAAAGAACACAACAAACGTATCCTTGCAGGCAATTACCGACTATTACTAGATATGCACATATGCAATTCGTTTACCATCAGTACCTTGTCACAGGTTCACCATTATGATTCAAATATTGGTACAAGCATACATAAGCAAGCAAAATGAACATCTCAATTTATAGATTGTATTTAGATCAATAAACAAGGAACAGAACACATTCAGACTTTTACCAATAAGTAATGAATATGTGGCTTTTTAAATGTATACATCATCTAAACTCTAAAGTCTAAACATCTCAGGAATATCGATGACCAAGTTGCATTAGATAACTACAAATGTGAAGCAGAGGGTAGGGGCATTGACTTTGAAAGGCGCTAAGAGACCTCTTTGGGTATTGATCTCTATGCAACAAAATTGGTAAATTCAAGCTACCCAGTCCATAATCATGAGTTCATGACCATCGATCTGAATTTCAAAACAAATATAGAAGGGGACAATGTGGTAGATTAGTCGTACTTGAATCATGAGAGGAGAAGAGAAAAGGGATATTGCCTTCGTTTGATCTCGCAGAGATAGAGGATTTAGGTTCTAAGCTTTCTGGGCAAAGAAGATCCATATGTTAATCAAGAGTTGGAGGTGAGTCAGAAGGACCTCGGAGGGAATGGAGACGAGTCAAGCGACTGCTTGCAAAGATGAGAATCATGATCAACTAGGCTTTCTCTTTCATCAACCGAAAAAGACTGCACTGTCCTCCCGCTGTCATACTTCTATTCCACGCTTTCAACATGGAAGCTGCCGATTCTGTGGCGCTTCCAACTCATCACTTTTCTGGAAGCACGATTCCACGCGCTTCCGCTTCCGCTTCGGAAGCGCAGAACGCAGCTCCTACCAAGCTTCAGTGCTACGTAGCTTTCTGGATTGGTATGTCTATAGATGGAGCCATCTTACCCCTTTTAAAACTTTAATTCCCTTCTACTCACCTAAACAACTCAGAAACAACTCAATCTACCACTTCTGCCAAAACCTAAAAACTTAGCAATGGAATACAGAAACAAGATCAATCCCATTATTCCTTCTCCAATATTTCATGGAATGCTCAATTATTTATATAAAAAAAAGGGCGCAGAGAGAGCAAGAAAAAGTTACATACTTGTGAGGCGGCAATGTATTGAATGCGATTTGAAGTTTTTTTTTTTTATGGGGATTAAAGAAAAATAGGGAAAAGGGGTTTTTGGTGGTTAGACGGGTAGAATCAGCGGCAACGACGGTGTTTGCGGCGGTCGGAGATAGATGTTTTTTTTTGTGAAAGAAAAGAATCAGCGGTTGTGGTTCTAGAGGACACCTATTTATTCTTATAGAAGAGCTGTTGTTGGGCCGGATTGATTTTGTGTCGTGTACGTTTTAGGTCCATTGTGATCAAAGAAAATAAAAAAAAAGGGAAAGACTGTCGAACCGTACTCAAAAAGGTCAAGAATGCAAGCAGTGCAGAACCTCCGCCGTAGTCAAAGTATGATCGATCTCTTCAGTCTCCTCTTCTGGCTTTGAAATTATGGAGCAAGTGTTTCTCACACATCCCATCATTACCATGTATTCTATTTGGTATATTAATTATTATATACCAAACAGAATACCAAACTGGTAAATTTTATTAAACAGGTAAGTTTTACCTATATATATATTATCTATATATATATTAATTATCTATATACAAAACAGGTAAGTTTTACCACGTAAGTTTTTCCATTTAGATATTATGTTTAATTATCTCGTCTTCTCAGATTTATCTCATAACCTTCTTGGGCATATTTACCTCATAACCTTTTTGGGCCTATTTACAAGGAAACGCACTCTGATGTTCTTGATTGCGGGTGATGAAAAACATCATACTTGGTATTTATATGAAGTTATGAACAACAAAATTCTGGATTGACAAATAATTATTAAAGCCTACAAAATTTTCGAAACTCATAGATATCTGTACCAATAAGAGATAAATATGGATATCCGTACTATATCAATATATCCGTACACACATTAAAATACGCTAATAATGTACTAACGAATATCCGTTGTACTTGATATTGTAACGGATTTTTGTGCTCATAATATATTTAATATTCCCAAATATCTGTGAGAAATGCTATTGACACGAAAAATATTTTTGTGAAAAGTTACTATTTACAGTTATTTGTGCGGATTGTATTAGTAACACATGCTTGTGTCAAATGTTTACACGATAATGTGTGAAATATGAGTCGATTTAATGGTCGGTGATTATTGAGGTTGCATTGTGACAAAAATATGTGAAAATTTCATGAGTACTCTCCATAGATATCTGTGTGAATTAGATCTTAAAAGTTAAACCAGAACATAATGACATATATTTCTGTCATTTGAGAAGATCCCATGGATGTTTGTGTGAAATGCCAACACTAAAATCTATGTGGATTGTTATTGGAACGAACATTATTGGTGCATTCTAATACTTTATTAAATTCAATATTTATTTTGATAATTTATTATGGGTGTTAAAATAGTTTTATTATATGAATTTATTATATGATTATGATATTTCGGTTTTGATTTTTATTAAGGTAATTCATGATGGTTTTAGTGAGGTATGAAGACCTTGTTTATGGCTTATAACCTATAACAATTGATTTATATCCTATTTATTTTAGGGTATACCTATAAGCTATATAAACCACTATGTATGCACTCTTCCTAACACACATCTACATCCACTACAACCATAACACTCAAATATTTCACTACAAAAATCTCTCATCATTTATCTTGTGTTTTTTGTGGCCAAAGTAAGGTGTCCTTTTGTGAAGCTTTGGGTTCCTCCAACTTGTGCCGGTTGGTGTGACTAAACAACTTGTGTTGGATTGTTATATCTTGCAGGGGACAAGTCAAGTGATTTCTGGTGCACCAGTATCATTCCGTAGAGGACTTGAATCTCCTTAAAGAGAGTGATACATCCGCGCCTCAACTTATTGTTGACGTGTGATTTTTTCTATGTTGAAGTTATTATTTTTTGTAATTGCACCAATAAACATCCATTAGAGCAAGTGAAAATTTGGGATATCGAGCTAACGTTAAGACAAATATCCATATAAATGTCAAATTAGTCCCCACGAATATTAGACATAACCACGTGCAAATGCTTCAATTTTTTTTGAAAGATTCTTAAATCAAACACCATCTTCTTGTCTGCTCTTAAAGCTCGACCCAAAATTCATAACTTTCTCTGTGTGAGGAGAGTGGATCAATTCAAGTCTCTCTCCAAATCGGTCAGGACCTCCAGAGAGCTTCCTTCGCGGCTGCCGGAGTCGGCTTCATTCCCAGCTTCGTGAACCTTAAGCTCACCGCAGGTTCTGATTCTTCGAATTTTGTTTGTTTTTCAGTTGATTCTAGTTGTGATTTTGAGTTTCTGAGACAATTTTTTGCTTTTTTGTTTTTTGTTTATAGAATAATTAGTTAAAAAATGAGCTTTGGTGAAATCAGATCTAGAAATAGGGGTACTTCCTCTCTATCTCTCTCTCTGAGCCTTACAATGCGAGCTTGTTAGTGTCATAAGCTAAGATTTCAATTGTTTTGGATTTGTAGGTGTAAGCTCATTGTAATGGCATTAAGGCTTCAAGGGAAGCTGGGATTGACGAGAAAAATAAGCTCTTCAACTTCAAGGAAAGTGAAGCCGGGAGTCACGAGGTTCAAAAGAGAGGCAATGCTTGGAGTTTGTATCATTAAGGTGGAGCTGTGTATCAACCAACCTTATAAAAATCAGAGTTAAGTGAAAGACGAATATGAGTACTATGTAACTATGTTGTGATTCAATGAATGGTATACAATGCGTATTGATTTTGCAGTGAAGATAATTGAATTGCACACAAACTCAGATCCAATTTATACCAACAAAAGAAATAATATTAATATTCCAATAAAGATATATAACTGTTGTAGAAGAATATTTGATAGACTGAAAACTATAATTCTTTCATTGATAGAATGCCTTATATATAGGTGGGTACAATATGTTACAATCATTGTCCCTATAAAACAAGGATTTTCTCTATCCTATCTAGACTAAATCGTATCTGACTAGGATAAGATACACATAAAAAGTTACGGAGAATAAATCTCCTTAAACACTCCTCATGGTGTCGATAGTCTTTAGAATGATGCATGACCTGTTGCCTCACTAAAAACCTTGCCAAACAAACAAAAATCTCATGGGTAATATAAAAGCCTGGTTTAAGGAAAAAAAAGTACAACGCATCAACTACAAAAGCTAATATATGTGACATAGACTCTCCTTGATGTTTACAGAAATGTACCATTGACTGTAAACTCAGTGATGGAGTTCAGATAACCTGCGCATACCAATGCGTCTCTCATGTTTCACAAATGTAGATTTGGGTAATGACTTGGTAAAAAAGTCTGCAACATTATCTGCGGAACCAACCTGGCTTACATGAATATTTAACAGCTGATGTTGTTACAGATTGAAGAAGAATTTCGGCAATATATGCTTTGTATTATCATCCTTAATGTAACCCAACTTTATTCGATGCACGTCGTATTATCCTCAAAGATACAAGTGGAAGCTGTCGTAGTAGATGGTAATCTACTAGACCCTCAAATGTGATGATTGACTAACCTAAGTCAGACACATTCTCTAACCGCTTCATGCAAAATAATGATTTCTGAATGATTCGAGGAAGTAGCAACAAGAGTTTGCTTAGTTGATCTCCAAGAAATTGCCATGTTTCCCATAGTGAAAACATAACCAGTTTGTGAATGACCTTTGTGTGGGTCAGAGAGGTACCCAACATTAGCAAATCAGACCAACACATCAAACTGTGTTTCAAAATAGAGGACATTAGTAAAATTGTTTGCAACAGGTCCAACGTTTGATAGATCAAACAATTCCTTCAATAGATCGAAGGCATGCTCTTGGTCCTTTCAGGGAGCAACCTTCGATGGATTGAATGATTCACTCGATGGATCGAAGGCTCTAGAATCTACATGATGCGATTCAACCATCTCTTTTTCGAGAATTTCAAGTTTCTTTCTGTACTCTTTGTAAGGGAAGAATAAACCCAAGCCAATGGAACCTTTCAAGTACCTGAAGATTTGTTTTACTCCATTCCAATGACGTTGCATATGTGCAGAGCTAAATCTAGCCAACAAGTTCACTGA
Organism: Geum urbanum; assembly: GCA_946800695.1. Taxonomy (NCBI): domain Eukaryota; kingdom Viridiplantae; phylum Streptophyta; class Magnoliopsida; order Rosales; family Rosaceae; genus Geum; species Geum urbanum. The sequence goes on along the minus strand of OX327003.1, from coordinate 44,600,156 downwards.
GAAGGCAATATCTGGACGTGTGCACTGAGCTAGATACAACATTGCTCCAATAATACTAAGATATGAAATTTCAGCTCCTAAGATCTCCTCATCGTCATCTAGGGGACGAAATGGATCCTTCTTGGGGTCCAGACTGTGAACAACCATTAATGTGCTAATAGGGTGTGCTTTGTCCATATTAAATAGCCTAAGCATCTTTTGGACATAAGCAGACTGGTGAATAAGGATTCCACCAACTCGATGTTCCAGCTCTAATCCGAGACAAAATCAAGTCCTACCAAGGTCTTTCATCTCAAATTCAGCTTTCAAGTAGCTAACTATGTCATTGATCTCATCAAGAGTCTCGATGATGTTCATATCATCTACATAGACTGCTATTATGACAAAACCTGAACTTATTCTTTTAATGAACACGCAAGGGCATGAGTCATCATTCTTGTATCCCTTCCCTTCAAGTAGTCACTAAGACATGTATACCACATCCTATTGGATTGTTTCAATCCATATAGTGAAAGTCTCAATCTGATTACATGAGCACTCTGTGGTTTAGAGTTACTTGATTTGGGTATAGTAATACCATCTGACACTTTCATGTATATCTCTGAATCAAGATCTCCATAGAGATATGCAGTAACAACATCCATAAGCTGCATGTTTAGTTTCTCAGACACTACCAAACTTATAAGGTAGCGGAAAGTGATAATGTCCATATCTAGAGAATACATCTCCTCATAATCAATTCCTAGGCGTTGAGAGAAATATTGTGCCACTAGTTTAGCTTTATAACGCAAAACCTCATTCTTCTCTTTACGCTTCTGAAGAAAGACCCATTTATGTCCTATCGGCTTAAAGTTCAGTGGGCATAGCACTACCAAACTGAAAACTTGCCTTTTATTCAGAGTGTCTAGTTCGGCTTGGATTGCTAACTTCTAATTTGGCCAATCTTCTCTTTGTTGACAATCCGCAACAGAGTGAGTTTGCACTTCATCGTTGTTTATAATCTCATGTGAGACGGAATAAGCAAATGCATCATCAACTAACATGGAAGATCTATCCATAAGAATACGCTCATCGTTCTAAGCAAAATTTCTTTGTTCTCTGACATCACAAAAGGTTATGAGGCATCCACCAGACATGCCAATTGTGAGTCAATGACATAGCTGTAGTAAGAGACAATCTCATGTAAATGATTCACAATGTTGATGATGAAAGGATCATTTTGTGCCTCGATAGCCTGCCTTTTAACCGGCGGCTCATCAATGGATTTTCTTGGTTTCCCTATTTTTTCTAGTGGGAGCCGAGGCCGATGCAACATCTTTCACATGGGAAGGAGAAACATTTCATTGCTCGGTGTTGGTATTAACCAATCCCCTTTTTGGGATTTTCAAGCTTGTAGGAACGTTAGCAATATGTATATCCGATCTCGTTACTTTAGCGATATCAGTAAAGGAGTCATGCATTGAGTTTGCTACTTTCTGAAGGCCAAGTATTCTTTGCACTTCTATCTCACTCTGAGATGCGCAGGGATCATGATGATACATAGTGAGATTAGACCACGTCAATTCCTGATGTTGAACCAGAATAGATACATTCCTTCCTCCCCCTAACGGCAGGAAGTATGTCTCATCAAAGTGACAATCTGTAAATATTTTAGTAAAGAGATCTCATGTCGAAGATTCAAGATAACAGACTATTGTTGGAGCTTCATAGCTAACATAAATGCCTAATCGTCATTGAAGACCCATTTTAGTGTGTTGTGGAGGCGCAATCGGCACATATACTACGCAACCAAAAATGCATAGATGTGAAATATCAGACTTATACCCAGTTACCAACTGGTGCGCACTGAATAGTTGGCAGCCTACAGGTCGAAAACAAAGAAGCATAATTGCGTGTAACATTGCATAACCCCACGCAGATAGCGATTAGTTTGTATGCATTACCAAAGCACGAGACACAAACTGTAACTGCTTGATGTGAGCCTCTGTAAAATCATTCTGAGAATGAACATGAGGAATGGGATGTTCAACTTCAATCCCAACTGAGATGCAGTAATCATCAAAAGATTTTGATGTAAACTCGTCTACGTTGTCCAATATAATAGACCTGATTGGGTGATCCGGGTGGTGAGCCCGGAGCTTAAAAGTTTGTGCCATTGAGTTTTATAAATGTAACATTCCTTGTGGATAGCAAAGCAACGCGTGACCATCGCATTGATGCATCTGATATCCCAAAACTTTTATATAATTGTAAATATTTACGTATGATTTGAGTTTGATTTGATGTTATGGTAAAAGATAGTTGGTAAGTTCTGAAGTATCTCAGGTTGACTTTTCATTGAATTTTCGAAGTCGGTTAACTTCAGGTAGAAATCGTAGAATTTGTCGTGATGAGTCTGCAAACGCGTGAATAATCTAAATTGGAGTTACCACAAGGAAGTTACGATCGACGAAATTTTGTTGAAAATTAATTACCGAGTTACCGTATTTGGAAACATATATAAATGGGAGGTTTCCACATCGGGTAAGGGAGAAGTTTGGAGGTAAGGGTTGACTTTTGGTCAACCCTCCCTCTTGAAGAGAGAGAGAGAGAGAGAGAGAGAGAGAGAGAGAGAGAGAGAGAGAGAGAGAGAGAGAGAGAGAGAGAGAGAGAGAGAGAGAGAGAGAGAGAGAGAGAGAGAGAGAGAGAGAGAGAGAGAGAGAGAGATAGAGGAACTGAGGCAGTGTGGCGGTTCGCCGGCGGCGAAGTGTCGTCCAACCACCTCTGACTTTCAAACTTGGTGGGTTTGACGCGTCTCAACGTCCTATACCCTTTTCTAGTTTGAATTCTGGCGATTGAAGGCCGATGAGAAAGATTTGAATCGAAGAAATTCTAGGGTTTTCTTGTGTGGTTCGCCACCGTCACCGGCAAGGTCTCTGGCCACAAAATGGGTATGGTTCGAATCCTCTTGGGTTATTGGTTGTGTATATGTTGGAATATTTTGGGTTTCAGGTGATTATCGTGGAGTTCAAATCGAATTCGATTTGGTTATCGTAGCCGCCGTTTGGCTCCATCGTGGCGACGGTTGTGGCTGTCAAGGGTAGAGGAATTTTTCTCCCCTCTATCTCTTGAGTCGATTGGTATATGCCTCGAGCCATGAGGTGGCTCGTCGGCAGAGATTGGCGCCAGAGAGATTTTTTGGTTGTGGATTTTCGGGGCCAATTCTGGCCAAAGCGGCCAGAATTAGGCATAGGTCTTGGAGTTAATTGTTGGACTTGATCAGATATTTGATTTAGTGTATTAACCTTCTCCGGTGGTGGCGAGTGGGCGGCACGCGCCATCGTCTATGGCGGCGTGTAGCCGGAATTTCTGACAGAAAAATATTTTTCCGAAACGTGTCAAGTTATATTGTTGGGTTCGTATCAGCGATACGACCACAGTCGTGAAGTCAAAAATACGTTTAGGCTTCGTTGTCCCAGTGGGTGGGAGGTGGCGACGGGGTTCACCACCAGAGGCGGTGCGAGCGAACTAGAATTTAGTTATGTTGTTTTTCAGTACAACTCTTTCATCGTAACAAGTTATCAAATTCGTTCTTCGACTGAATTAGTCGGAATTGTTCATATAGTGTTCTTCCTCGATTTATCCGATTATTTTATTATTTTATTCATTTTGACGATTTTCGACATAGGTTGGGTCATCACATACATCTACCTAAACTATGAAATATTTCAATGGTCTGCATTCCGGTTTGATAGGTCTACTAATATCACCTTGGATCCTTTGTAAAAATTTAATATTGTCGATTTTGTGAACAACAAAAGAAGAACGCGCATATAACTTTGTTAAAGAACAAGCTTTACAAAAGGAGCGATGTGCATCACATATTGCAACATATGAATTTAATGGGATAACGCACAACGCCACAACGGTACTTGACCGAGATTGTGCTGCACTCGTCTTGGAGACCGAACCAGGAATAAGAGGAGCAGTCTCATTCTTCCCATCTAATTCGATGGATTTAGGTATTCCCACACGCTTCTTCGCTCTGAAGAATGGATGACTATGAAATTTTTTCAACATTTTGATCATCATGTCATGACCTGGGTGTCCCAAAGCTTATATGAGTTTAAATCACACGACGTCGTGTGAGTCATGGCATTGGATTCAATGATCTGAACCGTAGTTAGATATAGACCACTATGAATAACCAGAAAATTCTCTAGAATGCAATTGCGGTCACATTCAACAGAGGTGATACACAATAGTTCTTGTCCATTCTCATAGTTTGTTTCCAAGTGGAAACCATTGGTGCGAATATGCTTGAAATTTACCAAGGTTCGATTAACCTTTGACACGTATAAGGTATCAGTGATAAATAATCTTGTACCATGATGCAGTAAAAAATCTGCTGAACCACACCCTTGAATAACCGGTGCTGCACCAATCATGGTAGCCACTGATGATTTATATAAAAAAAGATCCATAAACAATTGCCTATTCCGCAGAATGGTGTGGGTAGTACCACTATTTGCAAGATATTCAATCTCGCCTTGAGACATCTACAAAAACAATGTAAATAAAAGAAAGAGTCTTTGAACTAAAGACCAGGCAGACACTTTAAGTAAACACTTAAAGATTTGAATAAAGATGTGAGCTTTGTTGAGTGCTGATATAGCATGACAGAAATCGATGTAAAACTACATCTTGTGCAGAATTCCAGGTTGATCTATTTAGATCCTTTTTAAATAAAAATGATGTAAGATATATCAAAAACACCATAAACTGGGTATAGCCTTTGATGGATTGAGAGAAATTCTCGATGAAACCCAAAATAGAATTCTGACTTTTCGATACCAGGATTTGATGGATTGAAGAACTTGACCCGAGGTACTCCTTCAATAGATTGAGAAACTTTCCTGATGGATCAAAAATGCAAAATGGGGAACCGAGGATCACCTTCGATGGGTCGAGGGTGTTTTGTGTACAAATTTTCGATGGATCTAAAATTGCAGAAACCAACCTGAAGGTAACCTTCGATGGATCGAAGGTTCCCCAAGATCAACAACATCCTCTCATTTGTGTCTCATTTTTACTGTATTGTTGTGTCATTATGCCATATGCTAATGTAAACATCGAACCATACACTGAATTGGTAGTGAAATAACATTCTTAACACTTTCATATACCAAAAAATAGAGAAAATTTCATTACTTGCCAACTAAAAAGTTACACCATAGATGTTCTTATCTAAAAACCAAGACAAAAGTCTAATAAAAATGACTGAAAAAATAAACCAAAAATAAACCAAAAACTTGAATACATGACAAAGATAACCGCCTTTTACATAGGCTATTCAAAATCCGGAGTAACTAGGTCATTTTCTTTATCCTCTGCAATCACGAGAATGGTATCAGCATCCATCTCGAAATCTCCAGCAAAGTTGGACTCTGGAGCTAAGTACTGCTCGTGCCTTTTGTAGATGTTTTGGATTTCCTTGCTAGCACGACACTGCTTGTGCATATGCTTTGTTGAGCCAAACCAGTATCAAGTGAATTTTTTAGAATTGGAATGTCTTTGCCCATCATTAGCCGAACCAGATTGGTTCTTGTTGAAGTTAGTGTTCTGATCTCTATGCCAAGTCAAATTTTGGCTACAGCCTTGGCCACGCCCACGCCCTCTCTTCCCGCCACGTGGTGCTTATCCGCCATGATTATAAGGTTCTAAATGAATATTCTTTTTGTCCATACGTGCATTCCTCCAGTTTGGTAACTCTCAGGTTTTTTAGTATCAGCCGGTCTTGAGTTATTTTTGAGGATAATCTTATGATGCATTTTCTTTTTGGCTAGGCTATTGATGAGATCACTAAATGTAAGAATTCTCCCCTATTTGTACTCGAGCCAGTACTGATTAGTAAGAATGCTCATGGATATTGGGAAGGTACGTATTTAATGACTTTTCAATCATGTCATTCTCACACTTTTCCACCCCACAGAAGCTCAACTCAATCTGTAGATCCAACATCGCTTGATTATAATCTTGGATCTTTGGAAAATCCATAAGCCTAATGGCTTTCCATCTTGCAGTTAACTCAGGAAGCTGTGCGTCATGCACATTATCGAAGCGTTGCTTCAAAGCATCCCAAAAATCCAGTGGATCAATTTTCTTAAAATACTGCTACTTGGGTGTTGGATGAATTTGATGCCTCAAAAACATGAAAGTTTGAGTTTTTGATTCCTCTGATGGTGGAATAATTTTTGGCCCAGCGGGTTGAATGGTACTGCTGAGTGTTAGTGTGTGATAATGTATTACACAATTACCGCACACTTAGTCACTACAAATGGGCCAACACAGCTTAGACCAAACGCAAGGCAGGAATGAAAGCTTTAACTTTAAACAAGGAACCAACACCATTCGAACGTCCACGCGTTCGGTACGACAAACGGAAAGTACCAGGACAGGCCATGTACAAGACAGGATCCCACATCGAAGAACAACAAAAGACTCCATACTCAACCACCAATATAAGTAATATTTTTATGACGGATACAAGGTATGCATGTTACTCTACCAATACTACTGTTACACTCCATACATTCTAACTAGAGCATCGGAGAGTCGAAGATGGGAACACCCCGTCAAAACTCTTAACGCCCATTTGGTGTATTGTTCTTAACAGCAGGTAAAAGACGACATACGTGCGCTAGCCTAAATCACCCGAAATAGCTCCATCCGCTCTTCTGCTAAAGCCCCTCACGAAATTTGGTAGAAACAATTGGCGCCATCTGTAGGAAGCGATCAATCGTAAACCACGTACAACCCGCAAAAAAAGAGAGTCCAAAAATCAAACCCAACAACATAGATGGCGATAGACAACATTACACCCGAAAGGCGGAAGACAAGAGACACCCGAGATCAGGAATGCCAGGCCCGACAACGATTGGAGAAATGACTTGACGCGTTCATCCAAAGCCAGGAGATCCAACGCGAGGAGCCAGGACCGGCGGAGGAACCAAGGGCGGGTAGGCAGGTCATTAGACTCGACCCACCATGGAGACTGCAAAACAACCGACTACCAGGACCACCTTTATCGCCCGAAAGAATACAAGAATACGATGACAAGGAACCAGCTGCGACAATCGAGGATGCCATGCTTCGCAGGATGGAAGAAATGGAGGCCGGAATCATATCACTCAAGAAAGCACGCATACAGGACCGAATGGGATGTACACGCCCCGTGTAAGCCCATTGTTGGACGCTATCATAGCATAGGGCAGGGACCCGCATTCCAAAACCGTCAAGATAAGTAGATTCAATGGGAAGGGAGACCCACGATGTGACGACCCGAACCAGAATCAGTAGTATTGTCGGCACGATTCACGAGTTAGCGTATAGTCGTGGTTTCGCGTTATATGTGTGGATTGCTGATTTTATTCGCGACTTAATTTTCGGCCGAGAATTTGAATTGAGTTCCTTCACGGAAGTTGTAGAGCACGTGATTTCGAGCTCGTGGGCGGTTCCAGATGATTTTTCTGATAACCGAGAAATATAATATGATTATTTGAAGTTTCGGTTTATCGATGAGTTTATCCATTTGTTTTGTGTTTATCCGAATCGTATTGGTTATTCGTTTTGGACCGTCGATCGACCCGAGGCGCGAGTATAAATATCGAAAATAGTCGAGAAATAGTCGTAAAAACACTGTTTGAAGTTGACTTGCGTTGACTTTCCAATTTTGGAAATTTGACCGTTGACCAAAGAGGAAACTTTCCCGTTTTAGCTTCGCCGGCCGATTTGCTTTTTCCGGCCACCTCCGACCTCGTTGAGGGTATGGTTCTCTTCCCCTTGAGATTTTAAGTTGTTTTGCAATTGGAATTGTGTGAATTGATTGAGTTTTTGTGGAGAACGAATCGGGTTGATTTCATGGATTTCGCCGGTGACGGTTGGGGCTTTCCGGCGAACCACGGCGGTGGGGAGGTGGAGGTTTCGCTTCCCCTTGGCCTAGTGATGCTTTCCCTGTATTTATTTTGCGTTGAAATGGAGTTTTGAGGAGAACCCGATTTGGTTGCCGGAGTTGGTTTTCCCGTTCGGTTTCGAGCTGTTTTGGAGATGCTAGACTTTGAATTGGACTTTGTTGTAGTTGTAAAAGTGATTGGGCTTGAGGAGAACTAGAGGACTGGAGCTTCCTCGCCGGAGAAAGTCATCGTTGACGGTGCGCCGCCGCCGGCGACGCTCCGGCGAGAGGGTTGACTTTTCAGATTTCGATATTTTTAATGTCATTTTTCTCGTAATCGCGCCCCGATTATCGCCTAGAGGTTTTCGTATTGATTTGAGTATCGGATTTTCAGTCGAAGGTTTCGAGTGGAGATTTCGGAAATTCAGTCGATTGTTTATACAGTTTAATATGTTTCCAGGAACGGTTGGTTTCCGTGGTTAAGTATAGTGTTGTGGGCTATGATTTTGATGAAATATGTTTTATGATTATTTAGGGGATCGAGATCGAGATCGTGCTTCGGGCGAAGGATCTTCCGCCGGGCCACGAGATTAGCGCGAGTGCGCGTTTTGCTCACCTGTGAGTGGACATTTCTTTTCACGGATTGATTGCGAGTCGTTTACATATGTTTTACGAACTTGAGCATGCAGTTTGATCATGATTTTTATGAGCATGTGTTTTACTATTATACATACGAGTATGCGAATATGAATATACATACGTATATATTATGTTTTATGCATGTGCATGGAAAGGATTTATGATTTGGTTTACACAGAGTACAGTCTCAGTTATCAGGGTTGTATCGATACACATTGGCTTCTCGGCTGATCCCCGAGTACGCTCCGGGGGGGGGGGGGACAGATATCCTGACCCGAGGCCTTTTTGGCTAGGAATCACGTGTGGGTCTGGGATCTCGTGATTCAGACTGTGCTATCGCGTGTGAGTCCATGAGTGACCCCGCGGTATTATGATGCATGCTCTGTACGTGGGTTGGAGTCAGCGTCTCCTCACGTACCATTTGATTTTCATGCATTTGACTCACATATGTTTTTATAACATATATATTATACGGTGAAAGACATTTATTTTCGTCCACTCACTCTAAAAGTTTTCATGTCTTTCCTCTGGGCTTTTCGGTTTCCGTGCCCAGTTTGCAGTTCAGATTCTGGTGTTTCACGTCGTGGTGGGAGGCTAGTGATCCGAGCTACCTGTATTTTCTAGTAGGTTCTTGTTTCGCCTACTGATGTGTATATTGTATATATTTACACTAGAGGTCGCTCTGATACATTTTGATACATGTTTTATACGGATTTTCTCGGATATATATATATATTACAGTATGTTTACTGTTTATTGATTATGTTATGATATTGAGAAATCCGGATGGGATTGGTGCCCACGGTTTGGCTTTTGTGGCATAGGATGAAGTGTTATTTTCAGGGGGCAAGTTAATACAATTCCGCGTTAGTAACGTTACTTTGCCGAAATTTTGAATGGTTTTTGTTGATTCGCGTTTTCAGAAGGGGTTCGATTCCGTTTTAGGCAACTAAATCGGGGTTGGGTCCTTTCACACGAACACACATCGACGAATATCAATCCGCCACCGCAAATACCTGGTACTCAGACGCAACCCTCTGCTTCCTATTCCAAGAGACGTTGAAGAAAGAAGCACAAAACTGGATCTACGAGGTGCCCACTGGATCCATACACTCGTTTGAGGAACTAACGGAGTGTTTCCTCAAACGATATAGGCTGTGGGGCAAGTACAACACCGACAGTACACTCCTTAAGATCCGTCAGGGGGACCACAAAAACTTGTCCGGCTTTATCAATCGATGGAGAGCCCTTGCGAACACGTGCCGGAACCTCGACAAGAACGTGGAAAAAAAGGCGTTGCTAGAAAACATGACGGGAACCCCGTTTGTGGAGAAGTTGGTTAGAAAAGACCACCTTAGGTATGACGAGGTCATCGACCTGATCATCGAGAAGGTGCTGGTGGAAACCCTAGTCTACGGGGCACAAGGTCCAAATGCAGATCCACCCTCGAAAACACCCTACATACACAACCGCCCACCATCCCCCCACATGGTTAAAAGCCCACCACCAAAAACACAGCCCGAATTAACCTCTCGCAAACGCGAGAGCCACTACCGCGAACACAAAAGCAACAAACAGTACCAACAAGCGCATCTCGGACGCGAACCCCCGGCCCGACAAAACCCACCACCACCACCTCCAAATTTCCACCCATGCCGTGAAATGTTCTCGATCGCCTAGGCCTCGAACAAGGAGGTGCTCAAGCAAAACAAAAGCCAGATCCGCTCGCCGATGCCGAGAGTGCCTGGTATCGCCCCATGCAGAACTACAGGGGAACATGGTGCACGTACCATGAATCGAACACCCATAACACCAACAATTGAGAAATCCTAGCAAGGCAAATCGAGCGGCTGCATAAGTAGGGAACGCTAGTCTTCCAAAAGCCGAACACCGAGCGACAGATTGCAAACATATGAATGAGGGGTACCATTAACAACATCTCGGGAGGGAAGCAGAAGCCCGAGTGCCCATGAGAACGGGAATGGCCCATCCCAAGGGACCTATTCGCGGTACATCTCGGGAATCCACCAAAGGCAGGCAGGAAGGATTGGCCCCCAATCACTTTCTCCTGCAGTGAAGAAGAAGGCAACCGGAACAACACACTCTCATTCGTCATTGACGGAATGGTGGATCGATATCTTGTCAGGCGTATCCTCATTGACAATGGGGCATCCGTTAACATCATCTTCTGGGAGGCATACGAGGTGCTCAAACGTCCGAGGTGCAAGATGACACAGGACTACGAAAGCATTGCCAGCTTCTCGTGCGAAACCACATACCCTTTCGGGAGTGATTATATGCGATTTGGCGTCGGAACGTCCGACACCCCCCAGAACGAGATCAGAATAGACTTCGTCATCGTAGACATTCGCGAGTCCTACAACATGATCCTTGGACGACCCGACATTTTCGAACCTAAGGCTGATTATCGCAAGCCATATGCTCTTGGCCAAGTTTCCAACAGATTACAGAATCGGCACTATCAGAGGGTACGATTTCGTGGAGAAGGTTTCACGACCAGATGAAAACAACACGCGATTAGAGATACTCGCAGTGGCAGAGGGCTCCCTCAAAGAACAACAACAGGATGGCCCAAGGGACGGGCTGAACGCCATCCAGCCAGCCAAGGAACGAGAAGAGCTACGCACGATACATATGTCCTACGAACACCCAGAGTGCAAGATCCGCATCGGCGCCCAGCTAGAGCCTAACATAGCAGCCCGACTGGCTCAGATTCTATCGGATTGCCAGCAGGTGTTTGCAGGGTCTTACGCAGACATGCCCAGAATCGCCCCTAGCATCATCTCCCACAAACTCAGCATCAACCTAATCGTGAAACCGATGAAGCAAAAACGATGGGCGTATGACCAGGAACGATACACGGCCATGCACGCGGAGGTGGATAGATTGTAGAAAATTGGATTCATCTGAAAAATCGACTATCTAAAATGGATCTCCAATGCCGTTATGGTCAAGAAGCACAACGGGCCTTAGAGCATGTGCGTAGATTACATCAATTTGAACAAGGCCTGCCCGAAAAATAGCTTTCCATTGCCCAAGATCGATCAGCTGGTGGACGCCACCACAGAACATGAATTACTATCCATGATGGATGCATATTAGAGGTACAACCAAATCCTCATGAACCACGAAGACCAGAGGCCACTTGCTACACTACGGACAAGGGGCTCTATTGTTACGTAGTCATGCTGTCCGGCCTCAAGAACGCAAGCTCCACCTACCAAAGATTGATGAATATTATATTTGATGGGCTAACGAGCGAAATCGTGGAGGTCTACATTGATGACATACTGGTCAAAAGCACCAAGGCAACGAACTACCCCGACCACTTGCAAACCGTACCCGAGCTCCTGATCAAGAACGACATGCGATTGAACCCGGCTAAGTGTACATTCGGCGTAACGACAAGCAAGTTTCTCGGATACATCATCATCTAGGGGGGCATCGAGGCCTCAACCACGAAGGTCAAAGCAATACTAGACATGCAACCCCCCACAACCAAGGTCGAACTCCAAAGCCTAACGGGAAAACTAGCATCCCCCAGTTGCTTCATTTCTCGCTACTCCGACAAGTGCGCTCCATTCTTTAAGGCCCTCAAAATAACAAACAAACGAAACGTCATTTGGACACCGGACTGTGAAGCCGCATTCACATCCATCAAGCAATACGTTGCCTCAATCCCTCTCCTATCCAGGCTCGTGAAGGGAGAAACCTTGTATGTATACCTATCTGCTTTTCTAACGGTCGTTAGTTCTGCTCTTATTCGGAGGGAAACAAACTTGGAACTGCCAGTTTTCTTTGCCGGAAAAGGCATGACACCACCCAAAACCCGTTATCCAACAATTGAGAAGGTGGCACTCGCACTCTTAATAGCATCCAGGTGACTCAGGCCGTATTTCCAGGCCTACAGTATCCACGTTCTTACAAACATTCCATTACGACAAGTACTGCAATCGCCCGATCACAGTGGCCGTTTGGCAAAGTGGACCGTCGAGCTAAGCGAATACGACATCCATTATACGCCTTGGACATCAATAAAGGGCCAGCTGTCGCAGACTTCATAGCCGAGTACACTAAGGCCGAGGATATAACACAACCAGCCCTCAACGACACGCCATCCGTTAGCACTGACATACCCGTGCAGGAGCTCTCGAATCACCGTGGAACCTCTACGTGGACGGATTATGCACCAAGAACACTAGCGGGCCGGAATCATCCTTACTAGGCTAAGGGGGGTACGAGCAGAGTACACACTCAGATTCTAATTCAAAGCAACAAACAACGGGACCGAATACGAAGCTCTTATTGCCGGACTGCAACTAGCCCGAAACTCAGAAGCCCCAAGCATCAACATCTTCAGCGATTCGCAACTGGTTGTTAACCAAATCCGGGGCGACTTCAAAACAAAGGGTGATACAATGACGACATATCTTAGTCACGTTCACACGATGCTAAGAAAGTTCATGTTTTTCAACATCAACTACATCCCTAGAGAAACACAAAGGCAGACGCACTCGCTAGTTTAGCAACATCGCCCGCCCATACGGAGCCGGGGCAACGGGTAGTGGAAGTCCTGAAAGGACCAAGTATTACGAAAATACTAGAAGAGATCTTCACTATCAAGCCACATGTGGCCAGCTGGATGGACCCAATAGTCAAATACAAAACTAGGGGCGAACTCCCAGTAGACCGGACACAAGCATGAAATATCATAGCCAGAGTAGTCAACTTCAGCATCCGGCACAACAGCCTGTACCGAGAGGGGAAGACATGAGCCAACCTCAAATGCGTCACACCACAGAAAGACGACATGATTCTGAGGGAAATCCATTCGGGCATATGTGGCCATCACGCAGGAGCACGATCGATCTCACAGAAGGCACTCCAAAGTGGATTCTGGTGGCCTACCATCCATGCTGACGCAACCACAATTACTACAACCTGCCACCAATGCCAGCTATACGCACAGAAGAACTATACGCCTGCGGTTCCTTTATCGATCCTCACTTCTCCAGTTCCGTTTGCACAATGAGGACTCGATCTCATCGGAGAACTTTCGAAATCCAAGGGCTAGTATCGCTACATCATCGTGATCATTAACTACCATACCAAGTTTATCTAGGCCAAACCGATGATCAAGATCACAACCGAAAAGGTTAAGAGATTCCTATACCGTTTTCTCTATTGTCGCTACGGCACCACACTCAACATCATCACTAATAACGGACCACAATTCCACAAAGAAGAGCTCAAAGCATTCTACAGAAAGCAAGACACCAACCTGGTATTCGCATCACCAGCACACCCTCAGACAAACAGATAGGTAAAAGCAGCTAACAAAATCATCAAGGAGGGAATCAAGAAGAAAATCGAACTCATCGAGAAAGGAGACATCTGGTACGGACGATGGCCCACACTCCTCTCCGAGATACTATGGTCAATCCGAACGACCGCAACGGTAGCAACAGGAGAAACCTCGTTTAGCCTCACATTCGGAACAGAGGCTGTACTACCACTAGAACTCATATATAGAAGCCCAAGAATCGAAAGCTATGTCCCGACCACAAATGGAGAAGGACTATAACTTGACAACGACCTCGTTGAAGAGAAACGGGACATGACACGTCTTCACAACATCGTGAACAAGCAGCGAGTCGCTCGCCTATTCAACCAACGTGTTCGAGAGTGCCAGCTTCAACTGAGGGACTGGGTCATGAAGGCAATCCAAATGAAGCCAAAGAGCTTACGCCGGTCATGGGAAGGTCCTTATGTCATTGACGTAGTCGTAAGCCCAGGCACGTTCTACATCAAAGACATGTTTGTAAGAAGGATAGGCAACCCCTGGAACACATAGAACTTGAGAAAATATTTCCACTAAGTGTTCATCTGCATGCGTTTGATTGGCACTAACGCGTGTACATCTAATGTTTTGTGTAACTTTTTGTAAAAGTACAACCGCACGTTTCGTTTTTAGCCAATGACAATGAAAGTTAAATGTAAATCAAATGCATTCAGACAATGTAAGCAAAGCAAAGGTACTTAGATATATTTCCAAAAAAGAGTTGTACATAGCTCATCCGGCAAACGCATGCAGACACAAGAGCAAAATACTACAAAGCAAAAAAAAAAAATCGCAAAAGTACAAGATAATCAGTTAGCCCCATCAGTGGCGTCAGCCCTACCCCCATTCAGCTCAGCCACCCCATCCTCAGCCTGCCCTCCGACCTCTGGCTCCTCGAGTGAACGCTTAAGCTTTTCAGCCTTAGCGGCTAGCCATGACTCAGACTTATCCACTTTAACGAACGGGAGCACGAGCGTGGAGAAATCCTCAAACTGGACGTTGTCCTCAAAGGCGACCAAGTCTTCAAACTCGTCCGAATTCTTGAAAGCCTCGACTGCATCAACCTTGACCTTATCAAACTCAGACGACGCCTTGAACTCGGCCACTGCCTCCTCTGCAATCTTCCTGCAAATGTCGTCCGTCATCACATATGTGCGAGCCTCAGCCAGCTCATGCTCCAGCTCCGCAATTCGGGCACCGCTGGATGATCGGAGGGCAGTAAGATCCGTCTCCAGACCAGCTCGTTTTTCAGCTTATCATCTCCCCATCAGTGACTGAGACTCCCCCAGCTCCTTCTTCAACTCATCGAGCTCACGGACCAGCTCGTTCACTCGGGAGATCTCGCGATTGGCTATGTCTGTGGACTTTGTCAGAGCTTTCTGCATTTTGGCAACTTCGGCCGTCAGCCGCGTGCTCCCGGCTTTCACCTTGGACAGTGCGATCGTTTGCAGCATCGACCGTTCTAGGCCCTTAATGAGGAAGAGCTAGTGCAAGCTAGGTGCAGGTAACAAACGCTGCATTTAGAGACTCGCTCGGAGTCACGCCAAGTTGACGCCAATTCTGCAACAATTCTATGCCCGCACCCATGGAGCTTTGGATGCGAGCAAAGAACTCAAAGGATAGGGCTGTTTTGCCCACCACAGCTACAATAACGCCCGGCGAAGCCTCAGTGGAGGGACCCCTTGGGAGTTTCAGAGGACGGCTAGAAGCCCCCTGCTCACCTGGTCTCCTTACAGAAGACCCTGGCTGGGCCACCCCCGCATCTCCAGGCTGACGGAAAGGAGAGCTCGAATGAACTCTTGGAGGAACCCGTGTTAGCTGACGAGTGGGACTTGCTCCGAGAGCCGGAGTGCGGTCGACCCTGATTTTGGCGTTTGTCCCCGCGATCGATCCGGCGCTCGCAACGCTCCTTACTCAGAACCTTCTTCTCCCGACGGAGGCGGTCCTTTCGGGCTTGCTCGCCCTCTTCCCCTCGACGGGTGTCGAGAGTAGCTTCTCCAGCCCAGTCCTCGTGAATAGCGGCCCGTACAGCTGGAGCCCTGACAGCCACGCCCACGGCCTCCACTTCCTCGTCTCGTCAACCTCGGGAACCGGATCGAGGTACTGATTGCAGTCGGGGGTGGGGGTGAAGCACGGGCTGGGGAATATTTCCCTGGATAAGGTTGCCACCCTTATCCCGAATGACCATACTGGCCTGCCGTGCCCTCTCCATCAGCACTAGCATACACTGGTGGGCCGCATCCTACTTGGCTGAGGAACGGGACTTTTTCATTTTCGCTGCAACAAAAAAACACAAGGGGAACGTCAGCTCGAAAAGCCATACAAATGGTACAAGCAAACACACGAAATAGGGAGGTCACGAACGTACCAGGAAGGCGTGAGAGACCACATCGTTCGACTAACTCCCAGTGGTTGGCTGCCCAAAAATTCCTTGCATCCGGATGGGGATCGAAGACGAACTTGATTCGAGCTAAACGTCTTTCCTCCAAACGGGTGAGGGGATACGATCGTCGATCTACAAAAAAAAGAAGGCATTAACAAGTCTGAATACGAAACAAAATGACCAGACAAACGATGATAGCCGACAATACAACACCACACCTAAGGGCTGAAAGTACTCGGGGAATCGATGTATCTGATCGCGCCCGCGTGATAGCGCATCATCCGGCTTATCGAACTCCCATTCACCTCCCACAAGACAATGATATCGACGCCAGGCAGTTGAAGAAGAAGGGGGCTCCGTTAACCACCATTTAGTTCGGGGCTCCACCATTATTGTATTCTTGTCCTTCATACGGGGGAAATACTTCAAACGAAAGAAGTGACCGATCTCCGCACGGGTGGGAAACTGCAACCCATTGAGCTTCCAAATATTGTAAAACACGATCAGCACGCGCGTCAAGGTGGGACCACACTGACCTAACGTGATGTTGAAGAGGGCGAGGGCGTACTGGAAGAACGGGTTGAGGGGAAGCTTCAACCCAGCCTTGAGCTAGAACTGGCTCACGCAGACGTGACCGCGAGTAGGACACGTGAACGATTCGCGTTGACGGAGGGCCCTTAACTTCACCGTTCAGGGAATATGCTAGTCCCTGTACCACCGCTCGATCACCCATACGGACGGGGACCCTTCTGGCTCTTGAACCGCCTTCCCATCCGCAAGGCGCCATATCACAGGCCCGCCTCAAAGGAGTACGAGGAGAGCAGTCCCCGACGCTCTTCCACCGCGGGGTAGCATTACGTAACTGAATGGACCCAACTCCGATTTAATTTCCTAAACCGGAATCAAACCCCTTCTGAAAACACGAACTTTCGAAAACCATGAAAATTTCGGCAGAGTTTCACTATAACGTGGAATTGCAATTAACCTGCACCCGAAAACACACTTCATCCTATGCCACAAAAGCCAAACCGTGGGCACCAATCCCATTCGGATTTCTCAATATCATAACAATAATGTAAAGTAATAAGTAAAACTATACTTTACAGAAATTTGGGGAAAAATCATATGAAAGTAAACCGTAGAATAATTAGAGCGACCTCTAGTGTATAAATACATAAATATATCACAGTAGGCAAAACAAGAAACCTACTGGAAAAGCAAGGTAGCTCGAACACTAAGTCTCCAACTGCGACGTGCGACACCAGAATCCAAACTGCAAACTGGGCACGGAAATCGAAAAGCCCAAGGGAAAGGCAAATAAAATCGTTAGAGTGAGTGGACGAAAATAATCATATGCCTTTCACCATTTATATATATCATAAAACAAAGCGAGTTCATAAAATGAATAGAGGTGTCAGGTGAATCTCTCAAGCCCGACGGTCAGGCGAATCTCTCAAGCCCGACGGTGATAGACTAGGCGAATCTCTTAAGCCTAGTAGGTACATCAGGGGAATCTCTCAACCCTGGATCTGGACTACCGGTGATCAGCCGAGTAGTCAATGCATCGATGCTAAGTAAATGCCATCACCATATAAATTATAAAACAATACCTCCAAAACAGTAAATAATCTCAACATCGTACTGTAAATAAATACGGAAATCAAGAACTCGCTACGACAGTGTAAATAAAAAGGTCCACTCACACATAAGCATAACGCAAAACGCGTTAATCCAGTGATCCAGTGGAAATTTCCTTACCAAACGAACGATCACGATCCCCTGAATAATCATAAATTCCACTGCTCAAAATCATAATTCAAAACCTTGAACCACATCTCGAGAATCAACCATTCCCGGAAACATACAACTCAATATCGACGAAATCGTCACAATCCAATAAACACACCATAAAATCTCGCTATAATTTCCAATGCTCAATTCAAAATATAAACCTCACCACCGCGATCGGTGAGCGATTCCGAGCAAAACGACATAAAACTTGTCGAAAAACACCTCGGCCGAAAAATCGCCGCCGCGCACGATTTGACTTACACCTCGGTCGAAAAACACCTCGGCCGGAAAATGTCATCGGCCCAGAAAAATTTGACCTACACATGGATTTGAAGATCTCGACATTTCTAACAACTTTCTAGTTCAAAGTTAAGCCCAATTTTGACCGGAAAAGGTCCAAAACTCACCTTGAAAATCAAAACCCTCGCCGAAATTTCTTCACCTCTGATCTCCCTCCTTCGGCCACGGCAAGGCTTGAAACCACTTCTAAAAGCTTCCTCTCTCTAAGGCTAACAAAACCCCTCAAACCCGAGCTCCATCGCCGCCGGAAACGCTGCCACCCAAGGCCACCGAATTCCGCGGGAAATTGCCCTCCTTTGTCGCATCGATTCTCTCACCTCCAGCCACCATACAAGGCCATCCAACTACCAAATTGAAGAGGAGCACGAGCCCAACATTTTCCATGAAGAGACCTCGGCCAACCGTGGCCGGAATCGAGCTCTACGACGGTGAGAACATCTCGGCCTCCAAACAGGTCGACCCACCCGTGGTCAACGCGGGTCAACACCCAATTTCCCAATTTGGAAACTTTCCCAATTCGTCACGTATTCGCCCGTATTTATACCGTACACGTATCAGAACCCAAACGGATAAATACCACAAAATCCAACGGCTGAAAATATTCATAACTTATTCTTCGTAACTCAAAATAATCCTCCGGAAGTTCCCACGAGCTCGAAATTAAATTCTCTACAACTTTCGTGAAGGATCTCAAATCAAATTCTTGCCCGATAATTTAGTCGTTAACGGGGCCGCCATATTAACCAATTACGACAAAATCGCGACTAATCGCGAAACTCGCAAATCAAGTCGATAAACATACCATTTTCGGTTCGGGTTGTCACAAATCTACCCCCCTTACAAAAATTTCGACCTCGAAATTTCTAAGTCTGCCAACTGAAAAGTAGGGACATTGCCTCTGCATACTGCTCAACTCCCAAGTGGCAACTTCAACTGAATGACTCTGCCAACAAATTTTCACAGTAGGAAATATTTCTGTGCCGTAATCCCTGCACCCTCAAATTCAGAATTTGACCTGGCTCCTCCATAAATGCCAAGTCTTCCTGTATAAGGAGCCGATAAGGTACAAAGCATGTAATAAATCTGAAAAGTAGTTCCACCACATGGATTACAACAGACACAAAGGCCAACGTTATAGGCAATGCCAAACTATACGGCACAATACTAACTCGCCCCATGGTCACACACAGACCAAAATAACGTGGTAAATTCATAACTCAACCTACTCACATCAACATAACTTTACTGTTGAACTCGAGCAATTATCAACCTATCCCTGCTAATCCGAAGGTCTACAGTAGCGCATATCACTAAACCGGAACCAAAGCCATCTCATTCCTAATTCGCTCCAACACAATGGAGTGCAACACTGTTTCTCATATACAACTTCATATAATGCCATAACCATACTGGTCTGCAATAGGATATTGCAAGCAATCTCGAACAAATGAAACAACGGGTCTCAAATCCTTCAGAACTGCAATACATAGGACCACAACATGCCCTCCAAGGTCTGAATAGTCCTCTCAGATTGCCCACCAATCTGAGGATGAAAAACTGCACTAACCTGTAATCTGGTCCCCAATGCTCACTGCAATGCTTGCCAAAACTCTGTTGTAATAGATGGTCTCAATCAGGGACCTGGAACACAACCACACCATGCAAATGGACAACCTCTACCAAATACAGCTATGCCAGTCTGCCCACTGAAATCTTTCCTGGAAGTACAAGGAAAAGAACTGATTTCGTCAAACGGTCCACAATGACCCGATAATTGGTATTACTATCCGAAGTACGCGGTAACTGATACACGAAATCCACAGTGACATGCTCAAACTTCTAATCGGAAATCTCTAATGGCTGTAACTTCCCAGCAAGTTTCTGCCTCTCTGCCCTTACCTGCCGACAAATGTGGCATCTGCTCACATAAGCTGCTATTTCCCTTTTCATGTTGCGTCACGAGTAGTAAACTCGAAGTATCTGATACATCTTCGTACCACTAGTGCATAACATACGTAAAACAATGAGCTTCATCATCATCACACTCTAGCTCAGCTCCCGTAGCTCGCAACTCAGCTAACAATGAGATTCTCGCAACACGTACATGAAACATAGGAACTCCAAATTTATGACTAAGTGCATCAGTAACAACACCCCTGAAGGATATTCAAAGTACAACCACATTAGCCTTTCTCAGATAAACTCAAATGTGCAGCCATAGTCGTTAATCGACCCCATCCATCTACGCTGCCTCAAGCCCAAATCTGGCTGAATATGCAAGTAGATGAAACTCAAATGATCAGTGTACATGCACTGCGCTGCACGTCGTAGCAGTAGTGTCTCCAACTCTCCGATGCTAACATAAAGACAGCTACTCCTAAATCATACATAGGATACGTAGCTTCATAAAGTTTCCACTGCCTGGAACCATACACCACTACTTTGCCATGCTGCATCAAAACACAACCAAGTCTTAATTTCGATGCATCGCTGTAAACCACAAACTCTCCACTGTCGTCAGATAAAGTCAAAACCGATGCAGTGGTCAACTTTTCCTTCAGGAGTAAGTAACTCTCCCCACACGCATCAGACAACTCGAACTTGACGCATTTCTTCGTCAATCTGGTAAGTGGAGTGGCAATCTGAGAAAAATCCTGCACAACGCGCCGATAATAACCTGCCAAACCCAAGAAACTCCTGATCTCTGGTACGGTGGTAGGTCTACTCCAATTCAACACGGCTTCTATCTTGTCAGGACCCACGTTGACTCCCTCAACTGATATCATGTGATCCAAAAACTTCACGCTGTCCAACCAAAACTCACACTTGCTGAATTTCGCAAACAGCTGATTATCTCGCAAAGTTCGCAAAATAGCTCGAAAATGCTTCTTGTGCTGGCCCACACTCCTGGAGTAAATCAGGATGTTATCGATGAACACGATCACAAACTTGTCCAGAAACCGTCTGAACACCCAGTTCATCAAGTCCATAAAAGCTGCGGGGCATTGGTCAACCCAAACGGCATAACCAAGAACTCATAATGCCTGTACCGTGATCTGAAAGCTGTCCTGGCCACAACTGACTCTCTGATCCTCAACTGATGGTATCCGGACCTGAGATCAATCTTTGAAAAGACTGAAGCTCCCTTGGGCTGATCAAACAAGTCGTCAATTCGCGGCAATGGACACTTGTTCTTCACAGTGACTTGATTCAGCTTCCGGTAATCAATACACAATCGCTTGAAACCATCCTTCTTCCGCACAAATAGTATAGGAGAACCCTATGGTGATACACTGGGTCGTATAAAACCTCCTCCAGCAACTCTTGAAGTTGGATCTGTAGCTCCTTCAACTCCGCTGGTGCCATAAGATAAGGTGCCTGTGATATGGGTCCAATGCCCGGTAAAGGCTCAATGGTGAAATCGATTTCCCGCACTGAAGGAATACCCGGTAACTCTTCCGAAAACACATTTGAAAACTCAGAAACAACCTCAATGTCCTCAATGTCTGGCACAACAGCCGTAGTATCCACAACATGAGCTAAGTATGCTACATAACCCTTTTTCATCATCCGCTCGGCCTTTATCGTTGAAATCTCACATAGCAATGAAGTATTCTTCTCACAGCGAAACAGTATCTCTGAAAAATTTGGTCGTCGAAACACAACCTCCTTCTTGTGATATCGAACATAGCCCAATGTGTCTCCAAGAAGTCCATACCCAAAATCACATCAAAATTGACGATATCCAGCAATAACAGATCCGCGGCTAACCCATAACCTCCAACAAAGATCTCACAATCCCTATATACCCAACCAATACTCACAACCTCACCAGATGGATACAAAACTCGCCATAACCCCGGAAGTGGAGATGCATGCATAATTGCCATGGATGTCAAGCAACGGTAACCTCAAGGAAACTCTGTCCTCACACAGGGTCGTGGTACGAACTCTGGCATGTTCAACTAACCGACCACGTTGATTGCGACTTTGCTGATTGATTTGTCTAGAAGTCTACGTTGGTCAAACTCCAGAAATGGTACATTGACCTCCTCCTGAACTCTGAGCTGCCGAACCACTAAAACAGCTGACTGAGGACGTTCCTCGTAACGTGACCCTCCTGGCCGCCAAAATAGCAACTGAGAGTGCTCCTCGGACACAAATCACAATGACGCCTGCTGTGTGGAAGGATCACCAACGACCACCCTGACTCATGCCACAGGAATAAGTCCACTACTATGTGATGTCCTTTTCCACCAAACGGATCTTCTGCCTTGTTCTGATGACCCTCAACATAATTGAAAAGGCCACAGCCTGATGAAGATACTGATCTTGAGGTACCTGAACTCAACCTCATCAAAATATCTCGACTAAGTCCACCTTCCTCAAACCGACATGTTTGGAACCGCGTATGCCTTTCCTTCTCAATGTTCTTACCTCTGAGTGCAGCACATCAAACTCCTCATGGTTATCTCGAGGTATAACAGTCAAAATCTCTTTGATGCTCAGGTTCAAACTCATCTTGAGCCTCGTGCATTGCTTTCTCTGAAGCCACATAACACGTGCAAACTGGGACAAACATATGAACGATACATCCCTGCCTCAGGTTGGTAAACACCCCATATTTCTGTTGTTAGGTAGCCTGATTGAACCATTACCGTATAAACAATACCCTGAATCTAGGTCATGGAGTCGCAACAGGAACTCACACAATACCAACCCACCAAATACAATAATCTGACTCAAAAAAACCATCAACTACCATAATTCTCTTCTCAGAAGCAATATGTAGATGCCCATATACGCACAACTGGGCAAACCATGCCACCAAATACTTATCCAAACCCATAACTCATTTATCAAGTCGCGCGTCGACTGATCCTCAACAGGATCCATAACCATACTGACACAGAAAGCACGTCAAGGAGGCATCCTAATGAATAAGACGTTGTTCACAACAAACAGGACGTAATCATGGAACTTCAAACATTTGAAAGTATACAACACCCAGAGCATTGATGAGTATCCGCCGGCCGGTCGGGTCATCGTTCTAGACATGCTGTACATTCTCAAATGTCCTTAGTAAACACGACTACAGAAATCTACAGAACCTAAAACCTAATGCTCTGATACCAAGCTGAAAGGACCCAACCCCGATTTAGTTTCCTAAACCGGAGTCAAACCCCTTCTGAAAACACGAACTTTCGAAAACCATGAAAATTTCGGCAGAGTTTCGCTATAACGTGGAATTGCTATTAACCTGCACCCGAAAACACACTTCATCCTATGCCACAAAAGCCAAACTGTAGGCACCAATCCCATATGGATTTCTCAATATCATAACAATAATGTAAAGTAATGAGTAAAACTATACTTTACAGAAATTCGGAGAAAAATCATATGAAAGTATAGCCGTAGAATAATCAGAGCGACCTCTAGTGTATAAATACATAAATATAGCACAGTAGGCAAAACAAGAAACCTACTGGAAAAGCATGGTAGCTCCAACACTAAGCCTCCAACTGTGACGTGCGACACCAGAATTCGAACTACAAATTGGGCACGAAAACCGAAAAGCCCAGGGGAAAGGCAAATAAAATCGTTAGAGTGAGTGGACGAAAATAATCATATGCTTTTCACCATTTATATATATCATAAAACAAAGCGAGTTCATAAAATGAATGGAGGTGTCAGGCGAATCTCTCAAGCCCGACGGTGATAGATTAGGCGAATCTCTCAAGCCTAGTGGGCACATCAAGGGAATCTCTCAACCCTGGATCTGGACTACCGGTGATCAGCCGAGTAGTCAATGCATCGATGCTAAGTAAATGCCATCACCATATAAAATATAAAACAATACCTCCAAAACAGTAAATAATCTCAACATCGTACTGTAAATAAATACGGAAATCAAGAACTCGCTACGACAGTGTAAATAAAAAGGTCCACTCACACATAAGCATAACGCATAACGCGTTAATCCAGTGATCCGGCGGAAAATCTCTCGCCAAACGAATGATCACGATCCCCTGAATAATCATAAATTCCACTGCTCAAAATCATAATTCAAAACCTTGAACCACATCTCGAGAACCAACCATTCCCGGAAACATACAACTCAATATTGACGAAATCGTCAAAATCCAATAAACACACCATAAAACCTCACTATAATTTTCGATGCTCAATTCAAAATATAAACGTCACCACTGCGATCGGTGCGCGATTTCGAGCAAAACGACATAAAACTTGTCAAAAAACACCTCGACCGGAAAATCGTCGCTGCGCACGGCGGCCCGCCGCCGCTGCCACCGCTGCCGGAAAATGTCATCGGCCCAGAAAAATTCGACCTACACATGGATTTGAAGATATCAACATTTCCAACAACTTTCTAGTTCAAAGTTAAGCCCATTTTTGATCGGAAAAGGTCCAAAACTCACCTTGAAAATCAAAATCCTCGCCGGAATTTCTTCACCTCCGATCTCCCTCCTCCGGCCACGGAAAGGCTTGAAACCACTTCTAAAAGCTTCCTCTCTCCAAGGCTAACAAAACCCCTCAAATCCCGAGCTCCATCCCCGTCGGAAACGCCGCCACCCAAGGCTACCGAATTTCGATAGAAATCGCCCTCCTTTGCCGCATCGATTCTCTCACCTCCGGCCACCATACAAGGCCATCCAACTACCAAATTGAAGAGGATCACGAGCCCAACATTTTCCATGAAGAGACCTCGGCCAACCGTGGCCGAAATCGAGCTCCACGACGGCGAGAATATCTCGGCCTCCAAACGGGTCGACCCACCCATGGTCAACGCGGGTCAACACCCAATTTCCCAATTTGGAAACTTTCCCAATTCGTCACGTATTCGCCCGTATTTATACCGTACACGTATCGGAACCTAAACGGATAAATGCCACAAAATCCAACGGCCGAAAATATTCATAACTTATTCCTCGTAACTCGAAATAATCTTCCAGAAGTTCTCACAAGCTCGAAATTAAATTCTCTACAACTTTCGTGAAGCATCTCAAATCAAATTCTTACCCGATAATTTAGTCGTTAACGAGGCCGCCATATTAACTAATTACGACCAAATTACGACTAATCGCGAAACTCGCAAATCAAGTCGATAAACATACCATTTTCGGTTCGGGTTGTCACAGTAACCTTGTGAACCTTCAGAAGAAGAGGTCGACACTTTACCACTCGACACCATTGAGGCACCTTGGTGTTCGAACCGCACAACTATAGACCCGCTCTACTCCATGTTCGGAATGGATGACCTACGCAACGCACCACCAGCATTAACGGACAGAGGGGATATGCTCAGTACGCTATCGGACGAAGAGTCTGAAACACTAGTAGCAAGACCATGTGACCCTATACGGAACCTAGGGGTTTGCGGAAGGGACTCATCGCTGGAAACGGCTACAAAATCCATGATCCTAAGAGAAAAACAAAAGGGAGAATAAGCCAAACGGCGAACGCGTGGAGTATGCCGCGACCCCAATTCTTCACATAGCACAAACAGGTACCCACCATTTCGCAAGCACCCAAAACAGATCAAAAGCCTCAAATGTAGCAAAAAACCTCAAGAACAATCGTTCTTCGTAACGTACCCAGAAAAACCCAGAAATTCACCCTAAACCCAAAAAATCATTTTCTTTGAGCACAAAAACAAAGAAACACAATACCAAAAACACAAGAAACATACCCACAAAATCCAGAAATTACCACAATAGCACCATAAACAGTAACATGTGCAAACGCACTAAGAGCAACACGAATCACACATTTTCAAAGCACCAAGAACAAGAAAATACCTTTACAAAACGAGAGGAAGATTCACGAGATGGCTAAAACACTCCAACTTGATCACAAAGGCTTCGGGAAGGCGTTTTGGCAGAGTTTCAGTTTGAGAAGCGGAAGTGTAAAAAAGTGAAAGTGAAAGCCAAGCTATTTATAGGCAGCGAAACTAACCTTAGGCAAACGCCTACCATTCATTTTTAGCGCTCCTTACCGCAGTATTATGGATGCGCTCCTGGAAAAACTAATTACCGTACCGCTCCAAATTCCGCGCGCCACGCGTCACACATGCAGCAAACAACTCTCAAAACGTCTGCCACACAGGCATGTCAACCGACAGGTAACCTTTACGAAGTCGAACATGTCAGAATGCGAAAAGACAGGGGGGCCCACTATGAAAACAGCAACATCAAGTTTCAGAGTCCACCCCGATAGTCGAACAGTAACAACGTTCGCACTATCGTGGCACGAGTAGCAACATCACTTATCTCCATGAAAGCGACTCCAAATAGCAACATCAAGTTTCGGAGTCCACCCTGATAGCCGAACAACAACAACGTTCGTACTATCGTGACACGAGTAGCAACATCACATGTCGCCACGAAAGCGACTCCAAATAGCAACATCAAGTTTGAGAGTCCACCCCGATAGTCGAACAACAATAACGTTCACACTATCGTGACATGAGTAGCAACATCACTTGTCACCATGAAAGTGGCTCCAAACAGCAACATCAAGTTTTGAAGTCCAAACAGATAGCCCCACGGCACGAACATTTGACATCTGACCTCGAACCAGCTCTTCATCGGAGAGTTGGGGGACTTGGGGGTATCGGGGCTCCCCGAGTGACCACTTATGCGCAACCAGAAAAAAGCTTTACAACTCCCCAATCATGAGATGATTCCCTTGACTTGGGAACTTAGGGGACTTGTTAGTGTGTGATCCCCTATCACACAATTACCGCACACTTAGTCACTACAAACGGGTCAACACAGCTTAGACCAAACGCAAGGCAAGAATGCATGCTTCAACTTTAAACAAGGAACCAACACCATCCGAACGTCCACACGTTCGGTATGACAAACGGAAAGTACCAGGATAGGCCATGTACAAGACATGATCTCACATCGAAGAACAACAAAAGGCTCCATACTCAACCACTAATATAAGCAACATATTTATGATGGATACAAGGTATGCCCGTTACTCTACCAATACTACTGTTACACTCTATACATTCTAACTAGCGCGTCGGAGAGTCGAAGGCGGGAACACCCCGTAAAGACTCTTAATGCCCGTTTGGTGTATTGTTCTTAACAGCAGGTAAATGACGACATACGCGCGATAGCCCAGATCACCCGAAATAGGTCCATCCACTCTTCTGCTGAAGCCCCTCATGGAATTTGATAGAAACACCGAGTCTCTTTTCGATGAATGTATTAACAACATCTGAGACCCAACGATGGTATTCCTTTCCTTGAAGATCAAGGATATTGAAATTTTTGTTTGACCGGCTCATTCGAACTCATCTAAAAAATAAAAAGAGACTTAATTAGTATCGATTGAAAAAATCACGATCACTAACATCAAGTTTTAAAGAATAAGAACGTGATCCATGATGTATGGTCACAAAAATTGATTATCAATAAACGGTGGCTCAAAATCACACCCAGAAACTGTGATTAACCATCACATAGCATCGACTTTCTTTTCTTTCTTTTCTTTTCTAAAAAGTGACTCCCCCAGGACCTTCACGTATACTCTATAGATATAGGTCCATAAGAACTAGGGTATAAATATGAAATAATCACATCACAGAATCACAATCCTACTATCTAAGGTTTTGCAAGAAGTAAGTTTTATTCCTAGATCTAAAGATTGATGGTTTAGAAAATTTACCTCGATTGATGTTATGCTCGCTCTGATCGATACAAAATTTGGACGACATTGAGGAAGAGCTCGTCAGAAGCGGTTCTTTGGAAGTCGACCAATCTTGTCAAATTAAGAAATTTGTTGGACCGTGTGCTTCACAAGGAGGATCGCCGCAAGAGATCGGAGGTGCTGAAATGTTGAGATCGGTGGTGGGAGGTGGCTGCTGGCGGTGGAGAGTTTTAGGGTTAGGTTCTTTTTTCTTTCTCTGCGGTGATAGTTGGCTATTAACTTTGAGCGTGCCTGATAACGTGTTGTAGAGGAATATTTGATAGGCTGAAAACTATAACTCTTTCATTGATAGAATGTCTTATATATAGGCTGATACAATCTATTACAATCACTATCCCTATTAAACAAAGATAGTATGTATCTCTATCTATACTAAATTATATCTGACTAGGACAAAACACACACCGGAAGTTATGGAGAATAAATCTCCTTAAACAATAACTAAATAATATTTATGAAATGTGTAAATAAAATTAAAAGCTTAAGACATAAATATGTATTCAAAGTTGAGAGAAATCCCGGAATATTGTGAGGAGTAGTTGGAACAGATATATGTGAGTAATGTATAAAATATAATTTTGTGTCTATTGTAGAGTAATCCACACAAATGATATCATCAATATTTTTACACAGGTGTGGGTTACAAATGGTGGGGTCCGCATATATAATCACATGGACTCAAGTTTCAGTGTCATTTGAACAATGTCCCCACGTGCAAAGTGTATGAATAACTAATCCGTCTTTGCGTGTCTAAAATTTGTGAAAAATGATTTTTTCACAAAAAATTTCATGTCTTAAAGTATTATAACTTACAGAATAAATACTCTATAAATACTCTTTTTTTTTTCTAATTGTGCCATATACGAGGTATTGTGGCTCTTCAAAAGGAGTGTAACCTTAAAGAATCCCTTTTTTTAGGATTAAATGGAGGGGCAAGAAACAAAACTTGAGCATTCGCTTTCCTCCTTTTACAGTCCCGTCATGTCCAGACTTTAAGCGCCATTGGGCTAGATAACATGAACTATATGGCTATAAAGAAGATCCAATATTGAATCGAGATGAATGTATCATTGTCCTTATATATGTGGATCTTGGTGAAATGACTTATTAGATTAATTAAAGATGCAACATGGACTGACTTCGACAGAGGGGCAGGGGTGGAGATAGATTGGGGCTCAACATCAAAGACCAAAGACGTGACATACTTCCTAAGTAGATTTTATGCCGTGGACGTTAGGAATCGACTTGTGTCTTTTGATGTTAGTTTCACAGTGCATCGAAGGGAACATGGAAGGAATGTAGTTGACGAAGAATTATATTGTGAATTTCAATGATGAGAAAGGATTATTGGTGATTCAAAGGTATTATGGGTTGCATCACTTGCGTCAAAGATTATTCGTGACAATTTTTCAATTTAAGTTTGACGACAATAGGTGGGTGGAGAAGACTACATTGTGAGATGTTTCTAGCTTTCTTAGTGATGATGCTGCAATATGAGTTCCGACTTCAAAGTCTTGCGAAAGTGAGTTCCCTTTACGGAATGTTGACAATAATTTTGTGTTCATTTAACTATTTTTTTAAGGAGCATTTTTTTATGTCGCAGAACCTTGACAAAATCCAGAAGAGTTTCTTTGTATTTCTACATTTAATTTATTTGTGTTTAAGGAAATTATACTCTTCGTATCTAGATGTGTGTCTTGTCCTAATTAGTATAGATATAGAGATTCTCTCAATCTCTGATTTACCAAGAGATTTATTGTATCAGATTGTAATACATATTTAATGTCATCTATCAATAGATAAAGTACAGTTTCAAATCTATCTACTTGCGTATCTACCTTTTTCCTTCAACAATTTGTACAATTTCTTAAAACCCTAACAGAATCAGAATGTCTATTGTAGTTTCAAACAAGTGCATGTAGTTTAAGTAAAAGCTAGGTGGTTGCCTGCCCCTTGGGGCGGTTTTTCAACGAAGAGTTATAATCTTTTTGGAAGTATTTTGAAGAGGAATTAGCTAACATGGAAAATATTCTATCCTATACAACAAACTAATGAAAAACATAACACTAAATTGCACTCATGTTTTTTTTTTGTAGTTCGACAATAAAGAACAACATCATCGAAAGGAATTCTATAACATATGTAAGTCAATACTGATAATTTACATGTATAAACTGTAGAAATTATCTCTTAAAAAACTATATAACAAAGAAAAGAGTACTAAAATAGATTGAAGGATGAAAGTTTAGGTCACAAACAACAGTCTTATTACACACTTAAACAAATATCTTGACTTTGTCTCCATCCTTGGACTAAGGCTAACCTTCAAATTTCTTCTTGTAAGCCTTCATGGTTCATCAACATACTTGCATCTTCCTCTTGCTCATTCACTTCCAATACAACCTTCACAATGAGACAAAATTTCACATTTAAACTTAAACATAGATTTCCTTCAATACAAATCCAAATCATCAAATACCCAATCTTTATCTAAGAAAAAAACTATGTGTAGCAGACTGTGATGTTGAAGCGAGTTCACATATAAACTTATAATAAGAAGCTTGGTTGGTAGGTATGAGCTTCTAATTTAGTAGGTAGGAGGAACCTCCAATCACAATTACAACATCATATTCTAATAATAGCATACTTACATAAACTTCATATATCTAGTAAATTAACAATTTAAAGCCTTTAGTATCAACCAAAAACATTAATCACTTTTTCTTCTTCTGTACATTATACCAATGAATGTTGCATTAGTCATGAAAGTGAAATTAGTGACTATGTACATACCAAAATGACTATGCTGGAGAGTTATCTCCAAAGGCCATTGTTCCTATTGAGAGAACCAAACCTGGAGTTGATATTTTCTTTCTTTCTTCTTTTTTAGAGCAAGAATATTATGTCAAGAATCGATATGGCAAGCATGACATTCAATAATCACCTAATATATCAATAGTGACATAGAAGAAGTCAGATAAATTATAAAATGGCACTTAAAAAGGAATGTGTATATGCATTCAAACATAAAATACCAAGATGCGGATGCTCTACGCATGATAAAATACCAATCAACATGAAGTCATTGAGTTGGTTTTACTACCATCTCAGATTCCTTACTTCTCCATTTAATTTAATAATCACTCATTGTATTAACAGCTAAGCTAAATACATATTACAAAAGAACTCTTCTTTAGCTAAACCACAATCTCTTATTGGTTTTTGGTCGGTCTCTCACTATCCTAAAAGCTTGTTCTTTTTAGGTGAGATGTTTGTGTATATAAGCTAGCTACTAAATTCTAGTGCAGTAGTGCTATAAAGAAAATAGTTTCAAGAAAAGCTTCTTAACCACAACAACAGAAGCAACAAAAATGTACTCAAAACCCTTCAAATTTGAACTAAATTCTCGAGCTTTTCCAAACAGAAATGTGACTATGAGTAGAGGGTTTACCCTCCAAAGTCTGAGGATCGTTGCTGCGCTGATCATACATAAGCGGAGGACCATATATAAGCTAATGAGGAGTGATATCAAACTCCTCCAAAAGCTTCTCGCCGAATTCACCAACAATTAGCTCAACATTACACCTAACCTTTTATAGACTGATTTCATTCAAGAGTGAAGCAAGAGTACTGAACAGAAAAAGATCCCTATATATTATAGGTTCTATCTCTAGCCTTTGTACATGGAAGTATAGACAAAATTTAATGTTATCAACTGCTACAGGAATGGAAACAAAGTTCAAAGTCATAAGGAATTAGAATTATAATGTAATGACTTTGCTTATATACAATTCAATCAGCCACACTTAAATATGTGTAATTTGGAAAACTTGATATTAGACAAACTTTAATGGCTACATTCTCGCCTGTAAACTAACTCGATAATTGACCCAAATTGGCAGTTGTTATTGTCACTGGAAATTTTTTACTGATCACGCGTCCCTGCTAAATGCAAATAAGCAAAACCCAAATCTTCGCCCTGATTATGAGAGAGCGATACCCACATCAGCAAAACCCAAGTTTTTACCCAACTCAATGATTCAGAAATTATTATGAAAACACAAAACGGGTCAACCTTATAGACATAAAGCAAGAGAATGAACAACAGGTGATAAAAACCGGATAACAGTCCTAACCTTCGATCAGCTTGGTAGTGCATATTTGAGGAAGAGGAAGAGAGAACAATATTAGTCGAGAAAAGAGCATTAGTCTTCAACTGAGTAAGTCAGAGGGTTTGGGCAATGATGGGAAAACCGGCAGGGAAGGAGAGGAGAGCTGGATGGAGCTGCCAAAGATGACATCGTCATCAAGAGACTTCAGATCAAAATTGAGTCTAGCGAGACGGTGCTGCAATATCTGACATCGATCGCATGAGAATAGAAATCCCAAGAGAGAAAGGATATGAGGTTTCAGATCGATCAATAAAGAGAGAGAGAGAAATATATATATATATATATATATGAAGAGAGGAAACTGATCTAAGAGGAAAAGAGGTGCAAATGAGGTCAAAGTGAATGTGAGAGAACAATTGAAAAAGAAACAAAGAAAAATAAGAAATAGAGAGAGAGAGAGAGGATTTGGTTGGACTGTGATGAAAAAATATGATGAGGTTAAATATGAGTGAGATGGTAAATGACCACAACACTCATTTGTGAATAACAAAATGTGTATAACAAATATATTTGTACTTAAATTTTTTTATTTATTATTATTTACATTTATTTTCTTCATATTTGATTTAATTATGTGCTATATTATATATTTTTAAAAATATCTTTGTAAACTATATTTTTTGTATAATTATTTGGTATGTTGTTACCGTTATTTATCATAATCTATAAGCCTTTTTTTATATTACTCTCGATAATATAACGTATAACTGTCCGTGACTAAAAACTGGGTCAATCAAATATATTCCGACTTGATTTAGCGATTGACCCTGACTTTAATTGATTGTCATTGCATAACAGGTTCTAACAAGAAACTGTTGTCTTTTGAATGTGAATGATCATTTAGTTTCATTTGCAATCAACACAATCTTTGGAATGTAAACTTTCTCCCAATATTAGTCTCTGTCAGTATTTTTGTCTATATTACTTTTTCAAACAAATTAGTTACAATCAACCCTATTCCATTGCAAAAACCCTATATTTGATGTAAATTTTTTAATAACATAGTTGGCATTTCAATCTTCAGTATAAAGTAGTGTGATAATAGACTGCTAAATTCAAGTTTATTCAATAAATTTATAGGATACAAAAGACTGTTATCACTGTAGGTAGCAAAATTGAAAGAAATTGAATCGGAACTGAAATATGTTCTTTTATCACTAGGCAACAAATTAATTACATATCTATTTATTTCATGTACAGTTGCATTTCTCGGCATGATGATGGCATGCTCTCTCAAATAACACGTATCATTGTATTTACAATCAAAATTTGGATAAGTAGCTGTAAAACTTGACTTGATAGGATCTAAAGTTGAATCAGTGAGTCAATCTCCAGGAATATGAATCCAAGATGCACAGGGTCATTTGTTGGAAATTTTGATTGTAATCGGCTCTCTCCTATCTGTAGCATCCATTTAGCAAAATTTTAAATCTCATCTTTTTTCAGTAGTTGTCAATCCGACAGATGATAATCTCATGTTTTCAGTTAAACAAAAAACTTAAGATAAGGCCATAAATATGAATTATTTAAAGATGTCTTAATAATATTTCATTTGCTTCCTCCGTCTATAATAGGTAAATTCTGTCTAAAATACCTACACAAAAAAATTGATTTATCTCTAAATGTTTTCTGTAATTTCGATCATCAGAGTTTGCTGGGAAAATATCCGAAGAGTTTTATCCAATGATTCAATACACTATATATTGCATATCGGAGCTTCATCCCAAATAATCAAATCTGCATTTTCACTTAATTTTGCAAGATATGTTTATTTATTTATCGAACATTTTAAATCTTTCTCTATTACTGGCTTTATTTTAAAACTTGAATGCGTCGTTCTGCCTTTTGGAAGTAATAGAGAAGCAATTCCTGACGAAGCAACGACCAAAATAATTTTTCTTTCATATCTCAATTTAGAAATTATAGTATTCCACAAAAAAGTATTTCCTGTTCCGTCTCTATCATGCATATACAAAAAATGATATTTCATTTTTTTGTTCCACTGCTTCAATCACTTCATCGTATATAACTTTATGACATGAATTCAATTTAGTAACCAATTCACAATGTTCATGTTTAAGTATCTCACAATCAAAATCTAATTTCTCTCTCATTAATCTTTTACTCAACTCTTGTATCTATTCTGTTTTGGGCATTCGTAAATGATGTTCTTTCAATGAAGTGGATGCCATGCTGAACTATTTTTCAAGTTTGTATAAAACGCTATTTCGTAAATCATCCTCAGGTATGATAAGGTTCTCCATGTTGAATTTCGATCGAATTTTATATGAAATATCATCAGACATGTTCATCTAATGCGCATCAAATAGAGCTAGCGGATTCGACACATTACAAAAAAACAATAACGATAACAAGTAATTGTCTAATCTGAGAAGAGGTTGCAGTAAATGCATATTCAACCAGTGTACCGTTCCATTCTTTATTATCATCTAGCAATCTCAATGCTCGACATTCTTCCTTAAAAGTGAAGTAAGTAATTGTATTAACTATTCTGATTCAGTTAAAATTGCAACATCCTTTTGTGAATATTCAGCAACATTCATAGGTAAAATATTTCGCCTGCAATTTTGATACATGTGCAATTCTGCCAATAATGTCATACCATCTTTTTCTTGGATGTCATGTTGTGCTATCACTGTCCCAAACAAACCGAGAAGGAAATTTGTCATAAATTATTTCAGCCATGTCCTTATAAACAATGTTCGCATCAAACCAAGCAGTTATCATGGTACGTTCCGCATTGGGATTTTTCACAACTTGTTCAACAGGTTGACCTTCATAAAAAAAATGCTGTGCTCGTTCGAAAAATGAATTTTTAAGTATTGCACTACATGATATCTAGAATGAATGGATAATTCAAACAATCACCACACAGATTCATGTAGAGTTAAATTTCGATAATTCAAATAATTTTGTTTTTCATCATTTACATTGTTGTGAACCATTACTCGAGCTCTATCTGACCTTTTATTTATAGATATTTAAATAAGTATTTTTTTAACGTAGACTGAGAATACGATTCAACATTTATGTTAGCATTATACTTCAACAACAAAATATGATTGTATGGAACAACAAAATTATTACCAATATGAATTCCGTTTTTATTTACAAACTTTGAATCACCATCACGTCTTCTATATTGAGGAGCCTTGATTATGTGAAAAACAGTGTTAGAAATGTATGGTTTGGAAAAGATTTTGTACATTTTCCATCTCTCCTGCATGGACATTTTGAATTTAATTGACCGCAAGGACCATGTATCATAAATTGACTAACTATTTCAAAAAAATATGGATTAATGTTTTTATCCGGTAATTCAACTAAAATAGTAGAATCTATATTTGTTGATGTGTAACATTTGTATGGTATTTGAAGCCAAAATAGTAAATGAGCATGTGGTAACCCTCGTTTTTGGAATTCAATTGTACAAACATGTGCATGAATAAGTCCAAAGGTTCT
This sequence comes from Geum urbanum, assembly GCA_946800695.1. Lineage (NCBI taxonomy): Eukaryota > Viridiplantae > Streptophyta > Magnoliopsida > Rosales > Rosaceae > Geum > Geum urbanum. The sequence continues at coordinate 44,564,352 of OX327003.1, read as the reverse complement.
CCAGATTTAACTAATTTAATCATATCATCCGATTTAATTTTAAAAATCTGAGAAACAATATTTGGTCTATCTTCCGCTTTGTATCTTGGTTTCTTTTCAAAATATCTCACAATTTCCAGCTATTTAACATTGCAAGTGTAAGTTATAAACAAATCCGGATTACCGTAATATGTACAAATTCTCTTGGTATCTTGATAATTATTTAACATATCTCTAGGACTGCCAATGTGAGTACCCGGAAGAACAATTATCTTTCCCACATCAGAACATCGAGTAACACCATTTGAAGCAAAAGTAGACAATTGGTTTCATTTTTCACACTTCAATAATGGTTGATGATTCTTTATATATTCCAAATGATTTTCCTTATTTGTCGTATATACATCAACAAAGTATTGTTGAAACAATCTTCCGCCTTTTAGCAAAGTGCCTAAATCATTTTCTCAATCATGGATTGAATAATAGACAAACTTTATCATTGTCAATTTATTTCTTTTCCTTTGAAGCTTTCTTTCCATACACTCTAACAACATATCTATTCTAAATCCATCCTTATCATACGGAAAAGGCAGCGGATATTACAATGACATTAACTTTGGATGTATTTTGGAAATTCGCTTTAAATGTCCATCAATTGATTGAATAATGATATCTCTGTTAAAATTAAATTCTCCAATGTCTCCAACAATTAAATTGGAGATTCAGAAGCACTCGGTAATTCGTATTGTTTACCATCAGTAAATTGATAATCAAGTAGAGTCTTATTACAATTAGGTATCGAAAAAAATTTCAAATTGATCTCTGACTGTTCGAAACTATTTGACCAATTCATTAACGTCGCCAAGCATATTTGCTAAGTTTTCAACAACGCCAACATCAATATTTGGATTTCCATAATTCATATCAATAGCATTAATGTGATTTGAAATCTCATTTTCCGTGTCATAAACATATAATTGGGCACACTTGTGACATTCATTTGCAAAAGGTAACACTGATCCCATATAATGATGCACTTGTCCACAAGTTTTGAATACATAAGAAGCTGTGTCATTATTTATCTTGTAATCAAGTTTTGCACTCATAGAAGTAAAAGTAGACATGGAATTATACACCTGAATATTTTCACAAAAAAGTGTGCTTTCATGACCATTGCTTGGATTCAATAATTGTTCAAGAAATGTTGGAGTTGGATTTGATATTGGAGGTTTAATTTGTCCTTTTTCACAACAATTCGTATAAACCAATTGATTTTTTATTTTCCTTTTCAAAGCCTCGCCCAGTCAAAAATAAGCATTGCAATGATTACACGTGTAAGAATCATCGTCTGAATCCTTATAACTTACAATTACACCTGCATGAAAAATTGTTCAAATCAGTATTGACAAATTGTTAGATTTTTCGTCAACCAAAAATATAATATAAGATTTTGTTCACCTTGACGACTTCCTTGATATGAGGCTTGACCATGAACACTTTGATGAGATCCTACATTTCTCATTAACATAGATTTGTTGTTAGTTTTCTATAATTTTACAATAGTACACAAAAAGCACTACATATCAAAGTTTACCTGCTACTTTTTCATCAACATCATCCTCATCATCCTTTCTTTGTTCAACTGGTACTGTTGATAGTGTACTCGTACCCTCACTCTGAAAGAAACACTGTCTCTTGCTTGAAAAATATCTATCTCCAGCACTTGGGTACACATTATCAAAATCGGTTGATGAAGTTGTCTCTTCAAAGCATTTCAATGAATCTACCATCTGATTGCATTGTTTGTTCTCAATCACAAAATGTAACTTTCTTTTTCGCCTCATACCTAAAATAGAAGACATAATAGCATCCATTAGTAATTATCACCATCACGACTACAGATTCCTATTAATGATTATCACCATCTATATCACTAAATTATCAATTGTTACATAAAATAAAAGACAATATAATTCTTTTTGTTGCTTTCTGTTTACCCAAATATCAATTCAAACATTACTAAGTAGCTATTTGGAAATACTCAGTAGTACACTGAATCTCATAAAACGGTGAATTCCTTACAAATTCTAATAATGCAAAGCCACATGGATTGTCTAGCCTAAAAGCAGTTTAGTACTATAGCTTCTATTGCATAATAATCCAAATCAAGTAAAATATCACAAAGAAGCATCACAACAGAATGCAAGGTTTGACCCTTTAATGCAAAAATAACAGATGCGGTAGGTATTAATGCTTCTACAGCTACAACTCTATAACATGAACTAAACTTCTCTCATATACATCCCAAATTGGGCATAAACTCTTAATCCAAATAAAAAATATCACCAGAAATACAAACCAAACACCCCAACTAACGATCATTTCAAAGCCAGAATTCCAACCTACTATAAATTAACCTATACACTTATTTCGAGCCAAACTGACTTTGCATTAGTGTGAATTCAATTATGGGAACACTATACCATAGTATATATGTAGGGATATAAGTCACATAATACTCATCCAGGTCATGACAAAAAAATATATTTTTAGATGAATATAACATGTTCAGATATTGCATATGGAATTAGATACAATACATACGGAAAGCAAACAACAAACCGAAGATGTCAGAAAATGTAGTCACCAACCTTGTTCCACCTACAAAGAGAAGAAAATAGAATGAATATGCAAATAAAATAGATTCAATTAGTGCTACCATGATAGAATGTGTTTCCCAATGACATTACTTTTCCTACAAATAATACGTGTGATACATGTATGCCATAAAAGAATAATATAGTACTAATGGAAGACCAAGGTGACTCACCGAATGTGACTTCTTATCTTTTTAAAAAAAGAAAAGAAAAATGAGTGACTCCTTATCTTGTAAGATCAGTATTCAAGCTCTGAAAATGGAAAAATCAAAGTATCATATCCTGAAATTCAAATTTTAAAACAAAGGAAAAGACATGGCAAATTACAATGGTTGTTCATAAATCAATATATTTTGTGTATAAACTAATTTTGATCTGCATATCACTTTCATTCAACCTATTAAGATTTGAGATGGCTCAAACACTTACACATGAGAATGGCAAAATATAAATTCAACTTAAGATGAGAATGCAACATCATTAATACCATCCTATATGCAAAGACCTCCATACATAAATTAAAACTCAAACCCCAAAATCTCAAAATCAGATAACCTAGAAAACAAACAATTATTTATTGCTAATAGATAAAATCTTTAACCCTATGAAGACCCAAAATTTCTTACAACCAACTTAATAACTCCTTTAAAATTTGAATACCCAAAATCGATGAAGCCCAAAACAACAATCAAAATATGACTTCTTGATATATGGGAATATGAATTATTCAAGTTCGTTTCATCAAGCACCCAAATAAGAAACATACAAAACACATTCAGACCCAACTTGTTCAATTTATTCAACTTGATAAAAAAAATCTATCACCCAAAAAGGTCTTTGCTACCCATCAAGTTCATCCCCAACTAACTCATTCACCCACCCATATCTATTAAATTTGATACATATCGATTAAATTTGATACATAACAAACGCAATACCCCAAGGTGTATGCTACATATCGATTACAACCTAATCACCCACACATATCGTTTCAATTTGAACTACATAAATAAAGTAAACAACAAAACAACCAAATGAACCAAAAATATATTCATGAATTGAGAAGCCAAACAACCAAACGAACCAAGTTTCAAATGAGAATCCACACCCCAAAAAAATCAAAAAGTCTAGATCCAACATGGAGTTAGAGGAAAGATAAAGAGTTTATTATGAGGAATACCTTGAATCGGAGATTGATATAAATCCAGAATGATCAGACGACTCGAAGATTGGAGAGATGAACATCTTGGATGTTTAAATAAGATCTGATTATTTTTGCAAAAGCTGCTTTGCACGGATCGAGGCCAAAGACGACGTACTTGAGATGCAGCTCACAACGATGTACTTGAGATGAAGAACCAAAGGAAAGTTCAAATTGGAAACTAATCTTCGTGTTCACTAAGTCGATAAGAGGGCAGACAAATGAGAGATTATGGTGGAGAGAGAGAGAGAGAGAGAGAGAGAGAGAGAGAGAGAGAGAGAGAGAGAGAGAGAGAGAGAGAGAGAGAGTCATATCAGATTTTGCAAAGGGATATCTATCCAAAACAGTGATCAACCATGTGGCCAATTAACAGCTTTACAGTTGAGAGAGAGATGAAGCTCGCACAGTTCACACAAAAATGGAGAAACATGACCAAAAGGGTAGTTTGCAACAGTACATGTAAATAGTAACCAAGTTGCTTCATAATTGCTATAACTAAGTTTTACTCGATCAATAGAAGAATAATGAAAGAAATTAGGATTCAATTTCGATTCCAATGACCCAAATCAATAAAGAGTGACAAATCTCAGAACATGCAAACCAACAGAAGAAAAATAGAAGAAATTAGAAATTCAATCAAATAGTCGTTCGGAGAATATTGCTCCATTGCAACTGCACCATATTCAAATAAATCTAATGTACTATCTAACCAATCCATATTCACACTAATACGGAAAGCCTAAAAGAAACAGAATGTCAAAGTGATGCATGGCAATAGAGAACCTATGACGAAATAGGTTAGATAGGATACAAAGCAGAGTAAACAAAGAACAATTTGATTACATGGCTACCCAATTGCAAAATAAATCATATGAATCCAATACCTACTGAGTTAGATAGTAGCCTTCATGAGTATATTACAATATGTTAAATAGGTTAGATAGGATACTACTGGTTTAGATAGAATTTGATTATTCTAACGGAGCACATACATCTCACATCTTCTCCCAAACACAAAGATACAAACCAAGAGTCTCATAACTTTAAATTCAACTGTGAACCCAATCAAGTAATACCCATACTTCATCAATACCCAATCAAGCAACAATCTATTTGAATGATAAAAAAATTAGAGAAAAGAGGCAAGAGTGAGAGAAAAGGAGAAAGCTTACCACGAAAATCAAAACCAAGCACCCAAGCCAAATCCCAGCAGTATGCTAAGAGAGATCGGAATGGAGAATCGCGATTGAAAATTGCACAATACTTCAAAGCTACCAAAAATAAGCACAATAGTAAACAACTAAAGAAAAATCGTGAACACAGTGAATCAAAGAAGAGAGAGGTTATACCGGAGCTAAATGTTTCTCGTGAAGGTTTAGGCTGAGAGAGAGAAAGAGAGAGAGAGAGAGAGAGAGAGGGAGAGGGAGGGAGAGGGAGAGAGAGAGCGTCAGTGGCAACAATTGTCTGATTAGGTAGAGTTTCGAAATCGCAAGACAACAGTGAGATATTGAGTGTGTGAGTATTATCCAGAAAAATGATGGAGAGAGAGGAGATTAAGCTTTTGTCGATCACTGCATTGGACATAAACCCAATATCAACCAATCGATACAGAATTACCTTCAAGTAATTAATGTTACTAACAACCTAGATACAATTGATTCGAGCTTCTGGTTTTGGAGCCACTTAGCCTAAACCAGATCATAACTTACACAACATAAAATGGAGCAACATAGACAAAATCGAAACATGAACTCAGAAATCACAAAAGGAGAGAAAAAGAGGATGCAAACATGGAGTCGACAATTTATTAATCAATTAAAGCTACAAATATTTGTTACAATTTAATAGTCAAGAACAAAGATGAGGGACATTAACAATCAAACTTTTTTTTCTCCACAACTGTTGGTTCTCTAACCCCAAGTTCTTATACGTATTGATCTTTACCCAAAATTCTTATTAGCAAAGATAAGGAGAATTGTACCCGGAAACCAAACCCATATACAATCAAGAAAGTTGGACCTGAAACCAAAGATAAGCAAAGATTTGATTAGCGACTTAATCAAGTAAAACTGCAAATATTTGTCACAAATTATTAATCAACAACAAAGACGAAGGACATAAACAATCAAACTTCTTATTTTTTAAAGAACAAAGCCTTTATATATGTAAATATTTTCCATGGACTCTCTCTCTGTCACCCATCCTCACGTCTCTCTTTCATTCTGTCTTCAAATTCTTTTACTAAGAGCATTCCTCGATTATTAGAATCTCTCTATACTACCATTAATTCGTCTTTCTCTCAACTCCACTCTCTGATACATCTTCATTTGTGAAAACATGCACTAGTACAAAAACAGCATCATACGGCGCCCCTCAAACGACATAATTAAAAAGTTTGTCGTCTGACTGATTTATAAGAGAGATACGACATTCCCAAAATGTATGTCATGTCATGCAGCTTGAAACGATGATAATTTTTAGTTTCAATGGTGACTATCCAAAATTTGTAGTTTTCAAGGCTAGGTACTTCAAATTGTGGTGGTTTTGAAATATTGCTCAAGTCAGGCGACAGATGTTTGGTTGTTTTGCAATATTTTTAAAGTTAGACGATAGTCGTCCATCATCTGAGTATTCGATGCAATGAGTCCTTCAATCATACTATTTGCCAAAAGCTTTATAATTTTTTTTCACCAATTCAAACAAATGTGGAGTTGTAGAAAATTCTCCAAGGAACCTTACTAGATTGTGTTTTTTGATGAGACGACAGTCGTTTGTTGTCTGAGTTACGACACAATTTGAGCGGCAAATTTCTCACATAAATTATCTCAATGAGCATCTAAATTTTCTAAATTTTAATAGTGGGCATCTAAAATTTTGATGGTTTTGAATTATGCATAAATCAGATGACAGTCGTATGTCGTTTAATTAAGTTTTAATATTTCTTTTGGTACCTTAAATGGCAAACATCGTAATTGCCTAAAAATAATCATTTTTGTGAATTTGACCGTTGGATGGGATGATCGGAATAATGTTAAGATGTTGTTTAAAAATTAATTTTTTTTGACTTGAATTCGTCCTCGATCTGTGCTTGTCACTGTTATGCTAAGGCTCTCTAGAGTAAAACTCAATTTTCAGCTCCGTAAAAAACTAATTTGAGACCAAGTTCCACACATGTATTATCGTGGAGTTCATATCTATCTTATCATATGAAAAAATATGACAGAAAAATCAATTTAGGTACTCCTCCCATTGGAGAATGAGCAAAATTCTTGAAAAATGTTACTTTAGTCTTTTGGTAGTATTTGACCTCATTAACCGACATCTAAACAAACTCCGATAAGGGTAATTTTAATGAAAAACCTCTTTTATTACGAGGTTGATGTATGTGTTTGGACACATTTCTCAATAGACCATTTTGGTTTCTCGTATATATTTAATTCCATATATAACTACTAATGTTACTTACAATATTTGTTGTTTATATGAAAACCAAACCTTTATGAAACTAAATCACTAACAAATAATCATTTTGTAAATTTGACCGTTGGATGAGACGATCAGACTTATCTAAGCATTTAGTAAAAAATTAGAACTTTTAGATTTGAAGGCGACCTCGATCCGATCCGTGCATCCTACTATTGTGATCATATTTCCTTGAAGCGTAAAACACAGTTTGTCGCTTCATCAAAAATAATTTGAGATCAAGTACATCACACGCATTCTCGTGGGATTCCCATCTATCTCGCCATGTCAAAAAAAAAAACAAAATTTCTAAACCATAAACCCTAAACCCTAGACCTAAATCTAAACCCTAACCCTAAACCCTAAAAAGTACTTAAAAAAAAGGTTTCTAGGTCATGTTTACCCAAGTGATAGTAATTTTATCTCCCATAATGTTGCCATCTCCAAACCACACCTAACAACACACTAAAAAAAATGGCTCCCCCCTCTCCTTCGTAACCTAGCTTTCAAAAGACATAGAAAAAAAAAACTAAAAGCTCTTCGCCTCTCTTTCTCTCTCTAGTGGGGCTCCTTCAACTGCAACAACGACATAGCCTTCCTCCGTCTCAGTCGTGGTGCTCCCACCTCGCCACCGGATCCTCGCCGTTGTTTCCTTCAAAGCCAGTGAACCTCAACTTAGGCATATCTCTGATGAGACGGTCCCCCCCCCCCCCCCCACCTTGATCAAGAATATGGCGCATCTCAGCTTTCCCCGGCGGAGCCGAGGACGAGATATTGGGAGAGAGCAAAGTAGCAACAAACCTAACTTGAGACGTTGCCACTTGATGCCTTACAATCTCACTGTCGTGATCTCTGCCCTCGACTCTTATCGCAACATCGCGAGCCCCGCCATCTACTACTACCTCGAAGCATGTTGCTGGCATGCGAGTGCTACTCTAACCCTCATGGTGCAGGCCAAGAAGTTGAGCATGAATACCTAGACGCTGCCACGCACTGCTCAAGCTCAACCTCAAGCTTGACCACCAGCTTGGCTTCGGCTCGAACATGTTTGGTTTAATGTCCTTCCAATTTGATTTATGGGATCTAGGGTTTCAATTTTCCTTGGTTTCTGATGATTATTGTTATTGATTTGGGTTCTAGGGTATTGGTTGAACATGAAAGCCTCTATAGAGGGACTTCTAGCAAAGAGAAACCTCGTACAAAACAATATGGGTTAACTCAGAAAAAGAGGCAAGAGATTAAGGAAGCATTCGAGCTATTCGACATTGACGACTCAGGTAATCGAAGATTAACATTGTTTTTGCTACTAGGTTTAGATTGATTTGTTTGTTGGTTTATGACTTTGATGATGTTGTTGTGTTATTTTGTGCTCTTTAGTTACTATTGATGCCAAAGAATTGAATGTTGCCATGAGGTATGGTTTCTTGTCTTAAGCACTGTGAGCCAGATTTTTGACGTTTTTCTTCTTTACAAATTTGATACATTTTGTCATGACACGACACTTGGATTTGAGATGACAGGAGAGGTAACTATATGAAAGGACCCAATCCTAGATTAACTAGTTACCTATGATCAAGCCCTAACGACTGACCATAATCTATAAAATTCTGTAAAAGTTTTGACATAACTCCCCTTAAAACTGAGACAACCAAAAAAAACTTGCAAGAAGAATAACACTCCGCAGATAAATCCCACAAACAAACCGTGGACCACTGATGTCCATCTAGATTTCTCAACATATAGCAGAAACTAAACCAGATGTAAAACTCAAGATTAAAAAAATACTTTACAAAGTACTGGTTCTAAATAGAAGAAAAAACAAACTCGACGACTACTCGAGTAACAACCTATTCACAAGAGTCTCACTGTAACAACATAAGAAAACTAGTATCCAGAGTGACTTCCATATACATATAAAATAAACTGACAGTGAACTAGAACCTACCGATGAGAAGATGACTGGTAGACTCGGAGCTCTCGACGATACAAAGCACACACAGGAATAAAACTGCAACATGGGTAATAGAAAATCGAAAATCCCAGGAAAAGACATATAAAATATAAAACATTAGAGTGAGTGGACAAAAATGATATAATAATCTACGTAAATCGATAAACTGTAATTTCATGTATTTCTGCTATTTTTTGTGGAATAATGCGAGTTCTAAACTGAATAAGTGAAATATAAATGGAGGTGCTCTCACAGACCACCTAACCTGAGGCATTAAACTGAAATGAAAATTATACAAATATGTGAAGGGATCGTCCCCAGGCCACTTAACCTGAGTCGATTTAGGTTAGATAAGGCCACCTAACCTAACCTCCCCTAACCAACTATCCAGTGATCATCCGAATAGCAAAAACATCGATGCAACTAAATAAACCATCACAAAGCAAGCCTCCAAATAAACGCTTTAAAAACATACTGTAAAGTGTATTGCGTAAAAATAATGAACTTAAAATTAACTGTGAAAATAAAGGTCCACTCACAAGTCTGCGACTACTGCTGGGGTCCCGCAGAATTTCCTTCGCTGCTAGAGTCGCGATCTCGATGTCCTGTAAATACGGATAATTAGATATCAAAATATACGTAAAACTATGAAAATTGACCCTAAAAATAACCACGAAAGTCTTGCCGAGAATTTCTGAAAATAGACTCGCCGAAAAACCATCGTGGACGGCGGCACGTGGCTCTCACGTGCCTCCACAGGCGGTGGTGCATGAGCCACACATGCCTCTCGGCCGAACTGATCCAATGGGAACGTTTAATACATGGCTAGAAAGATCTCACTGAGTACAATAACTTTCCTAACTACACCATCCCTCGAATCATCACTGTTTGGCCAGAAAACGGCCCGAGAGCCACAGACCAAAAAATTGGCCAGAAATCAAATCCGCCAAGAACGTCATCGTCTTCGTCGCTCCATCTTGGACCCCCACCTCGCTCCACCCACCCTCAAACGTCGCCCAAAAATTGCTGGAGCACCGTCGACCGTTAAGCACGAAATCCGGCCGAAACATCGAATCGATTCAGGTCAAAAACTCCATAAAAACCCAACAATATATACACCAACTGATAGAGGTGGAGGAGGGCTTTCTAACCATACCTGGGTCGAAGTCGGAGGTGGCCGAAATCGGCGATATGAGTCGGATTAATCGAAATGGATCGTGTATGACGATACGGGTCTCGTATGTATTTCTGCTGAAAATGGAAACTTTCCAAAAATAACATCGTATGTACAATCTGATCCAAATCGGACGGCTCATATTAAACGACCTAAAAAATTATATATTTAATTATTTGTCGCAAAAACTTCCGATAAACATTAAAAATAACTCGCTTATCCGATAAATTCCCCGAAAATTCTTACAAGCTCGACATTAAATTCTCTATAACTCTCATGAAGAAAGTCAAGTCAAACTCTCTCCTGGTGAAAAATTCGTTAACAACCCTAATAACGCAACTAATTCGCGATAATGCGTAACGTGGTTTGATAAGTGCATGATTTCGGTATGGGTTGTAACAATCCACCCCTCTTACAAAAATTTTATCCTCGAAATTTACATACCTGCTAGAAAAGATAAGGGTACTGTTCCCTTCTGAACTGCTCTGGCTCCCAAGTGGCTTCCTCGACTGCATGATTCCTCCATAATACTTTCACTAAAGGAATGGTCTTGTTCTGGAGAACCTGCTCTCTACGGTCAGGAATATCCATTGGTTCCTCAATGTAAACTAAATCCTCTCATAACAGAATTTATTGAGGCACGATGACATGGGAATGATTGGGGATGTACTTCCGCAACATGGATACATAGAAAACATCATGAACTTGCGCCAACTCTGAGGGTAATTGCAAATAATAAGCTACAGTTCCCACACACTCAGTAATCTCATAAGGTCTAATGTAACATGGCTGAAGTTTACCGTGATTTTTAAACCGCATCACCCCTTTCTATGGAGACAATTTCAAGAATACCCAATCTCCAACTTCAAACTCAAGATCTTTACGTCTCACGTCGGTATAACTCTTTTGTTTGTCTTGAGCAATCTTTAATTTGTCTCGAATGATCTGAATATTTTTTGTAGTCTCCTGAACTATGTCTGGGCCAATGAGACTCCTTTCTCCTACTTCTTCCCAGCACAAGGGTGTCCGGCAGTGTTTTTCGTACAACGCCTCATACGGTGACATGCCAATGCTAGAGCGAAAGCTGTTATTATATGCAAATTCCATCAAATGTAGGTCCTTATTCCATTTCCATTTCCTGAACACACAAGATCTCAATATATCCTCAAGCGTCTGGATAGTTCTCTCAGATTGACTATCTGTCTAAGGATGAAAAGCCATACTGAACCGCAACTTGGTTCCCAAAGCCTCCTGTAATGCTCTCTAGAATTTTGAGGTGAAATGAGAATCTTGATCTGAAATGACGGACACAGGCACACCATGTAGCTTCACAATCTTCTGCATATATAACATAGCTGGCTTGCTCACCGACAGTTTCTCTGAGATTGGTATAAAATGTGCAAACTTGGTGAAGCGATCCACAATTACCCAAATACCTGTATGGTTCTTGGCTGTACGAGGTAACTTGTATACAAAATCCATTGTAACATGCTCCCATTTCCAGACAAGAATCTCCAGAAGCTGCATCATTCCTGAAGGTTTCTGCCTCTTCGCCTTCACTCGTTGACAAATAGGGCATTGACTCACATAGGTTGCTACATCCCTCTTCATATTGAACCACCAATAATACTCTCTGAGAGTGCGATACATCTTCGTGCTACCCGGGTGTATTGCATAAGCTGAACAATGAGCCTCGTCGAGTATTTCTTGCTTTAATTCCTTTGATATTTGGAACACAGAGTCTGCTTCTAAGTACCAGCAACCCATCTCACCTTATCACAAAATATGGTGGTTCACCATTACACACCGCATCCTTTAACTTCAGAGGGAAGGATCAGAATCCTGTAACTCACGCACTTTGTCAATGAGAACAGGTCAGACATGCATACTGGCGAATAGAACTCCAGCCTCATTCACATCAGTATACAACACTGCTCAAGTGGCTTGTAACTATACAAGTAATGGTACCCGAGCAAACTGAATGTGAGACAAGGAAACTCCAGATTTCCAGCTAAGAGCATCAGCTACAACATTCGCCTTTCCAGGGTGATACTTGAAGGTACAATCGTAATCGCTTATCAATTCTACTCACCTTATCTGTCGTAAGTTTAATTCTGGTTAAGTGAGAAGATACGTAAGGCTTTTATGATTTGTAAAAATCCGACATCTGGCACCACACAAATAATGTCTCCATATTTTTAGTGTGAAAACTATTGTTGCCAACTCCATATCATGAGTCGGGAAATTCGTCTCGTAGGGCTTCAACTGGCGTAAACCATACGCGGCAACTCTACCATGTTGCATCAGCACGCACTCAAAGCCTAATTTAGAGGCATTAATGAAAACTGTAAACTCCCCACTATCGTCTGGTAACATCAACACTGGAGCTGTGGTCAACCTTGTCTTTAGAGTCTGGAAACTCTCCTCACAAACTTTTGACCATTCAAACTTAATTCCCTTCCTCGTGAGTTTCTTAAGAGGTGCTGCAATGCGTGAAAAATCATGAACAAATCGACGGTAGTAACCAACTAGACCTAGAGAATTTCTAATATCTGGCACACACACAGGTCGGTTTCAATTCATCACAGCCTCAATCTTGTCTGGATCGGCACTAACTCCTTCTGCTGAAAACACATGGCCAAGAAATTTCACATTATCCAACCAGAACTCACATTTATTAAAATTAGCATACAACTGAGATTCCTTTAAAGTCTTCAGAACAACATTCAAATGTCTCGTATGCTGCCTTGCATCCTTTGAGTAAATCAGGATATCATCAATAAACATTATAACGATTTTATGAAGATAAGCCCGAAATACCTGATTCATTAAAGCCATGAAGGTAGCAGGTGCATTCGTCAAACCGAACAACATCACCCAAAACTCATAGTGCCCATAACGCGATCGAAATGCGATTTTAGAGACATCAGACTCTCTAATCCCCAATTGATGATATCCCGATTGTAGATCAATCTTAGAGAACACCTTAGCTCCGTTCCATTGATCAAACAAATCATCAATACGAGGTAGAGGATACTTATTCGTCATAGTCACTTGATTCAATTTTCAGTAGTCAACACATAACCGCATAGAACCATCATTCTTTTTTACAAACAAAACTAGAGCTCCCCATTGTGATAAACTAGGACGGATGAAACCTTTATTGATCAATTCCTGAAGCTCAACCCGCAACTCTTTTAACTCAGCTGGAGCCATACGATACGACGCCTGAGCTATGGAACCTGTACCCGAAAGAAGCTCAATCGTGAAATCAATTTGCCTTTCTGGAGGAAAGACACAGTAATTCTTCAGAAAACACATCAGAGTAATCCTTGACCACTGCAATCTCCTCAAGGTTAGGAGTGAAAACACGAGTGTTTACAACATGCGCTAAGTATGCAGTACACCCTTTCCGCAATAATTTCTCAGCTCGCACAGCTGAAATCAAGCATGAAGAAAGAAAATTTCTTTCTGTACAGAATAAAATCTCAGGTAACCATGGACTTTTAAACACCACTTCCTTCCAATAAAAATCAACCAAAGCTTGGTGATTGCCCAGAAAGTCCATACCCAAAATCAAATCAAAGTCTGCGACATTAAGAGGTATCAAGTTAGCAGACAACCAAAAATCTCAAACCATGACACTACAGTCTCTATACACTAACCCCCCCCCCCCCCCCCACCAAAATTATATCACCGGTGAGATAAACCACTCGCCACATCACCGGTAAGGGAGTGGCCGGTATGTTAACTATTGATGCTAATCTCACGGAGATAAAATAATGTATCTCCCCCGGATCTATTAAAGTATAAACAACATAATCAAAAACATAAAATATACCAATAATCACATTTGGAACTGCTATGCCCTCTTGTAAGGTCATTTGGTGAAGTTGGGCATGTCCAGTCTGTGCAGGTGGTCGCCCTCTTTGGCTTCGGTCCTGATAAGTTGGCTATCTAAGTGGCGGTGCTGCTCTAACTTCCGAAGTGGCTCCCTGATCACCACTAGAACCCTACATTGAAAATCCGCCTGAGGTGTCCCAATGTGGACACTCCCTCGCAAAGTGACCCATTTGGCCATAACGAAATCAAGCTAAAGACCCAGCCTGACACTGCCCGAGATGATGCTTGTGACACCTGTCACATAGAGGGATATCCATGGGTGCTGATGGAGTAGGACGATAACTACTGGCTCCACTGGAACTAGCACCAGATCCCTACCTCTGGGGTCTATTCCTCCTCATCCATCTCTGAAAATGACTCGAACGACGTGTAGGAAGAGCTGGAGCAGAAGATCCCTCACCAGAAATGAAGTAGAACCTGAAGCGCTTGAGTTTCCCCTCTTTGAAGGACCCTGGCTGGGCCCACCTTCCTCAAATCATCGAGTTGATATCTACTCAGAATGAAGCCTATCCTCACATCTCGCAGCAACACTTACAAACTCATCAAAATTAGCACGTGACACACTGAATAAGTATGGGGAAATATTAGTTCGCAAACCCTACTCAAACCTCCAGCACTCCTCCTTCACTGACCTGACAGAATTTGGTGCCAAACGGGGCAAGCGGGTGAAACGATCCCGGTACTCCATCACTGCCCTACCGAAGACTCATAAACTTCTCATACTTCCGCTGCTCGGAAGCCTTGATAAAGAAACGACTCATGAACAATTCTGTGAACTCTGCCCATGAAGTGAGAGCTTCATTTCTTCAGTACTCTGCCACCAACGATAAGCATGATCCTGTAACAAACATGTAGCTACCACAGTCCTCTGCTCAGGGGTCAACTGTGGACGCAAACCGTCACAAACTCGACCCATTTCAACTAGCCAGTTCTCGCTAGTCTTAGGGTCATGAGAACCAGTAAAAGGAACGGCTCCTGCCTTCCTAGCCTTACTAACTAAATCCTCATGATCCTCATGTGGTGCTGGCACCATGCGAGAAATTAACTCACGTATCTGCTGGGCCAAGGATCGTGTATCATCCCGTTGGGGTGGTTTTCGAGGCATACTGACTGACCTATGAGTCCAAAAACAATTTAGCTCACTGAAAGAAGTCATAAACTGGATCGACTAAGAGACTCTAAGAATCTGACAATGCACACCACTAGGAATAATGGGCATCCGCCGGCCGGTCGGGCCATCCTTCCAAAAGTGTCGTACATTCTCAAAGTCTTGTACTAACATGACCAGAACAGTCTACAGAATCTATGAACTAATAATCTGATACCAAACTGAAAGGACTCAACCCTAGATTAACTAGTAACCTAGGATCAAGCCCTAATGACTGACCATAATCTATAAAATTTTGTAATTTTTTTTGACATAACTCCCCTTAAAACTGAGACAACAAAAAGAAACCTGCAAGAAGAATGACACTCCGCATATAAATCCCACAAACAAACTATGGACCACCGATGTCCATCCAGATTTCTCAACATATAACAGAAACTAAACCAGATGAAAAACTCAAGATTAAAAACATACTTTACAAAGTACTGGTTCTAAATACAAGGAATAGCAAACTCGACGACTACTCGAGTAACAACCTATTCACAAGAGTCTCACTGTAACAACATAAGAAAACTAGTATCCATAGTGATTTCTATATACATATAAAACAAACTAACAGTGAGCTAGAACCTACTGATGAGAAGATGACTGGTAGACTCGGAGCTCTCGACGATACCAAGCACGCACAGAAATAACACTGCCACATGGGCAACGGAAAATCGAAAATCCCAGGGAAAGACATATAAAATATAAAATGTTAGCGTGAGTGGATAAAAATAATATAATAATCTGCGTAAATCGCTAAACTTTAATTTCATTCCTTTATGCTATTTTCTGTGAAATAATACGAGTTCTAAACTGAATAACTGAAATATAAATGGAGGTGCTCTCACAGACCACCTAACCTGAGGCGTTAAACTGAAATGAAAATTATGCAAATATGTGGCGGGATCGTCCCCAGGACATCTAACCTGAGTCGATCTGGGTTAGACGAGGCCACCTAACCTCCCCTAACCAACTATCCGGTGATCAGCCGAATAGCTAAAGCATCGATGTAACTAAACAAACCATCACAAAGCAAGCCTTCGAATAAACGCATTAAAAACATACCGTAAAGTGTACTGCATAAAAATAATGAACTCCAAATCAACTATGAAAATAAAGGTCCACTCATAAGTCTGCGAGTACTGCTGGGGTCCCGCAGAATTTCTTTCGCTTCTAGAGTCGTGATCTCAATGTCCTGTAAATATGGATCATTAGATATCAAAATACGCGTAAAAATATGAAAATTGACCCTAAAAAACCTCAGAAGTCTCGCCGACAATTTTTGAAAATTGAGTCACCGGAAAACCACCGTGGACGGCAGCACGTGGCTCTCACGCGCCTCCACAGACGGCGACGCGTGAGCCAGATATGCCTCCCAGCCGAACTACTTCAATGGGAGCGTTGCATACATGGATGAAAAGATCTCACTGAGTACAATAACTTTCCTAACTACACCATCCCCCGAATCGCCACTGTTTGGCTGGAACACGGCCCCAAAAATTGGCCAAAAATCAAATCCGCCAAGAACGTCGTCGTTGCTCACCTCGGGCCCTAAAACCATAGGGTTTGAACCTCTGGGACAAAATCCAGTCAAACCCACCCTCAAATGTTGCCAGAAAATGGCCGGAGCATCGCCAACCATTAACCACAAAATTCGGCTGAAACATCAAATCGATTAGGGTCAAAAACTCCACAAAAACCTAACAATACATACACCAAAAGTTAGAGGAGGAGGAGGGCTTTCTAACCATACATGGGTCGACGCCGGAGGTGGCCAGAATCGGCAGTACCGGACGGATTAATAGAAACGGGTCGTGTACGGCGATACGGGTCTCGTACGTATTTCTGCTAAAAATGGAAACTTTCCAAAAATAACACCGTATGAATACCAGTACATACAGCTAGCCCAAATCAACGGTTCAGAAACAATCTGATCCAGATCGGATGGCTCATATTAAACGACCTAAAATTAATTATATTTTAATTATTTGTTTCAAAAACTTCCGATAAACATTAAAAATAGCTCGCTTATCCGATAAATTCCCCAAAAATTCTTACAAGCTCGAAATTCTCTACAACTTTCATAAAGAAAGTCAAGTCAAATTCTCTCCCGGTGAAAAAGTCATTAACAACCCTAATAATGCGACTAATTCGCGATAACGTGTAACGTGATTCCATAAGGTTGTGATTTCGGTGCAGGTTGTAACACTATAGTTATCCATCCATTTAGAATTTTTTGCTAATTGTTAAACTCGTGGCTTTGGGAGTAGTTACTTGCCTTAAAATACTTGTGTGTAGTTTTCCCATGATTATATAAGAGGTGTTCTATACCTAAGTTGTCAGAGGTCTCGATTTTGCAATGACAGAAGATGTATCTTATCCAATTTGAGTGAAATGTTTGTAACATGTGTACAAGCTTCCCAAAATATATATTTACATGCACTCTTATTTTGTCTATAGAGTGTGTGGGGCTAAGGGTGAGTTATTTTCATAAAGCGGAACGACTTTGAACATTTTTCTGGAGAATGACTTCTTTGTTTCTAGTCGTCGTGTTATTTGTTGTTTTCATTTTCCCATCCTTGTTAGCGTCTCTTTCAATGCAACCTCATTTGGTCCGTTGTTTGATACTAGAAGTATGAATTTAGTACTTGAATTTTTGATAGTCATAGTATGGACATCAACTTTATGCATGGCTAACATATTGCCTATTGTATTTTTCAGCAAATCAACCAAATGATTGCAAATGTTGACAAGGACGAAAGCGGTGTCATTGACTTTGTGGAGTTTGCTCACATGATGATTGCCAAAATTGGAGAACGAGACTCCAAAGAAGAACTCATGAATGCATTCCATATCCTTGATTAAGATGACAATGTACTCCTCTTTTCTCCAAACTATTATATGATTTACATCTTAATCAATGTGGAGTTTTAATTTGTTAATTTGACTTGTTTCAATTTGGGATTCTAAGATTTTCTCTTTGAGAAATTACTAAATAAATATTTCTATCTAACATTTCAAGTGCCTCTAGTGGCATTGGCATAGAGATAATACGTGTTTTGCATTGCGAGGTGCTCATGGGGTCATGGTACATAGTGAGGAACACAGATGCTTGGATACAGTCAAAGAAATAATCCGTAAAGAAACCTCAAAAGCTGAAATTTATGTTATCGAGTTAGACTAAGGAAATTGTTATTGTTACCAAGACTAAGGCAATTTTGGATATCCTACCATACAAGCTAGTACTAGCTAGTAGTTCTGTTATACTTTATACTTGTAGTTTGTGTAGAAATTTGATATTTGTAAGCACAATGTTCAAAATAATGTTCATATGGTATTGTTGAAAGCATACTACTATATTGTTTATTTGCTAAAATTGAATGCTTGCTCACCATATAAATTTTTTAAAAAAATTGTCCATTCGATCATACTCAAACGTCAGTCAAAAAATATAGTGTCAAAATAAGGATACTCAAATGACAGACGTTATTATGTCCGTTGACTAATGATAATAGAGACAACATACACCCTTCGTGTGAATGCATGCCATTATACACCAGAAGGCGCATGCATGAATGCCATCCGTTGGCACCATGAATATCATCTATCGTCTGAACTATACGATCGTCATCCCTATCATCGATAGACGATAATCATTTCAGTCTTTCTAGCGTCGTCTAAAGCTATTTTACCAGACATCGCCAGGATAGACGATAGACAAAACACATTTTAGACGACGTACAATGAGCATTGTGTGAAACATTTTGTGTAGTAATGATAGCCTTTATTTATACTACACGAAAATTTGGTCCGTACAATTTGGCGAGCAGCAGTTTAGAGATTACCTATGAAGCGAACCTTGTAGAGGTAAGAAAATCATACCAGGTCCAATAACCTGAAACAACACAAATGTCGCAAGGAGAACATTTGGCAGGGAACGAAGCTTATCATCTGGCGAGCATTGATAGTTTTATAAGAACCGCATGTTATTAATCTTCAAGCTCTCCCTTGCTTTACATTATAGGCAAAAAAAACTTGAAATGGTCACTGATGTTTGACGCATTCTAAACTTTAGTCACTGAAGTTTGCATAATATTACAATAGTCACTGAATTTTGACACCAAATATCACATTAGTCACAACTAAAATTTGAAACATTAAATCTTGTTAACACCATCAATTATTTAGGATATTTTTGTCAATAAAGTATTTTCCTGCTTCTTTTTTCAATCTCCATTTTTAGGAGCTTTCCCTCCAATTTTAAGAGCTCTCTCTTTAACCTACCCGCCAATTTTTTTCCCTCCAATTTCTCACAGTTCAATCAAAAATTTCAAAGTTATTTCATGACATGTCAAAATAAAGTATTGTGTTTTACTAAGTACTCTATGTGATTTCATTATGAATGTAATTACCCTTTAAAACACAATGCTTTGTTCTGACATGTCATGAAATAACTTTGAAAATTTTGATTGAATGGTGAGAAATATGAGGAAAATTCTCAAAATTGAATGAAAAAAATTGGCGGGTAGGTTAAAGAGAGGGCTCTCAAAATTGGAGGGAAAGCTCCTAAAAATAGAGATTGAAAAGAGAAGCAGAAAAATATTTTACTGACAAAAATACCCTTAATAATTAACGGTGTTAACAAGATTTGATGTTTCAAATTTTAGTAGTAACTAATGTGATATTCGGTGTTAAAGTTCAGTAACTATTGTGATATTATGCAAACTTCAGTGACTAAAATTTAGAATGCGTCAAACCACAATGACCATTTCAGGTATTTTGCCTACATTATATTCCCACTTACCTCAGTTCATTCTCATTCCACTTTATCATGATAACATCAACCAAACTGAGATTAATATTCTTTGATATTCTATTGTACTCACCCTAAATTCTAACCTGGGTTCATGGGTAACTCAACACACGGGATAAGTAATCTACTGTAACTCAACCGAACATAGAGAAATCTGGGTTCATAACTGTGTACTCACTACTCATCCAATCGGAACCTAGCATTGATTTGTTCCTCCCCAATCACCTATCAACTTATCTAATCAAAACCCAACACTCAAATCACTCAACATCAACACATATGCATACCTCTCAGCTCTGGTTATTTTTGACTACCAATATATGCATCAACATATACCGAAATCAAAATCTAGTATCAAAATCTAGTATCATAAAGACCAATCATATATAGCAACCATAGACCAAAATCAAAATCTAGTACCAACAACAATCACAAAGACCAATAATATATAGCAACTATATACCGAAATCGAAATCTAGGACCAACAACAATTACGGAGACCAATCATATATCATATATAGCAACCATATACCGAAATCGAAATCCATATAGCACCTACCGAAATCGAAATCCAGTAAGGACAACAATCACAGAGACGAATAGAAAGCTTAGAATTGTAGGGTTTGGAGGAGGACAGAGGAGAGGAGAAAGCTTAGAGGAGCTGAGGCTCGGCGGAGGTGAGCCTCAACATTCGGTGGGGGAGAGAGGAGAAGACTCGATGAGGCTCGGAGGAGGTGATCTTCAGCGAGCAACAATCATTGAGACGAATGGAAAGCTTACAATCGTGGGGTTTGGAGGAGGAGAGAGGAGAGGAGGCGGGTCAGCGGAGATGAGGCTCGGCGAAGGTCAGCCTCAGCATTCAGAGGAGAAGATTGGGTGAGGCTCGGAGCAAATCGACCAAAGTTGGGTTGATCGGCAGATATGGAGCAGTGCAAATTGGAAATCGGAAGAAGAGGGATTGCAAATAATTATGGACAGAATACTTGAGAGAGAGAGAGAGAGAGAGAGAGAGCCATCTCATCTAGGGAGGTGGAGGTGTAGATGCAGAGTTGCCACAGTTGAGAGAGAGAGAGATGAAGCTCGCACGATTCGCACGAAAATGGAGGAAAATGACCAAAAAGGTAGTTTGTAACAGTATATGTGAATAGTAACCAGGTTGCTTCAGAATGTTATATAGTAAATTTGAATGGTAATGAACAAAGGTATACAATTTTCTCGAGTTTTGCACAATTAGAACAAAAAAAAAAAAATCAAGTATGCCTTCGCCAAAATCTCCACGGATCTTTGAATGAAAGAAGATGCTCGTCAATGGGGGGAAGAGGTGAAAATAAGCTACAGTATTTTGCAGGATAGTCCAGTCCCATCTGCTTCATCAAAAGGATCTCATCAATCATAAACTCTAGGTAAAGAAAACGTGAATGTTTACTATAAATAGTAGTTTTGTAGGGGAAGTTTCTTATGAAACCTATCCCATCTCTAATCAGTACTCCAATATTGACCTCATGGAGTCGTGGATAGCTTCTGATTTTAGTTGGTTGTTCAATTTCGTCTCTGCATCGGTGTGTTGTTATACAAATTAAAGAGTCGGTCACACAAATGCACTAGCTTGACGCATCCATTGTGACACTAAAGGAGGTTCATGAGAATCGTGTGCACGCCTCATATTTCATGACCTGAGGTTCATTAGCAACTTGGTAACCATTTTCTTTCTTCTCAGTCACACCAAATTCTATATCCAGAAAGCTTTCATGTCCAATGCAACCAACGTGATCTTGCTATAGCTAGCACACTACGTACATCATGTAACTGTCATTGTATGGAAGGCAAAACTTGATAGGCAATGATATGATATCAGTCATATCACAACCGAAATGAGTAACACTATACAGCCATATATAACTATCTATAGCTAGCAACTGATGATGGAATTTTGTGGAGTATGTTCATCACACACGACAATTATGAGTAAAATCTTCTATTTATGGACTCCCACACGCATCATCGGTAAGAGACCTAATTATAATACCTGTTAATTAAGATCAAATACATGCTAAAATCTTCGATTTGTCCAATGCCTTTGCCTCAGCAGGTTAAAATTTCATACTCACTCTATATCTTCTAAGCCCAAGAATACCTTAAAACAAGGTCTTTAATTAATTATGTCAAAGTTGTGCCGTGCAGCATTGAAGTAGATGAACATAAGGTCCCTCATACTATATCTAGTTTGATTCAATTACATAAAATTGCTACAAGTTAGTCGTTAGTCGACAACATATCTAATCAGCTCACTGTTTTTGTTTAGTTTAGAAATTAGAATTCTTGGTATTATGAGGTTTAATCCTCATTCTTCTCTAAGCTTGGATTAGAAACGAAGCTCCCCCTTTCTGAAAGTAAAAGCAGGCTTTCCAAACTTAACACGATAGGCACACCATTTAGGCATTTATCATTTATCTTTTGTCAAAAACTCAAATACCAACTCATTTTTGCCTGTATATATTACAACCTTGTGTCTTTGTTGCATGAACCAGAATACACCACAGCACTACAAACAACACTTATAAATAAAATTCTGTGAGTCTCCAGTTATTCATCAATATAGCATATCATTACCAAAATGGGAGATTCATCCAGCTCTTCCTTTATAACCAAGAAATCCACCACAAAGAAAGGTGTCAAGGAAATAGCATTGACAGGAGTAGGCAACCTCATCAAGCTGCTCCCTACCGGCACAGTCTTCTTGTACCAGTTCCTCAACCCGGTTGTAACCAACAATGGTCACTGCTCCGTTGTCAACAAGTACTTGAGTGCCCTTCTCATAGCTGTTTCCGCCTTCTCTTGCTGCTTTGCTTCCTTTACGGATAGTTACACCGGAAGTGATGGACAAACTCACTATGGAATTGCAACAACGAAGGGTCTTTGGCCCTCGACCAATTCTGGCTCGGTGGACTTGTCTAAGTACACGCTTCGAGTTGGGGACTTTGCGCATGCCTTTTTTTCCTTGATTGTGTTTGCAGTGATATCACTTTTGGATTCCAACACCGTGAGGTGCTTTTACCCTGCATTTGAGTCTACTGAGAAGGTTTTGCTCATGGTGTTCCCTCCTGTAATTGGGACTATTGCTGGTACTGTGTTTGCTGTGTTTCCAACTACACGCCATGGAATTGGGTACCCTTCAAGTTCTGATTCTTCACAAGACTCTGAGGACTCCTAATCTTCCAAATGCTACATATAAGCAGCAACTGGATCATAATTGATTCAGTCCCTGGAGTGCTGCTAGTTTGTGAGTTGCTAAGAATTAAATGATTGGCTTGGCTTTTGATTGTTTATGCCTTCTTTCAGTTCTTTGTGTGTTTAGTAGTTTGCCTACGGTTGATTAATATTCTTTCCTATTCGAGTATGTAACAAATTTTTATGTGCACCAATTGAATGTATATGATTTATAACTTGATGTCAAGTACTTAAGGAGACAAGTCTTATGTTGTGGACCACTAAAGCCTACCACTCGAAAGACAAGTTTTTGCTCTAGTTGCAGGGAGAGCTGAAGGTTCTCTCATCTTCCCCAATCAAAGTTTATAATATGGAATTTTATAATAAATACATGTAACAGAACACAAGCATGAAGAAGTGGACACTTTACAGAAAATTTCTTTTCAATACAAGAGACTCGAAGAACAACAATCCAATGCAATCCAATCCAAACCAAAATCAAGTTAAGATGGTTTACGTCTGCAGTTATATGTCAATGCAAAAGATCCCAACTCTCCACACAGACTCCAAATTCCAAAAGGAAATGTCAACAAAAATTCTTCTCTAAGGATACATGGTACTAGACATGGGATCTTCTGTTATAGCTCACCAAGTCACGAGTAATTAATAAGGTCACAAACTTGTGCTGGATTAAGTGACAAGCCACGCCATTCCCACTAATCAAGACACGAGAAGTTATCTGACATCATCACTAAACAATCCATCCAAAAGGTTACAGGATGCATTTTCAATTCCACTCTCGTCAAAGAAACCATTAGAATTATGTTGTTTTCTAGATTTTCGCTCTTCAATTACAGAATCTGCTGTTTCAGCACAAAAACTCTGTCTTGTCTGCTTTGCGGGTTTCTCTGCTACAATGAACTTATTCCCATCACGGGTTCTCTCAGGGAAGCCAGCCCAGACTGAAGATGAACATGAACACGAAAGTTTCAGAAAATATGCACAATGACAAAGAATCTAGGTCTATCTCATTTATATTTGTTGTAGAAATTCTAGTTCTCCCTCATAGAAGGTAATAGATAGCTTATATGAGGAATTGCTTGCAGTGGCCATATTATAAAAGACAATGTCTAACTCGTTTGAGTGTAAACTATTGGGAACTTAAACTCATAACTTACACTCGTCAGAACATAAACTATTGAGTATCACTCTTTATTCGAGTGAACACTCACTTAAAAAGAAAGACTGATGTCATTTCTAGACTGGCATACTAACAAGACAAATCATTGAGGAAATTTGAGTAACCTTGGGTGAAGTTTGTTCCAATTCAGTCGCATAGTAGGACATACGAGTTAGTCCACCTAATGTCACTTCTCCATTTGCAACTTCCATCAAGGTCTAATTAATAGTAAATGACAAGTTTGAAATCTTACGGTTCCTAATGGGTAGTATAGACAGTTCATATCATAACTTCATGTTATAAGGAGCAACAGGTTCACAGATGATAACATTTACATCAAATAAATAGCATAATCAACGTACCAAACCATTCATAACATATTGACACTTACCTCCAAACTGATGCAGGACAATAGAAGCTGCCACCGTGACATTCAGTGAAGCAGTACCATCCCCATACTGTGGAATATACACAAAGAAATCACACATCTCACATTCCTTAGCCGAAAGGCCTGTCCCCTACACAGAAGGTATCAAATTGATGTAAACTTCTTTTACAAAATAACTAAAACCATTACAAGTGAAGTTCATCGCAAACAATTCACACATACATTATGTAAAAAATCCATTCTCAAACGAGCTAAGCACACTATCAAAAGCACATTACTTTACTTGGTTAAAATGCCAATACAAGAGTAAAGGATCAAACTTTTGAATCGAAACCCATGTGGGTACTTGTGAAATTGATAGCTTACCTCATTGCCAAGAAGAAAAGCAGTGCTCTTCGTAAAAGGGTGGTGATTAATAGGCATAGCATTATCAGTGATCTCGACGCCGCAAATATCACAATCTCTGTCCTAAAACCCATTAATCAAGACCTTACGTCAATAAAACCGCATACCCAAAAACAACACAAGAAGATGATGATGAAAGTTTGGACCTTGAGGAATTGGCGGGCGTCTCGGAGAGAATGGAAGTGACGGAAGCGGACGTGGGAAGTGGAGCCGTGGCTGCCGAAGGCGTTGAACTCTCTGCGTCCGACGAGAATGAGCTCGGAGACACCGAAAGCGGTGGCGCTCCGGGCGAGTGTGCCGACGTTGTGCCTCTTGGCTATGTTGTGAACCACCACATAGCTCTCTACCACCATTTTTTCTAAGTCGCGAGTCTCAGTGCTCCTCAGTCCCAAGCCAACTCATGCAGTCATACCTAGGGTGGTGGTAGGCCTGTAAATCCGGGCCAAAGCCCATCTGCCCGCCCATGCGCAGCTCTATTCTTTGGGCTTTGGGCTGATCTGCCCAACTTAATATGCAGGTTTTACCCGGCCCATCTTAGAGAGGACAGGATAAGGATGATATTTTTGAAGCCCTGCCCATTCATATAATATTAAGCCGACTCAAAAATAAATAAATATATAATTTTATAAATAAAAAATATATAAATATATATAGTAAATGATAATTAATGAAGAAATAAAATTCAATTAAACTACAAAAAATAATAATTAATAGATTACAATTTAAATTAAGTAATTAATAGATTACAATTTAAATTAAGTTTTAATTAATTTTAGATTCTAAAATAATGGAACTCCATCAATCTTAAACGGTTATATGCATGATTACATCATTTATATATAATTTATATTTAATTGATCACATATATATTTAGGTAATTGATCACATATATTAGGTAAAATAATTAACACTTGATTGGTTTACTTTGAAATATAACCGTAGTGGTCTAATGGACAATTAGCTTGAAAACAACTAGCCAACTAAGAGCATGTAATAGTTTAGGTTACTGTAAGGAGTTCTTTCTAACGAGCCGACAATCAGTGTTCTCCTTATAACTTATCAGTTCTAATAAATTCTATCGATTCATCTATAAGAAAAATCACCTTTACTACAAAGTTTAGACTTATAAATGTAAAATTAATTCTTTTTTTTAAAACAATAATACACCTAATTTCTTATAAACTATAAGTTTAAAATTAAGGTGGGTCACGTACGGGCTTTATAGGCCCATACTTTATCGACCCATGAGTAGACCTTGGGCTTCATAAATTAGTTATAGGGCCAGCTCGGCCCTGCCCATTTTATACTAGCGCTTAGAAAGCCTAGGGCCGGGTAGTACATGGGTTACGTGTCTTAGGGCCCAGGCCGGCCCATTTTACAACCTAGGTGGTGGGATTATGGTGTTTGGTTTGGTTTCTTTTAAAAATCAAAACCAAACTGTAATTTTTTTTATTCGATTCGGTTCAGTTTTTCATTTTTTTGAAAGAAAAAACCGCGACCTTCGGTCCGGTTTGGTTCGGATATTTTTTCAGTTTTTTTTTCTTCGGTTTTTTACATAATGCATAAAATTCAACTTTTTAAAAAATTAAATAAAAAGTTCCTTATAAAACATAATTTTTTGAGTCGCATAACATTTTGATTCGTCTCTATAAAAGAATTCGACAAGAATTATGCATAAAGAAATTAGGAGTTTAAGATTTTTATTTTGCCTATATTTATATAATATATTACAAAATACCCAAAATGATGTTCTTTTTTGCATACTTCATTTTTTCGGTTTGGTTTGTTTTTTATAAATTAAAAACCGAAACCAAACCAAATGTTTCAGTTTTTTTCGGTTCGGTTTGTAGCGAATTCGTTTATTAGGCCGCGACTGGAGTTTTTATTTTCCGATTTTTGGTTACAATATCCCACCCCTAGTGATACCAACATAAAAGAGTCATTGAAACGACAACGTTTACAACTAATATTGTTGATTCCTTTGTGAAAAATATTCTTTCTCCTGATATTGATATTGAATATTGTTGGAGTGAGTCACATTTTAAAGAATACTATTCTATAATTAAGTATGTGTAGATAGGTTTTAGGTTCTCCAGTGCACCCGTATGCATAGACTATAGCAAAAATTGTAATGGATTTTTCAGGCACAAAAAATAACAAACAAAAACCGGATAGGGGGAAAATTCAAATGCAAGTCTGAGGCAGAAAATAAAATTAGTAAAACGGAGAGACGAGAATTCAAAGACGGATATTTGAGGAAATGTCTCTACAACTGCATATGCTCTGACACTCACACGGAAATCAATTTTATATTCAAAAACACATTCAACTCCATGAAAAATATATCGATGATATAAAAAAGTAAAAAATGGCTCTCCTAGGGTTTACCAAAACCGCTCTGGTGGCTACAATTCTCCGGCCTCGCCGCGAGATCTTTGCGATGTGTGGCCTTTCCTTTGCCTCAACGGCGTTCTCCAGTAGCGTCGTACCAAGGGTCTCTTCCCTTGGGATTGTCGGTGTTGATTTCTGGCGTGGCTGGGTTTCTTTTAGATCGTGGCTCTTAGCTCCGAGAGCAAGCGAATCAGACTGTGATGAGGTCGGGTGGACTTCCTGGCCAAAACGTGCTCCCCTGAAGGTAGCGAGGTTTGTTCCACAACTTTAAAGATGGAAGACGTCGGGATGGTGTGGGTCGGGATCTGAGATTGGATCTGTGGCTGCGACTTGGCACTTCTATCGGACTTGGATTTTCTGCTCGGTAAGGAAAAATTTCCTTTGGTCGCATTTTGGGTAGGCATGTTGGTTTTTCGATGGCATTGCCGGAACTCAGCGCGATAATGCCGGCCAGCCAGATTGCATGGTTAGATTTGTGTCACGCACTGCCTCAACTTCTTTATCATGTTGTAGCAACCTTTCCCATGGGCTTGGGCCACATGGATTGCCTGGTTTGGAGCAACAAAGTTTAAATTGGACTGTGTTGGGTGGGCAGTTTGCTGGGCCTAGCGAGGCTGGTGATCTTGCAATGACATATGGGTCTGTGGCTTTTGACCTAGGTGGTTTTTTCTCTTGGCCCATTGTTTGTGATGAATCGGTAACTTTGATAGTTTTAGTGCTTATGGCTTATTTGCATCTTTTTTGGATTGTGAGTTTTATTAGGGTTATAATACCTACCACAATTGAGTCCTCGGGAATAATTTTAACTCTATTTATCATTGATTCTCGTGATTTTGATGAGATTAAAGTAAGCTTAAATTTATTGATATTTATGGGATTGACGTTCAGTGCTAGTATTTGTAATAGTGTGGCACCTCATGTCATTCATGACCGTGACATTCACCAAGAATGGTTCACCTCCGCTCCAGAGCTTATTCAGGATGCCCTACATTACGACTCCAGTCGTATTATTTAATAAAATTACCTTCCGGTTCCTCCGAAAGGTCGTTTTCCTCGAAGAAAAAAAAACAAAAACCGGATATAGTACAAGGCTTCTGATTACTCAAGGTCGGCCCTGAAGGTATTGGAACTCCGTAGATTTATGTATACTCGATCGATTACTAGCTAGGGGGGTGTATTCAACCACGAATTTTAAAGGATTGTTTTGTATTTTAACAATCCTTAAAATTAGTAATGGCTATGTTGGGTTTTCTTCGATCTACAACGGCGGCTATATAGTGTCCTCATCGCGATCTCCATGTATCATCGCTCCTCTATGGCGTTGCCTCTAGAGCATCCCTGGTTGGCATCGGTCTTCCCTCCTCCTCTCATCATGGATGGCTTAAAGCCACAGTAGGTTCTCTCCGAGATATCTCTTGGTTTGAGTTCGGTTGGGGTTTGAACCTTCGCGTACGGTCGACCAGAGTTAGGACGAAGGAGTTCTTAGGGACGACGATGACTTTTGTTGGTGCAGAGGCGGTCGACAGTTCAAGGCAAGTGATACTGAAGGGTAAGCGATGCTTGTTTCCTTCTGATGCAAGGGCCTTTTGGCTTAGAGCAGCCACCAAGCGACGATGCCTTGGGTTCGCAGATGGATTTGAGTCATCCAATAACAGTGGCAAGTCAGGGTGTCGGATTTTTGAATCGGTGGCGGCGGTGTAGATCATTTTCTGGTGGAGATGGTGATGAGACGACTCAGTCCTTCCATGTTTGGCTGATTGCTGGGGTTGCCACTGTTGAATTGAACATGTTAGGGTTTCATTGGTCTACATGGGCCTGAGACCCTGGTGAATATTTTTTCTGGCCCACTATTGGTGTTGAGTGGTTTTAAGGTTTATTGCTTATATTCGTCTCATTCGGATTACGAGTTTCATTGAGATAGATACATACCACAATTGCATGCTCAGGGGTGTGTTTATTTCTATTTATCATTGATTATCGTGATCTCGAAGAGATGCATGTAACCATATATTTGTCAAGCTTCATGACTTTAAAGATTAGTGCTAGTGTTTGTAATAATGTAGCACATACATTTTATCTATGATTATGATATTCATTATGAATGATTCACCTCCGTTCCAGAACAGGTTTTGGATGTCATCGACTACGATCCTAATCGTATTTATTTAATAAAATGACCTCTTGTTTCCTCCAAAAAGTCGTTTTCCTCGAAGAAAAAAAAACAAAAACCGGATATAAATTCATTTTTTTTAAAGACCGGATATGATTTCATTGCTGAGCAACAATTTACTTGACCTAATCCTTAGCAAAATTAGCGAAAGATGATTCAAGATTTACTTTGCGGAGGTGTGCAAACGATGGTACAAGGGTGCACCCTCTAAGCGTAAAATCACTCACGTTTTTTAATTTCAAGAAACGCCCCGACTTGTGTTTTGAAAAACTAGCTACATTCCCAAATTTAGTTAGACTGTATGATTCAAATCTTAGTTGCGACACCCAGCTTGAAACCATTGCCCAAACATGCCCCAAACTTGAGGGCATCTCATTCGTTAGTAAAAACTCGCAACAATTAGGGATAAAGGTATAGAGGCTTTGGGGATTGGATGTCCCAAGTTGTCCTCGGTTAGGCTAATTTGGGATGTGATTGGGGATGATGGAGTTACTTGGCTTGTGAATTATGCAAGTGGCTTGAAGTTGTAGTTCTGGGAGAATAATAGCTTGGTTGAGGATGCTGCACTCGGAGCAATTGGGACGTTGGCTTCCATTAGGGACTTTGATATTGGAACGGTGTCCAAACATTACAGATCACGGGTTGTAGGAGTTGGTGAATGGGTCATGTAGTAGAACCTTAATAAACAAGTTGAAACTGATCTATTGCAGTAGAATCACTGATGTTGGGACTACAACATGTTAGTCCCATGTTGTAGCTCTTCATTGATTGTATACTTGGTGCAACATGCATGCAATATGTGTATACGATGGATCAGACACGACTACTATTACGCAGGTTGTAACAAAGTCACAAGTTCTTTTTAAATTAACCAAGAACTTAGTTCAAAGATCATATCAACAATGAATTATTCACATCGACTATTTCTCTTTGAAGTACTATGGAAATAGAATAATTTTCCATTTTATTTCAGTTTCCATTGTATATTATGAATGTTTTCGACCATATATACAGAATATTTACAGGAGCAGAGTAATTGATTTGATTTTGCAATCCTTGTCAAACAGCAACTTGAGCTGCTGCTAGCCTAGCAATTGGTACTCTGTCATAGCATTGAGCCAATGTGTTATATTGTGATACAGAGGTAGTTTTGTGTTTGGTCATAGACTATTTTATGTGTGACAAAATAACAGTCATATAACTTATAGCTGAAGAAAAGACAGAAAAGCAGACCTGAATGGAGAGCAAGAAACATAGTCTAGTCCAGCCTCTGCGAAAATGCAACCGAAGAAGGCTCCCCACCATGCTCTCCACATATTCCAACCTGTGTATTCGGGGATCTAAAATCGTCATAATTAGATGATTTTGACATTTTGTTACTGTTATCAAGCCATGAAATCAGACTGACCTGGAATGGATCACTTTGTAGAATGCCTTTGGCCAAATAAATGGGTAGAAACTTTCCCACATCATCTCTACTGTACGCAAATGTCATTTGGGTGAGATCATTGGTTCCAAAAGAGAAGAAGTCTGCTTCCTTTGCAATCTGTCAATAATGTTTTCATAGTAATCAGCATAATCTGAATAATGTGTGCATCGTTTGTTGAAATCCAGAAACAGTCTTCCCAGCACAAAGAGAGACATAACATTTTCATTAACAAACAAAATAGAGACATAACAACTTGTCCTACCTCATCTGCTACTAGAGCCGCTCTCGGAATCTCAATCATAGTCCCAACCTTATAGCTTAAGGTGGTACCCATCTCAGAGAACACTTTCTTTGCCACACTTCGAATTAAACCCACTTGATGTCTCAATTCCTGAGAGACAAATATAACACAAGTTACATGCGCAGAAAATAGTAAGTTTTGGTGCTTGATTTATAAGACGTGACAGCATTAATATGACAATTGGATGAGGAGTTCCCAGCAAATCATCATCATGGATATAACATAGTAAATGCAAGAAATAGAGGAGCAGCAATGCAAGATTGTACCAGAGGCGTTCCGACAAGAGGAACCATTATCTCTGGAAAAACTTCAACACCTTGGTAGCAGACTGCAGCCTGAAAGATGGCGCGCACTTGCATTTCTGTTAGTTCTGGGTAGGATATCCCAAGCCTGTAGACATACACCAGTTAAAGCCTATCTTCAACAAGGAGATCAAACTTCACATGGTATGAAACATTTTGAAATTCAAAAATGAGTTATTTCTGGTACTATTAGAGAGCTCCTGTGAGATTTAGGAAACATCAAACCTGCACCCTCGGAAGCCAAGCATGGGGTTTACTTCTGTTAATTTGTCAATTCTGGAGTAAACTTCTTCCTCGGTCATGCCGGTCTCTGTGGTTAGTTCCCTAACCATCTGTCCTAGCTCACCTTCTGGAAGAAACTCATGGAGCGGAGGGTCTAGCAATCTGATGGTTACTGGAAGACTTGGAATTTTCGTAATGTATATATTGGATAAGTTACAGCCACAATATGTAGTCTTGTCACATGGTACTAAATTTCATAGGTTTATATGGTTAGTTGTAAAACTGAAAAGTACCATCCATTGCACGGAAAATTCCTTCGACGTCAGATCTTTGATATGGTAGTAATAAATCCAACGCTTCCTTTCTCTGCTCAAGTGTATTCGCCATGATCATTTTTCTCACTGACTTTATTCTATCCTCTGAAGCAAAGAACTGAAATATGAAAAGCATGAGAAATGTCAATAGAACTTCATAACTGAATACAAATTGACAGCTTGAAATAGTAAGCAAACTACCAATGCTAATGCCGATAAATGTGAAGTTGTGAACAAACTTCTATTTTGGTAAACATTTTTGAAAGAAATACAGTTAACCATGTGCTCTGTCCTGTAAAGTCCAATCCCTTGCGCACCGTTTTTTCTTGCTGTTAGTGCATCTTGAGGTGTGTCAGCATTTGCCATAACCTGTTGTGCATTTACCCCATTTCTAAAGACAACCCCAATAGGTAATGGTATAACTGAAAATCATAGAGCAAGAGACTTATGGCACCTTGAGACACCTAAAGCTATCTGCCCAAGACATAAAAGTTTCCAAATCACAGCTTAAAGCTGGAGGAGCTAGTGGCTGTTTCCCTAATATGACTTCACCAGTGTTTCCATTAAGGGAGAGCCACACACAACAACCTGCATATCTCATCAGTGAAGAAACCATTTTAGTAACACTTATTCCCTTAGACTTTACCAAGTTAGTCTGTAAAAGGGAAAGTACTAGGATCACCTTCTCATCGTCATTTACTCGGATATCTGAGCATCCAGAAACACAGCATTTACCCCATCCACGAGCCACAACAGCTGCATGAGATGTCATGCCTCCTCTAGCCGTCAAGATCCCAGCTACTGCATGCATTCCCCCAACATCTTCCGGGCTAGTCTCTGTCCTTACCTACAGTTATGCAGAATAACAATTCCTACTGATTACAATGGATCATGTTTCAACTTGAAGTATTGATTCGCATCTTTTCAAGCATTTAATTAAACACTCAATTGAACACAAACACAATTAAAACCTTTTTTTGTTGATGTAGCATTGGTAAATAGGGTATCGTTCTTAACCGGGGATTGAGGGTGCATGCATGACTACGCTATGGTTAAAGGGGGGTTTATAAGTTGGTTGTTTATAATCTACGAAAATAAAGACAGAAAATGGTTAGTAAACACATAGAGAAATCATAGGTTCTATCATGCTTCACTCATAGACAAGTAGAAAACAAACAAGAACAAAGAACCCTAAACATGCTTACTAGGCCGGAAAATAAAAGCTATCCTACATATGTACATGATCAACTCGTCATACTTACCTCATTCCTTTATAACCTAATCATATTATATGCAACCTAAGTTTTATCTAGGCCTTTACTACGTGGTTCGCATGCATCTTTCATAATTAAGTGACTAAACCAAGATTGCTCGCATTTAGACACATCATTAACCTAAACCAAGATTGCTCGCATTTAGATTAAAGCATTAAGTGAAGAAGACACATTATCTAACCTAAACCAAGATTGCTCGCATTTAGATTAGCACAAAGAAAGAACTTAGACTCGAAATAGATGACATAAAATAGAATTAGAATTATATTACAAAAACACGTCTTTACACTCTACACAAAACTGAAATTCATTACAAGGAGAAAGTAGAGAGATCGAAATACACTCTTTGTGTCGTGATTGCAGTCGCAAAGAATGTACAAGATCCTTCTATGGATGGCTAGATGAACCCTTCGGATTGCCTAAGGTTGCTCTAGGTGGAGGCCGAGTGTTTATGGTGTGGAGGATGGCGTTCCTTGAAGAGATCTCGAGTATTTGTAGAGAGGAAGTGTTTAAGGCAGAGACTTGGCTTGTATGATGAGTGATGGTCATGAATGAGTCGAGCTCCCCAATTTATAGAAGAAGATTAGGATTTTTCCTACCAAAATAAGACTTTCCTTGTGTACCCGGGCAAATCTGACAGTCTGTCTTCAAACGCGTTTTCCCGGAGTTTCAGATCTTAGAAAATTCTTATTCTTGTTTCATTGGAAAGCTTATTCAAAGGGATATAAAATCCATATAAGGAACGCCATATTTGGAATTGAATTGGATTTACTACGGATTTTAGAAGTTAAGTGACCTGGCTGCCCTGTTTTCTTCTTCTTCAAGGAAAAGGAAATCTTCATATCTTCAAATCTTGCCTTCCTTATTCCTTAACAATTCTTGGCCGAATCTATCATATTCTTGCACATATTTTGGCCCTCAAATCAGGTCTGAAAATTCATATAATATCTCCCAAAATTCGTCCATTATATGCTCTATATATTCCGCCATATTTGCTCTTTCCTGGGTCGCGCAGGAGAAATGTCTTCATCTTCTTGTCCACCATTTTGGTATCCATTTTCTTTTGGCATTTGGTTTCCAATTCTTGACACCATATGGGAATGCATTTTAGTAACCATTTGAAGACCATTCCTCGGACAATTTCTTCTCCGGAATTGAGAACTTTTCTCCTTAACCCGCTTTTAGCTCCAAATCGCCTCCTTTATTATTTTCTCCGTTATTTCTACCTAAAAGCATAAAGTAAGTTAGAAACATATTTACTAAGCATAAAACAAAGTTAAATGTAGAGAGAATTGCGTTAAGAATCAAATATGAAATGCGTTGATCAAAACCCCCCACACTTAGACTTTGCTAGTCCCTAGCAAAAAAAACTAAAATAAAGGAAACGAGAAGGTAAGCTACATATTTCCAACGATGAAGCTAGCCTTCACGTTGAACACATTCCATGGACTCAAATAAATAAAAACAACTTCTAAGCCCTTAACTAAATTTGTCTCAGAAATTTCTTTATGTATATGGCGATGGAATCACAAGATTTTAGAATTTAAAGTTCAACAATTTCGAGAGTTAATAGAAATATGATCATGTTATAAACAAGTAGGACTTGGAGAAAACAATGGTGAAGTTAAAGCTATGCATGCTTCGAATAAGTTTGAATCAAGCTCACATGGATGCACTCATCATATTTTCACTCATGAAAAGAGGTTCACTCAAAATGTATATGTATTGCATCGAAATACCTCATAATTACTTGCACAAATGAACCAAACCATATGCTTACTCATGTAACTTACTCAACCAATTGAAGGCTACTCATCTTAAGGATCATAAAGGACTTTAGAAAGGTTGTAATGAGGCTAAGGCTAAGGCATTCGAAATTTAGATAAGTGATGGTGTAAAAACGTTCCAAAGACTTAGTTTAGCACTTAGAATTCTTCAAATTCGTGGCTCATCCTCTCCACACACTTCCTTGTGTCAAACTTCAAGAGCGGGGGCCAATTTTCATCTTTTTGGGCCCTAACTTCATTCTCAACTTCCTTTGAGCTTTATGAACAGGATAAATGCCATATTTCTTCACTTTTGGGCCTTCAATTCGTAGCAATCTTCAAATTCATAAGTATAGGGGACATTAATCCAAACTTATACAATCTAAACACAATGCCTCGAGATCTTTATACATTTTTCTTCTTTTTCCTTTTTATCTCGAAACTTTTGGTATTCAAATACAAAATTTGTTAGACAAGTCTATCCCTATACACACATCTATTCATCATCTTCACGCCACTTTCATTGTGCTAGCTTCAAAATTCTTCACCAAGTCTTTTAAACCAGGGTAGGAACTCTACACTAGGCTAAGTGTTTAGATACAATGTGGTAATGAAAGAAAGGCTAAACGTGGGCTCAAAGGGGTTAATCTAGGGGTGTCGCAACTCGTGCGCACAAAAGGACAAATGGTTTTTTTGGTTTAAGTGGTGGAAAACCTAAATGTCTTTAATCATATCCAAAATCAAAGTATATATCAACTTAAAAGCTTTGCAAGTCTACATGAGTAAGTTCTAGTAATCTCTAGTTCATTAAAGTCTATGGCAAGTAATTAGATGAAGCATGTTTTGTTCTTGAAAACCATATGCACGAAATTCACTCTTCAAAGGGAATAATGTAGGCTCAAAAACTTACTTTTAAGGTTTGTATGATTTAAAACCCATTCTAACATGCGAAATCTATACCATGTTTAAACATACCATATCCACTACATGTTATAACACTCAAAACATCTCAATTAGCACTAGAAATTGTTCTAGGTGATTTTCATGCCATATATATTCGTTTTCGGCCCAATTTCATCATAGACTAGTTAAGGGCATCCTAAAAAAAATGAAAAAGACTCTTTAAAAACCCTAAGTTAAATAGAAAGACTCAAAACAATTTTTTTTAGGGCATCATCCGCCGAAAAATTTCATTGTCCGCCCGGTTTTAACAATTTATGACTCAAATAAGTTGTAAACCCCTCCCCCACACTTAAACTCTACATTGTCCTCAATGTATTTAAAGGAAACATAGAACTAAGTATGAAGAGAGAGACCCACGAAAATTTTAGCTAAACAAAGTAAATAAACAATGAAATTAAAAAGATAAGGGAGGAGAGAACAAATCCTTGACGATTCCTCCATTGGGTTGCCTCCCAACAAGCGCTTGTTTTTTAACGTCTTACAGCCTAGGCGTAAAGTTCCTCATGTTGTGTTACCGATTTGGTGGTTGAGATTGAGGAAGGAGATGGCCAGATTCACGGAATTGACCCATGAAGTCCACGAGTTGGCCCATTTGCTTTTTGATTTCGGTGATGTCTCGGCCATGTGTTTCCAACGTCTCCTTTGCTTTTGCTTGTCCCTCCAAGAGAACTTGTGTTGAAGCGGACAATTGAGTGAACATCTTGTCATAGTCCGAATTTGTAAATTGTTGTTGAACTGGAGGAGATTGTTACATAGGTTGCATCGTTGGAATGGGAGCTTGATGTATTGGCTGCCTTGGTTGGAAGGGAGCATGTTGGTAGCCTTGTTGAGGTGCCGGAGGGTTTAGACATCCCTCATTACTACTCCACTTGAAACCCGGATGATCTTGGTTGCCAAAATTGTTGTTATTGTAATTGTTGTAACGTTGGCTACCTTGATATCCTCCAATTGCATTAACTTGCTCCTACATCGTAGGGCATTCATCATTGTAGTGCCCTTGTATATTGCAAACGCCACATACAGGTCCTAAGTTTACCTTGGCTCTTTTCGTCTCGAGTTCAAGCACTTGCTATAGCATAGATGCTAGCTTGTCAAATTTCTCATCCTTAACTTGCATTGAACTAGCTTTATTCACTTGTTTTCGTGGAGCCATCCCATACTGAGCATCATTATTGGCTCAGTTTTCCAACAAAGTTCGAGCTTCTATCTCATCTAAATCCATGAATGCTCCGGTTTCAGCGGCATCAAGAAGCTCTCTATCAATTGGTTTTAAACCATCATAGAAGTAGTTCATGAGGTTTGTCTCGGAAAAACCATGGGAAGGGCAGGTGGCACATAGAACTTTGAAATGGTCATAATATTGGCCAAAAGACTCATCCGATGCTTGTGTAATTCCCGTGATCTTCTTCCTCAAAACAGTGATCTTTGAGGCCGGAAAGTACTTAGCCAAGAACAGGTCCGCAAGTTGCTTCCATGTCGTGATGTGGTTAGGCGGGAGTTCCAAAAGCCAAGTTTGAGCTCTATCAATCAATGTAAAGGGAAATGCTTTGAGCTTGAAGAGTTCTTCATCGGCATCCGTAGGCTTCATACTCATGCAAATGAACTGAAATTGCTTGAGATGCATGTTTGGATCTTCATTTGACAGCCCATGGAAGATTGGTAAACGGTGTAGGAAGCCACTCTTCAACTCAATGTCCTTCTTGTCCTCTTGAGGATCTGGAAATCGAATGCACGAAGGACCGCTACTCCATTCGGTTGAGCAAGTACGTTGGCGAAGAGATCTCTTCTCATTGATGGGAGGATTCGGTGGGTTGTTGCGTGCCATCTCTTGCTCTTCTTCTTGTGAGTGCTCGGTGGAGTGATGGGATGAGTGCGGAGAGTCTAAATACTACTCAATGAGAGGCTGCTCGAAATCTTGGTCCCTTGGAACTGCTTGAGACTTCAAGTGAGCTAAACGGTCCGTGAGTGCTTAAAGATTGATCTTAGGAGTTGGATGGGAGCTGGACATTCAAGGTTAGCTATAGAAAAACTGCTCATCCAACAAAGATCAAGTGTTAGTATTAAAAGGATACACAAGGAATGCAAGATACTAACCAAAATTGTAAAAAAAAAAAAAAACACACGAAAACACACTAAACTCACGAAAACACACCAAAATGAATTACATAAAGAAAAACAAGGCACAAACACACGAAAGCTTGTAAAAACACTAAGTTAAGACACTTCAAGAATTTTAAATGTGAATGCAAGGCTTTAGACACCCTAAAATGAATGCATAGATAAGTTAGGACTCAATTTACACGTTTTCTGCAAAATTAAGCATATATACAATGCAAAGACTTAGAAACACATATATACAAGTAAGGTAATGCAAGCATACCACGTTTCATTCAAATTCATGTTCAAAACACTTAAATCGTCATTCAAATGCATCAAACAAGAGTCTAAGTGAAAAATGACGTGAATGCATAAGAGAAAAACGTTAGAACCTGCAGAAAACACACAAAGTTACGTGCTAAATACATGATGCAAACGTGACCTTTCTTTTGGCCTCATGCCCCTAACTTCACTTAGGTTAGGGTGTGTGGTGATGAATTCCACACATCACAAAGACGCCAGAAGGTTAATGCAATCTACAAATGCAAGTGGTTAGTCCTTTACAAGTTTATGAGTATAAAAGTATAAGTATACACAAAACACACGAAATATGTATAGTAATATGCACAAGTATTTTGTTCATTGGGTTTTTCGTCTCTCTTCAAAAGAAATGTACAGATTTGATCTTTCGGTCGTTCATTGGACGTGCGACCCGCGCGATAAAGTATAAACTCTCAATTAATCGGCCTAGGTTCAATCGAAAAACATGGCCAGTTAGGGATAGAGATAACGCGAGAGGTAGGACTAATTTCGACAATGCACCCCGAGGCTTACCGATCATGGAAAGTAGATTTAGTTCTTATCTTCTTTGGGCAACTTTTAATGAGCTTGGCCAGTTAGCAAGAGAGACCACAAGAGGTAGGACCGATTTGAGATCTCGGATCCAGAACCTGTCATAGAAACCGTCACCTTCTAGACACCAAGTCACAAAAGATTTCTTACTCAAAGATAAGTGTTCATCCATTCACCGGATCATTGGTATATACTCCATTGATGCGAGTCTTTCTTAGATCCAAACCTGTCACCAGTCATAACCCGGTCTAGACACCATGTCCGACATTCAGCCAATCTTTCGAGAATTTACATTCCCTCAAGTCCTTCGCAAACTCCGCCCTCAACCTCATGTCCATAACTTCACTTAGGTTATGGTGTGTGGTGATGAAATCCACACATCATGAGGGGTTAAGGAGATAAGCACGGAAAAGAGGCGCCATCTATTCCAATGAGTGCGACCTAATGAACCATCTATTCGAAGTTAAACTCCGCCCTCGACCTTATGTCCATAACTTCACTTAGGTTATGGTGTGCGGTGATGAAATCCACACATCACAAGGGGTTAAGGAGATAAGAAAGAAAAAGAGGCGCCATCTATTCCAATGAGTGAGACTTAATCGCCCAAACTCGCATACTCAATGTAAATCGAAGACTTCCTTTAATATGTACATATTTACATGGCTGCAAAACAAAAGGTTAGAATGAAACTTATTATGAACATGTATGAAAATTTTGACACTTTACATATTTACTTACATATTCCGACACATATATATATACACACTTATTTACACATATTCACATATTTACAAGCATAAACACACAATTCTTTACAATCCCCGGCAACGGCGCCAAAATTGATTCGCATCTTTTCAAGCATTTAATTAAACACTCAATTGAACACAAACACAATTAAAACCCTTTTTGTTGATGTAGCATTGGTAAATAGGGTATCGTTCTTAACCGGGATTGAGGGTGCATGCATGACTACGCTATGGTTAAAGGGGGGTTTATAAGTTGGTTGTTTATAATCTACGAAAATAAAGACAGAAAATGGTTAGTAAACACATAGAGAAATCCTAGGTTCTATCATGCTTCACTCATAGACAAGTAGAAAACAAACAAGAACAAAGAACCCTAAACATGCTTACTAGGCCGGAAAATAAAAGCTATCCTACATATGTACATGATCAACTCGTCATACTTACCTCATTCCTTTATAACCTAATCATATTATATGCAACCTAAGTTTTATCTAGGCCTTTACTACGTGGTTCGCATGCATCTTTCATAATTAAGTGACTAAACCAAGATTGCTCGCATTTAGACACATCATTAACCTAAACCAAGATTGCTCGCATTTAGATTAAAGCATTAAGTGAAGAAGACACATTATCTAACCTAAACCAAGATTGCTTGCATTTAGATTAGCACAAAGAAAGAACTTAGACTCGAAATAGATGACATAAAATAGAATTAGAATTTTATTACAAAAACATGTCTTTACACTCTACACAAAACTGAAATTCATTCAAGGAGAAAGTAGAGGGATCGAAATACACTCTTTGTGTCGTGATTGCAGTCGCAAATCACGTACAAGATCCTTCTATGGATGTCTAGATGAACCCTTCGGATTGCCTAAGGTTGCTCTAGGTGGAGGCCGAGTGTTTATGGTGTGGAGAGTGGCGTTCCTTGAAGAGATCTCGAGTATTTGTGGAGAGGAAGTGTTTAAGGCAGAGAATTGGCTTGTATGATGAGTGATGGTCATGAATGAGTCGAGCTCCCCAATTTATAGAAGAAGATTATGATTTTTCCTACCAAAATAAGACTTTCCTTGTGTACCCGGGCAAATCTGACAGTCTGTCTTCAAACGCGTTTTCCCGGAGTTTCATATCTTAGAAAATTCTGATTCTTATTTCATTGGAAAGCTTATTCAAAGGGCTATAAAATCTATATAAGGAACGCCATATTTGGAATTTAATTGGATTTACTACGGATTTTAGAAGTTAAGTGACCTGGCTGTCCTGTTTTCTTCTTCTTCAAGGAAAAGGAAATCTTCATATCTTCAAATCTTGCCTTCCTTATTCCTTAACAATTCTTGGCCGAATCTATCATATTCTTGCACATATTTTGGCCCTCAAATCAGGTCTGAAAATTCATATAATATTTCCCAAAATTCGTCCATTATATGCTCTATATATTCCGCCATATTTACTCTTTCCTGGGTCGCGCAGGAGAAATGTCTTCATCTTCTTGTCCACCATTTTGGTATCCATTTTCATTTGGCATTTGGTTTCCAATTCTTGACACCATATGGGAATGCATTTTAGTAACCATTTGAAGACCATTCCTCGGACCATTTCTTCTCCGGAATTGAGAACTTTTCTCCTTAACCCGCTTTTATCTCCAAATCGCCTCTTTTATTATTTTCTCCGTTATTTCTACCTAAAAGCATAAAGTAAGTTAGAAACATATTTACTAAGCATAAAACAAAGTTAAATATAGAGAGAATTGCGTTAAGAATCAAGTATGAAATGCGTTGATCAAGTATTCTGAAAGCTAATAGTGTTGCGACTTAAAAGAGTAGAGTCAGGTCATATGCTTATTACATATCAAGATAAAGGTTGAACAGAACAAAGATGAACAACGATATACTTACCAAGATGACCTTCTTTCCTTGTGAATTCCATGCTTCACAAGGAAAGAAGGTCATCTTGGTCATCCTCCGCATTGAAAACGACTTGCCCTACTGCTGCTCCTGGTGAGGCAGGCAAGCCAATGGCCAGAACTTGGTTTTTGTAAGTGGTTGGATCCTCGAACTGATCATAAAAATGATGCTTAGAAAGTCGGAAAATGGCGTACATTATTGAATAGCATAAATATAGCACCTATACATAAACTATAGTTTCTAGGTAGGCATATAAATTTATGCAATATAAAGTTCTTCTTCCATGTGATTGGATCAGGCTTAAGTACCCGAGGGTGAAGAAGTTGGTCAAGGTGTTGTGGTTCCACCATCTTAATTGCCGAGCGCTTATCAATAAGCCCTTCTTTAACCATATCCACAGCTATCTTGACACCACCTTTACCTGTACGCTTACCAGAACGGCATTGCAACATCCATAATCTATTTTCCTGTACAGTGAACTCAACGTCCTGTGTGCACCAGAGTTTTCAGGAATTCAGGTAAAAGAAAATTAGTCAATACAAACTATTCCAATAAATCCAAGAGAAAATTGAATGTAATACTGATAAAATGACAAAATTTACCATCATATCTTTATAGTGTCTTTCTAGAATTTCACAGTTCTCCACAAGCTCTTTGTAAGCTTCTGGCATGCAATTCTTCATGGTATCCAAGTCTTCTGGTGTCCTAATACCAGCAACCACATCTTCTCCCTATTAGATGCCATTGTTAAGTTACATATCTCAAAAAACTATGGAACAAACAGTTTATACTACTACTGGTTTAGAAAGAAAAAAGTAGAGGTGGTATAAACCTGAGCATTGATTAGAAACTCTCCATATAGCTTCTTTTCTCTAGTGCTTCGATTTCTAATGAATAGAACACCTGTACCTGAAGTCTCTCCCATGTTTCCATAAGCCATGGATTGAATGTTAACTGCAGTTCCCTTCAAACCAGTTATCTGATTGATGCTCCGGTACTTGTTTGCCCTTGGACTGTCCCAAGAATCAAAAACTGCTTTAACAGCTAACAGTAGTTGTTGTTTTGGGTCTGCGGATACACATGGAGAGAAACACAAGTTAACATCAAGAACTAGTAGTAGGCAAACCAAAAGTGGAAAAGAAAATAGTAAGAAGTTGTTAGTGTTTTGGAACCTGAAGGGAATTTCTGGCCAGTAGCTTCAAAATAGACATTTTTGTATTGCTCTACCAATTCTTTGAGATCAGTGGCTGTTAGCTGTGTATCTTGATCAACTCCTTTATTATGCTTGAAGTTTTCCTACTGCTCTCCAAATGATGAGTGTGGGATACCCATAACCTTCAAAGAAAAAAAGATGGTTTTAATTTTTAACAGTCATATTGCAGGTTTGTATCAAGTTCAGCTCCTATATATATGCTTGTCATCAAATGTGTAATGAAAAGCAGGTAAGATAACACTTGCAACATTTCCAAACATGTCTTGGAAACATCTGTAGGAGTCATACGCAAACCTCTCTCCACTTTTTGCTGCTAAACCAGCAACAACTTCATCATTGAGTCCAAGGTTGAGAACAGTGTCTGTTCGATGCAGAAATATCTCCCGGAAGAGACTCTCTCCGCGAAGCAGTCTCTTTTGATATCGGATGTTTCAACCGCGTGTACCGGTCTATCCTGTATGTGCTTCGATGCTGGCGTGCCACCGTTCTTCAACGGAATATGGACTAGTTACAGCCGCCTGACTTCTAATGTAAGCGATTAAGATAGGGAGAGCACCAACCCTACCCGAATAGGTTCTTTTTGCCTA
Source organism: Geum urbanum (assembly GCA_946800695.1). Taxonomy (NCBI): domain Eukaryota; kingdom Viridiplantae; phylum Streptophyta; class Magnoliopsida; order Rosales; family Rosaceae; genus Geum; species Geum urbanum. The sequence goes on along the minus strand of OX327003.1, from coordinate 44,520,348 downwards.
GGAACCTAGGACTTCGATATGTGTACCTCTCTGCTAGATCCAGAAATCGATACCCCCACGTCTCTCGTGTAGAGCAGAGCAATCTCTTGATGAAGTGTTGAGAACACTCGCTTCCTTTGAGTATTCAAGCCCTCAGCATACAAGTGAGCAGTCCTTCCACCTTCAGGTTGCAATTGCTTCCTTGGAGTCGTAAATACCTTCACTCGATTGGTGAACAGCACTTAGACCTTTCTGGTTGCAAGAAGATAGATATCTCGAGGACGAGATAACCGTCTAGGTTGTATTGCGTATAGCAAGGATTGTTTGTATGTTTGTAGTCGTGTTTTTCATAAGACCCTTGCATTCCTTATATACTTGCTTACATATCAGTCATTGATTCTGTTTCTATCTCCTCTGCTCTTGTAACTTTGTCTGAATCTCCATACCAGCATCGTGTCATACCACTCATAAGTATTCTAATTCCATCATAACTCTTCTAAGAGTCCCGCAAATATCAACTAATTATGATAGAAACTGAGCCGCGTGAAACCAGCTCGATAAGACACAGTTCTAATAGAACTCTACATCCTCTTCCCATCGAAGCTCGATAGAAATCTCGCTAAACATCTTATCTCCTCGATAGGAACAATTAACCATAACGGGCTTCGATAGACCTCAGCCATCCAAGCCCAAAGTAAATATTTTATTTAGGCCCAAACATTGCCCCTCAGGTCTTGAACTTGGAAACGTTCTGAACAAGCGAAAAGACTTGAATGCACCTTGAACGACGTGCTTACTGACTTTGAAACACTATACCGCCACGTCTACTCAATTCTTCAAAAAAGTATGACGCTCGACTGACTCCTCTATAAGAGCAACAGTCCACATCCACAAGTTTCATCTTTCATCAAAAACTTTTCAATTGCTCAGAGACCTGCAACTTTTACTCTCACAGTCAAAAAGCTTAAACCCTCCTTCTCACCGCCGTCAAAACCCTAACTCGGAAAAATGCCTCCCCGTAAGGACATTACTATTCCTTTTGACCATGTTCACGCCAAGAAGTTTGTCAAACGGCTTAAGGACGTTGCTACTCGATCGAACCCAGACACCATTTGCACCCTTGCCGTAAATTTAGAAGAAAATACAGGTCTTCTCGGCCCATTTCTGGAATCCCCATTGAGTCCGGACCTCCCAACTGTCCTTCGGGAAGCCATCTGCAACTCTTCCCTTCTTCTCTAGGTAGACCCTTCTGCAGACCCAAAGTCATGGTCTCAGAAAGACAGCCTCTGTTCTATTGGGAAATGGCCACACTCCTCCCCCGACGACCTCGACTGGTACCGCCAACGCCGTAGGCAGGACAAAGATCGATGGGAAGCAGCAGGAATTACAGAACTCATTGATCTATGCTTCTCTCTTCCAGCTGGAGCCAACAAACCCCCACTTGCTGCAGCAATGTGCTTCTGGGATTGCACAGCGAACTGCTTCAGACTTCCCTGTGGAGATATGAGCATCACAATGCTCGACCTCTACACCATCTTTGGAGTTCCTGCCGCTGAGAAAAACTGGACTCCTCAGACTTTTAGCCAGACTCCTGTCAAGGCCTCAGAAAAACGGCCTACATCCTACACCGCCTGGGTAAATCATTTCTCAACGAAAAGCAACGCGAAGGGAGGAATAGCCTTCTTGGAGTATTGGCTATCGAAGTACCTGTTCTGCACGACCTCAGCAAAGGTCATCAAAACGTGGACTAATCTCGCTGAGCGCCTTTTCAGCGGAGAACCACTGAGTTTGGTTGAACCCGTCCTGGCCTCCATCTACTACAGTCTCAAGCGAGTTGCTCTATCGAGGCTCGATTTGCAACAAGCTGGGCCACTCTGGATGGTAGACCTCTGGCTACAGGTCTATTTCCCTTTCTTCTGTCCCTCCAGAACCCCTAAATTCGAAGAACAAAAGATTTTGGGCAAGTCGCTGGTCTCTATGGAACCTAGGACCAAGCAATGGTCCTACTTCAGCTGCTTCAAGCACCTCTGCTACCGCAAAGAGCTTCCTTATACCGCCATCGAGAGAATTCTGGATCGTCGTCATCCTGGCCTCCTCTCAAGTGGCTTCATGATCAAGATAATCAAGCAAGGAGTTTGTTCGTTAAGACGAACACCTGCCAGGATCTACCACTTCCAGACTCCGGGTATGAGCTTTATGCTCCCAATCACTTCTGCAGGCAACTTGGACTCGGCCAGGATGCCCCTATGCCCCTTGTATGCTCTGTTAACAAGTATACCCTCTGGCGGGCAGAGGGTAAGTCTAACGCAGCAGAAGTCATCGATGAAGAATTTGGCTTTCCAGTGGTGATAGTTCCCGGGGTTACCAAGCCACTGTCCCCATCGAGGTTGGTTACCCCAACATACCTCACTTGGCATTCCCAATTTTGGGTCGAGCTGCAATACAAAAGTCCAGCACTGTGCTTTGCCACCATCTTTAGTGGATTCGATGAGAAATTCCCGATGACAGCAGACAAAGATGCACTCATCGAGCCTTCCTCCAACTCGAGCCCAATTCCATGGCCACAGGTATGTCTTAGTTCAGAAATTTCCACTTGTGTTGGTAATTCTAAAACCAGAAATAACCATCCCTCTCTTCTTCTCATAGTGCAATCCACAGCCGGATATAACCATGGCAATTCAATCTTTCAAGAAGAAAAGGACCCAGCGTTCCAAATCACCTGTAAGTATTCAATATATTACCTTTTCAGAACCTGCTGATTCTCATTACTGATCTCGATATTGGCCCTTAATCTCTGTAGCCCCAAAGTTCCAAGAAACTCAAACGGGCACCCCCAAAGAGTGGAGTTTGGTTGGAATCTCGGCTTAGGAGCAGAAACGACCAACTACGCCTCGTCACTTCATCTTTCTTCGCTTCATTCGATCAAAGGAGTAGTCAAGCCTCAGGGTCTAGTGCTTGCTCAGCCATTGCTTTTACCATTGCACACTGGTTTTGTGCAAATCCAGGTAGCACTCCCACTCTTTCTCAGTTCGATGACCTCATTCTTCAAGGCTCCAGGGAATGGCAAGAGCTATGCAAGGATGAGTCTCTGGCCACGAAGTATCCAAACCTGCATTTTGACTTGGACACCATCCTGAAGGCAAACATCAGGCCACTCCATTTCTCGGCCGATGACACCTTGATAGGACTCTTTAATCCTGAAAGGTTTGCTAATCTGAAAGGTCACGGCTGCTGCTCCTTCGATGACTTGTGGGAACACATTCAGAAAAGCAGGAAACCTCAGGTCTACATAGTGAGCTGGAATGATCACTTCTTCGTCCTCAAGGCTGAAGACGAAGCCAACTACGTAATTGACTCACTAGGAGAAAGGCTCCTCGAAGGACACAGCCAGGCCTTTATTCTGAGGTTCGATGAGTCCAGCAACATATCCACCGTTGCGGACAAGGCAATAGTCAACAGCCACCAAGAGTGTTGCAAGGGCTTTATCGTCGAATTCTTGGCTGGAGTCCATCGAGCGGAACTTGAAGAAGAGGAGAAGAAACAACCTGTAGCCCTTACCACCTTGTACAACTGTCTTCAGATTGAAATTCAAGGCTGCTACATTCCTTCCTCTTCTGGCGAAGGTTCCAGTGCTCATGATGAACAAGTTGCTTCAGAGGCTGAACAAATCATCTCCTCACCAAAGCCCAGATCTGATCGATCACAAACTTCAGTCGAGACTAGCCCAGAGGTCGAAGCATCGAATCCCCCCTTATCAGAGCCACAAGTTCAGACTCTTGAGGAGACACCAATACTGTCTCCCCAACAAGTAAGCTATCGCAACCTCACTTCTTAGGTTAGAAATTTGTTCGATATATTCCTAACACTTCCTATTATTTTACATCGAAGCCCGATGCTGTTTCTATGGACGTGACCATTCAGCAAATTCTTCCTGATAGCCCAAGGAAACAAGCAAGCATAGTAGGAGAGCCAATTTCGATGGTCGTCGGAGACCAACCTGATCAATCCCTAGCTAATGATGATGAAGGACCTTCCGTTTGCTGCAAGGAAATAATTTTCCCCTCTTCATCATCTGGAAAACAACTCGACCTGCTCAGTGTGCAAGGGTCAACCGCAGTTCAAGAACTTGCAGGTGCATCGAGCACTTCAAGCACTTCTCCTGATCGTACGGTCCTCATTTGTCAGCTTCGTAAAATTCTTTCTGGGCCACTAGACTCCAGTACGGATGTTCAGGCCGTTTCGAGACAAGTGAAGGATTTCCGAGCCACTGCCCCTGCAGCATTTATTCCTTTCCTGGATAAGTTAGAAGAACAATTCCTTGAGTATCAACGCCAAAGTGAAGCCTTTCATGATATAACACTCGGGGTTGACCGTGAGACTGAAGCAGTGAGCAACCTAGAGCAAACAACTCAAAGAGAAGCAAAGGAAATTCAAAAACTTGTGCAGGAGAAAGAGACAAGGGAAAAGGATCTATTGACCAAACGTGCCCAAAGGCTCGCTCTTGAGGCCGACCTTGCCAAACTCAACTCTGAAATAGCTGTCTTGGAAACTGAAATCCCCGCTTATCAGGACAAAGTACAACATTTCCTGAATGAGGACGAGGCTCGGGCTCAACATCTACAAGAGGCACGTGCGAAAGTTAGCGAAGCTTGTTTAGCAGCTCAACAAGCCTGGGTAGCCTCGGAGTATATTAAGATTAATATAAAGAGCTTCGTCTTTCAATTGCAAACTTTGGGCCTCTAGAATAGGCTTTTTGTATTTGTTATCGAACAACAAAGATTTTTATACATATCTACACTGTTTTGTCAACAAAGCTTCTGTTTAAAACTTGGTTGGGCCTCTATAATAAGCCCTTTTTCCAAACTCTGACCCAGTCTCATTTTAGGCTGTAACTAATTTTAACTCTTTCGATTGTTCAGCAATAAATGGAATTGAATTCTATACTTGGAAACCGTATCGTGTCAAACCATCGAAATCTTTTCGAAATACGTTTTCACTGCCCCAAAGATCTTCTCATTTATCATGCATTTCTTGCGAGCGAACAAACTGCTTCCAAGGTCCACTGTTAATTGAACACGTATTCACTGTTGTTGGGTGTAATTACTCACGCGAAACCAAACCGTTGTAATTCCTGGCTATAAAAGGTTTCCTTCCCTTGGTAAAAATACACCAAGTCCTTTGCGAGAATGAATCAAACCCAACCCGAAATGTTCTGGTCTTACTATCCAAAGAAACCTCCAGATAAATCTTTCGATGTTCTGTTCCTTAGATAGCAATATCCATGCCCAAACCCGGACTAGATAGCAATATCTATGCCCAGGCGTCGCCTTGGCTCTCCCTTTTTGAAGGAGACTCTAAGGGAGAAGCCACAATCCAGAGGTTCCATCCCCTTCGATCTCTGCCTCGCACTTGTTTGGTTTCTATAGGCATAGGGGGTGGTAGTGCTCCCCAATGTCTCCTGCAATCCATGGGGAAAGTTGGGAGCATACCTTGACTGGAGAAAAGGCGGAAATCGTCAAGGCAGGTGCAACTCATGTTGTAGTTCTCCTCTTCTTGTCTTGACGGTCCAACTTCCTCTCCCTCTCCTTCACCGAGGTCGATCTCTTCAAATCACCGAGCTCGATCTGCAGGTTTTATCTTCTTGAGAGACGGGATTGGGAGCACCGAGGATCCTCCTTTTCTCTCTCCAACTTGGACCTCTTGTTAGGTTGAGAGATGGAGAGCCACGCAGAGGATCTTGTGAAGAATGAATCCTTTAGCTTTTTCATTCATCTTCTGCAGTTTAAGATTTTTCATTCATCTTTTGCAGTTGTCCAAGATTCATCTTCACCATATGGTATCAGAGCCTGAGGCCGCAAAGCCTTTGTATTGTTCCAAGTATTTGAATGTAGTATTTATTTGCAGTGTAAAAGTTCTTTGTGTTGATAAACTCGTATATAGTTTGCTCAAAAATTTAAGCCACAAAGACTGGCCTGTATCGAACTTTGACTTGGACAAAATAATTACTCTGATACAAAATTTGGCACTTGATTATTTAACCCCATTGGTAGGTTTATTCGATGACTATGATCCTCGATGAGTATATTATGATCCTCGACTATGATCCTTGATGAGTATATGAGTTGCCCCTGTAGTTTATTGATGCGAAAGTATGAATAAACTAGATCAAGCAGCATCTGGAGGATCATCATACTCCCAAACAGGTTGTATGAATTTCTTTAGGTAACGACCATTTATCGGGTTTGCATGTATAGTACCATCTCGATTTCTCAAACGAACTGCTCCTTTACCCAACAGTCGATCGATGATGTATGGTCCTTCCCATTTTTCTGACCATTTTCCTCGTCCTTCCGTTTTCTCACCGATAGGCAAGATCACCCTCCAAACGAGTTCTCCTTCTGCAAAACTCATGCCCCTTGTTCGCTGGTCATAGGCACGAGCCACCTTTTGTTTTTCAGCACGTAGACTTTCAAAAGCCTGTATTCGATGCTCATCGAGATCTTCATGCTCTTGCCACATTGCTTGGACATAGTCTTCACCGATCAAATTGTGTTGCTCCATTACCCGTAAAGACTGAACATTGATCTCTAAAGGCAAAACAGCATCGTGCCCAAACATCAGTGCATAAGGAGTTGTACCTGTGGGGGTCCTCTTACTAGTCCTGTAAGCCCACAAGGTATGAAAAAGTTCTTCATGCCACAACCTGGCATTTCCAGCGAGCATCCGTTTTAGGATATGAATAATGATCTTATTGCTCGCTTCAGCTTGACCGTTGGATTGGGCATAGTATGGAGAAGAGTGTAGAAAATGGATCCCAAGATCCTTCATTAAAGTATCTACCTCTCCAGACAAAAAGGTTGCCCCTTGGTCTGAAACAAAACATTCAGGGATGCCAAACCGACATATAATATCTTCGAATAAAAACTGACGGATGGCCTTCGCTGAAGATACCCTGAGAGGTCGAGCTTCGACCCACTTTGTGAAGAAATCAGTAGCCACGATAATGAACTTATGCCCCTCGGATGAATGAGGATGAATCATTCCAATTAAATCCAAAGCCCATCCTCGAGCTGGCCAAGGCTTGATTATAGGCTGTAATGGTATTCTGGGCATATGGTTGACTGGACCATGTCTCTGGCATTCTTCACAACCTTTAGCGAACGTGATGCAGTCTCTGAGCATTCCTGGCCAATAGAAGCCATGTCGTCTTAGCAACCATCTCATCTTGGGACCGGCTTGATGAGCCCCTGCAGTCCCAAGATGGACTTCTCTCATTAACTTTTTAGCGTCACGTCCAAAGACACACCTTAATAGTATGCTTTCTTCTCCCCTTCGATATAACTCAGCATCTTTGAGCACATAATTGGGAGCTAAGAATCGAATCCGCTTGTCAACCGGATTATTAGGATCCTGGAGATAGGAGATGATTTTCTGCCTCCAGTCTTTATCGATGTGATCAAGTGTAGCAACGTACCATTCGTTTTTGTCTTCTTGTCTTGCAAGGAAAGATGGAAGGGTTCTTCTTTCAACCTTGAGTATTCTTTCTCGTACTCCATCTTGTAAACTTACACCCGTTGCTAGTTGAGCCAACTCATTAGCTGCATAGTTCTTCTCTCGAGGAACATGACTCAACTCCACCTCTGTAAACAACTTCAATAAATCACAAGCCCTCCTTGCATAAGGTTCTAGTATTGGGCCTGCCCTGTACTTGGTCTCCAGTTGTCTGATCACTAGTTGGGAATCTCCAAGGACATGCACGTCATTGATTTCCATATCTAATAGAAGTTCTAATCCAATGATTAAAGCTTCATACTCTGCTTGATTGTTTGTGCACCTGAAGTCCAACCTGAAAGAATAAGAATAAGTTTGGCCGCGTGGGGAGACCAAAGCTACCCCTGCCCCAGCTATAGTACTCGTACTTGACCCATCGAAATATAAACACCAAGGGGCCAAATCGATACGAGCGAGAGCCAGTTCTGGTCCATCGACCACTTCTTCCATGGGATGATGAGCCAAAAAATCAGCCACTGCCTGGCCTTTCACCGCCTTCTGAGGGACATATTGCAAAGAAAATTCTGAGAGAGCCAAAATCCACTTTCCAATACGACCACGGAGAATCGGTCTGGATAACATATACTTCACTAAATCTGTTTGTGCTATGACACACGTAGTGAAGGATAGCATGTAGTGCCTCAACTTACACCCTGAAAAGTATAAGGCTAGGCATAACCTTTCCATTGGAGAGTATCTCGTTTCACAATCGTTCAAGGTACGACTTAGGTAGAAAATAGCACGTTCAACCCCTGCTGTGTCGTCCTGAGCCAATAGACTTCCAATGGAGAGGTCGGTAGCTGATATGTACAGCTTAAGAGGAACCCCAGGTCTTGGAGGGACCAAGACTGGTGGGTTCGTTAAGTATGCTTTGATGGTATCGAAGGCCTCCTGATGTATAGGCTCCCATACAAAGTCTTTCTGATTTTGAAGCTTGAGGAGAGTAGAGAATGATTGTGTCTTCCCAGCAGCATTGGCAATAAACCGTCGTAAGAAATTGATTTTTCCTAATAGACGTTGTAGTTCCTTCTTACTCTTTGGTGGGGCTGCACTGATAACCGCTTGTTTCTTATCATCCGGTATCTCAATCCCGCGCTGATGAACTAGAAAACCCAGGAAGTCACCTGCCTGGACGCCAAACACACATTTGGCTGGGTTCATCTTCAGTTGATGCTGCCTCATTCTGAGAAACACTTGTCTCAAGTCTTCAAAATAGTCGCTTCGATGTTTCGTTTTGACTACCACATCATCGATGTATACCTCCATGGTCTTACCAATAAGATCATGAAAGATCAAATTCATTGCTCGTTGGTAGGTTGCCCCTGCATTTTTGAGTCCAAATGGCATATCCACATACTCAAAAACACCAGCAAAGCCTGGGCATCGAAACGCCGTTTTATGTCTATCCTCATCAGCCACTGGAATCTGGTGATATCCTGCAGTACCATCCATGAATGTTAACATCTCATGGCGGGCAACAGAGTCAACAAACAAATCAGCTACTGGCATAGGATAAGCATCCTTAGGGGTCGCATTGTTCAAGTCTCTGTAGTCGACGCATACTCGCATCTTCCCGTTCTTTTTCTTGATTGGAACTATATTGGACAGCCACTCGTTGTACTTGGCCACTCGTATAATTCCTGACTTGAGCATCTTCTCAACCTCCTCTTTGACTAGAATTGCTGTCTCTGTGTTCATGCGACGCATTTCTTGTTTTACAGGCCTCTTTCCCTCGATGGTAGGCAAATTGTGACAAACTAAGTCTGGTGAAAGACCTGGCATGTCCTCATATTTTCCTGCAAAACAATCTGCATATTCTTTTAGCAACTCAATCATCTGGAGCCTCTCTTCAGGTTCTAAGAAAGTACTTATAGCCACAGACATTGGCTCTTCCTGTGTCCCAATCTGAATGTGTTCGATGGGATCTTTTACTTTAGGAGGTATATCATCTAAGGCTGCTGGAGCTAGTTGAATCTCGTCCTCCTCTCCTAAGTCTTGCAGAACGTCTTCATCCACGTATTCCAATGCTGCAATCATTGGAACTTTCTCTAAGGCTTGGCTTTCTAACATAAAGTTATGAAAGCGTTCGTGCAACGAAAGACAAGCCTCGGCCTCTATTTCAGATAGAGACCCACTCATGGAGAACGTCTGGATGGTAGCTCGATGGTGTAGGGTCTTTGACTATCCTGATTTGCTTGAACAATCCCCCACTGAGCTAATTCAGAGGCCGTGACACCCATCGGGCGGCCTTTACTATCGACGCCACATACCTCCAATGGCCTAAGGTCACTGTGGTAATACCTGGCTTCTAGAACATTAGTAGAGACGGAATATGGGCGAAGGTCAGCGTTGACTATTTCTGCTTCGCCTGACTCCATGTTCCACAATAGCATCTGCTGATGCAGCGAGGATGGTACAAGTAGCTTCTATGGATCCAATCACGTCCCAGGATGGCACTATATGGTGATGTACATTCTACCACAAAGAATGTGTAAGTGCCTGAAGCTATCCCGATGTGTACCTGTAGGAAAACAATCCCCAAGGTCTTTGTTATGCTACCCTGGAAGTTCCTGACACTCAGCGATGTCTCTTGGATAGCTGACTTGGGAACACCGATAAGGGCCAGTGCCTTAAAGGTGATGATGTTCACCGTTGCCCCTGAGTCCACCAAAAGTTTATTCAATTGGACTCCTTGGACTTGTCCTGTGACATATAGTGGTCGCATGTGCATGGCCATGTCAATGGTGGGCTTGGAGAACATCATTTGTCCTCTTGTGTCTGGTGAATTTAGTTCCGGTGTGCCATCGAGTGTGGAACTGTCCGGCACCTCTAGTTCTTCATCTTGTAGCATCACACTACTGATGTTCCTGGATTCGTCTCTTGTTGCTGGTGAGGGCAAAGCATATTTGGAGGATAGGACATACACCATGTTAATGGCTGCAGTGTCCTCCTTGATGCAATCGTGTTCTTCATCGACCTCATCCTCACTGTAATCCACCAACTCCTCGTCTTCGTTGTCATTATCACCTTTGGTCGATGGCTGTCCTTCCTCGATAGACAATGTAGTCAGTTCGAGATGAGCAACTTGCTGTATAATATCCTCAGGAACAGGATCGATGGCTGGCGGTGGTGTCGGTGGTGTAGCTGTTTCCTTGGGAGCTGGGGCTAATTTCTTGGCCTTCGCTTGTTCTTCTACCACTAAAGGCCTTGGCCTCCATTGCAGGACTGGTGGCTTGCTTGGAATACTTTGTTGTGGTGGCCCCTCTGCTCCCTTGGGAGGTGTCTTCAACCCTACTTGTTTCACCGTGTCTTCTTCAAAAGTAAGGCGCCTCCTTACTGGTAATTGATTCTGAACTACCCGGTGAACCTTTAGAGTAGGTTCAAATTCTTTTCCTTTGTTTGCTAATTCTGGGTTTCTCTCGAAAACCCCTGGTCTTTGGGCTCTCACTTTGGGCTCGTGAGATTTCTTCCCAAACACCACTAATGGATTTGCTGCAAGGGTGTTCAACCGCCTCTGCAGCACTTCTGGAGGAAATTCCAGGTCTTCTTCTTTGATAAGGCCAGCCTCGTAAGCATCCAATGCTCTCTTGGCCCTACCAAAGCGTCGTTGTAGGTTCCTCCTCTTACTTGGAGTCACCTCGACTGTCTTTCCCTTCTCCCTTATATACCATACATCCTCCTTTGTGATGTTCCTTGAAGCGGGAGGAACGTACGGTTTGGTGAGCGTTTCAGCAACCTTAGATTCAGGTGTTTTAACCACACTGGCTTGTTTGGTTGCTCTTGGTCGCTTGGGAGCAGGAGTATCCCTTTGTTTCGATGGTGGGGACTGAGGATCTTTATTGGAAAATAATTCCGGGAAGGTTTTGGCTGCCTGAGCCAGCTCTTCAAAGGAGATCTTCAACCCACTCCTCAACTTACAGTGTGCACAAAGGGATATTGGCGAGTCTGCTTTAGGGTCCGCCTTCTCTTTTCCTTTATCCTTTGATGTACGAGGTAGACTCTCGCCAGCTGTTGGTTGGTCGTTGAATTGTTTTCTTTTGTTGGTTTTAGTACCTGTTACGTCCAACATGCCAACAATCATGGGGATTGGAGCTGTTAAGTTGAGCGAAGGCTTTTGCTCGATCGTTATTACTCCGTCATCGATCAACTGCTGAATCTTATATTTCAGATCTCTACAGACAGCTGTCCCGTGACTTCCCCACTTGTGGTGATATTGATAATAAGGGAGACCCCTGACATCATCTGGATGTGGGTCTGGTGATCCCCAATTGTCAGGCACCACTGCTATTCCATCTTGGCATAGCTTTTCAAATATTTCTTCCCGCCAGGATGCGTCGTATGTGACGCGCGTCCGCTTGGGTCGGGCAAAGGCTATGTTTCGCCTGGTCCTTCGCTTGGACTTCTTCTTCTCTTGACTTGGTGTACCTTGACTACACTCCGAAGAAGTACCGCTGACGGGAGACTCTGTGATCGGAGGAGATGGCATTCTACGAGGATATTCAGGATGAAAATCCATCTCTCCGTCTTTAGTGATTACAATCACTTGCCAGTTGATTAAGCCCTGGATCTCGTCTCTCAGGGTTGAACACATCGATGTTCGATGGCCAAAGTGATTGTGGAATCTACAAAAATGTTGGGCTGGCCCTTCATACCGTAGATGTCTAAGCTTATAGACAGGGTAGAAGAAAATCAACCCCATATCCTTTAACCTATCCAAATATTCATCCACCATGTCCGTCTTGAATGAATCGGTTAAATAGGCTGGTTGGTTCGATGCAGAAATATCTCCCGGAAGAGACTCTCTCCGTGAAGCAGTCTCTTTTGATATCGGATGTTTCAACCGCGTGTACCGGTCTATCCTGTATGTGCTTCGATGCTGGCGTGCCACCGTTCTTCAACGGAATATGGACTAGTTACAGCCGCCTGACTTCTAATGTAAGCGATTAAGATAGGGAGAGCACCAACCCTACCCGAATAGGTTCTTTTTGCCTAGGAACCTAGGACTTCGATATGTGTACCTCTCTGCTAGATCTAGAAATCGATACCCCCACGTCTCTCGTGTAGAGCAGAGCAATCTCTTGATGAAGTGTTGAGAACACTCGCTTCCTTTGAGTATTCAAGCCCTCAGCATACAAGTGAGCAGCCCTTCCACCTTCAGGTTGCAATTGCTTCCTTGGAGTCGTAAATACCTTCACTCGATAGGTGAACAGCACTCAGACCTTTCTGGTTGCAAGAAGATAGATATCTCGAGGACGAGATAACCGTCTAGGTTGTATTGCGTGTAGCAAGGATTGTTTGTATGTTTGTAGTCGTGTTTTTCATAAGACCCTTGCATTCCTTATATATTTGCTTACATATCAGTCATTGATTCTGTTTCTATCTCCTCTGCTCTTGTAACTTTGTCTGAATCTCCATACCAGCATCGTGTCATACCACTCATAAGTATTCTAATTCCATCATAACTCTTCTAAGAGTCCCGCAAATATCAACTAATTATGATAGAAACTGAGCCGCGTGAAACCAGCTCGATAAGACACAGTTCTAATAGAACTCTACATCCTCTTCCCATCGAAGCTCGATAGAAATCTCGCTAAACATCTTATCTCCTCGATAGGAATAATTAACCATAACGGGCTTCGATAGACCTCAGCCATCCAAGCCCAAAGTAAATATTTTATTTAGGCCCAAACAGTGTCCATCATGCCAGGCATGGAAATCTAAGTACATAGCTTGCAAATCAATTAGTATTCATAGTAAAAACTATATCTCTTTCAGGCATTAATAATTTAGTCCATCAGTTCAAACATTCCAATGTTGACATAATAGTTTAACGACCTGGAAAATTGGAATCAAACGGATTCTTACCGCAGCACCAGAGTGAACAGACACAAGAAGGGGCTTGGCAGGGTCACCAAGAGTAGCTCCCATGTTCTGCTGCACATAGTCCAAGCCTCTTTACCATTCTCCTGATACTCGTGGCATGCTTCTGTTGATATTGTAAGACCAGGCGGCACGGATAGCCCAATGCTTGCCATTTCGGCCAGGTTTGCACCTTTCCCTCCCAACTAGAATCAATACATAAGCATCATGATCAAATTTGACACTAAATTTATACCTTACTAACAGTAAGACTAGTCTTGATAACTTTGACTTGGCCTGAAAATTGAAGATCATTTAATTTGTCCAATAGATGGTAAAGTACAAACTTACCGGTGACTTCACGCCTTTGTGTCCTTCACTCCTTCCCTTTCCAAAAGTAAACACCCTCTGCATAAATAAATAAAAGAGAAACCCCTTTAGGCCAGCAACCTCAAAATGACCATATTACTCAAAACAAGCTTACAAAATGCATGCACTAAACTAAAATTAAGAGCATCCATCCATGCCATTTTACACTCAAGATTAGAGAGTCATATATACCTTGTGAGCTGTGGGAGAACTCGGGTCCAAAACCGGTGACAGAATAGTTTGTGCTCTGATGCTGCCGGGGCCTTGTAGCTCATTTTTCTTAGGACTGCTGGGATTGGTGATCCCACTAGTTATGGGCTGCTGATACGCATACCGGGTCTGGCCACCAAAGCCGCCGTCGAGGGAAGAACGATCATTGAACCACCCTTCTGCGTTGGAAAGCAAGCTCCGGTGGAGTCCTCAAGAGCATGCCTTTCACTGTGGATGACATTTCACCGTCCTACTACTACTTAATTGTGTCACTATTTCTGATATGCCCTCCTCTCAGTCCTCCACTGTAATCCACTAAACACATCAATGAATACTTGATCGACAAAAGAAGAGATTAAGTTCTAATACATAGATCATATATACTATATGATCAAACGTGTGTATACTACATATAATCACGACGAACCCATTAAATTAAAAGTAGACTAATTGCAAAAGAGAAACTAAAAGGGTGTATGAGAATTTGGTATTACCTGGGTGTTTTGATGGAGTTGGAAGAGCTTCTTCTTCTTCTTCTTCTACTAGTTGTTGTTGTTCAGAAGATGAAAAAATGGCGGTTTGCGTTGGTTTGATATGTGACATGAGTGGACGAAAGTTATAGCGCTAATTAATTCTTTGCTTCTTACTTCAAAACATTTTTGAACATCGTTTCTGGGGTGCTTGACGATCATTCTGAATCACAATTATAAATTATAAAAATGCTGAGAGCAAGCTCAGGAGACGACACGTGGAACAATGCTTGTGACGTGTCATGTAGGCAATAATTTACTTGTTTTGTTTTTAAGCAAAGGGCCGAAAAGAAGGCATGAAAGACATCATCACTCACTAGATCAAAGGTTTATAAAGTTAGTTCTTCGTAATTGAAGAGAAATAAACATTAGGAATTCCATTCCTTTTCAAAAGAAAAAACATCAGGAATTCCATTTTCTTACCATATAGAACTCTACTTTGATAAATTATTTGCAAATCATCACCGATGCTAGTTCATGAATTTGATCTAAGAATATGGAACACATCTCAATGAGACTTATTGTGACGACCCGATCCTTTGTCGAAAATTGTTAAAATGAATAAAATAATCGGATAAATCGAAGAAATATTCGATATGAAAATTAAATCAACTAATTTAGTTGATAACAGATTCGATAACTTGTTACGATGAAACAGTCGTAACGACAAATAATAGAACTAGTTTTTCCATCGCCTGCACCGCCTGTGGTGGCGAACCCCATCGTCACTGCGCACCCACTGGAATGACGAAACCTAAAAGACATTTTAAACCTCACAAATATGTTCGTACCATCGATACGAACTGAACGACATATAACTCGATATGTTTCGGAAAAAAGTTTTTCGGTCAGAAATTTCGGCCACGCGCCGCCACAAACGGCAGTGCTTGCCGCCCACACGCCACCACCGACAACCACCACCAACGGCAACGAATGACACATCAATGGAAAGCTCTCCTCGAGCCTAGAAAACTGTATAACTATGTCTAGTCCAAATTCGGCCAAAATCTGGACGAAATCCCTAAAACCCTAACCTCGCCGGAAAAATGATTATGACGAGCTAGCGATGCCGTCGAGCCACGGCTGGGCTTGAGGCAGGTCTTAAACGACTCGGGAGGAGGAGGGGAGTAAAACCCCTCACACCTCGACGACCAAATACACCGGCAGCCGCCGAACGCGGCAGAGACTGAAACAAAACCGATTGAAATCAATTCGATTCCGTCGATGCAAAATCTGCAACCGAAATCATCACAACACTCATATATACAACAAGGAGGAAAAACATAATCATACCCAGAAAGTCGCCGACGACGGTGGCGATTTCACCCGAAATTCCTAAAGTTTCAACTCGTCGTTTCTCTCTACACAAGCCTAAAAACCCAGAAATTAAACCCACCTATGAAAAGAGGATATCAAAATTGATCGATCCCGACCGGTTTGACGGCCGGAAGTGGTCGGATGGTGACGTGCCACCGACCGAAATCTTTTAACCCAAAACGGGTCGAAATCGAGTGAGGAAGGAGAAGTTAACCGAGGTAAACTCCCCATGCTTCCCAAAGAGGAAACCTCCTATTTATATATGTTTCCAAACATGGTAACTCGGTAATTAATTTTTGACAAACTTCGTCAATTATAACTTTCTCTTTGTAACTCCGTTTTCGACGATTCTTGCGTCCACGAACTCGTATTGATAAATATATACTATGATTTTCACGTAAAGTCAACCGACTTCGACAATTCAATAAAAAATCAAACTGAGATACCTTGGTACTTATCGATGGTAAAAATCTTTTACTGCAATCATTAAATCAAACTCAAATTATTCATAAATAACATAAATAATATAAAAAGATCGGGATATCACAAACTAGCCCCATTAAAATAATTTCGTCCTCAAAATTACGAAAATAAATTCGCAGAATATTCCTGTGAAAAATCAGGTAGAGTCTCCTCTATAATTAGGAAACAAAAAAATCTGCAAATGTCCAAATACACTTCTATAATCAGAATTCACAACCTATACCATGAGCCACTAATGCTCGTCCGGATTTCCCAACTATCACATCTCAACATTGTCACAACTATATACACAAAGCTCAGGTACAATCAAATTACACATAAATAGTAATATTTGAATAATATTCAGAATTCAAACTGATTATAGTGCTAATCAAGAATGATAAACTATAAAACCCAAATCATTCACTTCAAACTGTTAGAGTGAGTGGACAAAAACAATATTTTACTATATATGTACATAAAAATAATACGAGTCTAAAAATATGGTCATCCAGGTACTTCTGGGTACTATAAAATTTGTGGGGACTATGACTCGGGTCATCCGACCTCAAGTCCTAATACTGCCTAGGTCAGGTTCCTGGCCCTCATGGGTGCTCTATAAATCCTCAGGTCAGGTCTCTGGCCCTTCCGGAGCCTCTTGGGGATTAGCCGAGAAGCAATGCAATAAATCCTCCCGTCAGGTTTCTGGCCCTCCCGAAGCGTCTCAGGGATAAGCCGAGAAGCAGTGCAGTAAATCCTCGAGTCAAACTCTTGGCCCTTCCGGAGCGTCTTAGGGATCAGCCGAGAAGCAGTGCATCGATGCAATAATTAAAATTATAACAATTTCAGTTCAGTAATTTCTGATGAATCCCATTGGATTCTAATCAACGGCATTTTCCAGCAGCGTCGTACCAAGGGTCTCTTCCCCTGGGATTGTCGGTATTGATTTCTGGCGTGGCTGAGTTTCTTTTAGATCGTGGCTCTTAGCTCCGGGAGCAAGCGAATCAGACTGTGATGAGGTCGGGTGGACTTCTTGGCCGAAACGTGCTCGCCTGAAGGTAGCGAGGTTTGTTCCATAACTCAAGAGATGGAAGATGTCGGGATGGTGTGGGTCAAGATCTGAGATTGGATCTGTGGCCGCGACTTGGCGCTTCTGTCGGACTTGGATTTTCTGCTTGGTAAGGAAAATTTTCCTTTGGTCGCAATCTAGCCATGCAGGTTGGTTTTTGGATGGCATCGCCAGAACTCGGCACGATAATGCCGGCCAGCTAGATTTGTGTCACGCGTCGCCTCAGCTTCTTTATCCTGTTATAGCAGCCTTTCCCATGGGCTTGGGCCACATGGATTGCCTGGTTTGGAGCAACAAAGTTTAAATTGAAATGTGTTTGGTGAGTAGTTTTCTTGGCCTAGCGAGGCTAGTGATCTTGCAATGACATCTAGGTCTGTGGCTTTTGGCCCAGGTGGTTTGTTCTCCCGGCCCATTGTTTGTGATGAGTCGGTAACTTTGATAGTTTTAGTGCTTATGGCTTGTTTGCATCTCTTTTGGATTGTGAGTTTTATTAGAGTTATGATACCTACCACAATTGCGTGCTCAAGGATATTTTTAACTCTATTTATCATTGATTCTTGTGATTCTGATGAGATTAAAGTAAGCTTACGTTTATTGATATTTATGGGATTGACGTTCAGTGCTAGTATATGTAATAGTGTAGCACCTCATGTCCTTCATGACTGTGACATTCACCAAGAATAGTTCACCTCCGCTCCAGAGCCTATTCTGGATGCCTTACATTACGACTCCAGCCGTATTATTTAATAAAATTATCTTCTGGCTCCTCCGAAGGGTTGTTTTCCTCGAAAAAAAAAACAAAAACCGGATATAGCATAAGGCTTCTGATTACTCAAGGTCGGCCCTGAAGGTATTGGAACTCTTCAGATTTATGTATAATCGATCGATTACTAATGGCGTTTAATTGCTGAGCGACGATTTACTTGACCTAATCTTTAGCAAAATTAGCGAAAGATGATTCAAAATTTACTTGGCGGAGGTGTGCAAGCGATGGTACAAGGTGCACCGTCTAAGTGTAAAATCACTCAAGTTTTTTAACTTCAAGAAACGCCCCGACTTGTGTTTTGAAATACTAGCTACATTCCCAAATTTAGTTAGACTATATGATTCAAATCTTAGTTGCGACACCCAGCTTGAAACCATTGCCCAAACATGCCCCAAACTTGAGGGCATCTCATTCGTTAGTAAAAACTCGCAACAATAAGGGATAAAGGTATAGAGGCTTTGGGGATTGGATGTCCTAAGTTGTCTTCGGTTAGGCTAATTTGGGATGTGATTGGGGATGATGGAGTTACTTACCATGTGAATTATGCAAGTAGCCTGAAATTGTAGTTTTGGGAGAATAATTGCTTGGTTGGGGATGCTGCACTCGGAGCAATTGGGACGTTGGCTTCCATTAGGGACTTTGATATTAGAATGGTGTCCAGACATTACAGATCACGGGTTGGAGGAGTTGGTGACTCGGGAGGATGAGGGGAGTAAAACCTCTGACACTGCGATGGCCAAATACACCGGCAGCCGCTGAACGCGATGGAGACCGAAACAAAACTGATCGAAATCAATTGGATTCCGTTGGTGAAAAATTTGCAACCAAAGTCATCACAAGACACATATATATACAACAAGGAGGCAAAACCCTATCGAATCATACCCAGAAAGTCGCCGGAGACCATCGCCGGCGACGGTGGCGATTTCATTTGAAATCCCTAAAGTTTCAACTCGTCGTTTCTCCCTCCACAAGCCCAAAATCTCAGAAATTAAACTCACCTATGGAAAGTGGACACCGAAACCGATCGATCCCGATCGGTTTGACGACCAGAAGTGGTCGGACGGCACCGTGCCGCTGACCGAAATCTTTTGACCCAAAACGGGTCAAAACCGAGTGAGGAAGGAGAAGTTGACCGAGGTCAACTCCTCATGCTTCCCAAAGAGGAAACCTCCTATTTATATATGTTTCCAAACATGGTAACTCAATAATTAATTTTCGACAAACTTCGTCGATTATAACTTCCTTTTCATAACTCTATTTTCGACGATTCTCGTGTCCACGAACTCGTATCGATAAATACTATGACACCTAAAGTTAACCGGCTTCAACAATTCAATAAAAATTCAATTCAAATCGAGACACCTCGGTACTTATGGACAGTAAAAATCTTTTACCGCAATCACTAAATCAAACTCAAATTATTCATAAATAACATAAATAATATAAAAAAATCGGGATATCACACCATCTTTTCAAAAAAACTATTCCAACAATAACAACTAAAAAGATATATATAGGGATATTATGGGTATTTCAGCGAAGAGATAAAATAAAATTCAAGAGGTGAAAAAAAATCTGGTATTACGGTTGACACTGCTGACGATTTCTGATACATGCTGAATTGGCAAAGTCCAAAAATATCACCCATATCCTTGGCCACAATTAAAAAAGATACAATAAAATATAAAATAAATGATCCTAAGCAGTATGGCCACGTGGTTAGTAGTGGAGACAAACGGAATCCTCACAATGGAATCCAGAAATTTCCGATGTAATCATGCTCTTTCTGTTCTTATCCACATATAAGTATAGTCATAATTTTTTTGGTTGTTTAAGAAAATTATCGAGAAAATTATTAAAAACTTAAAAATAGATAAGATTTTTTTTAAAAAAATTTAACTTATAACATCAAGGTAAAAAATACTCAACTTATGATCCTTTTTTTTCCAAAAAAATCCAGTTAATATCATTTTCTCTAAAAAAAATTCAATAAGTTATAAAATATATTTTTTTCTACCGATTTTGTCCATTTTTCCTAATTTCAATTCTAATTGTCCTCTTTAAGAGAGCTTCTTCGCAGCTCTCTCTCTCTCTCTCTCTCTCTCTCTCTCTCTCTCTCTCTCTCTCTCTCTCTCTCTCTCTCTCTCGTGATCGCGATAACAATCTCGCCGGAACAAAAATTCTATTCGATCTATACGTCATACAAAATTGAAAACTTTAAGCGCTATAAGTTTCAACGCTCTGTCTCTCTGTTTGTCTGTCTGTCTCTCTCTAACTCGTTATTGATGATTTCATATGTTAAGTTCTGTTATATATTCAATTTGACTTTGTTTTTGCACGAAACTGTTTCAGTTCGTAGTTGTATTAATCGATTTCATGATAGTATTGATTACTTTGCTCTTCAAACTATAAACATTACGAGATCGAAATCTACTTAATTAAGTCTGAATATGATTTTGGTTCTGAAGATGTGTCTAAGTATCGGTCTAGGTATCTGTCTAAGTATTTGTTAGAGTATATGTCTAAGTATTTGGTTATCTATTTATTCTATTAGTTAACTAAAACATTTATATACATTTCTTCAACTCTTTAACAACTTTTTAATGTTTTCTCTGCAATATATTCGATTGCAACAACACCATCTCCAATCATTGTGAAATATATTCACGAACGAGAAGTTGTGATGGATATTTTAAGTTTTGATATCACATTATTGACATAGTGAATATTGTCCATCAACGATTCGAATTACTCGACAAATCAATCTTGACATATAAATATTGTATTCCACTAGAGGATGAACACATTTTCCTACAAACTTATCGTGATGTGATTTTGATGATGCTTTCTCTACAAATACTCGATTCAAAATATATTAAGATCATAATCACTGATCTGAATAAGGTAGAACATCCAAAACTCATTTGAATATATGTTTGTGTATCTGTTTGAGTATATGTTTCCATATTATGTCACACTAAACATGTATATGTTTCCTTTTTCCAGCAAACAGAAAATATTAGTTCAAACCAATCGGCGATTTGTAGCACGCAGAATGAAAACTCAGGGCTAGATGTGCAGATAGATGGCTATGTGGAAATAAGTAATGTTGTTGACATTGGTTTTGGATGCTTTCAAGAAGTGAAACAAAAGATTACTTGACAAAATTATTGGCTTAACTGATAGAAGAAAAATGGCAAAAATTCTTAGGCGGTGTCACTGAATTCAAGCTGAAACTCAGAAATTACTCAATTGAAAGTGGATTCAAATTTACATATGAGAAGAATGAGCCCATATGCGTAAGTGTACACTATAGATACAAAGGGCGCGATAAATGCAAATGGTTTGTGAAGGCAAGACTATACTGAGAGTGAATCATTTTACATCAATGAAATCAACAACAAACGTATATGCAAAGAAAAGGTCTGGAAATAAACCAGTGAGACGATGAGATCTTCTATTGTCAAGTATGGGACCTTTTTCTAACATCACTAGCTATGAAAATATCTATCCAAATAGTTCTTTATTGCTTTTGTGTCAATTATTTTCTTTACTTGAAACTTATCATTTATTTAATACTCAGCTCAATCATTAAGGACAAACTGCGCGCTGATCTTAATAAGGGAGCTAAGGCCTTACAGACAGATATCAGAGAGAGTTTTGGCCTGAAATTCCATAGCAAGATGGTGTGGTATGGCAATGAATTAGCAATGAATGCACTGCATGGAAACAAAGCGGAAACCTACACAAACCTTCTCTGGTTCCAAGATGAATTTATGAAAACAAATTCTGGTTCCAGAGTTGTTGTCGATATTGATCCGGAAACACACAGGTTTTAGTGCCTTTTTGTGTCATTCGGTGCTTGCATGCATGGATTCTAATACTGCAGACCAATGATTTTGCTGATTCTAGTTTCATAAAAAATAAATACAAATGATAGATCATGGGGGCCTCTGCAAAAGATGTAGATCAAGGTAATGTAGAGATATGAAAGATATGACTATATGAGTGCCTGGGTAGCTGACTGAGTATCTGTCTGCATATCTATTTATTGTTTATAAACTGCACTTCAGTACTTACTATACAACTAAGAACCTCACTTTTTGGTTTTTTTTTTCCAGGACTCCTCTATCCAATTGCATTTGCCATAGTTGATGCCGAAAATGACAGCAACTGGAGGTGGTTCTTGATGAACCTAAGAAATGAGATGGATAGATAAAGCATAAACCAGGAAACTAATACTAGGAGAAAAATAACATTCCTCTCAGATCATGGTAATGGAATCATGAGTTCTCTTCCAGAGGTTTTCCCCAATGATGAGCACGACTATTGTTTTCGGCACTTGGTTGCTAACATCAAAGACAACTACAAAAGGCACTTGAAGGATAGAATTTCTGAACTCTTCATGTAATGTGCATATGCTAGAAGCGAAAGGAAATATGAGTTATTTTTTAACCAGCTTAAGTTGGAAGGTGGATATACAGAGATAATTGAATTCTTCAAGAATTTCACAAAGGAAAAATGGTGTGTTGCATTCTCCGGAAGAGATAAGTATGGAGAACTGACAAACAACATCTCAGAATGCTTCAGCAGTTGGATAGTACATCTCCGCACACTACCTATCTTCTATCTTGCTGATGAAATCAGGTCATCCATTACAAACTAATTTATTTTATTATTTCATGGGTAGCTGTCTGGGTATCTGTTTGGGTAGCTGATTGCATAGCTGTTTAGATATTTGTTTGTTGTTACATAACAACAAGATTCATTCTATTAATTCTATGATATCTGTATATTGCACTATTTCATTCCTTTTTTCTGTTACTCTTCTTCCAAGATTTCGATGAAAAGGATTGCAAGCAAAAAAGAAGAATATGAAAGATGGCACACATTAATAGGACCGAGGATAGAAGGAAAACTAATTGAGACACTTAATATAGGAAGGCATTGGAGAGTGATGAACTCCAATGATCTTGTCTACGAAGTTCAGGCTGACAAATACAGTAGTGCAGTTAACATGGAGACATGGACCTGCTCATGTGGACAGTGGTAGAGGTTTCCCTGCTCCTATGCCCTTGTTGTCTTTCAAGATATAGAAAAAGAACCTTACGATTACGTGGACAACTTATACAAAGTTCAGTATTACAGACAAGCTTCCTCATTCACACTCAATCCAGTGGCAAACATTGAGGAATCGCATCAGGACTTGTCATAATACGGACCGGGCATCAGGCCTTGATTAACAAAGGAACGACTGGGGAGACCAAAGAAAAAAAGAATGTGAAAGAAGGGAGAAAAATAAACAATGTCGACAGAGTGCTCAAGATGTTACCAAACTGGTCATAACAGAAGAACCTGCAACAACCATGTCAATTGAACATACAAATCTGTGTGGATTATTAAAGATGTTCTCAAAATTTTCTAAAAGTTTGAATACCTGTTTAGATATCTGTTTAAGTATATGTCTAAGTATATATCAAATATCTATAGGCGAATTTCAGATCTGCAACTTGTTAGTTGCAAATACAAACACAAAATTGAGGTTATTTTTAGGTCTCTTGTTTTTATGTTTTATACTGCATGGTAAAAAAGGAAAAAACAAACATTTTATTGCATAAGTTACTGCATTAATTCAATTAAATTTAAGGATAGATGTCTGAGCATTTGTCTGAGTATCTGACTGAATTGATTCACTAAAATTCATGCATAGCTGTCTGAGTAGATATCTGCATAGCTGTTTGAGTAGCTTTTTGGACATGTCTGATGATGTTGTATCATTCAATCACTTCATACACACATTTATTCATCAAATCGATTGCCAAAAACATAAAATAAAGAACAAATATACAAAAACATAAACTGTATTAATAATATAGGTTCAATTACGAACAACAACAAAAAACAATAACTAATAACAAACACAAGAAAATCAAATGCTTCACATCTTGGCCTTCTTGCTGCTTCCCCCACTACTAGAAAAAGTATTTCAGACATCGGTTCAGAACCGATGTAAAAAATCATACCAGACCGATGTCTTAGTGGGTGATGTAAAAGATCGGAAAAATGGGACATCGGTTAGGAACCGATGTCAAAGGTTACAATAGACATCGGTTGCTTATGTATATCTCACTATTCCAGTGTGTGTAGGTACTTTCAAACATTCATATTTAGAGTGAAAGACCCAATGAAATCGAAGTCTACATTACAATTTATTACATTTACATCGATATTCCATTTATAACCGATGTAAGATGTATGTTTTGACATCAGATTTTGAGTTTGTACCTGATGTTAAAAACTATATTTGACATCAGATTTTGGGTTGTTTTTGATGTCTAGTTCTCATCTTATGCATTAGTTATAACGATTTCTAATTCTCTCTAAGACAAATAGGAGGAACTAATTGGCTTAAATTAATGAGAATGATTCTCTCTTACAGCCCCAAATTCAAGTTACAGTGCTGCCAAATTCTTGTTTCAAAAGATGGATTACTATCCTATCCATCATCAAAATATTGAGACATATAACCATGCTAGCTATCCTGATCAGTTCCCTAGCTATATATCTACTCCGGCGCGCCACCATCCAAAAAATTGCTGCGCTAGCCATCCTGACTTTGATCCCTAGCTACCTATCTAATCCAGCCATCAATCTATCAACCTATCTAGCTAGAGCAAAGCTTGTATATAGTCAGCCACTTCAAGGTGCACCTCGTCAATTTTGGACTGATCATATGGCTTCCTCTTTTTTCCTGCCCATTGTCCAACAACAAGTACAAATTAATAAAATAAGCAAGGGCAGCACAACAATTATGCAAACCAGCAAATGAAAGTAGTATTCACTGTTAAGGTACAATTATGCAAATAGCAAATGAAAGCAGCAAGGTAGATTAACCATTCATCATCTGTTTAACCAACATTAACACTAAGTAAACACTAATTAAGTAAACTGTAATTTCTGTAAACACTAACATGAGACAGAGACTGGCAACTACATACAAACTAACTAAATGACAATAATTACTCAATTGCTCCTGATTTTGATCCTAGGCAGATTAAAACTTTAAAGAACTTACAAAGAAAAATTCATAAGAACACAACAATAAAAACAGTGAAGACAAGACAATCATAGCTGCATTGCCTGCATGTCTACATGGACTCTTCAGTTTCCAGCAACCTAAAGTTTCATGCTTTAACATATAGCTCTGCTAACTAAAGTAACAGAGTAACATCAAACTTTCAATTAGAAGTTTAGCATAGGCTGCACAAAGATACTTCAAAGTTGTACCTTCAAAAGACAAAAGCCTCGCAGCCCACGGGTATCATTTCACCCATTCTAGCAGCTAAATGAGCTCCTATCTTGAGAGCAAATGTCAGCAGTTTCATGAACTTTGTAGTGTATGGTGCCAAGGACTTTACTGCTCTGTTATCAACCTACATCATTTCACACCCAATCTGATTTCAACAACATGCATTTCTCTTCGAAACTCACATAGCATGTGTAGTCTAATAGCATTCATTCCAGGAATCATGTTGGGTAACCGGTATAACTCCTTCATCCAGTATCTGTGGAGAATAAGACGGTACAATTGCAATAAATCCATGAATCTTAATTTCAACTAATAGTATGATATTAAAAGGAACAGTGTGTATAATGACTTTCATACTAGCAGCTAAAGTGATACATACCCAAGGAGGGGTTGCTTCCAGTTTTTTGCCAAGCTGAGACCTCTTGGTAATTTATCAGGAAAGTATCATAATATCTGTCAAAGACCACATATTAGGATCAATGCTGGCCTCTCCAGACACTCTTTTGCAAAGAGATCAACACATAAGGCTGTTCGACAAATACATGCTAGAGCGTGCATACGATCCGATTCTACCTTCTTATACAAAAAACCTACACAACATATCTACTAGCATTACTTACAGTCTAACAGCCAAGTACAACATATCAATTCCCACCTCGAAAATCAAAGCCGGATCCAATGATGACACCAGAAACGGCATCAAATGCGACACAACATCCGAAACTCCGACCAAGCTCTCGTCATTGCTATCCACTACCTTCTTCCCATTAGCTCCGCCGACACCGAAGGACTTGGAGAGCTTCCTTATGACCTTGATGAGATAATATGCCATTGCCGATGAGATTTTGGAGTAAGTATGCCGGTGAATAAACACCGCCGGCGGCTCTGTCGTCTACGACAGTAGATGGCTGGTGATCACTAATAAGACCACCATATGGAGGCTTCTCCGGCTACCTTTTACACTGTCAAAAGTCCAAAACAAGCAACTGAGGAGGAAGAAGAACATAAGAAGCTGTTGCAGCCCAAAGAAACTGAGAGAGTATCCCATTCTTTTGTTACTAAGGAGGAAGAAGAACATAAGAAGCTGCTGCAGTATAGTACATACATAATATATATATATATATATATATATATATATATATATGAGCCTAAATGAAACTTACAAGTTCAAGCCAAAGAGTTTCACCTTAGTGCATCTGATATAAGAGCTTTTCGGAAAGCAAATGGTACTCTGTAATTTAGATCGACATCCAAATCTGTCCCTGGATTACCAAGTACATATCCATGTGTACATTATATGAATCTTATTAAACTGTTAAGCACCAAAAAAATTACTCTACATATAATTGCAGAAATATATATACCTTCATATTCATTTGTTGATGATGTCCAGCTTCAATACCTACAGAAGAACAACGGAATAATTCAGCAGCAGTTCAGGATCCCAAACCAGGAAACTAATTTGGTCTCTTAATTTGGTTTCATAACAATCTCAAATAAATATCACTTCGCCTCTTGCTTGAGGACTACGTCGTCTATACTACTGCACCATGTCTACCAGATTCTGAAAGAAGGATCCCTACTCAGCTGAACTTCAGCCGTTCAAACTTGGATTGAAGAACCATAAAAAAATAAAAGTCTGCACATAAGTGGAATTAAATGTATCCAAGTATTTGTGTATAGCTTGAGCTGAGTTACCCAAGCATTGGCAGAAAACTGAATGGTTTGACGATCCCAAAGCAGAGAAGTTGGGGGACTTGTTGCTGATGTCAACCCCGTGGGTGATGCTGATGTTCTTGATGCCGCGGGTGTTGCTGATGTTGCTGATGCTGCTGGTGTTGCTGATGTTCTAGAGTTGATCCTACACGCAAATCAAGTTCATCTTGTTATCAACAAATTCCAGGCAACCAAAAAAGCTACTACATTGACCTCATTAAATGACAAGACAATTTTGGCAAATCATCTGCAATCTTATCAGCCCGTACTAGCGAAAACTAATTGCATTTCAACTTTTACCTTCATTTGTAGACCGAGCCGATGCTGCAGGCCTCTTTATTGGCTGAGAAGAACTGCCAGAGGACAATGGCTCTACCACCAGTTCAGAATCCTATCCATCAAATCCAAGCATAACGTTTCGTCAAGTAGCAATCTTTCAGTATTAGAAATATCAAAGCATGAAAATTCAGAAACTTCACCACTTCCATAATCAAAGCAACTCCAATACCATCACTAACAATTCGAAAAACAAACCCAAGAAACAAAAATGGAAACTAAATAACTAACAACACAATGTCAATACACATTGACCGGAATCATGAACTTCCCAAAATCAATCAAAGGGATGAGGATGTTGGACCAGTAATCGGCCCATCTCGGGTCGTTCTCGTAATCGTAGGCCGCCGCCGCAATCTTCTTCAGCTTCTGCGACGACTCGTGTAACTTGATATTTAAAAGAATATGTACGAGTAACAAGATATTTGAAACCTCTTTAGGCGGAGGAAGGAACCAGTCCTCTTCGGCTTCACCAATCACTGTAACCTCGAAACTGTCACCAACTTCCTTAACCTAACTCCAATTCAAAACTCCAAAAATCTCAATTCAAAACTCAATAAAATACAAAATTTCAAAATCAATCACTGAGCTACTTACTATTACTCACCGCCGAATCCAAAACCTTCTTCCTCTTTCTCGGCGGACAATTCGCCACCGCTGCCGCTAACTTCTCGTCTGCGATTCGAGAAATTCGAATTAAACGAGATCACACAAAGTTTCGATTTAGCTCGTTACAGATTCAAATGAGAGAGAGAGAGAGAGAGAGAGAGCTCACCGTCGTCGAGGTAGATTACATTGATAGGCTGTACGCGGCTGTAATCGAATAGCGGCTCGAGTTCTTCGTCGGAGAGCGAGGTCCTGGTCGGAAAGCTACGGAGGAGGAGGAGAAGAGCGGCGTCGGAGGAGGAGGAGAGCGGCGTCGGAGGAGATTTAGGTGAGAGGAAGTGAGAGAGGAAGTGAGTTCACTGAATTGGTTTGTGAGAGAGAGAGAGGTCGAAAAAAACCAAGTAATAGAACCCTAAGTTTTGGGAGGGAATGAAAATTTTTTTTCCCTCCAACATAACCCGCCCGACACTTAGGTTTTTTTTCGCGTTTTCAAAAACCAATAATGGGATACCTAACATCAGTCTGACTTAAAACCGATGTAAATTATACAAATGACATCGGTTTTTAAAAATCTGATGTCTAAAAACTTTTTTACATCAGGGGTTTTTCCAACCGATGTTAAATGTGCGATGTCTAAAATACTTTTTCTAGTAGTGCCCCTTTAAAACCTGATGGAAGACGAGATATGATGCCTTTAAAAATCAAGAATTTGGTCATGTTCAGAAATGACCAAGTTCATATCCTCCTTCATAGTATCTATATGACGCTTCATACGACCCATTTTCTTCACCAAAGGCTGAAGAGGGTCATCAAGAACAAGACCTACAGAAGGTCTAGCAGCAGGAGGAAGAGGGCCAGATACAAAGTCTTCAGAGGAGATGGACTTGGACTCTGATGAATCAAAATCATCGTCTGTTGAATGACCAGAGGTGTCTGAGTTGTTTGGGTTCTTCTTCTTTGGTGCCATAGTATTGTCTGTTGATAAAAGACTTAGAGAAAGAAGAAGAACTCGAGCAGAAAGAGTTGATAATGAAACACAAACACATTATGGAGGATATAGGAAGCCGGTCATATTTATAGAGAACGAACCACTATGTCTTTTCTGGATGAAAGAGTTTATTCTTGTGTCTTTTCATTTTTCCTTCTCTCTCTCTCTCTCTCTCTCTCTCTCTACACAAAAATCTTCCTCTCTCTGTCTTCTCCCAATAAACGTCCATAACCGCATTGAAAAATATTAATACGTAACACTTCATCCAAGAAGAAAAGATACAACCACTCACTCAACACAACCTTTCATTCTCTATAAATAAAATGCACTGAACATAACTCCTTCACAAAACAAAAACAATTCTCTTCACCCTCTCCTTTGTTGTTGTTCAAAAAGATAAAAGGGCAAACACCTTCAGGAAGCACTACTCCAAAAAATCAAAGAAGGAACCTGAGGACTCTGTTGAAGAAATGATCGAAGAAATGGTGAGGGAAGGAAAGGAAACCAAACGCCTCCGCCGTCACAGTCAAGAAGAAACTTCTCCACCTCCAACTATACTCCAACAGTTATCCACTAGGATGACTAACCTTGAGGATGGCCTCAAGGATCTCAAGGCAAAACAGAAACTCATTAAGGAGAATGATGAGACAATCATTCAACTTCTTTGCCAAATCTTCAAGATACTGCCTCCCCCACCACCAGAATTTGATGGACCAAGCAGCAGCAAGAAGAGGAAGCATTGAAGAGGAAGCATTCTAGTTTATTTATGTACTTTTATAATCTAATTTCTATTATTGTATTTTTTCTTCATATTATCAATTAATCTATTTTAATTTAGAGAATGAATTGTGTTGTTTAAAAAATGAAACTATTATTCTATCATTTTCAAAGCCTATCTGCTCAAGTATCTGTTCAGGTATCTGTAAGAGTATATGTTCTTATACCTGTTATTCAAAATGAATAGACGTGACAGAAAATGACATGTCATTTCTGAACTATAGTGGGTAGTTGTCTAAGTTGCATTCTAAGTAGCTGTCTAAGTATCTATCATTTGGTTGGTTTGTGACTGCTGCATTTCAATACCAAGTATACACACGAATTTGAGTAGGTTTTGTGTTGTAAAATAGATCAGAGAGAGCCAATCAAACACATTAGTTCATAGGCTTAATACATTAGTTATGTGAGAGTATCTGTTCTTGTACTTGTCATTCAAAATAAACAGATGCGACAGAAAACTACATGTCATTTCTGAACTACAATGGGTAGCTGTCTAAGTTGCATTCTAAGTAGCTATCTAAGTAAATGTTATTTGGTTGGTTTATGATTGCTGTGTTTCAATACCAAGTATACACACAGAATTGAGTAGGTTTTGTGTTGTAAAATAGATCAGAGAGTGCAAATCAAACACTTTAGTTCATAGGCTCAATACATTGGTTCTCTGATTCAAAAATTCAAGTGCAACACATATAGTATTACGCAGAAAGATCCCCGAACAGATACACATGCAAATACTCAAGCAGATATTCAGTCAGATAGCCAATTACAAGCAACAAATTTAAATACACAAAAGGGATCAACATCCATTAACAAGGTCATTACAAAATAGTCTTTCCCATAGTCTTTCTCCCAAACATCCATAACCAACAACAAAAGAATGGATGTTTTGTAGTAAGCAAAATGGATTCTCGATCTCTAAACACCAAAACCTAACTAAAATCACAAACATCCTAAATAATAGAATATAAATATGCACATACTAAAACATAGACATAAACACATAAAAAACCATCAGTTCCCCTCCATTTCCTTGATCTTGAGCACAATATCTTCATCATCACCTCATCAATCTTTGCAGTTCCCTCTTCAATATTATCCATCTTCTTCATCGTCACATCAACTTTCCATCCCAGATGACGGATTTCTTGCAAACTTGTTTCAAAATTTACCTTCAGAATATCCTTTGTGCGATCAAACTCTTTGGCCATAGTGGGTGCCCGTGGCGGCGATGATGGCTCTTCGTTTGCGGTAGAGGATGAGGTTGAAGCACCGATTACCAACTATATAGACGGGTTTGAGTAGGTTTGAGTGCAAATCAAACACTTCAGCTCATAGGCTTAATACATTAATTCTCTCATTCAAAAGTCCAGAGTAACACAAATAGTATTAAAGCAGACAGATACTCGACCAAATACCCAGACATATACCCAAGCAGATACTCAAAGCAGATACTCAGTTAGATAGTAATATAATCACAACACAAATAATATAAGCAGACAGATACTCAAGCAGATACCCAAGCAAATACTCAAAGAAGGTACTCAATCAGATAGTAATATGATCACATTCATAATGCTCTCCAAAATGTAACACTTACAAGATAAGCCCCTATAAATAACAACAATGTTCACAGAATGATCACTACAACAAAAATATACACATTAGTTATTGTCCTACACTTGTTCATAAGCTCATTTGTTTCTTGTTCCACGATATCCATGATAGATCATTGTCCATAAATGATTCCAACAATCTAGCCTTGAACTGACCAACATCCTCATGACTCAAATTTTGCTTTACCTCCTTGCCCAGAGCTATGTGATACATCATGTAGCAAAAAAAATTTCCACAGTCAAGGCCATCAGGCTATTGGGGACTGTTGCTGATCGAATGCATAGGTATTTTGTCAAAGTCTACCTTCTGATCTTTGACCCACCGAATGCTTTCACGTTCGTTCTCTAATATAGCGATTTCCCTTATCATCAGTTCCTTGTTCGTGCTCTAACTGTCATCTGCCAACATTCTACCTTCCGGTGATAACATATCCTCACTCATGTCCATCACCGAATCCATCCACATGGACACCAAATGAACATGCATCGATACAGTAAACTGTAAATACTAAACATCCCGAAAAGAAACATAAACGAAAAAGTAGAAAGTGAGAATAAACATTACCATTTTTAGTGCCTCTCGAAAGTGTGGGTTGTTTATAGCTTTGCATTCTTTTTCAGTGAGTCATAATTAGACTAGCAAGGCACACTTTTTTCAAAGACTAGAATGTGGAAATTTCCATGAGAAAGGATCAAGAACAACAACTCAAAAAGGTGTTTATGCATTATCTTTATTTTAAGATCTGACCCAGAAACTTGTCAGAAGCAGCACACAAAAATTAAAGACACACTTAGGCTAAAAGTATACACTGCGGAAACACACAAAAAATTAAAACACACATAGGCTAAAAACATAAAAGAAGGATTACATGAGCCAATGTGTGAAAACATAGTAACTTTCAGCTCTCACATCATCCATTTCTTCACTCAAAATAGTGGAATAGCAATCCATAACAGTGTTCGAGATCGCTTGGCCATCAATAATAAACTCCACATCTTTTTGGTCAAAGAACTCAAAAGAAGCAATACCATCCCAAAAATAATCTTTGTCTAAAACAAAAAACACAATTAAAACTGAAACATTACTATAAAAAAATATATACGCTAACAGATACACTAACAAATACTTACCCAATAGTTTTTGTCCAGTACCTCACCAACTCACTTGTGTGGTGCTGTCTCATATACTAGAAAACATCACTTCCAATAAACGGTACAACCATCTTCTCCTCATCACTCAAACTCACATGGATTTTTCCCAGCTCGCCCCTGTTCTTGTTGAGCAATTTCACTACCAAGGGTGAAGATACTTCAACAATTTCAAACTCTCCACTAGGCACTACCTCCACCACGTTAACATTTTTGTTCCCTCTTCTAGTCTGGGGCTTTGCCTTGACATCAATCCACCAGTAGATCTCGTCTCTCTTCAAGGGATTCTTGGACTTATCATTTAAACTCTTAACATACGAGTATAGATAAATATTTTCTCTGTTGAGTCACTCACCAGGCCTAGGAAGTGGCTTGCAAATCAAATCCATGTGGACTGACGGAGGAGGTGAACCACCAACAGAAGGAGGAGGAGGAGGAGTCACCAGACTTTCCACTACCTCTGGAGACACAAACATCAGAACAGGCAATGCTACTGGACTAGGAGTGGGGGTAATCCATATATTGAAAGATGGTGCAAACTCTCCTCGTTGGGAACTCTTATTCGTCTCAGAAAATTTCCCTAACAGATATACAAAAAAAACATTCAATGAAAAGAGAAAAGTTACAAAAGACAGATACACTAAGTTGGAGAAAAATAGACTATTTACACTTATTGAATTAAGAACTAACTCATAAATGTAAATTGTCTCCACCCGCAAGTATACGAGGTAAGTTATAGTATTTATAAGAAGTTTAGTGTTGAACCCACGAGGATTAGCCATTATAACTTCCTAGCTCGAATGATTAACGCCTCGATTATGGACACAACTAGACACTAACTTGACACAAAATGAAAAGTAAAATGAGGATGTGTGTATCTCACCTTACCAAGTCCTTTAGAGACGTGGCATTGTGAGGGGTGATTGAATTACGATGAGTGGTTATACAAGTTTGATTGGTTGGTTGATTACAATATAATGTCCAAACTAAAATAGCAAACAAATTCAATATAAGGAAAGATGGTCGACTAGGGAAATCCCCACTAACCATATGATGCATCAAACATTGTCTCGGTTTATGTATTAGATTAAAGTCCGTTCACATAAGTTAATGTCCAAATCGTGATCTTGTGGGTCACGTTTGGTTTTGAACCCAAGTTCCTAGGTTATTTCGAACTCTAGATGACTTGGGCCAAACATTGAAGTATTTAGTGAATCGGAACCAAGACCCCAGGCCATTTCGGGCTTGCATCTAGATCGTATGTCACTTTGAGAAGTCAAAAAGCATATTATGTGATATATATGGAAGGTTTCCCTTCTCGAATCTCTATTTGAGAATCC
The DNA here is from genome assembly GCA_946800695.1 of Geum urbanum. Lineage (NCBI taxonomy): Eukaryota > Viridiplantae > Streptophyta > Magnoliopsida > Rosales > Rosaceae > Geum > Geum urbanum. The sequence goes on along the minus strand of OX327003.1, from coordinate 44,486,399 downwards.
GAGAGAAAGTCTATGTGATTCCCTCAACTCACACCTATTAGGTTACGAGTCAAGTGAGTCTACTAATAGCCACAATAACTTTTTAGATTTAATGTGTGCTTGACTAGAGTCCCTCAAGTCTATTGAGACACAAATGAGCTTTAGTAAATGCTAGGTGCTAAGGCAACCAAGTCTCAAGGTAAACATCTTAGAAAATACCCTAATCATGTTTACATGCTCATCTAGCCTTAAATGAGTAGCTAATTCAATTAAGATTCATTTTTAGTCTCTTTACACATACATTAACTTAGCTAGGATCAACACATGCATAAGTGAAACTAGAGATGAAGCTCAAGCACAATAAATATCCACAAACACACAATTGCTCATTCACAACATACAATCACATAATATACACTAAAACCACAAATCATACATAATCCAAGACATCATTGTTCATCACATGGCTAGGGTTCTAACCCTATCCTCCCAAATAAAACTACTCACTACACATAACTAAATACAAGAGTTGATACATGCTTAAAATAAGAGGAGAGTGGAAATAACCAAGGGGCCCCTAGTCAAAGCTTCACTAAGTGACTCTAAGCCTTCTAGCTTCACTTCTTCTCTTAATCAAGCACCAAGTCTTCAAGAGGAGGTAAGGTAAACCCTTAGGATTCTAAGAAGAAAGGGGAAGATGGATTACTTCCCACTTATTTGAACTCTAAAATCTTAGCCAAACCTTAGGAGGTGAGGATATTAAAGACTAAGCTATTGAAGGCTAAGCTCCAATTGACTGGACTCATTTTAGGCTATTGAAGGCTAAGCTCCAAATTAGTGCATCATGTGGTCCAACTTCTTCTCTTTCTCTCCAAATCAGATTGGTAAGCATAAATGGGCTGAATGGGCCTCTAATGGACTGGACTCCAGGTGATTAGGCTGGCCAAGGTGGGCCGGCCGGCTGTGGCAAATTCTAGTAGGTTTCGGGCAACATCCGATGACTTCCTGTGAATCTATTTCGTCATTTTTCCAAAATTGCTCCAAATTCTCTCATGACCGCGAAAATGTATACGTCTTCTCCAATAAATATCTAATTCTTCATATTTAATACATTTCCGAGCCAACTCCACATTTCTTAGCCAGGAAATGTCACAAGAACAATGTTTTATTCATAGAAAATAAGTATAAGCATAAAGTTAGGAGCGTAATAAGCACATGATTATGGTCCTAACAACTACCTCACACTTAAGCTTTGCTTGTCCTTAAGCAAACTAAGGCAAAAAAAATAAGCTAAGCTAGACTCAAAGTACAAAAACACACAAAACATGTTCAAGTATGTAAGTATTCCGACTTAATGATTGATATCCCTCAAACAACTATGGATAGATGCATTGAACTACTTTTGAGAAACACTTTTAAAATATGAAATCAATGCATATGTAATAAGCCGAAATGGTTATGCACTATGCTAAGCCAAATACATCACAATGAGATGTATTCAAATTAATATATTTCCTAACCATCAAACACACTAGATATCACTCAATGCACACAAGTATTTGAGGGTTAGTGTTTTCATTAAAAAATTGCATCAATCACATGTTCTCCATAAGCTCGATTTTCAACCAAATCCTCCAATAATCCAAAAGCACAAGCATTTCAAATCAAGATGACTTTTATTCGGGTTGTAACGGGGTTTAATGAAAGAAGGGTATAGGAATTTGAGAACCAAGCAATCTAGCAAGCAATTCACATCTCGAAGTTCCTTACTAAACATCTAGGTGTCATTAACTTCTTCTTTTTTAACACAAAACTATTTCCCAAAACTCTTATTCTTTATGTACAACTCATACTCTTTTTGTAAAACTCTTTTCTTCTTTCTATTTTTCTTTTCTTTTCTTTGATACTCTTTTCTCTTCTTTTTTTTTCTGTGAAAGAAACACAACAGAAATGAACATCACAACGACCTCCTCCACCTCACACTTAAGCTTTTGCTAAACTTCACAATAGGTACAAACTCTAGGCACATCCTAATAAGACTTCATTATCGCTTGCTCGAATTCCTAGTTAAGGGTAGGAGTAACTGTTTAGGCTTGGTAAGGATTTGTGGTGTTCAAGAATTAAAAGTCTAAATAATATAAGGCTCAAATTGACTCACTAAAGGATATATGCATCATAGGGTTCAAAAGCAATTTGGCCATGGTGGTAATCCTAACACCTCTATCATTTTCGAAAATAACTCAGGATTTGAAAAATGTTTTGCATAGTTTATAGTAAATTCTAGATTACTCTATGATTGATCGATGTCACACATGAAGGAATAGGTGCATAATGTAGCTATGCAAGCACAATAAGGCTCAAAATCTCACATGGGGCATAGATAGCTCGAAAACATGTCAATCCTTCTTTTCTCATGTGAATGCATTTTAAATGACATATGCACTTTTCAAACTGATTAAACATGCATTGTTTTCTCTTTTTAACCATGCTCAAAATAATGCAATCTACTAGCCATTAGCTCAATCTCATCATTGAGAGTGGTTATTGGGACACCAAACACATATTTTTGTACTACATTTTCTCACATTTTTATTTTTAATTTTTTTTACTTTTATGGATTTTAGGATAAGGAGTGATACGACTTAGCCGCCTACCTTACACTTTAAAACCAAATTGTCCTCAATTTGCTTAAAACCACATAATAACCAAAAGTGTAAATAAGATAGCAATACATCATCATTTTACAAAATTATTCACCTAACACATGTTCTCCTAGGCATAGCAACTAGCATGCATTCACACTTAAATGGTTATATAGTCTCTAAGAAATAATAAAGATATTAGAGTTCTATCAACCACAATGAGGACATGCATACTAGTCACATTTCAAAGGAAAACCATATCGTAATCTAGCATGTAATACGAGGGGACCTCACACTTATACAAGACTACCACATTCTACGTGACACAAATTGATACACTAATGTTACTGAAGCATCGTTCTCAATCATGTCCATATGAAGCAAGGAAATAAATAGAGTAGGGAAAGAGAGGGTGCAAACACTTTGAAGATCGGCTCCTACCTCCAAATGTATAAACATGTAAACCAATGAAGCCCAAGTTAGGTCTCGCCATCCAAAGGTTGCATGAATGAAGTAAGAACCGGAAAACTTTGCCCTCGCATTGAAATTGATAGCATTTGAAAGCTCAAAGGGGTCTATGGTCAAGGCCATGGAATTCGGACTTCGAAAGAGGCTTGAAAAGTATGCATCAGGAATGTCCTTCGATGGGTCGAAGGAAACGCTTTGATCCATCGAGGCAAAGCCCTTGGATCCAACTGGTCGATCTTGTTTAATGGATCGAGGGAAACCCTTCGATCCATTGAGCCAAGTATCCTAAATGTCCCTATGAAGGTGAGTAAAATCATGACAATATCATTCAAGTTCATGCCATTCCCTACACCGAAAATGGACCTTCACACACACACATCAACCACACAACACAAGCTAAACACATAAAAAGATGGTGAGATGCACATCTAATTACTCAAAAAATCATCATTTGATCACACACATGCAATCAAATGATGCATCCATCCACACAAAACACAAACAAAACAAGGTATCAATTTGACATCAACACAAAGAGTCAACGATGTCCAAAATAACAATAAGTCCTACAAGGTTATGCAATAAGAGGGGTTAGAAATTAAAAGCACATTAAAAAAATAACGAACACTAAGTCTTCAATCCATCATCTCATCACAAAACTCATAGACACAAAGCTAACAATTTAATACACAAATGCATAAACAAGCAACGAAATTCAGAGTGAGGTAAGAGATTAGGAAGTAACAAATCAATCACCAACATGTAAGACCAAGATTGGTCTTGCCTTCCATGCTAGGCATCCTTGACTTTCTTCATTCATCTGGGTCACATGATCACCACATCTATCTTACACTTTTATTCATTAATCATAGCTAATGGTGTCCAACCATCACATGTTGTAGTTTATGGGCGTAAACATGGTCTATCCATGGAAGAGAATGTCACACCATCATGGTTGGGTCCTTAGAATGATAGACCTCCCCTTATACTTTCTCGGTGCCTCCTTCAAGGCCTCCACTTGCTCTCAATGAAGCTCCAACATTCTTCCATTCGTCAAGTTCCTCAAATGCACTAACCCATGTGGACATATCTCAAGAAATTTATAGCATGCATCACTTGAGGGGTCGGAGTTCTTCAAGATGACCTTGCTTCCAATGACAAGTTTTCTCGGCTTCAATCTCTTCTTTTCACAACCCTTGACCTCATCCGGTGTTGTCTCCTCTTCTACACTCAACTCTTCAGCTTTCGGCTCTGTGTAGCCTACATCTTCATCATTTCTGGCTTTAGAACCTACAACCTTAATGCTCATGGCTCATAGGGAAGGGATCTTTGCCGACTTGTCAAATATCTTGAATTCCCTTGTCTTCTCAAACACGGTCATGGTGAGCTCACTGAGTTTAACATCAATCTTGGTACCCGCCGTAGCCATAAAATCTCTTCTGAAGATCAAGAGAAGATCATTATACCCTCTCGGTTCCTCCATGTCAAGAATCACATAAGTTAGCCGACACTATGAGGTCTTCGATCATGACGAGTACATCTTCAACTATGCCCCTTGGGTGAACATTGCTCATATCCGCTAGTTGTAACGACATGCTTACCGACTTCAACTTTCCCAAGACAATGGACTTGTATACCGAATATGGCATCAAGTTAATGGAAGCTCCAAGGTCCATCAAAGCTCTCTCAAAGTACTTCATCCTGATAGTGTATGGCACAGTGAAGCTTCCCGAATCTTTCAACTTGGGAACCTTCTTTTGTATAATAGCTGACACCGTGGCATTGAGCTTCACCTTCTTGATCTTTTCCACTCCTAGTAGCTTGTTCTTTAATCGGCGGTTAGTACATAAGTCCTTCAAGAACTTGGAGTACATAGGAATAGTTTGAATGGCATCAAGAAGGGAGATATTAATCTCAACCTTTTTGAAGACATCTAAACACTCCTTGGTTTTTCGATCCAAGTTTACTTAAGCCATTCCCTTGTTGCTTACTTGGGGGAAGGGTATGTACACTTCGTCATCACTTGGACCCTTCTCGGAAGTCCCCTGAACTGAGCCTTCGATATGTCGAAGGTTTTTCTCAATCCATCAAGAATTTCCTACATTTGAACCAGGGATCTGGATTCGATGGGTCGAAGAATTCTCTCGACCCATCGAAGGAACAGAGTTGCTGCATGCATTCTTCTTCAAACTTGCCCCGGAATGCTCTCCAATGACATCTCTACCTTTTTGACCCTTTTCTGCGTTCCCACGGCGACTTGTATCCATCTTAGTGCCCGTTCTCTCATTCACAAAATCATTTTCTTTGTCATTCGACTAATCATCTTCATATGGTATCAACATGGCATCCTCTTTGAACTTCACCACCTTATCCCTACTCGAAGTAGCTTTCTCTATTCGAGGCTGTGACCTTGACACTAGTGGGGTGTCTAAGTCATCTTCATCATCACTCTCCACAATAGGAGCATCATCATAGTTTTCAAATCCTCTTCCGGATCTCAACACCGCCTTGACCACGCTGACTTGTTGCTCTGGGTTCTTCTCGGTTGTGGAGGGAAACTCATAAGCTTTGCTATTCCCTTGAATGGTGATTGTTTTTGCCAATTAACTAACTTGAGTCTCTAACTTATGGACGGCGCTTTGGCTCTCATTGCAAAGGACTTGATTCTCATTCTTCATACTCATGAAAATGTCAAGATACATCTTCTTATCCTTCTCTTGATTTTTGATAAGCTTGGCAAGCAATTCGTCTTTGTTAGACTTGGGTGCCTCCAATTTTGGTGGAGGAATTGGCGTTGGTAGCAAAGGTTGTTGTTGAGTTCGTGGAAAAAATGGCGCTTGTGATAGGTAAGGGTTACCACTGGAGGCATTAGCAAAACCCCCACTAATTCTTGGTGTGAATCTGGGAGCTCCTTGATAAGTAGAGACTCCCTTGCTTCCACTTCCCGAAGCACCAAAATTTCCTTGACCTCCACCTTGATTGTTGTATCCTTCGTTTGATCTTTGAAAACCTCATTGAAAACCATTATTCGGCTTTGGTGACCCTCCTTGATTACATTGGTTCCCTTGACTTTGACCACCCCATGAGAAGTTAGAGTGATTCCTCCATCCCGGATTATAAGTGTTGGAGTATGGATCATTCTTTTGTTGGTCATAGAAGACTCATTTGCACTCTTCGATAATTTTCAGATAATCCTCTTAATGAGGACAACTCAAAGTCTCATGCACTGTGTTTTCGCATATCAAACAAGTGGCCGGCTCTACACAGATTTTTGACATTTGGTGGACTTGACCTCCACTTCTATTTTGCTTCATTAAGAGCTCAAACTTCCTATTCATTGATTCCTCAAGCTTTTTAATAGCATCTTCTTGTTGATGGGATCCCTTGACTTCATAGATATCACCCCTATGGGTTTGGGTGGCCTCCCTGATTGATACCTCTGGCTTCTTTATACTAGGCTTGATATCCCATAATGCTGACCTTTCCGCTAATTTCTCAAGCAAGATATGGGCTTCCTCTACGGTCTTGTCCATGAAATCTCCACCACATGCATTGTCAACCTTTCTTCTTGTCTATGTGCTTAGTCCTTGGTCGAAATGGGACATAAGCATGTCTTGGGATTGCCCGTGGTTAAGACAACCAAGCTCTAAGTCCTTGAATCTCTCCCATGCTTCACAAAACAACTCGTCATCCTCTTCACGGAAGGTCATCAAGTTTGTCATTCTTTTGTTAATTTTTCCCGGAGGAAAGTATTTAGTAATGAACTTCCTTTAGAGGCTCTCCCATGAGTTGATAGAGTTAGGAGGGAGCTTGTTGAGCCAATCTTTTGCCTTGTCCCGCAAGCTTGATGAAAAGACCCTCAACCTCAACTGTCTGTGATCCATATTGCAAATGTTTACGCGGGTACATGCCTCCTCGAACTCTAATAAGTGCAAGTAAGGGTCCGAATTGGCGTGGCCAAGGAACAACGGAAGAGTTTGCAAGAAATTCAGCTTGATCTCAAACGACTCGCCCACTAATGGTTGTAGCCCTATGTACCCCGTGTGAGCTGCCAAAGAGGGAAGAGCACACTTTCTCAATGGTCTCCCTTCATTTACTTCGTCCTCCATAGTGATTCGTTTTACTTGCAGTTCCTCCTCCTCTTCAAATGGTGGATTTTCAAGTGGTGGATCTTCTTCTTCCTCAAGTTGAGGATCGACTTGAATTGTAAACACCCGAGGTGCACAACCCAGATTCTTGCGTTGTGCTTCTACGACAAGATCAATCAAACTCTGAAGTATTTCTTGGTTATTCACTTTCAACACCGATATACCACCATCTTCTTCACTACTAGTACTTGACCCTTCTCTTAACGAAGCCACAATGTCAAATCTCAAATTGGTCTTCCACAAAATGGATGATGCACTAAAAGATGGCGTGTGTAGACGTGGATGATGAAAGGGCATAAACCGGAAAATCACACTAAGCAACCACTTAATATTAGGCCTCCAAACTCTCAAAGTACTCAAAGCCATGAAGACCTTCCACGGTGCTTCTTTGACACTCCCCTCAAGGAAACATCAATGAAAACTCTAAGAGTTCGAATGAGATTTTTGTACATAGCGCAGTGGCATTCACTGTGCTATGGACACCGAGGTGAACCTAGGTAAAGGCATGCATTATCCAATATACTTGAATCGCCAAATAAAGTCCTAAGAATCTAGGGTGTAGCGGAAATTAAGTTTGTTAAATCTAGACACACACTAACTACAATGTGTAAAAGTAAGACACTATTGAAATATGCTTCAAAGGTATATAGATAATCAAGGGAAAGAGATGAGAGATCAAGTGAACCAACCTCAAGCACAACCCAGTTTCAATGGGTCGAAGGTATGCCTTCGATGGATCGAAGAAACTACCCTATAAGACTGACTGGATCCCTTTCGATGGATCGAGAAAAATTCTCGATGGATCGAAGGAGGCACCCTAAACCGTCTTGCAAACAATCTTCGATGGGTCGAAATGTATCCTTCGATGAATCGAAAATTGTCCTACATCAAAGGTTAGAGAACAAATTCTAACAAAATTTTACCTCAATACACATACCAAAGTATCCTTTGGAACAAAGACAAGCAAAACAAAGTTCTAAATGATAAATTGAAGAGAATTAAAAGCTAAGAAAACAAACATCAAGCCAAAATATCCTGATAATCTGCAATCAAGGGCTAACCGGAGCTAAAGAATTAAGATAAACTTAATCCTCGACAATAGTGCCAAAAACTTGCGGGAGAAAAATAGACTCTTTACACTTATTAAATTAAGAACTAACTCATAAATGTAAAGTATCTCCCCACCTGCAAGTATACGAGACAAGTTATAGTATTTGTAGGAAGTTGAGTATTGAACCCACGAGGATTAGCCACTATAACTCCCTAGCTCGAAATGATTAAGGCTTAGACTACAAACACAAATAGACACTAACTTGACACTAAACAAAAAATAAAATGTGGATGTGTGTATCTCACCTTACTAAGTCCTTTGGAGACGTAGAATTGTGAGGGGTGATTGAATTACGATGAGTGGTTATATGAGTTTGATTGGTTGGTTGATTACACTACAATGTGCAAACTAAAATAGCAAACAAATTCAATATACGGAAAGATGGTCGACTAGGGAAATCCCCACTAACCATATAGTGCATCAAATATTATCTCGGTTTATGTATTAGATTAAAGTCCGTTCACACAAGTTAATGTTCAAATCGTGATCTTGTGGGTCACGTTTGGTTTTGAACCCAAGTTCCTAGGTTATTTCGAACTCTAGATGACTTGGGCCCAACATTGAAGTATTTAGTGTACCGAAACCAAGACCCCAAATCATTTCGAGCTTGCATCTCAATCGTATGTCACTTTGTGAAGTTAACAAACATATTGTGTGATGTATATGAAAGGTTCCCTTTCTCGAATCTCCATTGGAGAATCCGAGAGAAAGTCTATGTGATTCCCCTAACTCGCACCTATTGGGTTACGAGTCAAGTGAGTCTACTAATAGCCACAATAACCTTTTGGATTTAATGTGTGCTTGACTCAAGTCCCTTAAGTCTATTGATACTCAAAGGAGTTTTAGTTGATGCTAGGTGCTAAGGCAACCAAGTCTCAAGGTAAACATCTTAGAAAATACCCTAATCATGTTTACATGTTCATCTAGCCTTAAGTGAGTAGCTAATTCAATTAAGATCCATTTTTAGTCTCTTTACACATACATTAACTTAGCTAGGGTCAACACATGCATAAGTCAAACTAGAGATGAAGCTCAAGCACAATAAATATCCACAAACACACAATTGCTCATTCACAACATACAATCACATAATATACACTAAAACCACAAATCATACATAATCCAAGACATCATTGTTCATCACATGGCTAGGGTTCTAACCCTATCCTCTCAAATAAAACTATTCACTACACATAACTAAATACAAGAGTTGATACATGCTTAAAGTAAGAAGAAAGTAGAAATAACCAAGGGTCCCTTAGTCAAAGCTTCACCAAGTGACTCCAAGCCTTCTAGCTTCACCTCTTCTCTTAAATAAACACCAAGTCTTCAAGAGGAGGTAAGGTAAATCCTTAGGATTCCAAGAAGCAATGGGAAGAGGGATTACTTCCCACTCATCTGAACTCTAAAATCTTAGCCAAACCTTAGGAGGTGAGGATGAGAGGAGGAATACCCCAACTAAGCCAAAGTGGTGGTGAGATTCGGCTCTACCCAAGAGAGGGGAGAGCTAGGTCTCTAGTAGCGGTGGTTATAGAGGTATGTTATCCTAGAAAGGGAGGAGGAGAGGTATAAGAGAGTGCTAGAGGGTTGGTATATGGATAAGGGGTCTAGAGAGAGTGTAAAACTATGAAAAATCTGAAAATGAGGTGAGTTGTGTGAGTGGGGAGAGGAGAGCTCGAATTTGGCTGAGTTTGGAGGCTCCATTTCGACTCTAGGATGATAATAAAAGATGAGGTGGAATATCTAAGAGTTAGCTTTGAATTAGGGAGACCATGATCCATTACTTTAGGCTATGGACGGCTAAGCTCCAAATGAGTGACATTATGTGGTCTAACTTTTTCTATTTCTCTCCAAATCATATTGGTAAGCATAAATGGGCTTAATGAGCCTCCATTGGGCTGGACTCCATGTGATTGAGCCGGCAAAGTGGGCCGGCCAAGGTGGCAAATTCTGGCGGGTTCCGGGCAACTTTCGGCGACTTCCGGTGAAGCTATTTCGTCATTTTTCCAAAGTTGCTCCAAATTCTCTCGTGACCTTGGAAATGTATACGTCTTCTCTAATAAGTATCTAATTCTTCAAATTTAATGTATTTTTGAGCCAACTCCACATTTCCTAGCAAGAACAGGAAACGTCATAAGAACAATACTTTATTCATAGAAAACAAGCTATAAGTATAGAGTTAGGAGCGTAATAGGCACATAATTATGGTGCTAACACACTACATGTCCAGAGAAAAAACACAGATATAAAGACAGATACCCAGATAGTTACTTCAACAAATACACAGACAAATAGCTGATGTAAACACAGATACCCATACATATACAATACTGACCCAAAAAGAAAATACAAAGGAAAATCACCACAGAAAAAAAGTAGGGACTTGTGTTCCGTTCATTAAAATTAGGCAAATTATACAAAATTAAATGACTGAGATCTATTGTTTTCAAATGCTAGAATCAGTACCAACTAGTTCCTTTGTAACTGCAGCAACATTCATCTTCTCATTGTCTTCAAGAAGTTGCTGATTGGTGGTGAACTCAAGTTTCTGCTTTGCATCTTTAACTTCTTTCTTTTGTTTCTCTAAGCCCTCTTTTAAAGAATTCAATCTCCTCTGAAGCTCCTCATTTGCTGCTTGAGACGATTTAAGTGCTTCAGCACCATCTTCAACTTGCTTCTGAAACTTACTACTTTGATTAGCAGAAATTTGTATCTTTCCTTGAGCAGCAAGTTGCAGTTGTGCTACATTGACTTCCCTCTTCAACAACAAAATCTCTCCAACAGATGCTTCAGAAGCATTATTCATCTTGCTTAATCTTTTCTCCAGCACACTTTTCTCTTTGACAGTTGAAGCAAGTTGACTCTTTATATCCAGTAGTTTGTTTTGGGCATCCACATTCCCCACCTTTAATAATACCATCACATTCGTAGAATCTACATTAGCTAATAATTGATTTTTAAGAGACTCATTCTGAAAGGACCCGACTCCGATTTAGTTTCTTAAACCGAAATCAAACCCCTTCGAAAACAGGACCTAAAAAAAATATTGCCAAAGTTTACTTTAAAATATGTGAGCCAATATTAGAACCTTCAAAGAGAATCACACTTTGAATATTCCACAAAAGCCAAACCGTGGGGCTCCGTTCCCCATCCGGATTTCTCAACATCATATATAACAGTAAACCACAAGGTTTACAAGAAATCCATAAAATAGTCAGGAGTAAACTCAACTGAAAACATAACATAAGTATTCAGAGCGACGCCTATACACATCATATACAACCAGTAGGTCAAACTGAGAACCTACACGAACTGAAGTGTGACTTGAACTCTACGCCTCTACCGTCGACGTGCAACCCTGGAACCTAAACTGCAAACTGGGCAAAAGACACCGAAAAGCCCAGGGAAAGGCAAATAAAATCGTTAGAGTGACTGGACAAAAATAATAATATGCCTTTCCCAACATATAAGTATATATGCTCATAAAAGCATAATGCGAGTCAATGCACATGAAAATCTCGACCAAGTACATTTTTCCTGATCCATAAAGATGCACATAAAATCATGCGGGGTCACTCATGGACTCATTCGCAGAGTATAGTCTAATCACGGGATCCCAGACCCCCTCGTGATTATAAGTCTAAAAGACCTCGGGTCAGGCGTTTGTCATAACCTTCCCGGAGCATCTCGGGGATCAGCCGAGAAGCCAAAGCATTGATGCTACCTCTATATCTGAGACTGTACTCTATGTAAACCAAATAATAAATACTTTCCATGCACATGCATAATCGTAAAATGAAATCATAAAATGCATACTTGTATGTGCATAATTGTAAATGCATACTAATACAATGCATAATCGTAAAGTGTATAATCATAAATGCATAACGTAAATGCATAATCAGGACTCGCAAATCAACTGTGAAAATAAAGTATCCACTCTTTATAGTACGAAGCTAACTCTGAGGTCCGGCGGAAGATCCCTCACCAAACACTCGATCATGATTATCTGAATAACAGGGATATGATCAATACATATAGAATCACAACATACGGAGCTAATACGTCAAGAACCTCGCGTTCTCGAAAGACGTATAGCAAAATTCCCAAAATACACCCAAGCAACCCTCGTCCCAAATTAGAACACTCAACTCGACTCAAAAACCTGACCATTGCGTTTGGCACACGAAAACAAGGAAAACGACATAAAACTTGCCAAAAATCTCACATCGCCGGAGCTCAGCTGCACCGGAATCTGACCAGCCTAGAAATCTTTGACCTATACATGGATTTGAAGATCTCAACATTTTCAACAACTTTGTAGTTCAATGCTAAACCTAATTCTAACCGAAAACGTCCAAAACTCACCATGAAGTTCAAAAACTTCGCCGAAATTCATTACCTCCGATCGGCCACCACCGGCCACGGCAAGGGCTGAAACCACTTGGGATAGACTCACCATTCTAAGGGCTTCTAAACCCCCATAAGGTTGACCTCCATCTCGGTCGTCTCTGTTGCCGACGAATTTAGCCGGAATTCCCCAAACTTCACCACGTCGTATCTTATTCATCCGGCAACCAAAATGAGTGATCCACTTATAAAACTGAAGAGGAGCTCAAGCCCAACAACTTTCATTATGGAACCATGGCCAAAGGAGGCCGGAATCAAGCACACCGCTGGCAACCAATTCGTGCCCCAAAACGGGTCAGTTTGACTCGTGGTCAACGCGGGTCAACCACCCACCATCCCAAAATAGAAACTTTCCCTTTATATCTCGTATTTATACCATATACATACCGTACACATACAACCTAAATCTACAACTCGGATAAGTACGACTAACTCGACGACAATTTCAAATATGCATTTTCTATTCCCCGATTATCGAAAAAATCCTCCGAAACCTCCCACGAGGTCGAAATCAAATCCTCTATAATTCCCGCAAAGGAACTCAAACCAAATTCTTGCCCGATAATTTAGTCGTGAACAAACCCACGAGTACGATTAATTCACAATAATCACGGCTCGGACCAATATGTGCACATTCCACGGTTCGTGTCGTTACACATTCTCCCGGTCCAGAACATCCATTCTTATCTGAATGTATTCCTTCTGCTTCTTTTAACCATCAACCTCCATTAGCAGAGACTTCAAATCTTTTTTCAAAACACCAAGTACCTGCCCCAAGACTAAATTGACTTTGTATAATTCCTCATATTAAGAATCTTTTTTTGTGATCTGGTTATCCTTCTGCATGATAATTTCTTACAACTTCTTAGCATATTCTTCTTTATCTTTCAACTCATCTTGCTTGGCACTCAACTCAACTTCAAACTTGGCATAGTCATCCTGGGCCATATCATTGATACTTACCAAGACTGGAACTATATCACCATCAGCTTTAGTTTTCTTGGTCCTCGAATGCAAAAAATAATTGGCATGTGAAAAAGAGATCTAGACAGCTATTTAGACAGATACCCAGATAGTTATTTAGACAGATATCCAGAAGATAGCTATTTAGACATAACCGGAAGACAACTATTAACAACAACAACAACCGTTAGATACTCACCATCAGCATATCCAATCTTCTGATGTTTCGGAAATGATCCATAATATCACCAAGGTTGTACTTGACCATGCCAACCTTTGAATCCTCCTTGCCAGCTCTTGGTTTGACAATGTTAAGGATTGAAGCAAGATAAAACTGATACAAAAAACAATAATGAAACAATAAGGGACAGATACTCAGACAGAAATACAGACAGATACTCAAGAAAATTTACCGGAATAATAATGGTATAACCACCAATATTCTTTGCATTGCTTCTATCAGACTTTTTCTCATCCTCATCATCATCATTATTCGCCTTCTGCTCCTTCATCCTCTCTGCTTTCTCCTTCTTTAGCTTATTTGCTTCCTCCTTCTTTATGGCTACTTCTAGAAAAAAGTTCTTTGCATAAATATTCAATGCACTGAACAAGTCGTCATAGATAACAGTTGCCCAAGCATATTCCTTCATTTTTTCAATGTTGGACACGCAATTCGCAAAGCCAATAGCCAAAGTTCCTTTCAAATTAGGCAGCAAAACAGAGGCCAACAGAAGCAAAACCAAAAGACGAACACAGTCGTCAACGCTATCTTTGTCACCAATTATGTTCTCCAACGTACTGCTGATATTGGTCTTGCTAATTGTCTCGCCCCCAAACGACCTACACAGCCACTCTGAAATCTTCACAGTCTCATCATTCAATGGAATTAGTTTTCCAATGCAGATTAAACCCAACACAGATCCAACAAAAGCAGGAGTGATATGGTGAACACGCATCAGATGGAACTTAAACTCCATATTCTCCTTCATGTATGCGTCATCCATAACAGCAATAGAATCATCCGACTTCAAGCCGTCTCGTTAATCAATATCACTGTTGATGAATGCACGAATTAGCTCATTGAAGGGTGTATCCTTCAGCCTCTTCTTCACATGATCGCTGATTTTATTCCGATTTTTAACAATGAACTTCTGGAAATAGTGAAAATAGCACCGGAACTGACGCTTTCAGATTCGTTCCACAGCCTAAATAATTTTTCAGCTCAAATAAGTTATCCATTACTTGCTTCTGTTGTCTAACAGCTACTTCATCATCACTCTTACTCTCTGAATCGCTATTAGAAGTTGATTCAGAAGACTCAACTTTCTTCTTGGTCTTGACCTTCATATCCTGCCTCTTGATACCCTTAGTCTTCCTCATAATCATCATCTTCTTCTTCTTATGTTCTTCCTTCTTTAGAGTTTCCCTGATAATCTTCATAAGATGATCATCAGAAACAGCAGGACCAGATGAAGAAGAAGCCACTTTTCTTCCCTTGCTCTTTTTTTTTATAAACAAACTGCTCCTCCTCCTCCTCCTCCTCAGAAGAAGAAGAAGAAGCAAGCAAGCAAACACATCAGATTTTGAAGATTTAGCATACCTTTTTACTCTCTTCCTAGATGATCTCTCATTATGCCTTCTTTAAAATTCAGTATTTGAATCTTGGTATACTCTACTGTGTTTTCCCATTAAATATAGAATAACTGAAAATGATCAACACACATATAGTTAGACATATATCCAAAACAGATATCCAATAGTAAGAGAAACAGATACCCAAACAAATACTCAAATAAATACCCAAAAAGATACTCAGATAGATACTCAGACAGATACCAAGACAAATACTTAAAATATATCCAGAAAAAAGGCTTCTATCACACACACAACAACAACAAACTAGTACAACAATCAAAAATCAAACTGAAAACTTTAGAAAAATGTCAACAACAACAACAACATTCATTTCAAAAAAAAATGACAGGATGTCAAGACAGATACTTCAACAGATACATAGACAGATACTCAAACAAATACTCAAATAGATACTTCAAAGATATCCAGAAAAAGAACTTCTATCACAAAGACAACAACAACAACTAATACAACAAACAAATAGCCTTTGAACACATTACATCACATACATTCTACAAAAAATCATGAAAAAAGTGAAAAATTATTGAAAATCAAATTGAAAACCATAGCAAAACGTCAACAACAACAACAAACATTTCAAAAATATAGATAGTATAGATACGAACCACGAAAAGAAACACGCAAACTACTTAGAACAGAGAAAAATAAAAACCTAGAGTTTCCGAACAGAGATTTCCCTATTTACAAAGAACAATAAGAATGCCAACGAAGACTGTGAAAGCAACGGAGAGAATGAACTCAACGGTGAGACGCGAAAATGACGGTGGCGAGAAGGAACACGACGACGGAAATTTTCAAACGAAGAGAGAGAAAGATATGTGAAAGAAAACCTACATGAGTTTTGTACTACGCAGAAGATCGAGAGTGGCAAATAACATAAATATGACAAAAACTCTGGTTTGTTACAAACTTAAAAACAAAATGGGTCTTTTTGGGATGGAAAACTTATGGTGGGTTTCTTAGGAAAGAGAGTGTTGAAACTGATTTTTTTTTTCATTTTCCCAAAATTATATTCCATATTTATTAGTGTGTGTTTTGTTTTAATCATATTAGAATAGAGAATTTAGAAATCCTGATTATTTGGGATACTGATTATAATGTCTGTATTTAAGGCTTTCTTATCAATTAATGAAGTAACTAATGATTATAGTTTTATTATTATGTCATTTACCTTCAACGCGTCAACACATTATTAACACGCTCTAAGTTAATAGCAAGTCATAACTCAAGAAATCACCAAACCCTAGTTTTTCTTTTTAAAAAAACACCACCTACAATTGGCCGCCATCACCACCATCAGGCAACCATTGTCACTGCTGACCACCATCGTTCACATTGATATCTTCTCCAAACGCTGAGATTCCTCGACTTCCCAAATCATGCGTCAAGCGAGCTTTACCTCCACGTCGTCCACAACTTAATATCGTAGCTTTACCGATTTTAAACCACAAGAAGTACGTTTTAATAATATTTCTTTTGAGGTGAAGATAGAAATTTTATTAATGTAAAGCAATACATACATTCACTCAAACCATGTCTGCATAAAATCAGGCACAGCTTGGAACCAATAGGGAACCCTTGCATTGTGCAGGGCCCATTTCACTAATTTATCTGCTTCTACATTAGCCTCTCGGCCTAGATGAATAAACCTACAGTTCGACAAAGTCCTGAAGGTTTGCCTAAGATTCCCACATGAGTCTCGAAACATGCTAGAAACCATCATGGGATCCTCCACTGCTCTGACTACAATGAGACTATCGAAGCTAATCTGGGCCAGGCTATAGTCCATCTGACTAACAATCTGGATCGCTCTCCATGAAGCCTCTATCTCTACAGTTAGAGAGACGAGTACTCCCAAGTAATACGGCTAATTTTTTCCCACACAAATTGTCCCTCCCAATCACGCACAATCATGCATATACCGCCTTTATGTGTAGAGGAATCGAAGGCTCCATCAATGTAGACACAATACTCACCCAAATGAGGTCTTGACCATGCCTGAAGAACTCTAGCCGGGCGGTCTGGAGTCTTGTGCATGACCACATATCGATCATGGCAAGCCCCTGCCAACACCTTGTAAGTCTGAGGATCAAACTGTTTATTGTTTCACAGTTTGTCATTTCAGCCCTTCCAGATAAACCACATCATCACCACCAGCCGAGCAAAAGTATCTCTAGGAAGGCCAACTAAAAAAGACACCATACAATCCCTGAATGAATTCATAGTCTACCCAATACCTGCGAGTAGAGGGGTCATAATATGTTTCACATGAGGGCAGTCCCGAAATAGGTGCAGCTATGTTTCCATCTCCTGTTCACACAAGACACACACTCTATCAACAACCACTCTATGACCCTATAGTCTCGGCCCCGTAGGTAAGAAACCCTGACAAGCTCTTCAAACACAGAGTTTCTCTTTGTTGCCAATACAAAGTCTCCTGCATCAACAAAGTGGCCGATCGAGCATACAAAACTTTTCGTTCCTCACGGCATCTGGATCAAAAGGTTGTGAGTTGTAAACCTCTAACTTTGCTTGTATTTCCTTCAACTCATTTTTTCTCACTCTAAACGTGGCCTTGGTCCTGCTCTTCAAGCCAAATCTAGTACACTAAATCTTCTTATTCATTTTATCTTGAAAAGATTCATGTTCCCGAATCGGTGCTTGTTGCACGCACTACCTCCTTACTTCCTTCCTCGTCTGCCCACATAGCCTTAAACCAGAAAAAGGGTTGTTGTCCCGGATAGGAAATCCATGGAGTTTCCCTTACCAAGACCAAGAGAGGAATGTGATCAGAGCCATTCGGTGGGAGGTGAATCACTTGAGCCGCATGAAACCTATTTCTTCGATCTCTTAAGGTCATAGCACGATCTAGCTGAATTTGTGTGATACTATTATGCCATGTCTAGTCTGCTCCGATATAGCTAAGGCCCTCCAACTCGCAGTCATTCAAATAATTTGAAAAATTGGTCATCTGCCATGATGCTATAATTTCAACCCCCCCCCCCCCCCCGATTTCTATGTCGATCGTCAGATCTCATTGATGTCTCCCACCACTATCCACTCATCTAAAGCATCTTGAGACTTTAGGGTTCACAGCAGCTCCCATGTCTTCAATCTATGTCGCACCTGAGGTTCTCCATATAAGGCCAGTGAATCGTATCCAATTTTCCATTCTTGCCTTGACTCGAACGTCAACATCAATAAAACTCAGGCTATAATCCCTTAGTTGTAGGTCAATCTCACATGAACAAAATAGCAAGAGTCTTCCTCCTCCTCCTCTAGTCGAGCATGGAACCATATGGTATTCATCAAACCCTAAATAGGTCTTCCAAGAATCTCCTCTCCTGGTACTATTCGTCCCCGTCTCGATCGAGAAGACGATGGATGGTTTTTTCTCAAACACAATGGATAGCAAGGTAGTGAGCTTCGCCGCATCCTTTTTGCCTCTTATATTCCATGACAAGATCCATCTTTCCTCTTCTCAACATAGCAACACCAGACTAACAAGGAAACCTTATCGTCCCACAACCTAGCAATGCTAGGAAACCCGGTCGCTCACGGAGCCGTCGCTAGGGTTTTTTTTGTAAGAGGAATTGAGTGTCACGTACAACTTTCAAATCAAGCAAGGAACATGAAGTACTTTTTAATATAAATTTGATCAAATCTTATTTTTTTGCAGTACCCTAGAAATTAAGATATATCAAACTTAATTTCTAGATCACCCTAGATATTAGGATATTTATTACTTTGAAATTATATCGAGATCCTTAAAGAGGAGATTTCATCACCCTTTTGATAGAAATTTAATTTGTAAAGGTCTTGAAGGAGTCACATTATTGAAAAAAAAAACAATGAGAAATAGATTATATGTGATTGTCTGAGCACATCACAGTTTATTGGGTGTGGTATGAAGCCGCCAGTTTATTAAGCGTCGATGTATGTTATCATACATCTTGGATCGCATTCTTATTCTCTAAACTTGGGATTAGCAATTGTGTTTTCGATACTAATTATCTCTCTTGTCTATTTTGTAGATGACTGAGCCGGCCATGCCAGAGTTTGACATCCTTGATCCAAAAGGAATAAAGTATCATTGTTGGATATCTGATGTGGAAAATACATTCATTGTAAAAAGATACACAAGCACGATCATCCCATCGACAAATCCAAATTTCGTCGGCCCTAGTAATGACATTAAAGCCCAAGCACTCATGTTTTCTAGGCGTCACTTCCATCCAATCTCAAGAAGCAATACTTGAAGAAAACTTGATCCCAATGATTTTTTAGACGTTCTTAAACAATGTGCATAATGCACAGCTTCCAATGTTGACTGAAAGATAGGAAACCATATGTTTATTGGATTATCCAAAAAGTTGATGCTTACAACCAGGCTATGTTGGATCTCCAATCTGAGCTTAGTTACTATAGGGTTGACTAAGGATATGATTGAGAAGACATATATTGAACACTTTTCCTTCCTCCATGAGTGTACTTTCCCATCAGTACCAGTTTGAGTACAAATAAGAAAGAGTACACACTTTCGGTGATCTCATGAACAACCTAGCTAAAAAACAGAGAGATCATGATACTCAACGACAATTCAAGCCCCACGTGGACCAAAAAAATTCCTGAGAATTATAGTACTAGAGAAAAGGCACATAAACAAAAGGAAAAACAATCGATTAGAGCCTTATAGTCGTGGATAGCATGTTTCACATGGTGGGAGGGGAGGCCAAGGCAAAGGCCATGGTAGAAACCTAACTTGGCACCATCATCAGAACGCCAGCTCCAGAGATTCGAGCAAGAACCAGTCAGGTTTTGGTTCTAAGCAAAGAGGAAATCCTTTGCACTCTGCTACTGTGATATGGAGTTAACCCTAGTCGATTAATTATTGGATATATTAAATATTTTATTGATTTAAATGATTTTATAATAAGTGGGGTCGTCACAGCTGCGTCTAGAAAGTATCCATGTTTTAAATGTTGTTTTTCTAAATATATGCACAAATAATGTTGTGTAAGCAAGGAAATTCAGAATATTTATAGGAGGCACAATCAATATTTGGCATCAGAAGCTAACTTTGTTGGGGCCTAGGGGAGACTTAGATGGAAGAAGACATGGACGTCAATCTCACTGTAGCAAATAACAAGATTGCGAGCATTGAGACTCTGAATTTTGATTAAGTCTATGTATTAGAATGTTATTCCTGCTATGTTTTTCAAGTTTAGTTTTTGGCTTGTTAAATTAGTCATATTTTTTGAGATTTTGTTTTTAGTCGTTTTGGAATAAATGTAATTCAATTGGCATATAATAAAACTTCTCTAAATTTTCTAGTTTATGGATGATAGATCGAGAATTTTATTTTTCTTCTATTTAAGGAGATTTATTCTCCGTAACTTCCGGTAATATGTGTCTTGTTCTAGTTAGATAAGATTTAGTCTAGATACAGTAGATAGAGATAGAGAGAATCCATGTTTTATAGGAACACTGATTGTAACAGATTGTATAAACTTATATATAAGGCATTCTATCAATGAAAGAGTTATAGTTTTTAGTCTATCATATATTCTCCTTCAACACGTTATCATGCACACTCTGAGTTAATAGCCAGTTATCACCACAGAGAAAAAAAAATTCTAACCCTAAAACTATCCACTGCCGGCAACTAAGGTTCTAAAAAATGCTAGGCGGCCCTACACGGTGAGAGTACATTCTAGCGCCTAGATGGTGATTATTCAGATTCTAGTCGGTTTACATTAAATATATATTAATCAATATATATAATAATAATAATCCATATAAATTAAGTCAAATTAGATATAATTATAGTCACAATAACTAAATAAAAAACATATCATCAAGTACGTCTTTATCATAAGTTACATGAGACAATGTTAAGATTTTATATTTTTTACAATTCATCTATCCACACAATACAAAACCATAACATAACGAAATGCTGCAAAGTGAGGAGATCGAGTTTAATTAGTCGGGATTGACTATTACAAAGCAAGAATTTAGAGGCATTATGTCATGAGTCAATTTGGGAATTTAGAGTTAGATCCCTAAATTTTAAACTTTTATATTTTTGAAAAAATAAAAACTGACCCGCCTAGGACCGCCAATAAAAAAATTAATATATATATTTAAAAAAAAAATTAGAAAAAACTGACCGCCTAGATCCACCTAGGTCCATCTAGACGGAGAAAACGATTTTTTATCTGATTTGAGGAAAAGTTCAACAATTGGTGACCGCCTGGGCCAATTTTTAGAACAGTACCGACAACTTTTCTCCACCGCCGATCTCAACTGTTCGGCTCCTATTCATTCTTCTAGCGATCTTCCTAGTGAAGCACACGCTCCAACATACCTCTCAATTTTTGAAAAAATTGCTCGACTTCCACAGAACCGCAACAGACGAGCTCTTCCTCAACGTCGTCCTATTTTTGTACCAATCACACCGAGCATAACATCAATCGAGGTAAATTTTCTAAATTGTAAATCTTTAAATCTAGGAATAAAACTTCCAGCAAAACTCTAGAACTTAGGATTGTGATTTATGATTTGTGATTATTGTATATCTATGCCCTAGTTCCTATAGACTTATATCCATAGAGTATAAGTGACGGTCTTATAGGAGTCACGGTTTAGAAAAGAAAAGAAGGAAATGGAAATCGATATTTTGTGATGGTTAATCATGGTTTCTGGGTGTGGTTTTTGAACCATCGTTTATTGATGATTGATTTTTTGACCACACATCATGGATCACATTCTTATTCATTTAAACTTGATGTTAGTGATCGTGTTTTTTCCTCGATACTAATGAAATCTCTTTGTATTTTGTAGATGAGTTCGAATGAGTCGGTAAGGCTAGAGTTTAACATCCTTGATCTTCAAGAAAATGAATACCATCGTGGGGTCTTCGATGTAGTTAACATATTCATTGGAAAGAGACTTAGCAACACCATTCAACCTGTTGGGCCAAACATTATTCCACCATCAGAAGAACCAAAAGCTCAAGCTCTCATATTTTTGAGGTGTTATATTCATTCAACTCTCAAGAAGTAGTACTTAAAGAATACAGATCCCCTGGATTTTTCAGATGCTTTGAGGCAATGCTTTGATAATGTGCATGATACACAGCTTCCTAAGTTGACTGCACAATCCAAGATTACAATCAAGCGATGCTGGATCTGTAGTCTGAGTTGAGCTTCTATGGGGTGGAAAAGTCTGAGAACAATATGATTGGCAAGTCATTGAATACCTTCCCAATCTCTATAAGCACTCTTGCTCATCAGTACCGGATAGAGTACGAACAAGGGAGGATCCTTACCTTCAGTGATCTCATCAATAACCTAGCCAAAATGGAAATGCATCATGAGATCATCCTTAATAATAACTCAAGACCGGCTGGTACTAAAAAACCCGAGAGTTACCAAACTGGAGGAAATGATCGTAAGGATAAAAAGAACGTTCATTCGGAACCTTATGTTCATGGAGGACAAGCTCCACGTGGCAGGAGACGAGGGCATGGGCGTGGCCAAGGCTGTAGCCAAAATCTGACTTGGCATAGAGATCAGAACGCCAACTCCAACCAGAACCAATCTAATTCAAAAAATGATGGGCAAAGGTATTCAAATTCTGGAAAATTCACCTGTTATCGGTGTGGTTCTACAAAGAATATACACAAGCAGTGTCGTGATAGCAAAGAAATCCTGAACATGTACAAGAGGCACAAGCAGTACTTGGCTCAAGAGTCCAACTTTGCTGGAGATTTTGAGATGGATACTTACACCAATTTCGTGATTGCAGATAATAAGGAGATAGACCTATTATGCCGAATTTTGAATAGCCTATGTAAAATGCGGTATCTCTATAATAGATTCAAGTTTTTGGCTTGTTATTGGCTTATTTTTCTGCCATTTTTTTAGACTATTGTCTTGACTTCGATATAATTTTTGGATAAGAATGTCTATGATTTGATTTTTCTAGTTGGCGGGTAATAGAATTTTCTCTATTTTTGGGTATATGAAAGTGTTGAGAATATTATTTGTATTACAATTTAGTGTATGGTTCGATATTTACATTAACATATGACATAATGACATAACGATACAGTAAAAATGAGACATAAAGGAGAGGATGTTATTTTGATCTCGGGGAGCCTTCGATCCATCGAGGAATCATTCTTCAATCCATCGAGGAATCGTTCTTTGATCCATCGAAGGTATCCCACGGGTCGGTTTTTGTGATTTTTGATCTATCAAAAATTTGCACACAAAACACCTTCGATCCATCAAAGGTGATCCTCGGGTCCCCATTTTTGTATTTTTTGATCCATCGAGAAACCTTCTCGATCCATCAAAGGAATGTCTTGGGTCAAGTTCTTCGCTCCATCGAAGATTTTCTTCGACCCATCGAAAATCAAAATTGGAAAATCAAATTTTATTTTGGGTTTCTTCGATCGATCGAGGAATTGTTTTTCGATCCATCGAAGGTATCCCACGGGTAGGTTTGTGAGATTTTTAATCAGTAAAAAATTTTGTACTTCGATCCATCGAAGGTTCTGCCCAGATTGTAGTGTTTTTGATGTATCTTACATTGATTTTATCGAAAACCTGGAATTCTGCACAAGATGTGGGTTTACATCCGTTTTTGTCATGCCATATCATCACTCAACAGAGATCACATCCCTATTCAAATCTTCAAGTGTTTACTTAAAGTGTTTGCCTGGTTTTTAGTTCAAAGACTCATATATTTACATTGTTTTTGTAGATGCCTGGAGGCGAGATTGAATGTCTTGCAGATAGTGGTACTACCCACACCAATATGCGGAGTAGGCAATTGTTTTGGATCTTTTTTTCATACAAATCCTCAATGACTACCATGATAGGTGCATCGTTGCTTATGTAAGGGCGTGGTTCAGTAAAATTTCTGTTGCCTCATGATACAAGATTATTTATCACTGATGCCTTATATGCGCCAAAGGCCATTCGAACTTTGCTAAGTTTCAAGGATATTCACGCCAACAGTTTTCACTTCGAAACATATTATCAGAATGGACAAGAACTATTGTGTATCACCTCTGTTGAATGTGGCCGCAAGCACATTCTACAAAAGTTTCTTTGTATTTGTAGTGGTCTATATCTAACTATGGTTCGGATCATCGAATCCAATGCCATGATGCATCACATGACTTCGTGTGACTCGGACTCATACAAGCTTTGGTATTTTTGACTGGGACACCCAGGTCATGACATGATGATCAAAATATTGAAAAACTCTCATGGTCATCCATTCTTCAAAGCGAAGAAGTATATGGGAATTCTCCAATCCATTGGTTTAGATGAGGCAAATGAGACTACTCCTCTCAATCCTAGCTCAGTTTCCAAGATGAGTGCAGTACAATCACTGTAAAGTACTGTTGTGGTGCCCTACGTTATCCCACCAGATTCATATGTTGCAATCTCCGATGCACATCACTCGTTTTGTAAAGCTTGTTTCTTAGCAAAGTTAAAGGCACATCTTTCTTTTGCTGTTGATAACACCAAAAATATTCCATTCTTACAAAAGATCCAAGGTGATATTTGTGGACCTATCAAACTGGAATACAAACCATTTAAATATTTCATAATTTTGGTAAATGCATCAACGCGATGGTCACACATTGTTTTTCTATGCACAAGGAATGTTGCGTTTGCAAAACTTCTAGCACAAATTATTAAGCTTCGGGCCCACCACCCAGATAATCCAATCAGGTCTATTAGATTGGACAACATAAGAGAGTTTACATCAAAAAAATTTAATAATTACTACATGTCTGTTGGGATTGAAGTTGAACATCACGTTCCTCATGTTCATTCTTAGAACGGTTTAGCAGAGGCTCACATCAAGCAATTACAGCTTGTGTCTCGCGTGTTGGTAATGCATACAAATTTATAGTATCCGCGTGAGGTTATGCAGTGTCACACACAGCTATGCTTCTTTATTTTTGACCCATAGGACCCCAACCATTCAGTACGCACCAGTTGGCAACTGGATATGAGCCTGACATTTTACATCCACGCATTTTTGGTTGTGCAGTATATGTGCCTATTGTGCCTCTACATCGCACTAAAATGGGTCCTTAATGAAGACTAGGCATTTATGTTGGCTATGAAGCTCCAACGATAGTCCTCTATCTTGAACATTCAACAGAAGATCTCTTTACTGCAACATTTGCAGATTGTCACTTTGATGAGACATACTTCCATACGTTAGGGGGCTGAAGGAATGTATTTATTCTAGTTCAACGTCAGGAATTGACGTGGTCTAATCTCACTAGGTCTCATCATGATCCTCGCACATCTCAGAGTGAGATCAAAGTGCAAAGAATACTTGATCTTCAGAAAGTAGCATACTTTATGCCTAACTCATTTATTGATATCGGTAAAATGACGATATCGGATATACCTGCTACAAATGTTCCTGCAAGGTTGGAAATCCTAAAAAAGGTATTGGTTACTATAAAGACCAGGCAAAGAAACGTTCCACCTACCCATGTGAAAGGTGTTGCGTTGGCTTCGGCTCTCACCAGGAAAAGGGGGAGACCAAGAAAATCCACTGATGAGTTACTGGTTAAAAGGCAGGTCATTGAGGCACAAAATGAGCCATTCATCATCAACATTGTGACGATATCAGATATACCTGCTGCAAATGTTCCTGCAAGATTGGAAATCCTAAAAAAAGTATTGGTTACTACAAACACTGGGCAAAGAAACGTTCCACTTGCCCATGTGAAAGGTGTTGCGTTGGCCTCGGCTCTCACCAGGAAAAGGGGGAGACCAAGAAAATCCACTGATGAGCTGCTGGTTAAAAGGCAGGCCATCGAGGCACAAAATGATCAATTCATCATCAACATTGTGAATCCTTCACATGAGATTGTCTCTGACTATAGTTATGTCCTTAAATCATAATGGTCATGTCTGGGGGATGCCTCAGAACCTCTTGTGATGTCAGAGAACAAATAAATCTCACTTAGAACAAATGATGTACGTGTTCTTATGGATAGATATTTCATATTAGTTGATTATGCATTTGCTTATTCCGTCGCTCAAGAGATCATAGACAACAATGGAGTGGTACCTCACTCTATTGCGGATTGTCAACGAAGAGCATATTGGCCTAATTGGAAGGTAGCAATCTAGGCCGAACTTGACTCTCTGAATAAAAGACATGTTTTAGGTCCGGTAGTGCTATGCCCACCGAATGTTAATCCAGTAGGACATAAATGGGTCTTTGTTCATAAGAGTAATGAGAAGAATGAGGACTTACGTTATAAAGCTAGACTAGTAGCACACGGTTTCTCTCAACGCCTTGAGATTGATTATGAAAAGACATATTCTCCTGTTATGATGATCACATTCCGCTATCTGATAAGTTTGGTAGTATCCGAGAAACTAAACATATAGCTTATGGATGTGGTTACTACATATCTCTATGTAGATATTGATTAAGAGATATACATGAAAGTGTTGGATGGCATTGCTATACCCAAATCAAGTAACTCTAAACCACGGAGTGCTCATGTAATTAGATTGAGACGTTCACTATATGGATTGAAACAATCTGATAGGATGTTGTATACACGTCTTAGTGACTACTTGATTGGGAATGGATACAAGAATTATGACTTACACCCTTACGTGTTCATTAAAAGAACAAGTTCAAGATTTGTTATAGTAGCAGTATATATAGATGATATGAACATCATCGGAACTCTTGATGAGATCAATGAGACGATTGGCTACTTGAAAGCTGAATTTGAGATGAAAGACCTTGGTAGGACTTGATTTTGTCTCGAATTAAAGCTGGAACATGGAGTTGGTGAAATCCTTATTTACCAGTTTGCTTATGTCCAAAATATGCTCAGGCGATTTAATATAGACAAAGCACACCATGTTAGCACGCCAATGGTAGTTCGTAGTCTGGACCCCAAGCAGGATCCATTTCGCCCGCTAGATGACGATGAGGAGATCTTGAGAGCTGAAATTTCATATCTTAGTGTTATTGGAGCTTTGTTGTATCTAGTTGAGTGCATGCATCCAGATATTACCGCTTGGGGTCCATTTCGTCCGCTAGATGACGATGAGGAGATCTTGAGAGCTGAAATTTCATATCTTAGTGTTATTGGAGCTTTGTTGTATCTAGTTGAGTGCACGCGTCCAGATATTATCTTCTCAGTGAACTTGTTGGCTAGATTTAGCTCTGCGCCTACGCAACATCATTAGAATGGAGTAAAACAAATATTTAGGTACTTGAAGGGTTCCATTGACTTGGGATTATTCTTCCCTTACAAAGAGTATAGAGAGAAGCTTGAAAGTCTCAGAAAAGGGATGGTTGAATCGCAGCATTCAGAATCCAGAGTCTTTGATCCATCGAGAACTTCTCTCGATCCATCATAGGTTGCTCCCCAGACGGACCAGAATCATGCATTAGATCCATCGAAGGACTTGTTCAATCCATCAAATGTTGGCCCTACTGCGAGCAGTTTTACTATTGTCTCTTATTCTGATTTATCGGTTAATGTATTGGTTGGATTTGCTAATGCTGGGTACCTTTCTAACCCACACAAAGGTCATTCACAAATTGGTTATGTTTTCACTATGGAAAATACGGAAATTTCTTGGAGATCATTGAAGGACTTGTTCAATCCATCGAACGTTGGCCCTGCTGCGAGCAATTTCATTATTGTCTCTTATTCTGAAACACCAGTTGATGTGTTGGTTGGATTTGTTGATGATGGGTACCTTTCTAACCCACACAAAGGTCGTTCATAGACTGGTTATGTTTTTACTATGGAAAATACGGCAATTTCTTGGAGATCAACTAAGCAAACCCTTGTTATTACTTCCTCGAATCATTCAGAACTCATGGCTTTGCATGAATCGGTTTGAGAATGTGTCTGGCTTAGGTCAGTCATTCATCATATTCGGGGTTCTAGTGGATTACCATCTACTACGAAAGCTCCCACTTGCATCTTTGAGGATAATGCGACATGCATTGAACATATAAAGTTGGGTTACATTAAGGGTGACAATACAAAGCATATCTCACCGAAATTCTACTTCAGTCAGCAACAACAACAGCTGTTGAATATCCATGTGAGCCAGGTTGGTTCGGCGGATAATGCTGTAGACTTGTTTACCAAGTCATTACTCAAATCTACATTTTTGAAACATGTGAGACGCATTGGTATGCACAGATTATCTGAACTCCATGACTGAGTTTACAGTTAAGGTGAGTTACATATCTGTAGACATCAGGGGGAGTCTACCTTACATGTAGTAGTGTTTGTAGTTGATGCGTTGTACTCTTTTTCCCTCAGACCAAACTTTTGTCTTACCCATGAGGCTTTTGTTTGTTTGACGAGGTTTTTAGTGAGGCAACAAGTCATGCATTATTCCTAAGGCCATCGACACAAGGGGGAGTGTTTAAGAAGATTTATTCTCCTTAACTTTCGGTGTGTGTCTTGTCTTAATCATATAAGATTTATTCTAGATAGAGATAGAGAGAATTCATGTTTTATAGGGACACTGATTGTATCAGCCTATATATGGCATTCTATCAATGAAAAAGTTACAATTTTCAGTCTATCATATACTCTCTTCGACACCTTCAACATTGATTTAATTTTGAGAATTTAGCCTCAATTCTTCTCATTTCAATTGTGATCAATTGTAAGAAAATCAATTTTACAAAGTACAGAGAAACGAGAAACGAAAAATTAAATAGCCCTTATGAAATGGGCATTTACCACAAAGATAAGGCCTGTAGATGTAGTAGTAGTTGCATGTTGTATAAACTCAAGTAGGCTATCTTGGATACATGATTCTTTCTTAAATAATTGAATCGAATCTGTATGATATCAAAATTATAGGCCAACAACACAAGCCTCGTAGATTTCAAACTAGTACATTGTTGAGCAAATGGTGAGAAAACCATCAAACCAAGAGTAACATAGGAATTCAACTCACTTTTATCTGTCAAAACTTAAATGGACCCAAACACATTTATTCAGTTCATAAGAGAGTCCCACAATCTTTATTCAGAACACTCTGGCTCAATACCATAAGCTCCTGAGGACTTTAGGATCGAGCGTAACGTACAGAAATACGCCATTGTATGGGGCTCCTACACGAAGGACAGTCTTTCATTCCCTGCTTCTCATGGAGATCATTGCAAGTTCTGCAAACCACTTGATGTGCACACGGAAGAAAAACAACAGACATCTCCTCGGAGAGGCACATAACACATTCCCTTTCGCGTTTCACCCCTCCTGTATCAGAGTCATGCAAATCCTTCGCTACTTCTGAAATACATGGCATCTGTGACCCCTTGTGATCCAGACTATTCTCAATGTCTGTTACCTTTCTAGCATAGATGCCATCAATACCCCTCCGAAGTGCTGCAATCTTCGAAGAATCACTCTTGAGTCTCAATTGCGAGATTTCTTTTTGGAGATTCTGAATATCATCTTTGTACTTCTGTAGATTGTTATCTGATTTCAATTTAATCTGCTCCTCTTTAGATTTTGCTGAAGCCTCGAGCTGTTCCCTTTCTTTTCTTATTGAACTTGCCTTTTCAAGTAGTTCTTCCTTTGATTTTTCCTCTTGTTGCCATCTAGCCTGCAATATTTTTTTTTCCTTTTCAGTGAGAAGAAGTAAACCTATGACAGTAACTACGAAGGAAACAATTGTAAACTCATCAAATTGCAGATTCTATCAACATGACTTGTACATAAGTACTATCAACATGCATCAATCAATAAGTTCCTTAGTCTAATTTATGACATTCTCATGAATCTTAGAAACATTCTATCAACATGACTTGTACATAAGTACTATCAACATGCATCAATCAATAAGTTCCTTAGTCTAATTTATGACATTCTCATGAATCTTAGAAACATATGATATTGACAAAAGGAGCAAGCAAGTTGAGTGTTATAGTTCAAATCTAAAAAGCAAAGTAAGGCAGTACTGAATATAATTTATCACCTTAAATTTGCACGGCTACATAATTGTACGTAAAGTACCATGTCATACTTACAAGACGCATGCATGGTACAGTAACTGAATCATAACCTGGGCTCAAAGAATTTCTTTCAAGTGTAAAACTCGAATTTTCTATTTAACAACCCATTTTACAGAAATCAGTCCTGAGCTATCCAAATGACCACATTTGAGGTCTATATATAGTACATAATTCCAGTTATTGATTATGCTAATATATCCAATCAGTTAACTTGGAAATGAGAACTTTGTAGGTCCTGCAGCATATGTTACAACAAACTTATCCCATTCCATGTACACACACCAATTAAAGTCACTGGTGGTATATAATCCCATGCAAGAAATGTCTATTTGGAGATCTTGGATATATAATTATATAAAACATACCTCTAATTGATCCTTGAGATCTTTGGCTTGCTCTAATTCATGTAGAAGCTGTTTTAACTTGCGTTTTTCTGTCACCAGTTCTTCGTTGAACAAGGTTTTCTGCTTTTCCCATGATTGAAATTTCATGAGGGTCTTCTTCTCCCTCTTTGATACCTCTTGACAGCTTGCAGCTGACTCTGCAGCGTGAAACTTAGCAGCCTCCATCTCCTGCCTAAGTGCCGTGTTCTCCACCTCAAGCCTCCGGACAGCATTATTAGCTTTTTCTACTTGGCCACTAGCCTTGCACAAAGCATTGTCCATCTCAGCGAGCTTCTTCATGGTGTTCTCCTCCAATGTTAGTTTCTCTTTCTTCAACCGGTCTACTTCTTCTTTCTCTTGTCTCAGTGACTTCAGTTCCGCTTTGTCCTTACCTAACCTACGAGCAGCCTGCATAACCTTCTGGTTGGCCCACTCTGTCCACTCTTGCAGCTGATTTTGCAGGTCCCGTACCCTTGGACCCAATTTCAAAATCATCTCATCTTTTTTGTCTCTAGGTACCCATTGCCCCAAAGACTTATCAAAAGGTATCCCAGCAAAAATGGAATTTGGGTTATCAGAATTAAAGCCAACAGGCAATGTACAATTACTTTTTGTAGGCAGCGAAAGGGAAAGCTCAGTATCAGCAGCTGATAGTGTAGGTAGAGCATTGGCTGCAGGTAATGCTTTTGTAGAAATAGCAGCAGGTAATGCTGTTGAAGTAATGGGAACAGGTAAAGCTGTTGAAGCATTGGCGGAAGGCAATATGGATGAGGCACTGTTCTTAGGCAAAACAGAAGCAGTACTGTCAGCATCCTTGTTAAAATTTCCAGGGGAAGAAGGTCTGACATTTGAAGAAACAATGTGATTCCCGTTGTCTTGAGGCAAATCCATTCCCATCGCCTTGCTTATTTTCAAAGATGCATTCTTTAAGTTAACTGCGGTTGATTCTGACACAGACTTTAATTTCTTATCCAAGATTAAACCACCCGAACCACTCAGCTTCCCTGTTCTTGAAGACCCTTTACATCCATATGTATGGTAACTTTTCTCCAAATGAAGTGACTTCTGTCTAAGCATGTATTCTCTCTTAGTACTAATGGAATGGAGCTTTCTACTGCCTACAAGTTTTTCCTCCACAGCAGGTAGTCCAGTAGCACTAAATTGTTTATCCCCATTTTCAGATGTGGAAGCTGTGCCTTTTTTCTCTGAGACCAATCCACTGTGATTAACTGAATTTCTTAATTTAGATGTCTCAAGTTGTAAACTAGGCATTGGTGAAATGGACTTACCAGAACTTAGAAGTCCCGATTCTAAACCTTTGACTTCTGTTTTGGACTGATGCTGATTCAAAATAGGGGAACATCCGTTTGAAGCAGCATCATTAAGGAAACTGCTCAATGGGTCACCATCCATAGCACACGCATGAGAGACATTCATGTCACATATCAATAAGCACCACATTGCATCACCAGTGCTGAAAAAAGGTTTGATTTCACGAAGAACACAAACCAGTTCTGCCAGTATGTACTTTTCCAGCTGCTGTAGATCTTCAAAACAGTGTTCCCTCGAAGCATCAATTTCTTGGCCATTCCTGAGGAAAACTAAAGTATTCTCCACTATATTAGACACTGTGTCTTTAGAGCCATAACAAAGGCCAGACCGTAGAACAGCCTTTGTAGCAACATCGTCTGTATAACCACAAGCAACAATTTTTTTTATTGCACTCCGGAAAATTGTGTCCAAATTGATTAGAACAAGTTCTTCAAGCTGCGTTTCTGTGAGGTCACTCCAATCAGCATCTTGGAACTCATCTGTCTCTGATATGCCTCTAGGCCGGCTCGGTCCAACCTCAGATGAACCTACAGCACTAGACAATCCGAGGTCAAGTTTCAATGCATCCGAATGGTCTTGATTAACACAGCACAGATCACAGACACTGGTTAGTCCATGACCCTGGTGGCTTATTTCAAACTTTTCTGCCGAAAATTCATAACTTGTGCACTCAGTTTGAGACAAAGGAAAAATCTTATTGGGGTCCCCCAATGGGGGATCAGCCCGAAATTTCCTCTTATTTCTGCTTCCCTTTTCTTGAACAGTTATCGACGAGACTTGGGTGGTGCAACTAGTGCCCTTGGTGACCAGAGATGCCATTTTCTGCACAGAAACACTGGATCAAAATGAAAACGCACTAAACTCAACATCAGCAATACAATTCACAATCCAGCTCACAACGTCATTTACTAGCCAATCCAGTAATAACCAATAAAAACTAGATTACTAGAGCATATTGCATTCAAGAAACACTAAACCACACACCTCCATATCCAAGTATTGAAATCATAAATAACCAACATTGCAGAACCAAAAGCAATGAAGACATATCAATCAGATAGATGCAAAGAACTACCCAATATCAAAAAACTGAAGAATCAATCCGTGTTAAACATACCCAGTTGATTACATATTAGAAATTATGAGCTACCGATGTGAAGCTCAATACAAATCCAATAATTAAAACCAGTATATTAGATCACAATTGAATCACACACAGCAACAGAAAGAAAGAACAATCTAAGAATCTTGGAACTGGGTTGTTGATATAATCAAAGATCTTATCACAGATACAAAAATATTAATGTTCGGAGAATCAAGTACATATGACGGAAGAGACGAACCGGATTTGAGCTATTGTTCGAGCAATCAAAGGTATGACCAGTCTCAGAAGATGAGAGAATCACAAGGAGAATTTATACTTGTTTTTAATTTTCTTATTTTCTTTTTTAATAAAAAAAAGAGAAACAGAAGCTCCTGGCGTGGGTTGTTTGTCTGCGTTTGGTAAAAATCAGACCAAGTAAACATAGTTAAGCTCAATATGTCTTTCAACACTAACCATGGTTAATGGAAAATATGTCACCTACCTTTTTCTTTTACATCATCAACCCACACACATGGATGGAATTTTTTCTTCTCAATATTATCAAATTTAGCTTGTTGATGCAAAAATGTCGAGCTCCTAACCATGGTTAGACATTTTTGATGCAAATTTAGGCTAAACGTATAAAACCCACATATACCGGAAGATACGAAATATAATTTCCTTAAACTCCCTCTTGTGTCGAGCTCCTAGTGTAATGCATAACTTGTTGTCTCACTAAAAACTTTGTCAAGTAAACAAAAATCTATTGGGCAAAACAAAAATTTGGTCGAAGGGAAAAAAGAGTACGACGCATCAGCTACAGATGATTCTACCATGTGATGTAGACTCCCCCTGATGTCTACCAAATTAACTCCCTCTGATTTCTAACTCAATCTTGGAGTTCATAGAAGCGTCGCATTCCAATACGTTTTACATGTTCCTCAAATGTAGATTTTGGAAGTGACTTTGCGAACAAGTCTGCAACATTATCCGCATAACTACTCTAGCTCACATGGATATTCAAGAACTATTGTTGTTGCTGATTGTAGACGAATTTTGAAGAAATGTGTTTCGTGTTGTCACCTTTAATGAAATCCAACCCGAAATGCTCAATGCAAGCTGCATTATCCTCAAATATGCAGGTTGGTGTAGTCATAATAGATGATAATCCACTAGA
This sequence comes from Geum urbanum, assembly GCA_946800695.1. Taxonomy (NCBI): domain Eukaryota; kingdom Viridiplantae; phylum Streptophyta; class Magnoliopsida; order Rosales; family Rosaceae; genus Geum; species Geum urbanum. Next base: position 44,451,971 of record OX327003.1, on the reverse strand, counting down.
CCCTTGAATATGGTGTATTACTGACCTAAGCCAAACACACTCTTTAACAACTTTATACAGAGCTATGATTTTAGAATGATTCGAGCAAGTAGCAACAAGGGTTTGCTTTGTAGATCTCCAAGAAATCGTCGTGTTTCTAATAGTGAAAACGTAACCAGTTTGAGAATGTCCTCTGTGTGGGTCAGAGAAATACCCGACTTCAGTAAATCCTACCAACACATCATTCGGTGCAGAATAGGGGACTATACTGAAAGAAGGTTCACTGTTGGCAGCTGGAAGATCCTTCGACGGGTCGAAGGATTCTCTCGATGGGTCGAGAAACTTCGGATGATCCATTTAGGGAGTCATGTTGGACGGATCGAGAGATGATCTCAACGGGTCAAAAATCCCAGAATAAAAAAGTTGCGTTTCTGGCTTTCCATTTACCAGAATTTCCAATTTTCTCTTGTTTCTTTGTAGGGAAAGAATAAGACCAAGTCTATGGATCCCTTCAAGTACATGAAGATATGCTTTACTCCATTCTAATAATGTTGCATAGGCATAGAGCTAAATATAGCTAATATGTTCATTAAGAAGGCAATGTCTGGATGTATACACTGAGCTAAATATAACAAAGTTTCAATAGCTCTAAGATATGGAACCTCGGGTACTAAAAGTTCATCATCTTTCGGACAAAATGGATAATTTTTGGGTTCTAGACTACGAACAGCTATTGATGTGCTAAGAGTGTGTGTTTTTTCCATGATAAATCACCTGAGCATCTTTTGAACATAAGTAAACTAGTGAATGAGAAATCCACTAACTCGATATTCCAGCTCTAAACCAAGGAAAAATCAAGTCCTTCCAAGGTCTTTCATCTCAAAGGATTTCAAGTAACCAATCATCTCATTATCTCATCAAGAGATTAGATGATGTTCATGTCAATGACATAGACTGCTACAGTGACAAATCCTAAACTTGTTCATTTAATGAATATGCATGGCCATAACTCATCATTCTTATATCTCTTCTCAATCAAGTAGTCACTTAGATGTGTGTACCACATCTAACCTGATAGCTTCAATCCATATAGTGAATGTCTCAATTTTATCACATGAGCACTCCGTGGTCTAGAATTACATGATTTGGGTAAAACTATGTCATGTGGCACTCATGTATATCTCTGAATCAAGATCCCCATAGAGATATGTTGTAACCACATTTTTCGGACACTACAAAACTGACCAGGTATCGGAAAGTACTCATTTCCATGACCGGAGAATATGTCTCCTCATAATCAATTCTAGGGCATTGAGAAAGTTCTTGCGCCACCAGTCTAGCTTTATATCGCAAGACTTCATTCTTCTCATTGCGCTTCCAAACAAAGATCCATTTATGTCCAACTGGCTTAACATTTGGTGGGCATAGCACTACCAGACCAAAAACTTGCCTTTTTGCAAGAGAGTCTAGTTCAGCCTGGATTACATCTTTCTATTGTGGCCAATTCGCTCTATGTTGACAATCTGTAATAGAGCGAGGTTCCACTTCATCAACGTCAATGATTTTTTAAGTGATGAATTAAACAAATGCATTATCGACTAACATAAAAGATCTATCCATAATAACGCGCGCACTTATGTTAATCAGTGAGATATCTTTATTCTCTGACATCACCATTGACTTTAAAGCATCCCCCAGATGTGCCACTTATGATTCTAGGACATAACTATAGTTAGAAATAATCTCATATGAATAATTCACAGTTTTGATGATGAAATGGTCATTTGTGCCTGGATGATCTGCTTTTTAATCGACGGCTCATCAGAGGATTTTATTGGTCTCCCCCTCTTTCTGGAAGGAGCTGAGATAAACGTCACACCCCTACTATGGGCATCAGGGACATTGACCTACCCGGGAGTGGCATTAACTTTTCCAGTTGTAGGGACTTCTAACCTTGCAGGAATGTTTGCAGTAGGTATATCTGATGTCGTCACTTTCGCGATATCAGTAAGGGAGTCAGACATCGAATCTACTACTTCTTAAAGATCGAGAATACGTCACACTTCTATCTCAAAGATTCCATCTCTTCTGTCATAGCACTAATCCCCCAACGTGTCTGTTTCTCACTTTCAATAACATCTTGGTAGGTAGTTGGATCTCCTTTACTTATACTCATAGCACGACTCACATATTCACCCGATTTGAATTTGACGTGCTGTATTTTTCTTGGATTCCTCTTAGGTATGTCAAGTGCTACACATCGATGTGACTTAGGTTCTTGCGGGATAGGGAAATTTTGACCCCTCTGTGGGGATTGCTCTACATGAGTCCTAACTGGTGATTGTTGTTGGTGCTCTAGTTCCACATTAACTATATGGTCATTCCCTACTTGCTCATTTTGCTCCACCTAAAATTTGGAATCTTCATCTGATACATTAGTTGATGGAATCTTGATTATTGCCTCTTCTTCTTCAACAGTCAGCTTCTCCTTCTTGTTATCTTCTTCATTAAACGGCATAGTCTTCTCATCAAAGACGATATCTTTGCTGATAACCTTTTTATCTTTGACTATATCCCACAACTTATAACCTTTCACTTCTTTCTCGAAGCCGATGAACAAGCACTCGAGTGACTTCGGTTTCATATTGGTCCTCTCAGCTTTAAGAATATATGCATATGCACTACAGCCAAACACTCTCAAGTTGGGATAGTCAACTGGATTTCTAGACCATGCCTCCTCTGCACACTTGAAGTTAATAGCCCTTGAAGGTGATCGTTTAATCAAATAACAAGCATGATTAACCACCTTTGCCCAAAACGATTCAGGCAACCTTGCATGAAATCTCATGCTTCTTTCTCTCTCCAAGAGAGTCATGTTCATCATTTCTGCAAAACAGCACTTAGACCACGGAAACGTAATTGTTCCGTGGTCCAAGTGACACTTGGACGACAGAGAAGTCTCCGTCGTCCAAGTACCACCTGGAGGACGGAGAAGACTCCGAGGTCCATGTGTCCACCTGGACGACGGAAACGGTATTCTCCGTCGTCCAGGCGATCACCTGGACCTCAGAGTCTTCTCCGTCCTCCAGGTGATCACCTGGGCGACGGAGAATCCCGTCTCCGTCGTCCAGGTGGACACCTGGACCTCGGAGTCTTCTTCATCCTCCAGGTGATCACCTGGACGACGGAGATGGTATTCTCCGTCGTCCAGGTGATCACCTGGACAATGGACCGACACGCCGTCGTCCGAGTAATTTCCACTTAGACAACGTACCGACACCTCCGTCGTCTAAGTGAAGCATTATATAACCCCGATGCCAAACTCTCTTCATTCCATCCGATCCTCGATCAATTAATTCATTCCATTCGAAGAAGAATTGAAGGAGATGGAGAATGAGAAGGGAGAAGGCCGAGAAGGATCAGGATCAGGGATCTCCGCTGACTAGCTAGCTAGCTTAATTAACTGATATCGAGAAGGCCAGCAGGTACGTACGCAGTTAAAATTTGCTTAATATATATTTAGTGAAAACATACGTACATACATGCATGGATGTTAGCTATATATACAGATTAAATTACGTGCGTACGTAATTGATGGATCGATGTAGATCGAGTACGTATAATTAAGCGTAAATTAATGGACTAATATATATATGTAATAATTAATTAATTATAATATTTTGTAGCAGTATGGACAAGAGTTGGATGAAGTTGAAGAATAGATGTGATGTCCGGTATATGGATGGAATTAGCGAATTTGTGAATTTTGCGATAGAACATGGTCAGGGAAAGAAACGTTTCAGGTGTCCGTGCCAGAAATGTCTTAATTGTCAGTATGCGGAGATTAATGTTATGGTGCAACACCTGTACGAAAATGGTATGATGTGGAGTTACACTACATGGAGCGAGCATGGTGAAGCAGTAGAGTTCAGCGCAGCAGACTTCAGCTCAGGGTACAGTTACCATGGTGCCTCATCCAGCGGGAGTGGTGCCGGACCCCCAGCTTGCAACCCAACTGCATATTTGGTCCATGATGCATTTCCGGGATGTAGTCATGGTGGACACCAACACCAAGACGGAGGTTACAGTACCACTCATGAGCATGATGACACATTCCCCGCTGCTAGCTTGGCCACTGACACCAGTGAGATGGATAAGTACAACCGGATGCTACTTGAGGCGCAGACCCCGGTGTTCCCTGGATGTCGAGAGAATGTGTTGCAATATGTGATGGAGCAAATGAAGATAAAAGTGAAGCACAAAATGTCAGTGAGTGCTTTTGACGAAATTCAGGAGCAAATATGTAAGTTGCTTCCTGATGATCACAATCTTCCTAAATCTCATTATAACGTTAGAAATATCTTGAGCAGCGTCGGCCTAAAGTACAGGATAATTGACGCATGTCCGAATGATTGTGTGCTATTTTACAAAGAGTATAAAGATTTGGACTATTGTCCCGTATGTGGCTAGTGCAGATTCCAGGTGAATAGAAAGAGTTCGAAAAAGAGAATTCCTGTGAAAGTTGTTCGATATTTTCCCTTGATTCCCAGATTGCAACGCCTGTACATGTATGTACACACAGTAGAGGCGATGCGATGGTACGCAGAAAAGCGAATAGATGACGATGTCCTACGACACGCCGCGGATGGGGAGGGTTTCAAACATTTCGATAGAGAATTTGGAGACTTTGCTGCAGAGGTTAGAAATGTTAGACTCGGCCTATCTACAGATGGATTCAATCCTTGGGGAAGTAATAGCTCTGCCGTCAGCACTTGGCCAGTTATTCTGATGCCGTACAACTTGCCTCCGTGGATATGCATGAACAAGGAATTTAATTTCCTTACTGTACTAATTCCAGGTCCTAAATCTCCAGGGAAGTGCTTAGATGTCTACCTCAGACCTTTGATCGACGAGCTGAAACTGTTGTGGGAAAATGGAGTCCCAACTTATGACAAATTCACTGACACGATGTTCACGATGAGGGCTGCCGTAATGTGGACGATCAGCAATTTTCCAGCGTATGGGATGTTGGCAGCCTGCAGGACAAAAGGATATAATGGATGTCCTATATGTTTGGACGACGTGAACTCTAGTTGGCACGCGGGGAAGGTCTGTTACTTGGGTCACCGTAGATGGCTTCCTCACGACCACCCCTGGCGACAGGATGAAGCTCATTTCGACGGGACGGTAGAAAACAATCCTAAACCCCGTAGTTGGTCGGGCGAAGAGATTTTAGAGAGGTTGAGCTATTTCGACTTTGGTGTGTTGAGCAATGACGTGGATGTAAAGAAATGCAATCCAATTCCTCCACATGATCTGAGCTATTGGGATCACAAGAGTATATTCTTTGAACTCCCTTACTGGTCAAAGTTGAAGCTGAGGAACAACTTGGACGCGATGCACATAGAAAAAAATGTGTGCGACAGCGTGGTGGGAACAATTATCGGTATTAAGTTCAAGACTAAAGATACTCCCAAAACGCGCAAAGATTTGGAATCAATGAATCTACGTCGTCCCTTGTGGTTGAGGAGGGATAGGAAATGAGTGTACAACAAGATGCCAGCTGCACCTTACACAGTGAAGCCGACGCTTAGACGTTCTGTATTTCACTGGTTTAAGGGCGTTCCTTATCCAGCTACGTATGCAGCTACTATAACTGGAGCAGTGGACGAGGTGCAACACAAGTTTGTTGGTCTAAAGACACATGACTATCACGTTATGCTGCAACGTCTGATTCCAATGGTAATTCGACCATACTTGCCTCGTGACGTCGTAGAACCAATTGTGGCATTGTGCAGGTGGTGGCAGAGGTTATGCGCCAGAGAATTAAAGAAGTCAGATGTGGTGGAATTGCAACAACAAATTGTGCACATCATTTGCAAACTAGAGAGGATTTTTCCCCCTGCTTTCTTTGACATCATGATTCACCTAATGATCCACCTGCCCGAGCAGGTGCTCATTTCTGGTCCAGTCCAGTACACTTGGATGTATCCTCAAGAAAGGTACGTACAACTAATTAATTTGTTCCACTGGAGATTACTAGCTAGCTATATGTACTTATTCTTATTGTACGTTTGATTTTGTAGACAGCTTGGACAGTATAAGTCATTCGTCAAAAACAGGTCGGCCCCGGATGGCTCCATAGCAGAGACATACCTAATGCATGAGTGTGTTACTTACTGCAACAGGTACCTCAAAGATCCACCACCTCCCACTCCCTCCGATCGCAGTGCCCGCATCAATCTTTCTGTCGTCACCAATGTCGTCCGACCATTTAGAGGAGTATTAAAAGAATCGTTAACACGGGAAGAACTTATTGAGGCACATTGGGTAGTATTGCGAGACTGTGATGAAGTTGAGCCGTACATGATGTCATACAGGGAGAGGCTTCAGACGTTAAATCAAAACAAGAGTTCGACGTGGATTGAGAAAATGGTTAAGAAGAAGTTTCCTGATTATTTCTTCCAATGGGTACGTACGTACGTCTCGGTATTTAATTAGTAATTTATATACGTACATATCGATCATGTTTGGAGAAAGTAATTAAACCCTTATATTAATTTTCCCTTTTTCGCAGATGATTGATCTACAAAAATCTGAAAACCACGGGGGGTGGTGGTCATGGCCAAAGCACTTGCTAGCAGGGAAGCCGGTTAAACACTATATTTATCCCGGATGTTTTGTGAACGGTGTAAAGTTCCATTCATTGGCCTGAGACGAAGGAAGAAGAACACAAAACAGTGAGGTAGCGGTTGGGAAAGACAATGATCTATATTACGGGGCTATTGTATATGTGGTTCAGCTATGTTACGGGAATGATGTCAACGTTTTCCTATTCAAGTGCAGATGGTTCAAGCGTACAAAGGAAGACCTGGGACTATTATCAGTCGATACAAACTCTAGCTGGTATGAGGATGAGCCTTTCGCTCTCGCCACCTTAGTTCGGCAGGTGTTCTATCTCGACGATCCGAAAGCCGGTGAAGGGTGGAAAATAGTGAACCATATCTCTCACCGAGGAATATGGAATACAGAGACAATTGAAGGGACACCGGCGACGACTGAAGATGCTGCTGAACCAGAAAGAGACATTCCTGCCTATCAAGAGCCTAATATTTCTGTCATCCGCTCCGATATAATGGACCTGGTTCAAGATGGTGAACGGTTACCCATGCCTGATGGTTGTACAGATCTAACTGAATATGAGATTATCGATGAGGTAGATGAAGAAGACGAGCAGGAAGAGGACGCGGACGAGGACTCAGGTTATTCGTCGGACGATGTTGAGTATGATGAGGAGGATGAGCAATCGGATACCGGGGACGAGGATGATGACGATTATGATGATGACTACCTAACTAAGACAAGAAAAATTAATTGGTAGTTGAGTATGTAATTATTTTAATATATGATGCATCATCGATCAATAATTAATATAAATATTATTCGAAAAGGAAATTTCATACATAAATACGTACCTTCAGCTATCTCCCTAAATCCTCGACCCTAAATCTAGCAAATCGGATCGATCGATCATTTTTTTTCATTTTTTTTATTCAAAATAATTGAACGGACACACAAATAACCCTGGACGACCTAAACCCTAAACCCTAAGGCCCTAACCCCTGAATTCAGGGTTTTTACACCTGGACGACGGAGATGGTCATTATCCGTCGTCCAGGTACAAACTAGGACGACGGAGATGGTCATTCTCTGTCGTCCAAGTTCACAAACCCTAAACCCTAAACAGTAAGACCCTAACCCCTGAATTCAGGGTCTATACACCTGGACGATGGAGATGAGATTCTCCGTCGTCCAAGTGCAGATATCGTAATTTTTTCTAAGACAACGACCATCTAGACCTTCTTCCAATGCATATTCTTTTGGCCAAGACTTTAGAGTAAACAATTCTTGGTGTGTGAGCTTCGACGGTTCGAAAATCGGAGTTGTGAAATGCCTTGTATCCACGTTTCCAGTTTGTGAAATTCTCGATTTTGCGGTTGACTGTGCCGATGAAACCCTTCCCAAACTTATTATTTTATGGTCCTTTGAAGACAATTATATATTATGTTACGACAAACATATCCAACGGTTGTTTTGTCCAAATTCAATTTCGTTAATACTCTGCTGCAAATGAGCCTCTACTCATGAACACTTAAGTCGTAAGGATTAGTCGATACTTAACAACTTTCAAAACGAAAAATTATTCGTCGGTTCAAATTTAACTGTTCATATATACGATGCGTTCATCGATATTGGACGACTATTTCACTCGAATGACAGATCGCTAAATTCCTAGCGAATTAATTTTAAAAAAAATTTTAACGTAAATTGAACCTGGACGACGGAGAATGACAAGATCCGTCGTCCAGGTTCAATTTACCATGGCGGTTCAATTTTATTTTTATTTTTTTTTTCAATGAAAATTTGACTTGGACGACGGAGAACGTCATTCTCCGTCGTCCAAGTTGAAAATCATGGCGGTTCGATTTACCGCCTCAATTTTCGGCGCCGCTTGAATTTCCACTTAGACGACGGAGAATCAATTCTCCGTCGTCTAAGTCCAAATTTATGGCGGGTGAAACGTCCCGCCCATTAATTACGTGCCGCTTCGAAAAATTTTAACCCTTCACTTAGACGACGGAAAACAGTGCTCCGTCGTCTAAGTGAAACTCTATATATAGGACTGCTCACCCCCTCCTTTTCTCATTCCATCTCCTCTCCTCTCCTCCTCTCCTCTCCTCTCCTCTCCTCTCCTCTCCTCCGGCGAGTTTTCTCCTCCGGCGACGCTCCGACGACAATTTTTCCGGCGTGGTTCCTCCTCTCCGACGACTCAACTCCGACTATATTTCCGATTACTCCGGTGAGGTAAATTTCTATTTTTTACCTTATTAAAATTATTTTCATTTAATTAATTAATTTCTAAATATAATTAATTAATTATTTTTAAATATTTCATTATTGTAATTATAATAATTTTTAGTGGTTAATTATTGTAATTAATAATTAATTAAATGCATAATTGTAATTAGTTGATAATTAATTAAATGAATAAATTTATTATTGTAAATATTTATTATTAGTTGATAATTAAATGAATAAATTTATTATTGTTATTAGTTCATAATTAATTAGTTGATAAATAATAATTTATTATTGTCATTATTTATTGTTTTACTTAATTGATAATTACGTGTATTTTCTAGTAAATTGCATGGTAGTACGTCTTCGATTTAAATTTAGTACATAGGCTTGGTTTATTAAGTCGCACTCTTTGGAATAGATGGAGCCTCTTTTCCTAGCTTATCTCCTTAACCCCTCGTGATGTGTGGATTTCATCACCGCACACCATAACCTAAGTGAAGTTATGGATACGAGGTTGAGGGCGGAGTTTGCAAAGGACTTGAGGGAGTGTAAATTTTTGAAAAATTGGCCGAATGTCGGACATAGTGTCTAGAAACGGATTATGACTGGTGACAGGTTTTGGATCTAAGAAAGACGACACCAATAGGTGTTTTGTCGAAATTAGTCCTGCCTCTCGCGTTATCTCTATCCCTAACTGGCCATGTTTTTCGATTTAACCAAGGCTGATTAATTGAAAATTTACACTTTATCGCGCGGGTCGCACGTCCATTGAACGACCGAAAAAGCCAAGTTAGTGTACTCTATTTAAATCTTAACCGTACTTAATTAGCGTAAATTTTGCACTTGTAATTATTATGGTAAGTAGGTATTTTAACAACGTACTCCTAGGTTGAAATGGCTCCATCCGGCAAGAAGAAAGCCCAACAGGAGGCAGAAGATGCCATGCTCCGAATGTTGGTGGACCAAGTCGGTTGGGTTCAACAGGAGGGCAACGACGCCCTCAATCCGGACCCTTCATCTGGTTCGGAGGCGGCGCCTCTTGGGGAAATTCCCTCTGCCCCATTTATCTCCGGTGGTGATGATGTCGACCCTTTTTCAACTCCGACGCCCGGTACCGGTTCAACGACAAGTACTCAGGCATCCTCGACCGCTGAATCTATCATGTACAACGCCCGCCGTAAGCAAAGGAGGGCCCCCACTGACCCAGAACCGAAAAGGACTCGGGGTCTCGTTAAAGGGGGCAAAGCGGAGAAAATTTGCAAGGCGACCGAGAAAAAGATCGACTTGCCCTACGACGAATTCACCGGTGGCCCTCCCACAGCTCAGCTAGCAAGTCTCTCGGTGTATAGCATAGGGTCAATCGTCCATAGCCGGGTTCGTCTCACTGCCCCTACTTGGAAGCAGGCGCCGGATAATGAGAAGGCGAAAGTCTTTAAAGATCTTTCGGTACGTAATACGTCCAATTTTAGTTATTATATAATATTGTTAATATTAGTTATAATTTCACAATATATACGATTATAATTTTTATTTATTTTTGATAGGAACAATTTGCGGTGGATCCGACACCGGCGATATTAAGGCATATCAACCAAACCGCCAACTCCATCTACAAAGATTGGAAGTACAGGCTCCATCAGTACTTCCAAACTTACGGTCCCTCGCCTCCCCCCCCCCCTCGTAGAGCTGCGTGGGGATAGAGAAGATGAGTGGCAGTGGTTGTGTAACCACTTTGCCGATGACTCCTTTAAGGTGTTAATTTACTTTTTTTATTTCAATTAAGATAATTGAATTATTTAAATTTTAGTTATTAATTTTTTAATGATTTAATTATGTTGTGTAACAGAAATTCTCCGGTGTCAACAAAACCAACCGGGGGAAGAAGGACAAACACCATACTACCGGCGCCAAGCAGTTCATTCAAATAGCCAAGGAGCACAAGGATAAGGGCTCCAAACACCCTTATCTTTATGCAAGCATAAGCGCGTACGTGACGCCTGGGCTCGATAATGAAGCGAGTCAATGCGGCGTAAGTGATATATATATATGTGTGCTTTTAATTATAGTAATTATTATTTAAATATTATTTCATTATAATAAATTAATTATGTGCTTGTAGGCAAGGGTGATAGAGCGTGCGCAGGAAGAGTTGGCTAACACTCAGCTTGCGTTCCCAGATGTGCCCGTGGAAGACCTGCCTCCTCTATCCTTAGAGAGCCAAATTGCAATCGCGGATGAGGTCTACGGTCGTAGAGCTGGCAAGGAGGTTAGGCACTTCGGGCCTAAGGTGGTACGAGATTTGTCAACGACCTCCGACTCATCATCTACGGGAGGTTCGGGCCAGCGGAGAAGGACTACGGCTGCGGCCGTCGAAGTAGCCATTCAAGAGGCTCGACTGGCACGAGAAGAGAATCGACTGGCACGAGAGGAGAATCAATCCATGCGGCAAAGACTTGACGAACAACAAGCACAAATAGCTCAACTCATCGCCCTCATGCAACAATCTCGAGAAGTATGTCAACCTCCTCCGAACCCATACCGCGACGACGACGACCCGGCTGGAGGCGGGGGACGCGGCGGTGCATCTACTCCTCCAGTGTGTTAATTAGCTTGTAGTTTTTTAATTATCTCCTTTCTTTCCGCATTCCGAACAATATTTTTATTTTTATGCGTTTTTTGAATGTGTATGTACAAATTAATTTTAATTATTTAATAATTAAGTAATATTAAATTAATTAGTTTATTTAATTAATTTAATTAATTTTATTATTTTTCATTATTTAAATTCAATTAATAATAAATTAAATTAATAATATTTAATACAATTTATTTATTTTTTAAAATTAAAAAACACTTGGACGACGGAGAACTTAATCTCCGTCGTCCAGGTGATTACATGGGCCACGGAGATTGTTACGTTCTCCGTGGCCCATGTAATCACCTGGACGACGGAGATTAAGTTCTCCGTCGTCCAAGTGTTTACATGGGCCACTTGGAGCACGTACCTTGGACGACGGAGATTCCGTCGTCTAAGAACTTGGACGACGGAAAAACTCACTTAGACGACGGAAACGCTCCGTCGTCTAAGTGCTGTTTTCTTGTAGTGGCAACACCATTTTGCTCGGGAGTCTTATTCACATTAAAGTGCCTTGTAATGGTCTCATCCTTGCACAACTGCAAGAATTGATTATCTCTATATTCACCTCCATTGTCGCTTCTCAAATATTTAATTTTTCTTCCTGTTTAATTCTCAACTTTAGCTTTCCACTCCTTGAGCTTAGTGAAAATCACATCTTTAGTTTTCATAAAGTACACCCAAACCTTCCTAAAAAAATATCTATGAAAAAGACAAAATATCTGACTCCACCATTTGATTTTGTAGGTACAGATCCCCAAACATCTGTATGAATATAGTCCAATACTCCTTTGGATTTGTTCTGACCGCTGCTCACGTTGAATGCCAACTTGGTTTGCTTTCCGAGTGTGCAATACTTGCAAAATTCAAGTTTGCAGCTCATTACACCTTCTAGCTTATTCTTCTAGTGTAATTCTTGCAACCCTCTTTGACTCATGTGACCTAGCCGTCTATGTCATATCTCAGTCTTGTCTTCTTTTGTACAAACTACTGCTCCACCTACCACTATAGAGCCTGTGAGCTTATACATGTTATCTTGTTGCATAACACCCTTCATGTAGACTATTTGTCCATTTCCTACTCTAAGCTATCCATCTTGAGGTTTAAACCAAAATCCAGCCCTATCCAAAGTACTCAAGGATATAAGGTTTCTGCTCAACTTTAGGACATGTCTAACATTCCTCAGCATTCTGACAATTTCATCATGCATTCTAACCTTTACTGTTCTGATTCCAAAATTCTACTTAGTGAATTATTTCCCATCAAAACTTCTCCAGTGTTCCTCTCTTCATATGTCGAACCAATCATTGTGTACACACATATGAAATGTGCAGGTTATATCTAAGATTCAATGGTTAGGCGCGCTGGAGCTTGATGTAATTTCTAGAAGTTCTCCATCATCACTATTGTTTCCAATAACGATGTTGGCTGACTTGGAGTTTTCTCATAACATCTACGCCTTCTTCTCCTTCCATTGTTTGTAATTCCTTTTCCAATGGTCAGGTGAACCACACTTGAAGCAACCATTCTTCTTTTCCTTGCTTTTTCCCTTAGATTTAGACATGCCTCTATCTTCAAATCCACCACCACTATTCCTGGATCTTCCTTTGACCTTGCCTCTGACATGTAGTCCCCAGGCCTGAGAATTCTCTTCATCTTTCTCCAACTTGACATATAATTCCAGGTTCTCACATACTTTGGATAATGTGATGGTTTCCTTGAATATCATGGTGGTTTTGAAGTGCTTGAATGAAGGTGGAAGCGAATGTAATAGCATGAGCATCCTGTCCTCGTCATCCTTCTTCGCTCTAATCTTCTCTAAGTTAGATATTCAATTCTGAAATTTGCATATGTGATCGTTAACATCATCCCCTTCCTCCATCTTAAGGCTAAGGAGTTGTTCCTTCAAGAGTAGCTTGTTGCTAATGGTCTTCCCCCTGTAGACACTTTCAAGCTTCTCCCAGGCTTCCTTTGCATTCATATCCTTACTGATATAAAGCAGGACATTATCAATAAGATGCAACTTAGTAGAGCTTTTTGATTTCTTGTCTTTCTTCATTCAGATCGCCTTCTCCTTGTCCTCCCCTTTAGGCATCTCTTCAAGTACCTCATCAACTTCGCTGAATCATGACATTCTTCATCATCTTTTGCCAAAATGTGAAGTTTTCCTTACCCTTGAAAGGCTTAATGGACTATTTCACATCTCCTACTTCAACAATCTTGTTATTCACCATCGTAAAAGTACCTTGAGTCTAAGCTCTAATACCACTTGTAAGCACCTCCTAGATTTTATGTGGTTTTACGACTAAACAAACTAAAACAGATGAAAACCGAAAGTAGAAATAAACACAGCAGCTAAAACTATAGCCTACGTCTACTTTGTGATCTCTCTTGAGAGATTCACTAGCACTATGAAGAATTAACTGATTACAAGTACTTATTGTAGATCTCTTAAATCCTTTAACCTAATTATTATCTCTTTATCACTCTTAGCTCTAGTTTTCTATCTCACTTGCTCTCTTTCTTTAGAAAACCCTCTAGCAACCCTATATATAGATATAGAAGCTGCTAATACATCATAGGAAAAGTAATCCTAATCCTAATAGACTTAAGGTTAAGTCTATACACAAATCCTAACCAACTAAGTATAAACTAACTTTCCTAGAACTTATAGAAAAGCTAAGCTAACTCCATTCCTAGTTAGACAAGGACTTGTATTCTGATCCTTTCTTAGACTGGATCAACGAGCCAAAAACACAATGCAGTTTTCATAATTGCGGAAGATATTGAACAAGAGGCTCTTGCAACTTTAGTTATGAATAAGCTTAGAGGATCTCTAAAGATTGCTGCCTTAAAAGCTCCTAGATTTGAAGACCGCAAGAGCCAGTATCTCGATGGCATTGCTATACTGATCGGAGGTTATTTCTCTTCTTTTAGCTCTCTTAGCTTATCGTGTCTTGCTCATCCCTATTGTGCACTTTTGCTAATCGACCCAACTTTGCTCTTTAAGAAACGAGGCCATGCTGGTGTGAGTCTTAATTTAAGATGGGTCATGTGATAGTTACATATTGGCATTTTGTGTAGGAACTGTGACCAAAGAAGAAGTAGGTCTTTCATTTGACAATGTCAGCAAGGAAGTCCTTGGTCATACTTCTAAGGTAGTGCTTACAAAGGATATCAGCACTAATGTTGGTGATGGAAGTACCCAGGAAGCAGTTAACAAAAGAGATGCACAAAGTAAAAACCTTATAGAGGTAAGATTGATACTTGCACTCATATCTAGTATTTTAATCGTTGTTCTTGTAGTCTTAGATTTTTAGACTACTTGTGCAGGCAGAAGAGCAGGAATATGAAAGAGAAAAACTTAATGGGAGGATTGTCATATTGTCCGGTAGTGTCATTGTGATACAGGTAAAGCTTTTGAGCATCAACAAGACTTTTTTGATTACAATCTATGTCAGTGGTCCCTCATCTAAACATTTATGATCTTGATATTCAAAGGTTGGAGCACAAACTGAGATAAAGTTGAAAGAAAAGAAACTTAGAGTTGAAGATGATCTTAACGCAACAAAGGTAACATGTTATAATATTGCATTGTCGATAGATTTGTGCCATCAAGTGGCTTGACATGTGATTTGTCACGATTTCGTTCTTTTTTCAATCTGGTTAAATAGCTCAAGACTAAAGTTATATGGTAAATTTCAGGTCGGAGCATATATTGTTAAAAGAACTCTATGCTACCCTCTGAAAGTGACAACCAAGAATGCTGATGTAAATGGAAGTGTGGTCAGTGAGAAGGTATTTTTTAGGTCTATGATGCAAGGTTTCCTTTGTAATTGCTATTGTTTGTTCCATTAATGAGGTCAAGTTTCTGATTGTGGTTGTGTACAGGTGCTTTCTAGTGACAATTTTAAGTATGGGTACAATGTTGCAACCAAAAACTATGAAGATTTAATGGCTACTGGAATTATTGATCCAACTAAGGTGAGTAGCTAAATTGAGCATTTATCTAGGAGGTGGGGACTATAAATGGGGTTGTGTAAATTGGAACCTTATGCTAAGTCAGTTTACTTAGACTTTAACATTGTAGTAGTTCAGTAGGTCCAAAATGTCCTTATTGTTGTTGTTTTCCAACTTTGTGCTCTTATTGTGACAAGATATAGCGGTTAATGAAAACATAGATGGACTCAGACCTAGATGGTGGCCACAAGTTTGTAGAAAGTAGTAGACATTATGAATGGATGAAGAAGAGCTTTTATCTTTTTTTATAGTTAACTCATGTGAACTTGAAAGGCTATGTAGACTTTATGAATGATAAAAGTGTCTATTATACTAGTACATTTGCAAATTTGCACATTTGATTAGCTCCATTTCTTTGTGATGGTCGTGTTGCCATCGCAAAAAAAAATGGAGTAAATTTTTATTGCGAGAACTTGTATTCGCGAAGGCAATTGCGCCGTTGCAAAAGTTATTTTCTGCGATGGCTAAAAAACAACACTTCGGTCAGACAAATTTTTCATGGCAGGTTTTCCATCGCTAAAAGAAAATAATTTCCACTGCAAAACTTTGCATCGTAATAGAGTTCGGACGATGGCAAAAACCATCGTTAATATCAATTGCATCGTTGACTATTGCGACAGAAATGTTGTCGTTGCAAAACCTCATTTTGCCATCGCAAACGAGCATTTGCTATGACATTTCACTCTTTTTCAATGGTAACATGTCGTCGCAAACTACATTTTTTGTTCTAGTGACATCAAAGATGTCTTATTCCAAAATGACTAAAAACAAAGCCTCAAAAACATGACTAAACAAGCCAAAATCTAAACTTGAAAGATTACATAGTAGAGATAACAACCCAGTACATATACTAAGATTGACATCAACGTCTTCTTCCATTTAATAATCACCCCCAAAAAAATTAGTCTCTTATGCCAAGTATTGCTTGTGCCTCTTGTAGATATTCAGGATTTCCTTGCTTGCACGACATTGCTTGTGCATATTTTTAGTAGAACCACATTTGAAACATGGATACTTTCCAGATGGAGAAGATTGTGAAGAAGTGCCTTCATTCTTAGAACCTAAACCTAACTAGTTCTTGTTAGAGTTAGCGTCTTGATTTATGTGTCAAGTCAGGCTTCAGCTTTGGTTTCTACTATTTCCACACCCTCATCTCCCACCACGTAGAGCATGCCCTCCATGATTTTAAGACTCTGAATGATTATTCTTCTTTTCCTCAGAGACCTTCCCTCCAGTGTTATAATTCTCAAGTGTTTTCTTGGTCAAAATGTCTAATATTCTAAATTTTTCATATGATTATTTATATTTAGCGATATTGATCTACGCATTTTAGGCGTATTAATTAATATATTTTCTCTACATTTTTACTTTGTTAATTGCTTAGTTTTATTAGTTTTGATTTATTTGGTTGTTTTTAGGTTTTTGTCAAAAGAGACGGAGTAAAGAGGTCTACAAGCATTTGAGGCGTGGAAAAATGGAGCAAAAAGAGGAGTGAAGAAATGTTTCCGAAATTCCATGGATCTTGAAGAAGAACAAATGAAAATGATGCAAATAAAGAAGAAGACATTTCTCCTGCGCGATTCAGGAAAGCACAACCTTGCCGAATTAATAAAGGACCATTGGGCAAAAAATTTGGAAAATATTCCAAGATGATATGGATATGATTTGAGGCCCAAAATATGTGCAATTAAATGGTATTTTCGGACAAGAAGAATTGGAGAGCAAGAAATCCAAGATTTGATGAGATTGAGATTCCTAATACTTAAAAAGGAAGGAAATCTGAAGTTACAGGACAACAGACTTCTACAGGCTGTAGAAATCGCGGATAAACTCCGATTGAGGTGATTAATGAAAGTATTTTATAGCTCTTAGAAATATATTTCCAATGCCGCAAGAATCATGCAATTTAGATATGTATAGCTCAAGAAAATCGTGTTTTACTACAGGATGTCAGATTTCACCGAAATTAATGTGGACTTCTTGTTATGGTAGGAAACAACATACCCTTCTCCTATATAAAGGGGAGCTCGGTATCAAAGCAGATCATCACTCATTCCTACGCCTAAGCTCTGCCAAACACTCTCCTCCTCCTCCTCACAAATCAAGTCGACATCCTCAAGAAGCCGACTACACCATCATAACGCCACATCTCTTCTTCCACCGACGTATAGGGGATTCCGAGCGTCTTCCACCAAAGAAATCTAGTGCTCTTGAGTAGCCTTAGGGGATTCCGAAGCTATAAAAGTGTAACCATGATCTCTTTACTCCGTAGTCTCTTTTTGTGTATCAAACTTGGTTGTGAGTTTTGGATGATTTTATTTGGTTTCATGAATTATATATCTTTCAATAAATCTTCCATGTGTTTTATTACTTTTATTCGAAACTTGCATGTGTATTTGGTTCTTAATGCTTTGATCTTAGATATAGGGGATTCCGAGTCTAAATCAATGGTGTATAGGGGATTCCGAGCACAAAATATGAAATATGCATGTGTTTTGAGAATTTGAGTGATAGAATTTTGTAGGTTGTTGAGAGATGTATATATGCCATGTTTGAGTGAAGGTAAGGAATAAGTTGATCACTTGTATATAATTAATTAGGTTTTCTTTTTGTTTCAAAACATGCTATGTGTTTTAGGGTCTTCTATGTGTTTGCTTGTCTATGAGTCAATGCATGTTAGAGTCCTAGGATTATGTGCTATGTTTGAGACGTTTTTAGTAAATAAATTAGGTAATTAAAAAAAACTCTTGATACCCCCCTTTTTACTACACAAGAATTGCATGCACCCTTCAATCCACGGTTAGAACGATCCCTACATGCTTAAAATACTACATCTATAGGGTTTTAAATTGTATGATTGATTTGTGTGTTAAATGATTAATTTAATGCATATTTTGGTCGTATCAATTTTTAGCGCCGTTGCCGGGGATTGAAAAATCTATTGTGTGATTTCGTTTGTGTAAATATGTTCATATCGTGTAAATATTATACTTATGCATAATTTTTTTTATTTTTTCGGTTTTCGGAACTGTTCACTGACCTAATTTGTGCAATTATTTGACATAGTTACAGGTATTGAAAAAATCTGAAAATTTTTAGAAGTGTTGTGTTTTGTGTGGTGTCTATGCCTAAAAAATGTTATTATATTCGGACAAGCCAACAATTCTAAAAAAATCTGACAATCTACTATGTTCAATTTTGTGCGAATCTAGAAATTTCATGTGTTCTTGAGTTCCAAGCATGTTGTAATTTTTTTTTTGTTTTTGCAGGTCAAAGATTCAATTGTATAAGGTCAAAGAGTCTTGTTGTTGTAAAGAGATTCATCATTGTTGTTATATAATGTGATTATAATTCTTTTAGTTTTAGTGTTAATTTCAATTCGGGACTTTGATATGTGCTATTTTGTGTGATTTATCTGACGTAGTTGCAAGTCTTGGAAAATTATGAAAATTTACAGTGTTATGTATTTATGTGTCTAGTATCATCCCGTAAATGTTCATAAAATTACTACGTGTGATTAATTCTTTATAAATTCTGTAAGTAGCTATGTTCAGTTTATCTGATTTTGAGCATGTTGTTGTAAAATGTTAAATGATAAGTCTTAGCTATATTTTTATCACTAGGTATTTAGTTTTTAAGTTGAATTTTGATTGAAAAATTTGATGTAATATCATATTGAACTTTTGCTCTTGGTAAGAAATTTTCGGTTATGGTGACTAGAAGGGTTATGACTCGTGACAGGATTTGGATCTAAGAAAGAGAATATTCTCTAAATTAGTCCTACCTCTCGCGTTACATCTATCCCAACTGGCCATTTCCGGACTTGCCCAAAGGAGTGGAACAGATTTCGAGCCATTACTCAATTTAATCATCTAAGTCTTAATTTAAATTCTAGATGCATGTGATAATCATATATCTTTGGCGAAAAATCAATTGGGACATTGTTTTGTAAACTGTATTTGTCTACCATGTTGTAATGAATTTGTAACGGAAGATAAACATACTTGTTGTAAATGCTTCATGAACTACGTTTATGATTAATTAGTTAATTGATCACTAACTAATGTATCTTTGCATGGATCATGAATCCTAACAAGCTCGTAAAGAGAAGAAGAAGGCCGAGCTAAAGGAGTTAGCGGAGATGGCACCAACATATACATGCAAGTGCATATGCAAAGAAAACATCAAGTATGTTGGGAGTCAAAAGTGAAAAAGGAGCAAAACAACACGTCTAGGCTGTAAGACGTTAAAAAACAAACGCTTGTTGGAAGGCAACCCAATGGAGGAGTCTACAAATCAGATTTGCTTTCTCTTCCCTTTTTTCTCTTTTTAATTTTCGTAGCTTTTACTTTTATTAGTTAGATTTTCGTAAATCATATACTTCATACTTGATTCTATGCTTTACTTTAGTACATTGAGGACAATGTAGAGTTTTAAGTGTGGGGGAGGGGTTTACAACTTATTTGAGTCATGAATTGTAAAAACCGGGCAAACAATGGAACTTTCCGGCGGATGATGCCTTAAATTTCTTATTTTTTTTTAGTCTTTTTGTTTAACTTAGTGTTTTATAGAGTCTTTAGGATGCCCTTAATTAGTCTTTGATGAGAATTAGACCGAAAAGAATAAACATATGGCGTTGCAGGGGATTTCTAGTGCTAATTGAGATGCTTTGATTGTCATGACATGTAGTAGATATTGTTTGCATAAACATGGTACAGATTTCGCATGTTAGAATAAGCTTTTAGATCATACAAGCCTTAAAGTGAGTTTTTGAGCCTACATTACATCCTTTGTTGAGTGAATTTCGTGCATCATAGTCTCAAAAACATTTATATGCCTCATCAAATTGCTTGCCATAGATTTTAATAAACTAGAGAATACTAGAACTTACTCATGTAGATTTGTAAAGCTTTTAAGTTGATAAATGCTCTGATTTTGGATATGATTAAAGGCACTTAGGTTTTCCACCACTGAACCAAATAGCCATATGTCTCATATGTGCGCACGAGATGCGACACCCCTAGATAACCTTTTTGAGCCTACATTAAGCCTTTCTTACATTACCATATATATCTAAACACTTTAAGCTAGTGTAGAATATCCTTACCCTTGTTCTAAAGACTTGGTGAGGATTTTTGAAGCTAAGTACACGGAAATGGCGTGAAGATGATGATTTTGAAGGAAAAGATGTGTGTATGGGATAGACTTGTTCAAATAGCTTAAATATGTGTGTAAATTGCTGAGAATAAAAAAAAAATCGAGAGCCAAAAAAAAGAAAAAAGAAAAAGTGAAAAGAAAATTCAGAAACTCTCCAGCAATGTGTTTTAGATGTTAAAGTTTGGACTAATGTCCCCCATAATTGAATGCCCAAAATTGAAGAAATATGACATTTGTCCTGTCTGTAAAGCTCAAGAAAAATTTTTAGAATGAAGTTAGGGCCCAAAAAGATGAAAATTGGCCCCATTTTGAATTTTGATACATGAGAAAGGATGGAGCTCGAATTGCCTAAGTGTTGACCAAGTCTTTTGAGCGTTTTTATCACCACATACCAAAATTTTGAATGCCTTAGCCTCAACCTCATTACAACCTTTCTAAGACCTTTTTGATCCTTAAGATGAGTAGTAGCCTTCGATTGGTTGAGTAAGTTGCATGAGTAAGCATATGGTTTAGGTTCATTTGTGCAAGTAATTCATTGTATTCTTGAGTTTTTTGAGTGAATTCATATACATCTTGAGTGAACCCTTTTTTTCATGAGTGAAAAAGATGATGAATGCATCCTTGTAAGATTGATTTGAACTTGTTTGAAACATGCATAGCATAACTTCACCATTGTGTTCTTCCAAGTCTTACTTGTTCATGACATGATTATATCTCTATTATCTCTTGAAATCATTGAGCACTCACGATGAAATCTTTTGATTCCATCTCTATATACTTTGTAAAATTCTGGAGATAAGGGCTTAGATGTGTTTTTGTCAACTTAGAGTTTTCAGCGTTTTGAACATAATAACATGATGATTTGTGGCTTGAAACGTTGAAATATGTAAGTGTGTTAGTTTTTAATTTGTACGTTTTCCTTTTTCTTTTTTGGAGTTTTTCTTTTGTTTAGTATTTGCTAGGGACTATTAAAGTCTAAGTGTGGGGAAGTTTGATCTACGCATTTTAGGCGTATTAATTAATATATTTTCTCTACATTTTTACTTTATTAATTGCTTAGTTTTATTAGTTTTGATTCATTTTGTTGTTTTTAGGTTTTTGTCAAAAGAGACGGAGTAAAGAGGTCTACAAGCATTTGAGGCGTGGAAAAATGGAGCAAAAAGAGGAGCGAAGAAATGTTTCCAAAATTCTATAGATCTTGAAGAAGAACAAATGAAAATGATGCAAATAAAGAAGAAGACATTTCTCCTGCGCGATCCAGGAAAGCACAACCTTGCCGAATTAATAATGGACCATTGGGCCAAATTTTTGGAAAATATTCCAAGATGATATGGATGTGATTTGAGGCCCAAAATATGTGCAATTAAATGGTATTTTTGGACAAGAAGAATTGGAGAGCAAGAAATCTAAGATTTGATGAGATTGGGATTCCTAATACTTAAAAAGAAAGGAAATTTGAAGTTACAGGACAGCAGACTTCTACAAGCTGTAGAAATCACGAATCAACTCCGATTGAGGTGATTAAGAAATTATTTTATAGCTCTCGGAAATATATTTCCAATGCCGCAAGAATCATGCAATTCAGATGTGTATAACTCAAGAAAATCGCGTTTTACTATAGGAGGTCAGATTTCACCGAAATTAATGTGGACTTCTTGTTATGGTAGGAAACAACCTACCCTTCTCCTATATAAATGGGAGCTCAGCCTCAAAGCAGATCATCACTCTTTCCTACGCCTAAGCTCTACCAAACACTCTCCTCCTCCCCACAAATCACGCCGATATCCTCAAGAAGCATACTACACCATCATAAACCCACATCTCTTCTTCCACCGACGTATAGGGGATTCCGAGTGTCTTCCATCAAAGAAATCTAGTGCTCTTGAGTAGCCTTAGGGGATTCCGAAGCTATAAAAGTGTAACCATGATCTCTTTACTCCGTAGTCTCTTTTTGTGTATCAAACTCGGTTGTGTGTTTTGGATGATTTTATTTGGTTTCATGAATTATATGTCTTTCAATAAATCTTCCATATGTTTTATTACTTTTATTCAAAACTTGCATATGTATTTAGTTCTTAATGCTTTGATCTTAGATATAGGGGATTCCGAGTCTAAATCAATGGTGTATAGGGGATTCCGAGCACAAAATATGAAATATGCATGTGTTTTGAGAATTTGAGTGATAGAATTTCGTAGGTTGTTGAGAGATGTATATATGCCATGTTTGAGTGAAGGTAAGGAATAAGTTGATCACTTGTATATAATTAATCAGGTTTTCTTTTTGTTTCAAAACATGGTATGTGTTTTATGGTGTTCTATGTGTTTGCTTGTCTATGAGTCAATACATGTTAGAGTCCTAGGATTATGTGCTATGTTTGAGACGTTTTTAGTAAATAAATTAGGTAATTAAAAACAACTCTTGATACCCCCATTTTTACTACACAAGAATTGCATGCACCCTTCAATCCTCGGTTAGAATGATCCCTACTTTCTTAAAATACAACATCTATTGGGTTTTAAATTGTATGATTGATTTGTGTGTTAAATGATTAATTTAATGCATGTTTTGGTCGTATCAGATATTTCTATTTCGATTTATCGAGCGAGGTAAATAACATTTACCGACAAATAAGATCGCGAGAACTAAGGTTGACTTTTTAATGAATTGATTATGTTGGTTGACTTCAAAAGGAAGTTGTAGGATTCTTCGAGAGGAGTTCGTCGACGTGCGAAATACCATAATCGAAGTTACAACGTAAAAGTTATGATTAACGAAAGTTTTTCGTGAGTGATGGAAACGAAAGTATGAGACTATAAATAGAGATTGCCTAATCTAGTAAAGGAGACTTTCCATTCTCGGGTTTGACCCAAGTCAACAATGTCAACTTGGGTCTATGCGCAGTGAAATTGGACACCATAATTTGCGTTGTCGGTGCGGTGTCGTCTGGCCGCCGCTGACCTCGATTCTGGTCATAATCGAAAGCTCGTCTTCCTCTCTTCCTTTTCCAGTGCTCAATTCAAGGATGGATGTTCTAAGGAGGGAGAAATCAATTCGAGAAGTTTTAGGGTTTCTGTGCGTTGTTGGCGAATTTTCGGCCACCTCTGGCTGAGAAACTGATATGGTTTGAAATCTCTTTGTCACTGTATTGGGATTGTATTGTTTTCATGTGAGATTTGGGGCAAATCAACATGTTTTCCGTTCGAAAATCGCAGCCAAATCGCCATTGTTGGGGATGGTGGTTAATGGCATCAATTGATGCAAAAAGTTTGGGGATTTTGAGCCTCGAGCCTCGGGGTGGCTCGACGGCGTCAGAATCTCGCATGGAAATTTTTCGGTGAGTTTAGGATCCATCGTCTTTTGGGTAGTTGCTGGCCAAATTGGTCGTGACTGTAGTTGGACCGAATATTGAGCTAGTCAAGAGCTTTCCAATGGTGTGTCCATCACCACCATTGGCGGTGGTCGTCGGTGGTGCGTACGGTCCACGCGCCGTTGTCTACGGCAGCGCGTCTGATCGAAATCTTTTCAAAAATCAGTTGTGTTGTTTGTTGTTAGAATCTTAACGACGTCACGAGTATAATCATGAGATTTAATTCATGTTTAGATGTCGTTGACCCATTGATTGGGCGGTGGTGACTAGTGGCAGTGCGGTCGACAAAATAATTTAGTGTGTCTTATTGCGACTGTATTGTTGTAACGGGTTAATCGGAAAGAGTTTTGACTAGATTTGATAGAGTTTAATTTTGGTCGATTATTTAATAGATATATGTAAATAGTTAATTGATTTTATGATATTCTAGTTGGGTCGGGTCGTCACAAATGGTATCAGAGTGTTATTCAACACTCGGACCAAGCTCTCGTTGCATACTTTGTATTCGCAGTTGTCTTGTAAAGTGTGACAAGAGCTTGGTACAATACTTTGTATTTGCAGTTGTCGGAAACAGTGGCTTCAATTGTTTCATTGGAAACAGTGGTAGTAGGACTTAAATGCATGCATGATATATATCCGAGTTAATTTGATTATATTGTTCCGTCAACTGATCTTGTTGATATTATGTGCAGCGGGATGTTGGATCCCGATTCTGTTAGATGTCGGATATCCATTAAGGAGAGATTGTGACTCATTAGGCTGTAGAGACCCAAAACTCGATTGGAGGCTCGTTTGGAACGAGCAGATACCGGGACAACCGAGGAAGTCGATTAGGCATCGGTATCCAAGTGAAGTAGGGATTATGCCTCCCTGGGGTGAAGGGACCCAAAACCTGATCAGGGCCCAGTGGTTGGGCGTGGATATAAGATCTAACTTATGAGGGTGAAGGCAAAAAAACAATGGATAAGAAAAGATGGCTGACCCTAGGGTAGCGGATATATTAAGCATGGGGTTCATGAGATCGATTAAGGGTACGTATTGAGTTGTCAATCATACTTGGTTCATGAGACTAATATTGGGTATGGATTCAATTGGCACTCGTACCAGGTCGTGAACATTAGAAGAAGAAAATGAATTCGATGCGTTCACGGAATTGAAATGACATGAGATGACCTAATGGACAAGGTACAATATAAGCTTATCGATTCTGATTCGATAGTAAATTCTATTGGTTATGGTTCTTGATATCACCTAGAATTGATAGATTCGTGTACATATATGTGAATGAGGACTGTTATGATTTCAGTGTGTGGGTTCGTGAAATGAGCATGAGTATGTAACTAAATGATTATCTGT
The DNA here is from genome assembly GCA_946800695.1 of Geum urbanum. Lineage (NCBI taxonomy): Eukaryota > Viridiplantae > Streptophyta > Magnoliopsida > Rosales > Rosaceae > Geum > Geum urbanum. Next base: position 44,426,594 of record OX327003.1, on the reverse strand, counting down.
GTTTTCATGATAATGTGGTATTCGAATGTTCAAATTGTGAATATCGATTCTATCAATGAATATGTGAGTATGAATTATATGACTACAGCATTCAATGCTTTGATTTGATGATTCTGTTATTTCCGTAATCTCTATTCACTACAAGAAAAATGCACTTAGACGACGGAGGCTCCGTCCTCCAGGTTCCGTGCTCCAAGTGTTGTCGTCCAGGCACCTGGACGACGGAGAATTTCATCTCCGTCGTCCAAGTGCACTTGGACCGCGGACATTCTCCGCGGTCCAGGTAATCACCTGGACGACGGAGAATGTCATTCTCTGTCGTCCAAGTGCTTATTTAATTTTTTTTTTTAAATTAAATTGTTATTAAATATTAATAATTAAATTTATTATTAATTGAATTTAAATAATAAAAAATGTTAAAATTAATTAATTAAATAAACTAAATTTGTAATTACTTAATTAAATAATAAAATTAATTTGTACATACATAATCGAAAAAAGCATAAAAATTAAAATATTGTTCGGAATGCGGAAAGAAACGATATAATAAACTACAGGCTAAAACACTGGAGGAGCAGATGCGCCGCCGAGTCCCCCGCCTTCAGCCGGGTCGTCGTCGTCGGGGTATGGGTTCGGAGGAGGTTGACATTCTCCTCGAGCTTGTTGCATGAGGGCGATGGGTTGGGTTATTTGTGCTTGTTGCTTATCAAGTCTTTGACGCATGGATTGATTTTCCTCTCGTGCGAGTCGAGCCTCTTGAATGGCTGCTTCGACGGCCGCAACCTAAGTACTTCTCCGCCCGAACCTCCCGTAGATGATGAGTCGGAGGTCGTCGACAAATCTCAAACCACCTTAGGTCCGAACCCTCTAACCTCTTTGCCAGCTCTACGACCGTAGACCTCATTCGCGATTGCAATTTGGCTCTCCATCGATAGAGGAGGCAGGTCTTCCGGCGGCAAATCTGGGAATGCAAGCTGAGTGTTAGCCAATTCTTCCTGCGCATGCTCTACCACCCTTGCCTACAAAAGAATAATTAAAAAATTATAATGAAATAATATTTAAATAATAATTACTACAATTAAAAGCGCATATATATATATCACTTACGCCGTATTGACTTGCTTCATTATAGAGCACAGGCGTCACGTACGCGCTTATGCTAGCATCGAGATAAGGGTGTTTGGAGCCCTTAACCTTGTGCTCCTTGGCTATTTGAATAAGTTGCTTGGCGCCAGAAGTATGGTGTTTGTCTTTCTTCCCCCGGTTGGCTTTGTTGACTTCGGAGAATTTCTGTTAAACAACATAAATCATTAAAAAATTAATAAGTAACTAAAATTAAAATAATTCAATTCTCTTAATTGAAATAAAAAAAGTAAACACCTTAAATTCTTCATCTTGAAAGTGGTTACACAACCACTGCCACTCATCTTCTCTATCCCCACGCAGCTCTACGGAGGTAGGCACGGGGCCGATATTTTCGAAGTAATTATGAAGCATGTACTTCCAGTCACGGTAGATAGAGTTGGCGGTTTGGTTAATATGCCTAAGCATCACCGGTGTGGGATCAACCTCATATTGTTCCTATCAGAAATAAATAGAAAATTATAATCGTATATATTATGAAATTATAATGTTTATTGGTCATTAGAAAATAAATTTAAAATTGTACGTATTACGTACCGAAAGTTCTTTAAAGAGTTTCGCCTTCTCTTCATCCGGCAACTCTTTCCAATTAGGGGCAATGAGACGAACCCGGCTATGAAGGATTGACCCTATGCTATGCGCCGAGAGACTTGCTAGCTGAGCTGTGGGAGGGCCACCGGTGAATTTGTCGTAGGGCAAGTCGATCTTTTTCCCGGTCGCCTTGCAAATTTTCTCCGCTTTGCCGCCTTTAACGAGACCGCGAGTCCTTTTCGGTTCCGGGTCAGTCGGAGCCCTCCTTTGCTTACGTTGGGCGCTGTAAAGGATAGATTCAGAGGTCGAGGACGCCTGAGTACTTGCTGTTGAACCGGTACCGGGCGTCGGACTTGAATAGGGGTCGTCATCACCGCTGGAGATAAATGGGGGAGCGAGAATTTCCCCAGAGGGCGTTGCCGACGGACCAGATGAAGGGTTCGGATTGAGGGCGTCGTTGCCCTCCTGTTCAACCCAACCGACTTGGTCCGCCAAGCGGCGGAGCATAGCATCTTCTGCCTCCTGTTGGACTTTTTTCTTGCCGAACGGAGCCATTTAAACCTAGAAGTTTGTTGTTAAAATACCTGATTACCATAATAATTATATAAAAAAATTTACGCTAATTTAGTGCGGCTAAGATTAAATAGAGTACACTAGCTTGACTTTTTGGGTCGTTCAATGGACGTGCGACCCGCGCGATAAAGTGTAAATTTTCAATTAATCAGCCTTGGTTCAAGCGAAAAACATGGCCAGTTAGGGATAGAGATAACGCGAGAGGCAGGACTAATTTCGACAAAACACCCCGAGCCTAACCAAATCAATGGTATATACTCTATTGGTGTCGTCTTTCTTAGATCCAAAACCTGTCACCAGTCATATCCCGTTTCTAGACACCATGTCCGACATTCGGTCAATCTTTCGAAAATTTACACTCCCTCAAGTCCTTTACAAACTCCGCCCTCAACCTCGTGTCCATAACTTCACTTAGGTTATGGTGTGCGGTGATGAAATCCACACATCACGAGGGGTTAGGGAGATAAGCTAGGAAAAGAGGCGCCACCTATTCCAAAGAGTGCGACTTAATAAACCAAGCTTATGTACTAAATTTAAATCAAAGACGTACTACCATGCAATTTATTAGAAAATACACATAATTATCAATTAATAATTTTTAATTACATGCAATAATAATCACAAATTATACTATTAATTAACACAATAAATAATGACAATAATGAATTATTATTTATCATGCATTTAATAATAATTATTCATTTACCAATATAATTAATTATTATTAACAATAATTATTATTACTATTATTTAATTTTAACTAATAATTATTCATTACCAAATAACAACTAATAATGATTACTAAATAATTAAAAATTACTAATAATTATTATTATTAATTACTAATTATTATAATTACTAATTATTTAAAACTATTATAATTACTAATTATTATAATTACAACTATTAATTATTATTACTTATTAATAATAACAACTAAATAATTATTATAATTACTAATTATTAATAATAACAACTAAATAATTATTATAATTACAACTATTAATAATAACAACTAAATAATTATAATTACTAATTATTTAAAACTATTTACAAATTAAATAATTACTTAAATAAAAATAATGTTAATTAATTAGAAAATAGAATTATTATCTCGCCAGAATATCGCCGGAGGAGAGGGGGAACTACGCCGGAATTTGAGTCGCCAGAGGAAGGCCGGAGGAGAGCAGAGGAGAGGAGGAGAGGAGAGGAGATGGAATGAGAAAAGGAGGGGGGGGACTGTTCTATTTATAGACTTTCACCTAGACGACGGAGCCCTGTTTTCCGTCGTCTAAGTGGACTTGGACGATGGAAACAGGCTTTTCCGTCGTCTAAGTGACCGTTTCAAAATTTTGAAACGGCACCCAATTAATCGGCGGGACGTTTCGAACCGCCATAAATTTGAACTTGGACGACGGAGAATTGATTCTCCGTCGTCTAAGTGAATTTTGAAGCGGCACCAAAAATTAAGGCGGCACATCGAACAGCCATATATTTTCAACTTGGACGACGGAGAATGACCATCTCCGTCGTCCAAGTGCAATTTACATGAAAAAAAAATTAAAAATTATAATGAACCGCCATGTTTTTGGACTTGGACGACGGAGATAGTCATTCTCCGTCGTCCAGGTGTTAACCAGGACGACGGAGATGGTTATTCTCCGTTGTTCAGGTGCAAATTACGTTAAAAAAATTTAAAAATTAATTCGCAAGGAATTTGGCGATCTGTCATTCGAATGAAATAGTCGTAAAATATCGATGAACGCATCGTATATATAAACAGTTAAATTTGAAACTACGAATAATTTTACGTCTTTAAACTTGTTAAGTATCTACTGATCTTTACAACTTAAGTGTTATTAAGTATGTGCTCATTTGCACCAGAGTATTAACGAAATTAAATTTGGACAAAAAAACCGTTGGATACGTTCGCCGTAACATAATATATAATTACAATAATTTTCAGAAAATAATGAGTTCGTGAAGGGTTTCATTGGCACAGTCAACCGCAAAACCGAGATTTTCACAAACCGGAAACGTGGATACAAGACATTTCGCAACTCTGATTTTCGAACCGTTGAAGCTCACACACCAAGAATTGTTTACTCTAAAGTCTTGACGAAAAGAATATGCATTGGAAGATGGTCTAGATGGTCGTTGTCTTAGAAAAAATTACGAAATCTGCACCTGGACGACGGAGATGATCTACTACGTCGTCCAGGTGAGTACCTGGACAACGGAGAAGCTCATCTCCGTCGTCCAAGTGCAGAGACCCTGAATTCAGGGGTTAGGGGGCCTTACTGTTTAGGGTATAGGGTCTCTGCACCTGGACGACGGAGATGAGCTTCTTCGTCGTCCAGGTACTCACCTGCACAACGGAGATGGTCATCTCCGTTGTCCAGGTGCAAAGACTCTGAATTCAGGGGTTAGGGGGCCTTACTGTTTAGGGTATAGGGTTTGTACACTTGGACAACGCAAAATCCCTTCTCCGTCGTCCTAGTTAGTACCTGGACGACGGAGAAGCTCATCTCCGTCGTCCAAGTGTGCAAACCCTGAATTCAGGGGTTAGGGCCTTAGGGTTTAGGGTTTAGGGTGTCCAAGGTCATTTGTGTGTCCGTTCAATTATTCTGATTTAAGTCGATAATTAAAAAAATGATTGATCGATCCGATCTGCGACGTTTAGGGTTTAGGGAGATAACTCAAGGTATTTATGTATGAACTTTCCTTCTGGCATGATATATAGATTTAACGCCGTAATTAAAACAACATATACTACATCGTGTTCACAATAATACTATCACATGACATAATCAATCATAGAATAATATAGTATAATTTCTGAAACATTCATTTCATTCATCTCTCGCAATAATCATAGGGACCCATAATCCAATTTACACATAAATATTATTTAAAAATAATTAAACAAACGAAAGCTTCTTGAGGAAGCTTCTTGGACATAAAAGAAAGCTTTCACCTTTTTGACTATCCAAAGCCCAAAATACCCAAAAGGCGAAACCTGGAATTAATTTATCCGTTGTCCAAGATATATAATTCGGATTAATTAATTAATTTAATTTAATTTACGTACGTCGGTCGATCCGATCTGATCGAGCATGGACGCATGTAATTAATTAATTAAGTACAAAAATATTAAGATCTACGTACATATATACATTCTCCTTTTATATTAATTATTGATCGATGATGCATCATATATTACAATAATTACATAAATTAATTATCAATTAATTTTTCTCGTCTTAAAGTAGTCTTCATCATAATCGTCATCATCCACGTCCCCGGTATCCGATTGCTCATCCTCCTCATCATACTCAACATCGTCCGACGAATAACCTGAGTCCTCGTTCGCGTCCTCATCCTGCTCGTCTTCTTCATCTACCTCATTAATGGCATCGATAATCTCATCTTCAGTTAGATTTGTATAACCATTAGGCATGGGTAACCGTTCACCATCTTGAACCAGGTCCATTATATCGGAGCGGATGACAGAAATATTAGGCTCTTGATAGGTAGGAATGTCTCTTTCTGGTTCAGCAGCATCTTCAGTCGCTGGTGTCCCTTCAATTGTCTCTGTATTCCATATTCCTCGATGAGAGATATGGTTCACTATTTTCCACCCTTCACCGGCTTTCGGATCGTCGAGATAGAACACCTGCCTAATTAAGGTGGCGAGAGCGAAAGGCTCATCCTCATACCAGCTTGAGTTTGTATCGACTGATAATAGTCCCAGGTCTTCCTTTGTACGCTTGAACCATCTGCACTTGAATAGGAAAACGTTGACATCATTCCCATAACATAGCTGAACCACATTTACAATAGCCCCGTAATATAGATCATTGTCTTTCCCAACCGCTACCCCACTGTTTTGTGTTCTTCTTCCTTCATCTCGGGCCAATGAATGGAACTTTACACCGTTCACAAAACATCCGGGATAAATATAGTGTTTAATCGGCTTCCCTGCTAGCAAGTGCTTTGGCCAGGACCACCACCCCCCGTGGTTTTCAGATTTTTGCAGATCAATCATCTGCGAAAATGGGCAAATATAAGGGTTTACTTTCGACAAACATGATCAATATGTATATAAATTACTAAATACCGAGACGTACGTACATACCCATTGGAAGAAATAATCGAGAAACTTCTTCTTAACCATTTTCTCAATCCACGCCGAACTCTTGTTTTGATTTAACGCTTGAAGCCTCTCCCTGTATGACATCATGTACGGCTCAACTTCGTCACAGTCTCGCAACACTAACCAATGTGCCTCAATAAGTTCTTCCCGTGTTAACGATTCCTTTAATACTCCTCTAAACGGTCGGACGACATTGGTGACGACAGAAAGATTGATGCGGGCACTAGGATCGGAGGCAGTGGGAGGTGGTGGATCTTTGAGGTACATGTTGCAGTAAGTAACACACTCATGCATTAGGTATGTCTCTGCTATAGAGCCATCCGGGGCTGACCTGTTTTTGACGAATGACTTATATTGTCCAACCTGTCTACAAAATCAAACGTACAATAAGAATAAGTACATATAGCTAGTAATCTCCAGTGGAACAAATTATGAATCGAAAAACCTGTATAATTAATTAGTTGTACATACCTTTCTTGAGGATACATCCAAGTGTACTGGACCAGACCAGAAATGAGCACCTGCTCGGGCAGGTGGATCATTAGGTGAATCATGATGTCAAAGAAAGCTGGGGGAAAAATCCTCTCTAGCTTGCAAATGATGTGCACAATTTGTTGTTGCAATTCCACCACATCTGACTTCTTTAATTCTCTGGCGCATAACCTCTGCCACCATCTGTACAATGCCACTATTGGTTCTACGACGTCACGAGGCAAATATGGTCGAATTATCACTGGAATCAGACGTTGCAGCATAACGTGATAGTCATGTGTCTTTAGACCAACAAACTTGTGTTGCACCTCGTCCACTGCTCCAGTTATAGTAGCTGCATACGTAGCCGGATAACGAACGCCCTTAAACCAGTGAAATACAGAACGTCTAAGTGTCGGCTTCACTGTGTAAGGTGCAGCTGGCATCTTGTTGTACACTCTTTTCCTATCCCTCCTCAACCACAAGGGACGACGTAGATTCATTGATTCCAGATCTTTGCGTGCTTTGGGAGTATCTTTAGTCTTGAACTTAATACCGATAATTGTTCCCACCACGCTGTCGCACACATTCCTTTCTATGTGCATCGCGTCTAAGTTGTTCCTCAGCTTCAACTTCGACCAGTAAGGGAGTTTAAAGAATATACTCTTGTGATCCCAATAGCTGAGATCATGTGGAGGAATTGGATTTCATTTCTTTACATCCGCGTCATTGCTCAACACACCAAAGTTGAAATAGCTCAACCTCTCTAAAATCTCTTCGCCTGACCAACTACGGGGTTTAGGATTGTTCTCTACCGTCCCGTCGAAATGAGCTTCATCTTGTCGCCAGGGGTGGTCGTGAGGAAGCCATCTAAGCTGACCCAAGTAACACACCTTCCCCGCGTGCCAACTAGAGTTCACGTCGTCCAAACATATAGGACATCCATTATATCCTTTTGTCCTGCAAGCTGCCAACATCCCATACGCTGGAAAATCGATGATCGTCCACATTACGGCAGCCCTCATCGTGAACATCGTATCAGTGAATTTGTCATAAGTTGGGACTTCATTTTCCCACAACAGTTTCAGCTCGTCGATCAAAGGTCTGAGGTAGACATCTAAGCACTTCCCTAGAGATTTAGGACCTGGAATTAGTACAGTAAGGAAATTAAATTCCTTGTTCATGCATATCCACGGAGGCAAGTTGTACAGCATCAGAATAACTGGCCAAGTGCTAACGGCGGAGCTATTACTTCCCTAAGGATTGAATCCGTCTGTAGATAGGCCGAGTCTAACATTTCTAACCTCTACAGCAAAGTATCCAAATTCTCTGTCGAAATGTTTGAAACCCTCCCCGTCCGAGGCGTGTCGCAGGACATCGTCATCTATTCGCTTTACTGCGTACCATCGCATTGCCTCTGCTGCGTGTAGAGACATGTACAGGCACTGCAATCTGGGAATCAAGGGAAAATATTGAACAACTTTCACAGGAATTCTCTTTTTCGAACTCTTCCTATTCAGCTCATATCTGCACTGGCCACATACGGGACAATAGTCCAAATCTTTATACTCTTTGTAAAATAGCACACAATCATTCGGACATGCGTCAATTATCCTGTACTTTAGGCCGAGGCTGCTTGATCTACGCATTTTAGGCGTATTATTTAATATATTTTCTCCACATTTTTACTTTGTTATCTACTTAATTTTGTTAATTTTATTAGCTTTTACTTATTTTTGTTATATTTTTAATTGTAGGATAATTAGAGACTAAAGAAGGTTAATTACATGGTTGCATGGAGCTTAATTGCTTAATGGCATGGATGGTGATGATGTGGTTGTGACATGGATGAATGCACATGGATGTATAATTAATTGAATGGGTTTTGTCATGACATGGAGCAAGTGGTGATGCATGTACGGTTTTGAAATGGAGAAAGTGGTGTTAAAAAGCAATAACGGATGTATAATTGCATGTATGAAACGGATGCTTAATTGGAGAATAACGGAGGTGAGCTTAATTGGAAGCTTGGCACGGCATGAAGCTAATATGCACAACGGAGGTATAATTGCAGAACGGAGGCATAATTGCACCAAACGGCATGAAGCTAATATGCTGAAACGGAAGCTAATATGCTGAAACGGAGGCTTAATTGGGCTGAAACGGTGAGCTTAATTGCATGGAGAGTAACGGGATTGTAATTGCATGGAGCAAGGTGTTAAAAAGCTGAAACAGAGGCTTAATGGTAAATGCTAATAACGGAGTTCAAAAATCATCTCCTATATAAGGAGAGCTTGGGGAAGAGAAAAGAGGATCACACATTTAGAGGGCCGAACCCCTGTCTCTACATCACCTCCTCTCACACTTAGCCAAGAGAATTCTCAAGAAACCGAAACACCATCTCCACCACCTTCCAAATAAACCTACCTTCACCCGCGGCCTCTCTTGCTCGATTTGGCTTTGAGTTCGTGCGACTTCATCAACCATCAAGGAGCTGCTACACTTGGAGATTGCGGAGCGAATATCCCTCGGATCAAAAAGTGTAACAATGTCTTGTAATTTGTTTTGGTTTTGTAAGGAATTTTCCAAACTTTGTGTAGTGAGATTATGTTTTGTTGTAAGATGTTTATTTTCAGATTTGTTTGAAACCTTCCATGTGTTCATAGCCTTAGGTTCGAATATGCATGCTAGTATACCAACACTTAATGCGTTAAAGCTTGTTAGGATGATACTCGAATATCCAGTTTACCCTCGCATGTTTTAATGAACTAATCAAAGATAAAATTGGACTTAGGTGGTTAACTCGATTTGGTTGCTCCCTACTTTCGATGTATACATGTGCGTATGTTTTAACTTGAGCTATGAGTTTCGTTGGGATCAAATAAGGATGAGGTAAACGGCTAGGTTGAATAAATGTGATGATCACATGTAAATAGTAGATTTAGGTTCTATCTTGTAGGAAAATTAGTAAAAACAAACCTTGCACCCCCATAAACTAAACCTAGCATAGTTATGCATGCACCCTCAATCCCCAGTTAAGAACGATCCCTACTTATCAATGCTACATCAACAAAGAAGGGTTTTAATTGTATTCGTGTTTGATTAAGTGTTTAATTAAATGCTTGAAAAGATGCGAATCACTGCTCAAGATATTTCTAACCTTATAATGAGATTTAGGAAGATTGTGATCATCAGGAAGTAACTTACATATTTGCTCCTGAATTTCGTCAAAAGCACTCACTGACATTTTGTGCTTCACTTTTATCTTCATTTGCTCCATCACATATTGCAACACATTCTCTCGACATCCAGGGAACACCGGGGTCTGCGCTTCAAGTAGCATCCGGTTGTACTTATTCATCTCACTAGTGTCAGTGGCCAAGCTAGCAGCGGGGAATGTGTCATCATGCTCATGAGTGGTACTGTAACCTCCGTCTTGGTGTTGGTGTCCACCATGACTAAATCCCGGAAACGCATCATGGACCAAATCTGCAGTTGGGTTGCAAGCTGGGGGGTCGGCACCACTGCCGCTGGATAAGGCACCCTGGTAACTGTATCCTAAGCTGAAGTCTGCTGAGCTGAACTCTACTGCTTCACCATGCTCGCTCCATGTAGTGTAACTCCACATCATACCATTTTTGTACAGGTGTTGCACCATAACATTAACCTCCGCATACTGACAATTAAGACATTTCTGGCACGGACACCTGAAACGCTTCTTTTCCTGACCATGTTCTATCGCAAAATTCACAAATTCGCTAATTCCATCCATATACCGGACATCACATCTATTCTTCAACTTCATCCAACTCTTGTCCATACTGCTACAAAATATTATAATTAATTAATTATTACATATATATTAGTCCATTAATTTACGCTTAATTATACGTACTCGATCTACATCCATCAATTACGTAATTTAATATGTGTAGCTAACATCCATGCATGTATGTACGTTTTAACTAAATATATATTAAGCAAATTTTAACTGCGTACATACCTAGCTGCTGGCCTTCTCGATATCAGTTAAGCTAGCTAGCTAGTCAGCGGAGATCCTTCTCCTTCTTCTTCGATCTTTAAACTTTCTCGGGAGAGGAAGAGAGTTTGGCATCGGGCTTATATAATGCTTCACTTAGACGACAGAGGTGTCGGTACATCGTCTAAGTGGACGTTACTCGGACCACGGCGTGTCGGTCCGTTGTCCAGGTTCTCACCTGGATGATGGAGAATACCATCTCCATCGTCCAGGTGCTCACCTGGACCTTGGAGACTTCTCCGTTGTCCAGGTGGGAATCTGGACGACGGAGAATACCATCTCCGTCGTCCAGGTGTTACTTGGACCACGGAGAAGTCTCCGTCGTCCAAGTGTCACTTAGACCACGACACAATTACGTTTCCGTGGTCTAAGTGATGTTTTCTTGTAGTGATTGTTTGATTTCGAGAATGATATGATGATAGATATCTTATCGTAGTTAAATTTTTGGCGAGTGAGAATTTGTGAATTCTATATACGATACGTGGATAGATATCAACGATATGTTGAATATTATATTGATCAAAATTTTTTGTATAGTTGAGAAATCTGGATGAGCATCGGTGGCTCATGGTATGAGTTGGGAATCGTGTTATTGAAGTGTATTTGGACACTTTCCAGGTTTTGGGCATTCTATTTTTAGGGGAAAATCTTCCCAATTTTCCGCAGAAATATTTAGCAATCTTTGATTTATATTTCGAGAGTGAAATTATTTTATCGGGGGTAGATTGTAATATCCCAAATTTTTCATATGATTATTTATATGTAACGATATTTCGATTTCGATTTATCAAGTGTTATGAATAATATTTACGCAACAGTTAGATCAAGAGAACTAAAGTTGACTTTTTAATGAATTGACTATGTCAGTTGACTTCAGAAGGAAGTCATGGGATTCGTCGAGACGAATTCGTCGATGCATGAAATACCATAATCGGAGTTACGACGTAAAAGTTATGATCAACAAAATTATGTCATGAATTACAAAAACAAAAGTATGAGACTATAAATAGAGATTACCCGATTTATTAAGGGAGACTTTCCATTGTGGGAGTTGACCCGAGTCAACACAATCAACTCGAGTCTTTGCGAAGTGAAATTGGACGCCGAAATGGACGCCAGCAGTGCGATGTCGTCTGGCTGCCTTTAACCTCGATTCTAGTCGAAATCAAAAGCTAGTCTTCCTCTCTTCCTTTTCCGGTGCTCAATTCATGGATTGATGGTCTAGGGAGGGAGAAATGAAATTGAGAAGTTTTAGGGTTTCACTGTGTTGACGGTGACTTTCTGGCTACCTCTGGTTGAGGTACCGGTATGGTTTGAAAGATCTTTATCACTGTATTGTGCGTGCATTGGGATTGTATTGTTTGCAAGTGAGATTTGGGGCAAATCGACGCGGTTTCTATTCAAAAATCACAACGGAATCGCCATCGTTGGGGGTGGCGGTTGACAACGTCAATTGATGGAAAAAGGTTGGGACTTTTGAAACCCTTGTCCTTGTGGTTCTTTTTCGACCAGCCTCGAGCCTCGGGGTGACTTAACGGCGTCGTAATCTCGCCTGGAAATTTTCTGCGAGTTTTTGGGTAGTTGCTAGCCGAATTGGTCGTGACTGTAGTTGGATAGAATATTGAGCTACTCATGAGATTTCCAACAGTGGTTCAATCGCCACCATCAGCAGTGGTCGTCGGTGGCCCCACAACAGCGGCGCGTTTAACTGGAAAACTTTTCGAAAATCAGTCGTGTTGCATGTCATTAGAATCGTAACAACGTCACGAGTATAATCATGAGATTTAATTCATGTTTAGATGTTGTTGACCCAATGGGTCGGTGGTGGTGACTAGTATCGTCTCCAGTGGTGGTTCGGCCGACAAAATAATTTAGTGTCTAATGTTGTTGCGACTGTATTGTCGTAACGGGTTAATCAGAAAGAGTTTCGAGTAGATTTGATAGAGTGGTCAATTATTTAATGGATATATGTAAATGGTTAATTTATTTTACGATATTCTAGTTGGGTCGGGTCGTCACAGAACGGGCCTTGAATGGTTGTTGAGAAATATCTCATGATGTCTCTCCGTTTTTACTAGGATATTCATGAGATCACTGAAAGTCTTGATTCTTCTTTGCTTATACTCAAGCCAGTACTGATGAGCAAATATACTCATGAAACATGAAAAAGTGTTCAACGACTTCTCGATCATATTTTGATCAGCCTTGTCAACCCACAGAAACTAAACTCAGATTGAAGTTTCAACATACTTTGCACTACTATAAAAACGCACTTAGATGACGAAACCATTCTCGAATCGTCGTCTAAGTACCACTTAGACGACGAAAATATACTTCATCGTCTAAGATAAAAATTTCATCGTCTAAGTAACACTTAGAAGACAAAATATAAAACGTCCCCTAAGAGAAAAAAAAATTGTCGTCTAAGAAACACTTAGACGACGAAATACGGTAATTATTTTTTTTTATTATTTTTTTTTAATTTAGGTTAGCTTAATTAGGTTAATTAATGTCATTTAGGTTAGCTTAATTAGGTTAGGTTAAGTTTTTTGTTATTTCTGTTAATTGAGATTAGTTAAATTAGGTTAGGTTAATTACGTTAATTTGATTTAGGCTAGGTTAATTTAGATTATGTTAATTTTCATTTAGCTTAGGTAAATTTACGTTAGGTTAATTTGATTTAGGTTAATTTAGTTTATTTAGGTTAGATTAATTTTATTTTTTTTAGGTTTATTAATTGATAATTTTTGGTGAATTTGATGTGATAATTGATGTGATAATTTTATGATAAGTTGTGTGATCATTGATATTTTTGGTGAATTTTCAGATAATTGGTGTTATTTTTATGTGATTTTTTTTTGAATTTTTGATGAATTTTGTGATAATTGGTGTAGTTTTGATAATTGAATTGGTTTATTAATTTGATAAGTGAAATTTATTTATCAATTTTTTTTAAGTTGATCGATAGTCCAAGAAGTGCCGCCTCCAAAGGGAGACGATTGCGATGATACTGGGAGCGGCACTACTCCAAATTATGATATCGTTTATTAACTAATTGATATATTATGAATTTTAGATTTAAATGTATTATAATGATTTAAAAACAAAGTAATTTAAATAATTTATTTACTATGAATTTTGCATTTAAATATATTTTAATTATTTGAAAATGAAATAATAAATTATTTATTATAGATTTTGTATTCAAATTAATTTACATTTAATGAATTTTTCATTTATTTATTTAAAAAAAATGCAGCATTTAAACGACGAAACTACTACAATTTCGTCATCTAGGATGCAACCCCTAGACGACGAAATTGTAATAGTTTCGTAATCTAAGTGGTTCATTTAATTTTTTTTTTAACAAAATGCAACACTAAGATAACGAAACTTCTAAAATTTCTTCGTTTAAGATGAAACACCTAAACGAAAGTGTAGTAGTTTCGTCGTCTAAGTGGTTCATCTTAGACGACGAAACCGATAGTTTGTCGTCTAAGTGTTTCATCTTAGACGACAAAACGTTTTGCCATTTTAGTTCATCCTATTTTGTCGTCTAAGACCCTAAACGACGAAACTTTTTTATTTCGTTGTCGAAGTGCGTTTTTCTGGTAGTGTTGGTTTTAAGCATCAGCCTTCAAATAATCCAACAAACAAATGGTTTTACATCTCTCAGATAATTCTGGAAGCAGTGCATCATGCACATTGTTGAAGCGTTGCATCCGAACGTCCCATAAATCCTTGGGATCTTTCTTTTCAAGTACTGCTTCTTAAGAATTGGATGGATATGACGTCTTAAAAATATGAGGTTTAAGCATTAATTTCCTCACTTGGGGTGGCCACATTGGTGCCTGTAGGTAGGATGATGGCGCTGGTGTATTTATTTCCGATGAATGTGTTTTCTACATCAGAGACACAATGATGATACTATGTTCCTTTTGGATCAAAGATGTCAAACGCTGGTCAAGCCAGCTCAGTCGTAGTCATCTACAAAAGAGACAAGAGATAAAATTAGTATCGAAACCATGATCACTAATATCAAGTTTAGGGAATAAGAACGTGATGCAAGATGTATGGTCTCAAAAATCGATGCTAGATAAACAGTGACTTCATACCAGACCCAGAAACTGTGATATTCGAAATCAATCATTTGTAATCGTGAAAGGACCCAACCCCAATTTAGTTTCCTAAACCGGAATCAAACCCCTTCTGAAAACACGAACCAACAAAAACCATTAAAATTTCGGCAGAGTAACGCTACTAACGCGGAATTGCCTTTACCTGCACCCGGAAAATAACATTTCATCCTATGCCACAAAAGCCAAACCGTGGGCACCAATCCCATCCGGATTTCTCAATATCATATCAATAACATAAAACAGTAAATATAACTGTACTATATAGAAAATCCGGGGAAAACCATATAAAACATGTATCAGTAACGTATCAGAGCGACCTCTAGTGTATATATATACAAAATATACAACAGTAGGCAAAACAAGGAACCTACTGGAAAAGAAAGGTAGCTCGAACGACTAGCCTCCGACCGCGACGTGAAACACCAGAATCCGAACTGCAAACTGGACACGGAAACCGAAAAGCCCAGGGGAAAGACAATAAAACGTTAGAGTGAGTGGACGAAAATAAACATATACCTTTCACCAATTTCATATACAATAAACAAGTATAGCGAGTTCGGAAAATATATATGGAGGTGCCAGGCGAATCTCTCAAGCCCGACGGTGATAGGCCAGAGGAATCTCTCAACCCCAGCGGCATAACAGAGGAATCTCTCAACCCTGCCCAGAGGAATCTCTCAACTCTGGTCAGACTACCGGTGATCAGCCGAGTAGCCGAAGCATCGATGCAAGTATGCCATCACCATAAAATATAAAATAATACCTCCGAAAATAATAAATAATCTCAACATCGTATAAAAATAAATGCGGACAAATCACGACTCGCAACGACTATGAAAATATAAAAATGTCCACTCACAGGTGAGCAAAGCACGCACTCGCGCTAATCACGTGGTCCGGCGGAAGATCCCTCGCCTGAAGCACGATCTCGATTCCCTGAATAATCATATAATATATATGATCAAAATCACAATTCACAACACTATACCACACCTCGGAAACCAACCATTCCCGAAAACGTATAATTGATATAAAAATAATCAACAAAATTCCTGAAATCTCCACTCAAAACCCTTGACTGAAAATCTGGTACCCAAATCAACTCGAAAACCTCAAAGCGTCGATCGGGGCACGAATACGAGCGAAACAACAAATAACTCGACACATTTCTAGAAAAGTTAATGGTCGCTGGAGCTTCGCCGTTGACCGCCGCCGCCGCCGCCGCCGCACCGTCAACCGGAGAGATTTTTCGGCGGCCAAGCTCACCGAAACTTCTCCTCAACGAGCCCAACACATCTCTCAACTGTGGCTAAGTCCAATTTTGGCGAGATTGGTCAGAAATCAGCTCGAAACCCACGGGGAATTTCCACCGCCGGCAGCCTCCGATCTCCTCCGATCTCCGTCCACGGCGCACGGCAGCCTTCGAGACCACTCCCAAAGGTACCGCCGTGGCCCCACGGTCCAAACCCCCCTAATCCCCGGCCACCCCCATGGCCGGAGCGCCACTGTCCACAAAATCTGATTCCGACCATAAATCCCCAAACTTCAACTCAACATTTCTCCCTCAATTCGACATCAATTCAAGCAAAACCAAGTTCTAAAATGCTTAGAATCACGAGGAGAACAATTTACCTCCAAGGTCGTGGCCTGAAACGGCTAGAATCGGCCAGTCTGCCGGAGGAATTCAAACGGTCCGAAATCTCCACGGTCAACGGTGGTCAACGCCACCAAACTCGGTCAACGCCGGTCAAACTTCTCGAACAGTGCTTTCGACAATTTTTCGACTATTTCCAATATTTATACTCGCGTCTCGGGACGATCAACGGTCCAAAACGGATAACCATTACAATTCGGATAAACTCGATACGAACGGATAAACTCGACGAGATTCCGAAACTTCAAATATTCATATTATATTCCTCGGTCGTCGAAATAATTATCCGAAATCGCCCACGAACTCAAAATCGCGCGTATAACAACTCTCGAGAAGAGACACAACTCAAATTCTCGGCCAATAATTAAGTCGTGATTAAAACTGGCAAATCAGTCAATTATCGGAAAACAGTAATTACGCACTAACTCGTGAATTAAGCTGATTACTCTACTGATTCTGTTCCGAGTCATCACAAATCGATTTCCATTTTTTTCTTTATATCGTGAATCCCCCAGGACATTACTAATCAAGCTTTTTGAGTAAAGAGGTGATGAAATCCCCTTCTCTCGAGTCACAATATAATATCAAAGCAGTAAACAACCAAAATTCTAAGGTGCTACAGAAATTAAGTTTAAGTCCTAATCTCTAGGGTGCTGCAGAAATTGAGTTTATCAACCTAATCTCTAAAGTAGAATGTTAGAAAAAATATCCTCAATTAGTGTTATGCTTGGTATGGCTACATATGTAGTTTGTTGACGACGAGGTGGTAACTCTCTCCTGATGCTAGATTTAGGTAGTCGAGCAATCTTGGAAAAATTTGGAGGAGATGCTTGTAGGTGACGCCGAGGAGCAGGTGGCTGCTGGTGGTGGTTGTCGGCGGTAGAGAAGGTGATCGGCGGTGATGGCTAGTGTTTTGGGATCTAGAATTATTATTTTTTCTGTGGTGATTGCAGGTTATCAACTCAGAACTTACTAATAACATGTTGAAGGATAGTAGAATAATAACTGAAACTGTCAAATTTATTCATTGATAAGAAGACTTAAATACACACATTACAATCAATATCCCGAATAATCAGGGATTCCTAGAATCTCTATTATAATATAATTAAGACAAGACACACAGAAGAAGATATAGAATATAATTTTCTTAAACATGGACGAGGTACATCAATGACGTTTATTATATATGTCTATCCTATATTTAAAGAAACACACATTGTCAACCATAATAGAAAATTTTGACAAAAATGACCCTATAACAGATAATCACTTTGATAAACTTTAATTTTTTGAGGATAAGAAAGTAAAATTATAATTAAGGAATTTTTCCCTTCCGCCCTAATTTTGGAGAAAGGTTACCCACTAACCAACAAAACTTTGAAAATATTCCCACATGCCTATATATCTAAGCTCAATTTTTGAATTGAATTGCGTATGAACGAAGAGATATTCTAGAGCGAAGGAAGAGAGAGAAGCTCTGGATCTACTACAACAGAGAAGATTTTGAATCAGCGATCTGGAACGAATCATTGATTGTTTTTCAATGGTTATAGACACCTGCAATGTTCTTCTCCATTCGGATACTAGAGCTAGGTTCGATCTCTCATCTTTCTATAGATTCATTGTCGGTAATTTTTTCTTTTGAATCATTTGTTGTTTTTGAATTTTGATGTTGAGGCTTTGTGCTACTGCTTATGTATCGAATCTGTGTGCTACTTTATTTTGAGTTTTGGTGTTGTTATACGGTGGTATTTTTAGAGTTGTGTATGTTGTGGTGTTTTTTTCATTGTTATGATGTGATGCTGATCTACGCATTTTAGGCGTATTAATTAACATATTTTCTCTACATTTTTACTTTGATAATTGCTTAGTTTTATTAGTTTTAACTTATTTTGTTAAATTCAGGTGTTGACCAAAAGAGACGGAGTAAAGGAGTCTACAAGCATGCAAAACGCAACAAAATAATGGAGAAAAGAAATTGGTTCGAAATTCCAAGGAAGAAAGGAGAAAAATTGAGGAGAAAAAGAAATCATTGGTTGACTAGGAAAACCTTTCCTATGTTGACTAGGATTTGAAAGCTTCCGGAAGGATCTTGAAGAAGAACAAATGAAAATGGGTCCAATTAATTAGAAGACCATTTAAATAGCCCAAAAATGAAGATCCAATCAGCCAATTTCGTGGAGATCAAGATTTGGTAGGAAAAGGATTCCCAAAGTCAAAAGAAGAAGGAAATCATGAAGAATAAGGAAAGCAGAATCTGCCTGTGCAGATAGGCCAACTTCGAACGACAACTGGGAACGAACCAGGAGGAGTTAAGAGGCAATTAACCTATGGTTGGAAAGATATTTGAGTCTTTTTTCCAACGTCGACACCAAAATCATAATTTTTGGAGATCTACAACTTCGGGAAAGTGCAAATCTTTACAGACTGCCAGATCTGCCCGAAAATAGAAGGAAACCTTATTCTAGGAGGAGAATGATTCTTGTGAGCTTATAAATACAAGAGGCTCGGCCTCAAAACAGATCATCACCTATCTTATGCTCTCACGCTGCCAAAGCCCTCAAACATTCTCCACCACAAAGATCTCCAGAGCCAAGGTCGACTACACCATCACCACCTCCTAAAAACCGACACCAACTCCATCAAAGGGTCGTCTTGCTCTTGAAGTTTGCAGTGCTGTTCACGGAACTAAAAGTGTAACATGAACTCTTTACTCCGTAGTCTCCTTCGTCTTTGTATTTATTTGTGTAAAAACTCGGTGAATGAATGTCTATTTTGGTTTTATACACTTTATGAATTCCATACGTGTTCCATGTGTTTATGAATCTTAGTTTCTTTTATGTGTTATGTGTTGGGCATAAAGCTTCGGTAAGGGTAGAGGTTAGGATCACTAGGATGTTTGCAGTGCTGTTCACGGAACATGTTAGTCCCTACTTTTATCAAATCGATGATTTAGTTAAGGTGTTTATATGCTGTTCATTGCACTTTGATTAAAAGATAAAGAAAACCATAACATGTAATTGGAATTAAGGTTTGTAGATTTCGAAGATGATGGGAGGATTAGAGCCATCTAATATGCATGTGGGTAGGATGAGATGATCACATGTAAATAATTAATTAGGTTTTTGTCGAAAATATGGTAAGGGTTTTTGGGATTTTCTTATGTGTTTGCTTGTCTATGAGTTGATGCATGCTAAAGTCCTAGGAATACTTGCTATGTGATTGACGTTTTTAGTTAGTAATTAGATAGAAAATTTAGGAAATTAAAATCAACTCTTTTATACCCCCCTTTTTACTACACAAAAATTGCATGCACCCTTCAATCCTCGGTTTAGAACGATACCCTACTTATCAATGCTACATCTACACAAAAAGGGTTTAAATTGCATATGGTTGAATTATGTGTTAAGTGTCTACTTTGTGTTAATATTTGATGCATGTTTTGGTCATATCAATTTTTGGCGCCGTTGCCGGGGATTGTTAATTGTTTGTGATTTTTGTGTGTATATATGTAAATTTATACTTGTGCATATTACTAACCATTTTCTTTTTCAGGAATTTTCGAAGTATATATGCTAATTTTACTTACAAATTTTCGATGCCTTGTATATGTGCCCTAATTGATTTAATTTTTCGTAAATAAATACATGTGAATAAATGTTAGTGTTAATTTTAATTTTTGTAAATATTAATCGGTGTTTGTATATATATATCTAATAATTGTTAAGCATGTTAAAGGATAGTCTTAGATTTACATTGATTACATGCTTGATTAATTAGGTCTCACTCCTTAGAATAGATGGTGCCTCTTTTTCTTGTTTATCTCCTTAACCCCTTATGTTTTACACATAAGGTTGAGGGCGGAGTCTATAAGAACTATGAGGGAGTGTGAATTTTTGAAAGTTTGGCTGAATGTCGGACATGGTGTCTAGAAACGGGTTATGACTGGTGACAGGTTCTGGATCTAAGAAAGACTTACACCAATAGAGTATATACCATTGGCCCGGTTAGCCTCGGGGTGTATTGTCGAAATTAGTCATGCCTCTCGCGTTATCTCTATCCCCAACTGGCCATGTTTTTCGATTGAACCAAGGCTGAACAATTGAAAATTCGTACTTTATCGCACGGGTCGCACGTCCTTGGAAAGACTGAAAAATCAATACCTTGTAATCCTTGTAAATTTTTGGCGAACTCAATTTGGGACATGTATGCTAAAAATTTCAAAAATTGTTTGAACATGTTCAATCTTGTGATTCCGAAGCGTGAAACAATTCTAACTTAGCTATGTATATATAATTTTTGCATATCAGTCATTCATTCATGCATTACATAATTGCATCATCTTGCATCGTATTCATCATACATTTAATGCATATCATGCATTTGCATTGGATTTGATGATTGTTAAGTTTTGAAGGATACGACGGAGGAACGTGCTCCAAGTGTTTTCATAATTCGCAGCTTTTGTCCAAAATAGAACAGTCAACTTTGAAAAGTCATAACTTTCAGCTCGTTTGGAGTTAGCACGAGTTCTTTATATGAATGGAAAGCTCGAGACGTCTAGTTTTCAGTCATATAAAGATCACGAATTTCTGAGCTCTACATCGTTCGGAATTCTAGTTTAAAGACACGGAGGTCAGAACATTAAGCTGCAAAGTGGAAAGAACAAATGGAGGAGATGCACCTTCAAGATCAGGCTGTTCCAAGAGCATAAATGAAGCATCATGTCTAGGCTGTAAGACATTAAAAAATAAGCGCTTGTTGGGAGGCAACCCAATGGAGGATCGACACTCAGATTTGCTTTCTTCTCCCTTCCTCCTTATTAATTAGTTTGTTAGTGTGTTAATTAGTTAGTTATTTTTGGTGAATTCATTACTCCATGCTTGATTCTATGATTTTACTTTGTTACATTGAGGACAATGTAGGGTTTAAGTGTGGAGGAGGGGTTTACACTGAGGGGTTTACACTTTTTTTTGAGTCACAAATTGTAAAAATTGGGCGGATAAGAGTTCACTCAAAGATGATGCCCTAAAAAAAATTAATTTTCGTGGGTTTTTATTTTTCTAAAATTTTAGGTATTTTTTGAGTGTATTTTAGTTTTTTTTAGAGTCTTAGGATGCCCTTAACTCGTCGATGATGATATTTTTCTGAGACAATTTCGAGTTCATAGCTTTCATGTCACTAATTTATGGAATTCTTTTATTAATATAGATGTTTTGATTGCATTAACATGTAGTAGATATAGATAGTAAAACTCGGTACAGAATTTCGCATGCTAGAATAAGTTTAAATCATTTGAACCTATGAGAGTTTTTGAGCCAAAATCCATGATTTTAGAGAGGAAATTTCAACATACATAGGGATTTTTGTTTAAAATGTTCACATGCCTCATATGATTACTTGCCATAGTTTCTAATGAACTAGAGATTGCTAGAACTTGCTCATGTTGATTTTCAAAGCTTATAGTCAATACTTACTCTGATTTTGGATATGATTTAAGGCACTTAGGATTTACCACCACTTTTGCCAAATTGCTATGTGTCCCATATGTGCGCACGAGTTGCGACCCCCTTAGTCAACCATTTTGAGCCCACATTAAGCTTTTCTTTCATCGCCATATATATCCAAACACTTTAACCTAGTGTAGATAATCCTTACCCTTGTTCTAAAGACTTGGTGAAGATTTTTGAAGCTAGAGACATGGAGATGGTGTGAAGATGATGAAAATATGTGTATGAGGATAGACTTGTCCAATAAGAGAAAAGAAAGAGTAGTTGCCGAAAAAAAAAGAGAAAAAAAAACAAGAAAAATTCGGGAGCATGAAAAGAAAAAGAAAAAAATTGTGAAGCTCCCCGGCAATAGATTTTTAATGTTCAAGTTTGGATTAATGTCCCCCATATTTGTGGATTTGGAGTTTGTATTGAATTGAATGCCCAATAGTAAAGAAATAAGGCATTTGTCCTGTTCACGAAGCTCTAAGGAAGATTAGAATGAAGTCTGGGCCCAATAAGATGAAATCTGGCCCTTGTGCTTAAAGTTTGACACTGGTAACGTGGGGAAGAAGATGGAGCACGAAATTTAACAAGATGATGGAGCTAGACTAAGTCTTTGGAACGTTCTTAAACACCACTTATCCAAATTTTCGAATGCCTTAGCCTCAGCCCCATTACAACCCTTGAAAGTCCTTTAAGATCCTTAAGATGAGTAGCCTTTGATCTGTGGAGTTAATCACATGAGTAAGCATATGGTTTGGGTTCATTTGTGAAAGTAATTGGTTTTATTCATGAGGTATTCTATTTACTCTTCGATATATCTTGAGTGAATACCCCTTTTTCATGAGTGAAAAGATGATGAGTGCATCCATGTGAGGATTTTGAACTTTTCTAGTGCATGCATAGCTTATAAATCACCATTGTTTTCATCTAAGTCTTACTTGTTCATGCATGAGAATGTCTTTATTAACTCTTGAATTCCTTGTGCTTTAATTTTGTGATTGCCATGAATTTCAAAATTTAATAGTCAAAGGGCTTAGTAGTATTTTTGTTGAAATTTTTTGAGTCTTCGTTTAATTTAGTGTTTGCTAAGGGACTAGCAAAGTTTAAGTGTGGGGAAATTATGATGCTTTGTGCAAATTGTTGGGTTTTCAAATAGTTTTGCTATAATGAGAATGAATTAGTTGAGATTAAGTTGGAATTACCATTGGTAGTCATTAGACATTAACTGAGTATCAGATTATGTTCATTTGAATATCAGATGAACTCATCGGACACTCAGTTTGAACCTCATCTGAGTATCAGATGAAGCTCATCTGAGTATTAGGTGAACTTCAACCTCATCTGACACTATGAACTGATTCTCAGAAATTCAAACTATAAACAACTTAAAATTCTACTAGATCCTAACATAATAAACTGGAATTGAAACGCTAGCCCTATTATGAAGTTGAAAGGGAAAGGAATTTGAACTTACTTCGAGACTGAATTTTGGAGGCGATCGAGGGAGCAGCGAGCGAGCGAGGTTAGGGTAAAGGAGGGATTCTGTTGGGACTCAAATTGAAAGAGAAAGGGAAAATGTAAAGGAAAGCATGAAGAAGATAAAAATGAAGAGTAAGTCCTTGTTCATCCCCTATTCCTCACTGCTACAATCGTTTAAGTACTCTATGCTATTGGGCCTAGGCCTTATATAATGAGTTGCATAAATATAGTTCTAATGTCCAAAGCTAACTAGCTCAATATAGCAATATGGTGAAGTGATCGCAACACGTCCTCCCCCCTAAGAGGAGTGCCGTCCTCGGACTCCGAACGCCGGAAAACGTTGCATGAGATCATGTGCAGCTTCCCACGTGGCATCAGCCTCTGGAAGCCCTTCCCAGTGTACCAACCATTGAGTAACATTGCGAGACTTGTGCTTGATGACGCTCATATCCAGGACTTGTTTTGGTTTCCAAACAAACTGTCCTTCCTCAGAGAACTCTGGTAGTGTCTGCATTAGTGGCGTGTCTGTACCAACTCGTTTTTTTAGTAGGGAAACATGAAAAACCGGGTGCAAGCGTGAGTGAGAGGGCAGCTTCAGACGATAAGCCACAGTGCCAATGCGTTCCAGGACTTGAAATGGTCCATAGAAACGTGGAGAGAGCTTGTGAGAATTGCGTGGTAGCAGAGACTTTTGGCGATATGGTTGAAGCTTCAAAAATACCCAGTCCCCTACATTGAATTCCCTCTCTGTACGTTGTTTGTCAGCCATTTGTTTCATTCGGTTTTGAGCTTGATGCATGTGAAGCTTGAGAGTGCTAAGGAGTTGATCACGGGAACGCAGCTCCTTGTCCACGGCATTCACCTTTGTGCTGCCTGGGAGGTAAGGTGAGAGCAATTGGGGAGGTCTGCCATAAACTGCCTCAAAGGGAGTCATTTGAATTGTAGAGTGGTGGGTAGTGTTATACCACCATTCAGCCCAATGTAAAAGTTTACACCAAGAAGTTGGCTCATCCTGCACAAAACATCTCAAATAATGCTCAATTGACCGATTAACCACTTCGGTCTGACCATCCGATTGAGGATGGTAAGAGGAACTGTGGCATAGCAGAGTACCCTGTTGCTTGTGTAATTCCTGCCAAAAATGACTAAGAAAAACAGGATCTCGATCAGAGACTATGGACCTGGGCAACCCATGTAATCTGAACACCTCTCTGACAAAGATAGACGCAATCTCCACAGCAGTATAGGGGTGAGAAATAGCTATAAAATGAGCATATTTCGATAACCGATCCACAACCACAAATACAGCCTTTTTGCCGTCCGATTCCGGCAAGCCCTCTATGAAATCCATCGATAAATCAAACCAAACATTTTCAGGGATGGGTAGAGGTTGTAACAAACCTGGAGGGTGTATTGCTTCATAAGCTTGTCTCTGACATTGATCACAGGAGGCGATGTAGGCCTTGACATCGGCACGCATACTCGGCCACGCAAAGTTGCGCTTAAGGCGAACCAAGGTACGTAAATAACCCGAATGACCCGCTTGAACAGACCCATGAAATTCCCACAAGAGCTTTTGGCGCCACTCCGATGAAACTGGCACAAAAAACTTACCTTTGTAAAGTAAGCGATCATTGCTCCAAGTGAATCCTGCTTTGGTAGGTTTCCCCTCTCGGAGAGCCTGGATAATGAGCTGTGCCTCCGGATCACGTGCACAGGCTGCCTGGATCTGTTGGACACCCTCAAATAATGGCTGAGTGACGGCCTGGAGTGCGTACAATTCTCCCTGCCGAGATAGGATGTCCGGAACGGTGTGAGACTTTCCGGCCTTATACTCGATTTTGTAATCATAGCCCATTAACTTACTCAACCACTTGTGTTGCGCCGGCGTCGTTATACGCTGATCGGAAAGATGTTTGAGGGGTTGATGGTCTGTGAGAATTGTAAAACGGTGGCCCAAAAGATAGTGTCGCCACTTCTCAACGGCGAACAGGATTGCAAACATCTCCTTCTCGTATGTGGAGAGAGTCCGATTTGATGGAGACAAAGCTTTACTCAGAAACGCAATTGGATGCTGGAATTGGGAAAGTACGGCGCCGATTCCGATCCCGCTTGCGTCAGTCGCTAGAGTAAATGGGTGAGTAAAGTCGGGCAAGTGCAATACCGGGGCCATCGTGAGGGCTGTTTTCAGAGCTTGGAAGGCATCAATGGCGGCGGCCGACCATTGAAAAGCGCCGGAGCGGAGCATGTTTGTGAGAGGTTTCGCGAGAATGCCATAATTTCGCACAAAACGTCTGTAATATCCTGTTAAGCCCAAAAATCCTCTAAGACCCTTTGGTGTAGTGGGCCGAGCCCATTCCTGAATGCACTGCACTTTTTCTGGGTCCACAGCCACCCCTTCGTGGGAAATTATATGACCCAGGTACTGAAGCTTGTGTTTACCAAATTCACACTTAGAAAGCTTCACTCTCAAGTCATGATCAAGGAGAACTTGAAAAACAGATTCCAAGTGCTTGAGATGGGTCTGCAAATCAGGACTATAGATTAAAATATCATCAAAAAAAAGAAGAACGAACTTACGTAAAAAAGGGCGGAACACTTGGTTCATTAGAGCTTGAAACGTCGACGGGGCGTTGGACAACCCAAATGGCATGACCACAAATTCATAGTGGCCGTCATGAGTACGAAAAGCCGTTTTATGTATATCGTCTTCGTTCATACGGATTTGGTGATACCCCGAACGTAAGTCCAATTTTGTGAAGAACTTAGCTCCATGGAGCTCATCAAGTAGTTCGTCCACAATAGGAATCGGAAATCGGTCTTTAATGGTGACATTGTTGAGTGCCCGGAAATCCACACAAAAACGCCATGTATCATCCTTTTTACGAACCAACAAGACCGGAGAAGAGTAAGCACTTGTACTCGGTCTAATCTTCCCGGATTTCAACATTTCGGTCACTTGTTTTTCGAGCTCCGCCTTTTGAGAATTGGCATAGCGGTAGGAACGAACATTGACCGGATTAGCCCCTGAAATTAAATTGATCTTGTGGTCGATGGCCCTCTTAGGTGG
This sequence comes from Geum urbanum, assembly GCA_946800695.1. Classification (NCBI taxonomy): domain Eukaryota; kingdom Viridiplantae; phylum Streptophyta; class Magnoliopsida; order Rosales; family Rosaceae; genus Geum; species Geum urbanum. Next base: position 44,399,841 of record OX327003.1, on the reverse strand, counting down.
TAAACCCGTCGGTTCCTCAAAGAGGGTGTGATATGTTGTGAGCAATAATTGGAGGTCCAACTCACTACCATCCGTAGGAGACACAGTAGGAGAGTCGCTGAGCTCCATCATGTGATGTGGAAAGAGGGACATTAAGGAGGTTGGTTCATGTGTAGCGGACCGAGTTGTGATGCCTTGCAAAATGTGACATTTACCCTCCGACTTAAACATCATGGCCTTATCAAGGAAGTGCCATCCTATGAAGCCCAACGTATCAAGCCAATCCGCTCCCAATAACAAATCACAATCAGCAATTGCAAGCAATAGAAATGAACTTGTGAAACAATAATCTTGAATTTTCACTGCAACATTAAGGGCTCTGCCTTTTGGATTAATGGAATTCCCTGATGCATCTTTGAAGCCTAACTCGGATTGGGCTTCGATGGTAAGGCCCAAACGTGTTGCTACCAATGGGTTGAGAAAGCTTGTAGCAGAGCCACAATCAATAAAGATCCGAATGGGTTCCTCCCTGATAACACCGTCAAACCGCATCATTTGACCCACCGAGGAGTGGGTGATGGCACAGAGTGGTAGTGGTCCAGCTACGTTCTCTGGGGCATTAACTGTGGCGGCGGTTTTGTCCTCATTGTCGGTGTCTGATGCACACAGTGATTCCAAAATAGCAAGAACGGGGCGGCGGCAGTTGTGGGTAGGAGACCACTGACCAGGACAGTGGTAGCATTGACCACGCGCGCGTCGTTCTCTCTGTTCTTCGGCAGACAAGACCACAGTGGGTCTGTCGTTTCGTGGGCGTGGAGCGGGGGCTGTGGCACGCGCTGCAGCATTGGGTGGTCCTTGTTCAGCTGGGGCATTAGTGGAAGGATGCGCAGCTGGGGACCACCGCGACGGCCGGGATGCGCGGCAGTCGGCGATTTTGGCTTCAAGTCGGCGAGCGGCGCGTTGTGCTTTCGTGAGAGTTGGAGGCTCCAACACCTGAACATCGTGGCGAAGCTCAGATTTTAAACCACCGATGAATATGGGCAACAAATCGGTCTCCGACCAGGCCTTGGCTCGGCAGGCTAATTTGGTGAATTCGGTAATATACTCATCGACTGTGCCTTGTTGTTGCAGGTGAGACAGAGTGGCCATATGATCAATCTCGCTGCCAGAACCAAAATGCTCCAGAAATGCTGCTACAAAACGTTCCCACGACAGAACTGGGTTTCTCTCTTCCAAGGAATTCATCCACATCGAGGCGTCTGGGCCAAAATTGGAGGCCACGGTTTGCACCCGTTCGTGTAAGGGAACTCGCTGATTTCGGATGTGGCGTTCCGCCATAGCTAACCAACCCACTGGGTCATCCCCGTTGAAACGTGGTAGCTCCGATTTCGGTGGACGGTAAGGAATGGGTTCGGTGGTAGAGCGGTGTGGGTGCATCGCAGTTGGAAAAGTGGGGTAGTGATATGGGTTTGGTTGCATTTGGGCTTGTTGTAGCTGGTACGCTTGGTGGTATAATGGTGGGAACATGAAGGGAGTGGAGGTGGGTGGAAACTGTTGTGGCTGAGAGTGGCGGGGTGGGTAAGAGGATATGGGTGTGAAGGGAGGAGCAGCACTGTTGAGAGTGCTCTGGTGAGAAAGGGAAGGACCAACGTCGCTCCAAATCGGCATGGATTTCATGGTCGACGGAGTGTGTGAACCGGGTGTGTGGGTGCCAAACTGTAGTGGTGGAGCCATTGAGGCGTTCACCGGAGCTGGCTTGGTAGAGTTCGTGGATAGCGCTGCCAACTGCGCTAGTACTTGAGCCTGAAAAGCCTCATGAGACATGGTGCGTTGAAATAAGGCATCAAGACTCTGTTGGAGCTCATCATTGCGAGCATGAAGAAATTCCACCGAAGCTCTAATATTAGGAGGGTGGGAAGAGGGTGGGCTTGGGTTTATGGTGGTGGAAGGGATGTTGGAACTGGTTTGGGTAGAATTGGTTTGTGAATGTGAAGGTGGTGGTAGTGTGAAGTTCAGCGGTTGTGATGGGTGTGGATTTTGCAGGCCTCTCATGGCTGAGACCTGGCTTTGATACCAGTTGTTGGGACTCAAATTGAAAGAGAAAGGGAAAATGTAAAGGAAAGCATGAAGAAGATAAAAATGAAGAGTAAGTCCTTGTTCATCCCCTATTCCTCACTGCTACAATCGTTTAAGTACTCTATGCTACTGGGCCTGGGCCTTATATAATGAGTTGCATAAATATAGTTCTAATGTCCAAAGCTAACTAGCTCAATATAGCAATATGGTGAAGTGATCGCAACAGATTCACGGGTCTTTTTCCCCAATAAATGGGCTTATGGGAATTTAAGATCTCTTAGTTGGATAGTTTCTTGGGATGCCAGGAAAAATCCCTGTAACTAAACCACAAAAAAGAAAAAGAAAATAAACAAGTATCCAGGAAATAACTTCCCTTAATATTAGGGAGAAACCAGGCACCTCACGTGAGTCACGTTAGGTTTTTTTTTTAATTCTGTTTTTCTGCAATTTTGTTTATAATGCCATATTTTCTTTATTTTTGTTTCAATTCTTTTTCTACAATATCTTTTTTAACCGTATTAACAAATCATGTATTTCGTATTTAACCTGACCCTGGAAATTATTCCGACGAAGTCAAGCCACGTTTATAATTCAACAAATTCATTAGATGTTCCCATGACGAAACTCAATAATTCCACTAAACTACTTAAGGGTGTCAAAAGAAACGAGTAATAATTCTATGCAAATTAATTATAGAAGAAGGAAAAATAGTTAGGTACCAGATCTTTTAAAACAAAAATGGTTTATATTCTTCCGGAGGCCCTATTCTTCGGACTAATTACAATCTCAACTATAATAAAGGGAAGCCCCTTCTTTGGTGTCATCAACATACCAAGTTTTGAAGCTCTAGAAAAACCAAGCCAAAAAATAATCATGAAGCTTCTCAAGATAATGGTTTCGAAAGAAGTTTATACTAAGATTAAAACCGCACGAGAGAAACCGTTAGAGCGATAAAAAAACAAAAGCCATCATTCTCCCATATCTCGTCTAGCGGCCCTCCGCCTGGCGCGCCTTTGGCCTTGCCGGTGTGCCACGGGTGCAACCAGATGAATACTTTGTTTTGTGTTGTCTTTGCCGCCCCAAAGTGGGTGTAGTTGATAATAAATCGAGCTAGTTCAGGATCAGTGGTAGGGGAATGCCATTAGAGGCGAAGCTCGTGGTTGGCGCGGGTGACAGAGATTGGTTGGTACATAAGGGCTATAGCGGTGTTAGATCCACTTTTGGTCGGACTGAACCGGCAGGTTACAGATCATGGGTGGTGATTGTTAGATCTGGTCAATCAAATATGATTCATTGAGTGGAAAGTACAGTGCCGAGGGTGGACGGTGTCACAACAGAAGCCAGAGGTGCAGCGACAGCGGTGGTCGTGATCCTAAATTTGGTAATGGCGGTGGTAGTAGGCCATCGCAAGATGAAGACAACTTGGCTATGTCGGTGATGGTGTAGAATCCTTGTTGCTTTCTCTCAGTTTGATGGTAGTTGGGCTTGGGGAGTTACCCTAGGCCCATTTGTTATGTTTATGTTGTTTTCTTTATATTCAATAGTTTTGGTTCAGTTAATAATAAATTTTTACTCATTAGTGGTAAGAGTAGTTGGGCGATCAAGACGATCTGTCCGTGCGTGCACTCAAAGTGTCGTGTTGGCTCTAGGGAGGAGGCGAACATTGACGAAATGGAAATTCGGTTTGATGAAACCTAGTATTGACATTTGTCGGCAACATATTGGGAAGACTGTTAAAAAATGGATGTTGATGCATTGATTTTGATGGGAAAGCTGTTTTACTTTTCTAGTGCGTCACCATATTTGTAAAACGGATATAGTAGCTTATATTGCACTCTCTTCTAATTGGTGCATGTTTGATTATAAAGTTATTGTAGGGTGTTTGTTATTATTTGGAATGCTCTATTCGAGCTCATTGTCATATGGGGTTCATGTTTTATATCCCCCACATGTACTCAGCAGTTTCATTAATCAAGGCTTGAGGTTTCTGAAAGGGCTGGATTCGAGATTTGTTACTACTAAAGGAGGGCTACTGCGACAAGCCACACTACCAACTCTGGAACAAGCATATGTCCATGTTCGTAAAGATGAGTCCAATCAACCCAAGGAGGTCCACTCTGAGGTCTCAAGTCTCGCAGTGCAATCAAAACCTCAACAAGGTTGGAAGCCTAAGAACCACGACAATCAACTACGGATTCAACCTACTTGGAGGTTCGATCTAAGCAAGGTGCAGTGCTTCCATTACCAAGATTTTGGACATTATAAGAACTCATGTCCTCAGAAAACAAGTCAAGGTGACAAGAGTCGTAGTAGCAAGGCTGCAGTTCACCTGTTTCAAGAACTTAATTCTATGGCATAGAGGGGCAAGATCTCACTACAGGGATTTGTGCTCATCAGAGCAGAGGTAAAATTGGTATTGCATTTAAAGTATCTAGCTCTACTGGTAGTGATACATAGATAATTGATTCTGGTATGTCTGATCATATGACCTTTAATAAATCTTTGTTTTCGAGTCTATCTTCATCTCCCATATCTAAAGTGTCTAATGCAAATGGTGTGTCTTTCCCAGTTTTAGGTATAGGGTTAATCCAAGTCACTCCAACTATCGTGTTACATAATATACTCTATGTTCCTTCTCTATCTCATCACATATTATCTGTCTCTAAATTGAACTCACAAAACAAATGCTTTGTAAACTTTTTTCCTATGTATGCCATCTTTCAGGATCTGTCATCTCAGGCGATAATAGGCAAGAGAGATCTGAGAGGGAGATTGTTTCACTTGGATTGCATGTACAACAGGGAGACAAGAGTGCCATCACCAAATGTTAAGAGTCATAAGTCTAATTATTCTCCTAGTCTGTCTACTAGTTTAACACTATTTGAATTGATTCATTCTGATGTATGGGGCCCTTCAAAGAATTCAACACTATCAGGAATGAAATACATTGTTTTGTTTATCGATGACTTTACAAGATTAACATGGATTGTGTTGCTGAAAAAGAAAGATGTTGTATTTTTTGCCTTCACTACTTTTCATAGTCTCATCCGAACTTAGTATAATGCTTGTGTGAAAATATTTCAATCTGACAATGGAGGAGAGTTTGTCAACCATTCTTTTAAAGACTATTTTCAACAATATGGAATTGTTTATCAGACTACTTATCCTCAGACACCGGAGCAGAATACAATTTTAGAAAGGAAAAATCGTCATCTCTTGGACATGAGACAAACTCTCTTACTCAGTGCCAACATGCCCAAGTATCTGTGGGTAGAAGCTGTGTTGTATGCCTCTCATCTCATCAATCATCTACCATCTGCTGCTCTTCAGAATCAGGTTCCCTTTGAGGTATTGTCTAAATTCGTTGTCATCTCATCTCTTCACAAACTTCCTGCTCGTGTCTTTGGGTGTGTGGCATATGTTCATCTTCATAAGAATTAAAGGTCTAAGTTGGAGGCTCGTGATCTTAAGTGTGTATTTGTTGGCTATGGTACTCACCAGAAAGGATATAAGTGATATCATCCTCTATCTCAGAAGTTCTATGTCACCATGGATGTCACTTTTAGTGAAGACGTGTTATTTCTCTCCTTCAGCAACTCTTCATGGGGAAGAGAAGAATGTGTTTTGTGAAGACCAATTTGGAGAACCAGAAGATTGTATTTCAGTTGAAAGTGTCCCAGCCGGAAGCAGTTTTCGACCCGTTGAAGAAATCCCTCGACCCGTCGAAAATAGTACTCTGGATTGGGTAGAGTGTGCTCCTCGACCCCTCGAAAATAGTACCCTGGATCGGGCAGAGTGTGCTCCTCGACCCGTCAAGAATACTCCTTGACCCGTCGAAAATGGTTCCCGAGATTGGGCAGAGTGTAGCCTTCGACCCGTCGAGGATATTTCTTGACTTGTCGAAATTTCTCAGACTTTTCCAAGTTCCAAGTGTGTTCAACATGTCGAACTAGTGTCCGACGAGTCGAAAGGAGGAGAATTAGTCAGTCATCAGCCACCAGCAGTTGTTGAAGATGTACATGCAAGTCCAGTCTCTCTCTCTCCATCAACAATCTCTCCTGGCCTGTCATCACCCGAGGTATATAGTAGTGTTCATTTGTCTAGTTGTAGTGTTCCTGAAAGAGTCTTACCTGCTAGGTCAACTCTTGGTCAACCTTCAAAAAGATATGAATCTCTCTGATCAACTAAAGCCAAGTATCATGTAGCTAATTATATGTCAACTCATAGATTGTCTAAACCCTATATAGCCTTTGTGAATCAATTATCTGTTGTATATCTTCCTAGTAAAGTGCAGGATGCAATGAAAGAGGAGAAGTGAGCCAAACAATGGAGGTTGAGATGAATGCTCTCAACAAGAATGACACTTGAGACTTGGTACCATTACCACCTAGAAAGAAGACTGTTTAGTGTAGATGGGTGTATGCTGTGAAGCATAATGCAGATGGATCAGTTGACAGGTATAAGGCAATGTTGGTTGCAAAAGGATACATCCAGAAGTATGGAGTGGATTATGATGAGACATTTGCACTACCAGCAAAGATCAGTACTATTCGAGTTCTCATGTCTTTGGCAGCTAATCTGAACTGGCTCTTGCAGCAGTTTGATGTGAAGAATGTGTTTCTTCATGGAGATTTGAATGGAAAAATTTACATGGATCTTCCTCCAGGATATGGTACTTCTATAGGTGAGAAGGTGGTGTGCAGATTAAAGAAGTTATTGTATGGATTGAAACAATCTCCAAGAGCTTGGTTTGGAAGGTCCACAACTTTCATGAAGAAGATTGAGTATAGGCAGAGCAATTCAGATCACACTTTATTCCTAAAACATCGAAAATGAAAGTTGACAGCTTTAATTATTTATGTAGATGACATGGTTGTGACAGGTGATGACTTTGGTGAGATCAAGAGGTTACAAGCTCAATTGTCTTTTGAATTTGAGATGAAGGATCTTGGGAACTTGAAGTATTTCTTAGGTATTGAGGTAACTCGGAACAAGGAATGCAGTATGTTGATTCAAAGGAAATATGTTCTAGATTTATTGGCTAAAACTGGTATGATTGACTGTAAACCAGTTGATACACCCATTGAGCAAAGTCATTGGCTTGCAGAATATCCTGATTAGAATACCCTAATCTTGCTTATGTTGTCAGTGTGGTGAGCCAATATATTCACAATCCTAATAAGGATCATATGAATGTTGTGATAAGAATCTTGAGGTACTTGAAGTCTGCTCCTGGTAAAGGTCTTGTGTTTCGTAAGCATGGAGAATTGGAGACTAGTGGGTACACTGATGCAGACTTGGCATGTAACATCACTGTCAGGTAACATCACTGACAGGCGAGGGCCGGACTTTTTCGTCACGTCTCCAAAAGGCGGGCCGAACATTTTTGAAATTTTGAAGCCCACGGGCTTTTTAGGCCTCAGGCCGGGTAGGGCTGGACCGGGTTTTTTTTGGTACTAAATAAAAATTTTTAGAATTTAGTAGTGTTTAATCATCAAATATATTAACAATTATATACACTAAATAATGTATAGGCCTAAAAAATTTGATATTTAGTATATGAATAAATGATATTATGATAAATTTGAGAGTTCATAGATATATATTGATAAAATAATCTATAATATATAGAATTGATGAGTTTAATGGGCTTGACCCGGACCTCAACGGGCCTGGACAGGCCGGGCTTTTTTAGGCCGGTTTATTTTGGGACCCCGGCCCGAACTCGACCCTAAGTCCATATGGCCGGACTTTTTCAGGCCTAAATTCGGATCGGATTAAACTTAGGCTTTTCAGACCTCAGACCGCTTGCAGACTTTTCAGGCCTATGAACCAAATAGTGACCCCTGCATATGTCCATACTATACCATTAATGAGTTTTTTGTTTTAATTATGTATTTTTAATTGTCATATAAACTCATAATACTGGAATCAGATCAACCACAAGAAGACGAGGAGCCTAAGATGGGAGAGAAACTCAGCAAAATGACCCGACCCGAAACCCAACCGGACCCAAAACCCAGCGAGAAGTCGGAGCTCCCGCCACAACCGCGGCCAATACATTCAGAGGAAGAAGACGACGATGAGAACGTGAAGCAGCTCAAGGAGTGTTCTGCCATCTACCTTTCCTTACAGGTATTCTTATCACTACTTCAAATCAGATTCTAAATCCTAAAACCCTAAACCCTGAATTTTGAGTTGAACTCTTTTTGGTTTGTGATTTGCAGGATTGCCTTATTAAGAATGATAGGAATTGGAAATCTTGTCAGTTGGGTATGCTTCAGTTCTTCGCACAATCATTTTTCTGGGCTTTGTTCGATTTGATGATCTTGTAATTTGCATTCTAGTTTCTTCTTCAAACTTCCAAGTGGTGCTTATTTTAATTTACTGTGAACAATGTTGTTCTTCAGAAGTTCAAGCCTTGAAGCAATGCAATGAGAGGAAGAAGAAGAATGACCAAGATAAATGAGTTAATAGCAGAGATGAGCTCAAAGATTCCTACTTTGTACTATTTTCGAATTTTATTGTTTTACTAGATAGATGAATCAACTCTTGGATATCTCTGCACTTTCAGTGTTCTTATTCCCCGACTTCAGTAATTTTTTGCAGCCATAAAACTACTACCATCCTCACTGAAATACAAGTTACTGCACTTACCTGTTTAGAGTTTACAGAAATTGCTTACGTTCATACTTTTCGCTAATAACTCTTAGCATTTCATGAATTGAGACTGACTTGTCGACCCAGAATGTAATAATAATAATACTTAAATAAGATTCAGCAAGGCTGGAGTTCCATATTTACAGAGATAAGCAGGAAAAGGCCATGTTCACCGTAGTAGAAGGTTAGTACAACTAAAGCTTACTGATAAAAACTTAGAAAGGTCTTAACAAAAGGTTGCTCCGATCCTCTCTCAAAAAGTTATCACTTGGATTTTACTCTAAAGAAGCGGAGGGTCAAAATAACGAGAAGAAGCCTCTACGTGGTCTTTGCAGAGAACACAATCAGAGTTGCTTTGGCATAGCAAAAACCGTTTCACAAAACATTGTTGGCACATTGCTGGGGAAGAAATCACTACATACAGTGATGCAATCTCAATGCTGCACATTAAATCAGAAAACAGTCGGGACAACCTAATGAGAGAATGGCAGAAGAGAATATAAGTTGTTTAAAGTTTTGAACCATGACAACTCACAGAGGCATCTGTGGGATAGATGGAGACCCATTAAGCAGGCAATCCAGAGACTGAATTAGGTCTTCTGGCCTTGCTGTGCGTCATCATGCCAGACCCGGTACAATCAATGCTTCGTACCCTGTGTATTACGGACATAATCCACATCAGACCAGAATGAAAAATCAAATTAAAGCTTGCGCTAGGGAGCTCACTATCCAAGGTCATAGAGCATTAGCAAGCAAAAGCATTAAAACTTCATCCATTCAACTGTATAACTTATGCATTATACTTTTGATCTCTCGTCTACTTTACTCTTTTTCTTTCTGTCTAAATCCTACTAACACTGAAACTGAAGGTTTCATTCTATCCTTGAATTCCTTGTTACTATTCATGAGAAATTTTGAGTATTTCTGTATTTCTATAACATCACTCACAGGCTCTCTAATGTTCTACAACTGAGCAAAACTGACTGACCAAAAATCCTAAACTGATAAGCTGGAGTCATAGCTTGGCACTTAGAACGAGCATATGTTACACTTTCGCAGCTTAGAAAACTGAACATACTTAAATGACATAAGCTGATAAGCAGGACATATAATTTTGACAATTATAAGCAAATAGTGCATGATTCAAATGCAGTAGTAAAGTAGAGTAGCAGAACATAGAATGCTATTGCAGCTATAGTGCATATTATCCATCAAGGCATCGACAAGAACTTTAGTACCTTTTCACTTCCTCTCCTTTTGCAACATCATGGAGTGAAACAAAGCATGGATTGTAATCAGTCACTGGTCAGTGCGACCCGGTTGGAGCAACTTCTGTTTCTTTGAGCGTCTTTGTTTCTTGATTATAAGAGACCACAAACCGGTCATTGTAGCACAACAGGATATCTCCGTTTCTCAAAAACACTAGTGGTTCATACACATCATTGTAGAATTTAGGCTGGTACAAGCCTTCAACAACAAGAGATTTCGTCCAAGACTCCTGAACACCATAATCCTTCATAACCCACATGTTAAATTGACTTGTATTTTCGCCACATACAAATAAAAACAGACAACCATCTAACACTCCCAACTTCATAAACAGATTAAAATTCTTGTGAATTGGTTTCAAGTAGCCAGGCGTGGGGAGTGTGCAAAATTGCTCTGTTTCAAAGTCAATTGCATCTATAAACTCAAATTTCCTTGGACCACAGGAAATCCAGTGAAGAGATCCATGCAGAAGAGCATTGAACGGTGCGAACTGCGCCAAGGGTTTCCAAGGAATTTTGCCAATGCTTCTCCAGACTCCAGTACCAATTGTGTATATCCATCCTTGCCGTAGTCGCTGCATGGTTGCGACACCATAACCAAGTACGAAAAAACATATACAAGGTTTTGTGTCCGGGTCGAGTCTTGATGAGTATCCCAGTGTGTGATTTGGAAAGGTGCATTTTATAAAAATGAGGGTCGGAAATGATGGTAAGCCAGGATTTGCGTGCGCACCTCCGACTGAGGAGGGGTTTGGCAAGAAGCCTTGAGAGAATGTCCATAACCAAAGCCTGTGGAAGTGGTTGAAATCCGCAAGGACTTTTCCATTATTTTCCCGAGTAGTCAGCTGATGTGTCTGCTGCTGCTTTTTTCCCTCGTCTCCTCCCTCGAAATTGAACGGTGATTATTAGGGTACTTCAGAAGGAATGAGAGAGATGCCCAAGTTGGACAAGAGTCGAACTTTTATACCAAGTCAAATAAAAGAATAAAATAAAAAAATTGTGGGGCGTTGAAATATGAAGACGGTCGGGAAGTGCGGTCCAAACAGTTTGATCGAAAAGGAAGAAGAGATGTGAAAGTAGCGGGCGGAGCAGCAACACCACACTCATCCTCCTCCTCTCAAAACCCTAATTCCAATTCTAATCCGAATCCACAAAACACAATGGGCAAGAGTCCTTTCTCTTTCAAACGCAACACCAGCTCCACCACCCGCCGCCGCATGAAGTTCATCGGCCCTCCCCCATCTCCCTTCCCTTCGCCACCTCCCATGGGATCCGCCGCCTCTCCCTCTCCCTCTCCCTCGCCACCACCTCCGCCGCCGCCTCCCTTGAACGGCTCTCTCGTCAAGGGGAAGAAGAAGGCCGCCGGAGCCAGGCTGTGGATGCGATTCGACCGATGCGGTGGCTCCGAGCTCGTCGAGTGTGACAAGAATGCTATCATCAAACGCGCTGCCATTCCCGCGCGTGACTTGAGAATCCTCGGCCCTGTCTTCTCTCATTCCTCTAGCATCCTCGGTACTATAAACTCTCTAACCCTAAATTATAATTATAATCTGCATTAGATTTGCTTTAGTTTTGATTATAATGTGCTTAGAGTTTAACTTTGGCATTGGAATTCCAGCTAGGGAGAAAGCAATGGTCGTCAATTTAGAGTTTATTAGGGCTATAGTAACAGCCGAAGAGGTTCTATTGCTTGATCCTCTGCGGCAGGAGGTTCTTCCGTTTGCGGATCAGCTAAGGCAACAGCTTCCGCAGAAGAGCCAAACTAGGATTGAGGAAGCGAGTCCACTCGACGAACAAGATGCCAAAATGGATGCTTCATCGACGGGGATGAGGCGATGGCTACCTGTTCCGGAGGTGGCCGAAGGTTTGCAGTGTGATCTCCCGTTTGAGTTTCAGGTTCTCGAGATTGCGCTGGAAGTTGTCTGTACGTACTTGGATTCACGTGTGGCAGACCTTGAAATGGAAGCTTACCCTGTATTGGATGAATTGGCTAGAAATGTCAGCACTAAGAATCTTGAACTTGTGCGCAGTTTGAAAAGTAACCTCACTCGGTTGCTTGCACGAGTACAAAAGGTATGATCCTTGAATCTTACAGTACTAGTGATCCACAATTGCTGTTACCTACTCGACATGTTCCTTTTCACGTTTCCTACATTTTTAATCTTTCAAGTGAAATGATTTGTATTAATTGGTAGTTCCCTTGTTAGTCTCTTGTAAAATGCATTCATCCAGTTATAAAAGCAGATGGACATCATTGTCTTGAAGTTTAGTTTTGTTGGGTTAAGTATGTACTGTTTAGTATGTAGACTGCAGTGAGAATACTCTTCTTAGCCTCCTTACTCTTTTAAGTCATAGGAAGAGATCATATATGCCTGTCAGCTTATAGCATTTAAATGACAACTTAATCAACGTTCCTTGTTTAATACTAACATGTCTCCACTTCGTGAAGTTTTAATGTGATATATAATGTTATTCTTACATGTAAGAGTGGTTGTGCTTTTGTAAGAGTTGTCACTGATCTGGGAGAGTTTTACATGTTTTGTTATATAGGAACTGTAAGTCTATTTTGTGTTTCAAGTGATACATATATCGGTCAAATGTTAGGTGAGGGATGAAATTGAACATTTGCTGGATGACAATGAAGACATGGCACAGTTATATTTGACAAGGAAGTGGATTCAGAATCAACAATCTGAGGCTTTGTTGGGACGTTCAGGCTCAAATAGCATCAGCTTAACTGCACCTAATCTTCGTCGGCTAAGTTCTAACAGAAGCGATAGCTTGGTCACTAGTAACAATATGGATGAAGATGACGTAGAGGATCTAGAGATGTTGCTGGAGGCTTATTTTATGCAACTTGATGGAACCCGTAACAAGATATTGTCTGTAAGTTCTTGACCTGTGTTGAGCAACCTCATAGTGAAGTACTTTGATCTTAAACTGAATTTTCAGGATATCAAAAACTTAGACAAAATAAATAAACAAAAAAATAGAAGTACCAAAAGATGATTTGGTGTCACTATAGGATGCTTTTGAATGCTGTTTTAATCAACTTTGATCTAATATGATTCAAGTGCATTTAACTAAATCTGTTTCATGTATTTCATATTTCTATGTACATGTTGTCTCGAGGATTTTAAGTTGGAACCGATATAGCTGTCATCTTTAAATCTTTAAATAAGATTTTTAAAGCTAGTTGGTTTTCTGAAATGTAGAATAACAGTAGCAGGTGATCAGTACTTTAGAATGTTTTCTTTTTGTCAAAACAGTCCTTTAGGTTGTAACCTTACATATAACAAACTCATGCTGATAAATAACCATGTGCAGTACTTGGTCTTTTTGACTATTTTGCTGCATTTTTCAAGGAATTACTGAGTCGAGACTTTAATTATGTTTGTCTAAATAGCTGAATTTCAAGGTGTATGACATATGTCTGGTCTTGTGGTTGAAGCTTTATGATCTAAAAGTTGTTTAAAATGCTATGGTAAATATTGGAGGTGACTTTTATCTTTTTCTTTTCTATTCTATTCTATTTGAACTTAGCTGAATAGGGTAGTAACTAGGTTCCAGTTTTATATGTGGATGTAATTGCACAGCTTGGGTGACAGTGTTATTTCCATTGGATGTAGGTGCGGGAGTATATTGATGACACAGAGGACTATGTCACCATTCAACTTGACAACCAGCGAAACGAACTCATTCAGCTCCAGTTGACATTGACCATGGCATCATTTGCTATAGCTGTAGAGACCTTGATTTCTGGAATATTTGGTATGAACATTCCTTGTGTATTAAACAACAAGAAAGGGATATTTGAGGCTTTCGTCGGAGGTATTACCACATTTTCGGTATTGCTTTTCTTCCTTATTTTTTGGTATGCCAGGTGGAAGAATCTGCTTGGTTCATGAGTTTTCCCTTCATTATCGTTGTACATGCTGGATCTAAGCATATTAGTAAAGCAGGATATATCATCTGCTTAATTAAGGAAAAGAAAAGAAGAAAAAGAAACTGACTCTGTAGTGTAGGATAATTAGGAATTGCTTGTCCGAATTGCTGTATGACCAGAAGGAGATGGTGTATTGCTTTTTGAAAAGCATATTTGGGGATTTTGCTCATCTTTACAACAAGAACCTGTGATAGAAAGAAGCACTGCCAGGCTTGTTACATTTGCTGTAACATTATCGGGCTTCCTTTTGGAATCCTGTATGTAGGCGTTCTAATTTGTGTTGACTGAATAGTATAGATTGTTGTACACTTATTGTATATGATAATGCAGAGATTTTTTTTTTATCTCATCTATTGTCAATTCTAATTTTTCATTGCATGATGGCAGTGTTGTATACTGTAGCACATTTTAATAATTTCATTTCATTGCATGACACAATTTGCAGGACATCACAGCTGTGAAAAGAGACAATAGATGAGTGATTGGAACAATTTGCTTAAAGTTGATTTTTCTCCATCTTCAAAGATACGAATAGCAAGAACTGAAGATTATATATAACCCATTAATTACTAGCAATATTGGCTATGCAGCAGGAACCAACCAGGTAATAATCAGCCTGGAGAATGAGCACTGAAAGTAGCAAAAAATTTGATTTCTTGTGAAACAACCATGTTCTGGTATGTGCCATTTTCAACTATGTTCTGATGTGTCCGTGCTCCTCCGTCTCCATACAAGCAATGCCTGCGAAACACCCTCATGTAAACCATGGAAATTGGTCTGCAAACCTCCGATCTCCATGTCTACAAATCACTGTTAGCATTCCCAAACAAACTGAGGTCTGAGCCATAGGAAAGCTCCAATTGCAAACCAATACAAACAGAAAAGGAATGCTCCTCTCGACAACAAAAGAAGAAAACTAGAAAAGAACAAATGAGGCAAAATTGGAGAGAGTGACCAAGTCAAGTCTGTCAGGGAATTGTAAATGTTCCAAACCCTAAACCCCCAGATTGGAAATTTGAAACAGGAAAGGCATCCTTGCATTTGGTGGGTAGGTTTCGTACTCCGGTGAGTCCCTTCTGGTTTCTGCAAGTGTTTTTTACTCCAATCCAAGTTTTAACCTTGCTGTTTATTCAGTGGCCCATTTACATTGTTTCATTAAGGCACCTGTGTTTAGTAGATCATACACATCATCACTAGGTTCTGATATAGAAAAACCACAAGAAGGCCAAGATGGCTCTTTTACTGTTTCATTTCTTGTAAACTCATGCAGTCATGTGGGTTGTCTCCAAATCAAGCTCTCTGTGTGTCCAAGAGGGTACACATTGATAACCCAAAAGGGCCATAGTCGGTTCTTAAGCTTCTCAAAAACCATGGATTCCATGATACCTACATAGTTCAACTTGTTCAGAAAAGGCCACACCTGCTCTTGATGATGAAAGCTGACAAGATCCATCCTTTTGCCCAAACTAGAGTTATTCAGTTCTATTGGCCTCTCTGGCAGTGACATTGCTCGAGTTCGTTGCGGCAACCCAGTGCTTTTGCATAGAAGCATGGGTAGATATTTGAGGCCTTGTCATGATATTATCAAAAGTCTACTTCTCCCTGACATCAACCTTTTTGCTGCTTTCTTTGTCCAAAGTCCAAACTCATAAGTTGGCGGTTAAAGGCATAGAAAACATTTCTCCCAATGTTTCCATTCTCCGAGAACTCGGAGTGTCAAAACCCCCACTTTCTAAGTATGTGGCTTGGCACCCTTTTCTCTTTGCCTTAAAAACTGACAAGTTCAAGGATATAGTCAATAAGGTCATGAGTATGGTCATTCATGTATGCACTCGTAGTGTTTTTTTCTATGGATTCAGCAAAATGGGAACAAAAGATTGAATTTTACAGGCAATGTGGTTGGACTGAAAATGACTTCTTGCTGGCGTTTGGAAAGAATCCTAATTTTGTAAACTTATCTGAGAAAACTTTTTCAAGTAAGATGGATTTATTGTGAACAAAATGGCGTTTGTTCAGCCTGCAGAATTGGCTAGTAATCCAACTACTCTGAGTTATAGTTTGGAGAAGCAGGTAATACCTAGGTGTTTGGTTATTAGAACTCTCATGTTTAAGGGATTGTTAAAAAGGAAAGATTTTTCTTTCAACTCCATGATTGTTTTTTTGTTGTTGTTGAAAGGAAGTAGAATTTCATTAGAAGGAACAAGCAATGCCTGATCAGCAACCACACTTACAAGCAAACTGCCCTCCTTGAGACTCCCCATACCTCAAACATGAGGCATGGATAGGAGCAAGGAGGCAAACAAAAAGATATAAACAACATAAGGGGGCAAGGACATTCATTATTCCTTAGAACACAAGTCAATGATGGTGATGGCCTTGCGGCCTATTGATGGTGATGGCAGTTCTGCACAATTGGCTTCACGAGGAATCCAGTCCCAAATACAGCTTGAAAACACATAACACAATCTTCTAATCTCATGAATTAGAGGAAAAATCCTCCAACCACAAGCCTTTTTGGTCATCCAGAACTGCCTCCACAAGCTCTTTTGAATCAGAATCAGTTTCAAAAACCACATTCTCCACTCCCATATCAATGGCCAACTCCACACATTTCCAAGCTGTCATAACTTCCCTTACTAACGTAGACACACATGTGGCCCTAGCAGATAACCCATCAATCACACAACTCTTGTCATTTCGAACCACCACTCCCATTCCAACAAGACTAGTAGAAGGAGACCATTTAGCATCACAATTGACCTTCAAGTAACCAATACTGGGAGGCAGCCACAACAAGTTTTTCCTAGCTACATCAGGACTCCAGCTTTTCCCCGTAGCTTCAAGGTAACCGAAAATTGTATTCTAAGCCTTCTTAATAATCACTTCTGGCACAGGGACAATATGATTGAAAATAAAATTACATCTCCTCTTCCATATTTCCCACATCACAAAAGCCAACAAGGTCAACAAAAAATCTCTTTCAGACTTCTCCATAATAGTTGTGAGTAAACCCTGGAACCATTCCCCCAGAGTAGTGACTCCCTGGCCTTCAAACCAATATGAGAGCCAAACCAAACCATCACTGTCCAGGGACACAACAACAAAACATGTTCCATCGATCCCTCATTTTCTCTACACAACACACATTCAGGAGAGCTTTTCACCTTCCTCCTAAAAAGATTGAGACAACTGGACAAAGAGTTAGTTAAACACTTCCATAAGAATACTTTGATCTTTGGCAAAGCCTTGATACCCCAAATGCACTTCCACACCCTCTCATCCATAGTATTAGAGCTATGGTTATTTTCAGGAATTCCTTTGGTGGACACCTCATGGAATCTAAAATATCCTGACTTTACAGAGTAACAACCATTCCTACTCCACTTCCATATCATTCTATCCCCATCAGTGGGGGAGCCAGGATAAAAATGTTACCTGAGCTAATTGTGATCGAGAAATTTATTGTGTAGCGCACAAATTTTTTTTTCATAAATTTGTGTGATGGTTGAAATTTAACATAATAAATTGAGGAAAAAAGACAGTCTTACAAACTATAACTCACTAAAATTTTAAATTTTAAATTTAAAAGGCTAGAGGAAGCGAAGCAAGCACCAAAAATAGAGTCCAAACAAGAGATAGATGCCTTATACAAGCATTAAATCTTTGAGTATATGCGTAAAAGCTTATGCAATTTCGTTATGAAAGAGCAAATAGGCGATAACTTTGGAAAGACAGTATCACAAAGAACATAATGCATGTGTAACAAAGAGCGACACATAGAGGAAACAAAATTATTGCGAGAAGTTTTTTTTTTGTTCAAGTGAAGTATGATTTTTTTTTACCTTCTAAAATCTTACAAGCCCAGGCAAGCCAACACCTGGCTCCGTCACTGATACATGGAGTTTGAATTGTTTGTTAGATGTGTGACAAACAAATAGTACACATTTGACAAACATTTGACGAATAGGATAATATTGTTTGTCTAATGCCTAACAAACAATAAGACTCTGTTTGACAAAATTTTGACAAAAGTCATTACATAGTTTGTCAACAGCCTGACAAAGGAAAGAACTAGATTTGACCATTCTTTAACGTAAAATTTATATAATGTCTGTCAAATTTATAATTGTTTGGCTTAGTTCACTATTTTATTTGTTTGTTAAGAGCCTAACGAATGGGTGATCAAATTTTGTCCATTGCTTGGTGAGCTATTATATTTTTTGGTCTAAATCCTCACAAATGAAAGTGAGTATTTTGTTAAGATGTTAAACAACCGTGAATGAACTAGGTTGGAATTCCGCGCGCGAGGCGCGGTTATAATCATTTGAACTTAGAGAATAAATCGCAAATAGAATTAGACATAAGAATTATGCATTTGATCACCATTCATTTGTCATTAAGTTTTTTGTTTGGCATGGTCTTAATTAACATGTATGACACTTAGTCCTATGTTTTTCATCAGACAACAAATTGAAGCATTAGAAAATTTGTATGGCATACATTTGCAAAAAAATAAAAATAAAATACAATATGAGTTTCTAGATGAGATGTCTCTATTTGTCTATACATGTATTCAGCAAAGAGATTACCATAACATCAATAAAGAAGCAACCTAATAACCAAAAGTGTCAAATATGAGAAGCATTTTTTCAATCAAGCAGCAACTAACTAAAGGCACTATGATAAAACCAATACTAACTATTACAAATCAACCGAGGCACGGAGATTGACTCATATAAAGTGAGATACAAATGAAAATGAATTTAAAAATAGAGCTACTTATTGTTATCAACATGATGAATATATTGATGATTATCATAATAGCCAAATTCAATCATTTAATATCTACAATGTAGAAACCTAAGGGATCCAGCATATTCTTCTCCATAAACCTCGTATGACTTAATACCTTCATGCCTATGTCAACCGCATGCAAAACACTAAAGATTTTTTTTTCTTTCCCTCTTATAACTGATATGATTATACCAAAATCTTATCCATCAAGAGAGAGTGGTGGGTTCACCGTTTATCTGGATTCCCATATATACCAAAACATGAATTGAAATTTATGAAGCAAAAAATACTCAATTACATGGAAACTGCTAAGTTCATACATGTAATTTTTTTTTTTGTAAATATTCGATGCAAATAACTTGCAAACCACCAAAACCAAAGCTGCATAAATATATTACGTAAAAAATAAAAAAAGGAGGAAACTAACATATTTTGAATTTTTCTGTTATACATATTTACTTTGTACCCGTTATATTCCTTTACCATATTACTCATTTGTAGAGTCAACCACTCATATAACCACTACACCACTATCAGAGACTCCTCTAATTGGAAAAGAACACTATCTTAAAAGAACAGATTAAATACTAAAGACATCAATATATTATTATTTCTTCGAGTTGTTATGAATTCAATATGGTCAATCCAGATTCTTCATTAATGAACAATTTATAACCTAAAGAAATGCAAATACATGAACTACTATTCTCTACAGAAAAAATTTCTCCATTTTTTTCGTTAATAAGAGAAAATACACTAAAATGTTTTCATCCTTTTTATATTAGATTTAAGGCTGTAGAACTTATGTTGAGGGAAGGATAATCGATGGGATTTAAAATGTTTAACCTTAATAGCTGACTTAAGGCTGAATTTGCTCTCCCATTGAAGCAAAACCTGCCTCTGTTACCCACACTTGCTTAAAAGGATTTGCTTTGTCTAATCTCATTCCTAGCCAATGTAATAATTTGCTTCCTGAATATCAGAAATCAATTATAATGAATATAATCTATGTGAACATTGCAAATAGTTTAGGCCAATACAAATGAACAATCTGATCATAAAATAGAATTTAGCATATATGCATTTGGTTCAAAATGCGGCAACTCAAATCAAGAATCTTCTAGAGCCTAAGAATCACTGAGAAATTGCTTTTAAAGATACTCCTTTAACCGTGAACTTCACTTAATCATTGTTTGAGAGACTTAATAATTGACATCCTGAGCTACAATGTGTATGTCATTCAATTATGGACAGAATGAATTAATAAGGGTGTAACTGATAAGTTGTATGTAGTAGTCATTGTTTTATCTTTATCATACTATTCAGCCATAAGGATCACTTTATGAAAATAGCTGACAGAATAGAAAAACATGAGTGCAAATTCCAAACTGAAATGAGTCATACAACCTAAATGAACGGAGATATTATAATCAAGCATAGAACAATGAAGCAAGCAAACAAAGAAGAATCAAACAACATCGTGTTTGAATAGGTAATATATGTAGTTCTTTGTCTAAATCTCATTGTTCTTTTAGATAATTGGTATTCTTTGAACTGATTTCCATCGACCAGAATTTAACCTTTCTTTGTCTCTTCTCAGTCTCACTCATACTATGGCTTTCCTATTCCTCTCTATTACAGCAAAACAACAAATGAACTAATCAAAAGACACCCCAAGGTTTGAAACATGCTCCTCTAACTTATCAGTTTCGTCTCCAGGTGAGTTTGTGTCCGTTGCATCTGCACCATCTTCAAATGTGGGCTATTTCATTTTAAAACAACTTTGAATACTACCTTACCATATGCATAGACACAGACAATGAACTAATCAAAAGACACCCCAAGGTTAGACCAAAATATCAACAACCATGGGATTAGGATCATTTGCTGCATTTGAAAGGCAACAAATTTCCGAATAATGGAGAAGCCACCTTGCCGGCTAAATCTCACCCACTTGTTCTATACCTAAATGTCTAGAAAGTTGATTGAAATACTTATAATCCTTCAAGACTACTACTGCCATTTCTATAAGCAATTGTGGATAAAAATGATGAATACGAAGCCTGAATAGCAAATATTTTCTGGGAGTTACCAAATTAAAGTCTGTATATTTAGCTAGTATAAGTGTTAAGAAATCTTGTTATACAGACCTCTTCAAGTTACCGGAAACCTTTGTACTGAATTTCTCTCCATCAGCTGATATGAAGCTAAATTTTCTAGCAGTAGAAATTTTGTCAATGTAATCAATTACCTGCCAGAGTTGGACAAACTGAGAATCAGAGATAAAAGGGGTAGCAAATACAACTGTAACATAAAAGGATATGATAAGGTATTGTCAATTGACTATTTGACCATCTACCTTCTTCTCTTTTTTTCGAAAGAAAGTAAAGCCTTGAAGACTCGGCGATATGATCCATCATTACAACTATGCAAAGTTGTTTTAAGCATAGCTATAATGGCTCTGACTACCTACCATAAGATGAGTAATGCATCAATTAATAATTATATGCAAATGTTATTAACACATACAGATACTTTTCACGATACATGTAGTACAAAATACAAAAGTAAAATGTGTCAACAGGTATCAGATGTTTTTTGCATTCACATTAACACTTAGGGACAATATACTTGACCTGCCTCTGGTAGAGGATTGCTATGTTTCCAAATGAGCACCTTACATCTGACCTGTTAGATATAGTCTCCTTGTCAACAACAAAGGCACACTGTGCATCCTCATTTTGGCATTCCTTGATAACTACCTAAATTTTGACAGAAAAACCAATCGAAACTGTTTATTTAAACAAAATGGAAAATTAAATTACATATTACTTGTTACAGCATTGAAAAATTATATACCTTAGATCCAGAAAAGTTTTCGGTGTCAACATTCTTTATTTGGCATCTCTTCTTATTGTTTTTTATAACAGAAGATGTAGCTTCCACAATATAGCATGTAGACCGATAATTTTTATTGAGTCTAATCTGAACATAAAGTTATGTCAGTACCACATAGCCTCATTAGATCATATTTTTTTCCTAGAAAACTGTACAATATCTGCAAATAATCACACACAAAATAAAGCATATAGCAAACCACTTTGTAATTGGGAAAATCTCTACAGAATGAATCGAATCCAGAAATGTCTGCTCCATTGAAACTGAAAATGGACTGCAGTAAGAGATCTGTTATTGAACTTTAGAATAGCCAAAGAGCTTGACTAAAATGAAATTCATTATACAGTGTAAGTTCATTGTAGAAACAACATACCTGATCATCATCTCGAACAATGGTTATGTGATTATGAGAGGCATGAATCCGCAGAAGGCTATATTGCATAACACTTGTGTCTTGAAACTCATCTATGACAATGGTTTTCCATGCGTCTTGGCTCTCCTCATAGTGACATAATGATTTCAAATTTTCAATAATAAAGAGGAAAGAAACTGCTCACATGCTAATTATATGGCCTATGCATAAGTGCAATCATTTTTATGCACATGATGTATCTACACTTGTTATATCCATAACAGATATATATACATATATATAATTGAACGTGAATCTATTGACGATATTATGCCATTAAATAAAACTCAACGTGACATTTGCTTTACTGCAGTAAGACTAATGCTACATTACCTCTAAAACAGTCATACATATGCTAACTATAAGATCCAGTAATGTATCAATAATATGATCAAATAAAGCTTTGCATACTTGCCAGCAAGAGCACACCTTATGGACTCCAACGTGATCAAAATGTAAACGAATGAAATGGCTGCAAAGTACTCGATGCCAAACGTACCACCAAAGTGTATCAGCGGAAAGAAATTGGCCGAATGCACTACCACTTGCAGCATCGTGTCTATTAACATGGACATAACAACATGATACCTAAAGAAGTGAGGCCACTCTTTCCTCTTCACCACTCCAAAATATGCCAACATAAAGTATGTCATTGTGAACCACTGTTGTAACCTTTTTATTGCACCTGGGACAAAATAAATTACATCTCCAAAGAGTTGATAGTGGTTTGCAAAGGGATGAATATAAAAGCCAACGTCTGACATCTGCAAAGAGGCTAAATAAGGAAGACATGCTAATGTTCTCCACCACCACTCTGGCTTCTCAGTCATTTTGGGGAAATGTATAGTGATTGAACTATTATCCTTCTTTGCTTGTACCAGGGTTGAAGAATTACGTTGTCGGAGTAGAATTGATGCTTTCTGTGACTGGACAGTTTCATTCCCACTTAGAAATGTGGATGATGCAGCAGAAAGGTTCAAGCCTGGCAATCCTGACAATATGAAATTTGAGAATTGCAACAATATATCCACGATGCTTCAATGAAAATAAATATGAATTCATCCATTCTGAGGAGAAATGAGAAAACTGTGTGCATGTACTTCATTTATATTTGGATAGAAAATCAAACCAATTGTATAGGCTTCAAAAATAAGTATTGTATGGATTTCCAAATTTTCATGGTTGATGTCCATATATAGGCTTGGCTTCGCATTGCAGCATCTGCCGACACATACACTTGGCAACCATATATCGAGATCGAGATCGAAATCCAGTACCAACAACAATCACAAAAATAAATCATACCAACAACAATCACAAAAACCAATCATATATAGCAACCATACACCGAAATCGAAATCAAGCCGGATACGAATCAAAACCTTACAATCGTGCCGTTTGAAGGAGGAGAGAGGAGAGGAGGCGTCTCAGAGGAGGTGAGCCTCGGCGTTTGGAGGAGAAGATCGGTGAGGCTAGTAGCAAATCGACGGAGTTGTCAGCGTTGGGGGAGATTGGGTTTCTGAGATTGAGGCAGTGATTAGCTTTGGCTGATTAGAGAGAGATTGGAATCGCAAGAGAACAGCGAGAGGTCAAGAGTCAGTGAGAGAGGGGGAGCAAAACGTGAGCTGCAGATGGAGTTGATAAGGAGCGCGTGAGATGCACGTACCATGAATAGTGAACAGGGAAAGTAACAGTTGATTCATGACTGTTATATACTAAATTTGATAAGGTTCTAACAAATCCATTATACCAGCATCATGTATCATCTTTTCTAAGGTGACTCGTAATCATATAGATATCATAGGAAAGCTTATTTTGCGGCTGCCAGAGACGCGGCACCGTTTCCAGCCCAAAGCCCCTAAAACCCTGAATCGGAAAAACTACAGTAGCAAGTAGCAAGTAGAAACAATGCCGCCGATGATGAGCAAAGAGCAATGTGAACCCCATCTTCTTCCCCCTTGCCGATTCCACCAACTCCACCCAACCTTAGCCATGGACATCCTCTCAAGGCCCAACACCAAAACTCTCTTCACTTGTCGCTGCGTCTGCAAATCCCGGCTCTCCATAATCTCCGACTCCCACTTCACTCTTATGAGTCTTCTCCACCACTCATCAACAACACCCATTGGCATCTTAATCCACAACCACCCCCCCCCCCCCCCCCCCCCCCAAAAGTATATCCAGGAAAATCGACTTCACCCAGATCATGGAGTCTCCTAATTCTCACTTCCGCCTCCAGAAACTGAGCTTCACCCCAAAAACACCTTACCCATTTCCGAGTTTTGTCTCATAAACTCGTGCAATGGTTTGCTTCTTCTGTCTGGGCCTGGACTACACAACTCTTACCCCCCTTTGTTTGTCTGCAATCCAATTCTGGGTGACTACATTGTTGTTCCACCTAGCGAAAATAAGGGCAGGCCACATTGTTCTAATTCTTTCGCAATCGGATTTAGTATTGGGACCAATGAGTACAAGGTTCTGCGGATCTTATACTCATCCGAAACGGAGATAGAAGCTGAGGTTTACACAATTGGAAATGGAAGAGGTTGGAGGAGCATTGGGACTGCTCTTCCTGGAGGCCTAGGCTTTCATGATTTACCCTTCAATGCTTCTCTGCATGGAGCTCTGCATTGGATTACGCATGGGGTTGGAGCTAATCAGCTCATAGGCTCTTTCAACTTCGAAAGAGAGCAGTTTGGGTTATTGCCTACACCGGGGTACTTTGGACCGATAGAGAAGAAGTTCTCGGATTGTTTGAAATTGGGAGCGTCAGAAGACTGTCTTGTGTTGTGTGTGTTTGGGGATGATTCGAACTAGTTTGATATGTGGGTTTTGAAGGAGTATGGTGTTCAAGAGTCGTGGACGAAGACTCTTGTTGTGGAGAATCATTACCCGAGAGAACTTAGCTGTGATTTGTATGAACCAATGGTGTTTTTGAGCAATGGGGAAATCGTGTTGTCGTACAATGACTGGGCTGTGCTTTGTTATAATCAGAAGAGAAAGAGTCAGGGAGACTAAAGTTACTCGCGCTCGGAATTTTCGTACAATTGGTTACAGTCCAAGCTTTGTGTCACTCTACAACATTTGCAAAGGAGAGGAGGTCAAAAGGTACTAAACTGTTTCATCGAAAGTTGTACATGCTTATTTTGAGCTACATTACTCTACTGCAGCTTGAATTTTGCTGCAATGTTACTTGGTAGATATGAATTATCATATGTTCATGGATATGTCTTGGATTTAAAATTCTGCCAATTCTGCTTATGGTAAGTGTAAGAAGAGGGCTTTGCATATGTGCCAGAAGCTCAACTTAAATTAGGAAAGTATGGTAAACTTGTGGGGTTTTGTTATTTTCTGTGATTATATTTGAGATGGGTTTCAATTTCAAACCACTCAAGTGGTAGCAGTTTCTCTTTGATCAAGTATGATTCGGCTGATCAATGTACGTAGCTGTATAGTTTCCATGCATCTATGTGAGAGCCTTGCTAAATGCATTTCTGAGTTTCGTTCACTTTAGTTATCTCATCGATGCTATAGTGATTCTCGTGACATCCTGTCAACTAAATAAGTTGTATTGGCCTCTTTAAACTACAGAACTCCTAAAAAGTTCAATGCTCTAATTAGCTTATCAAAACTAACATGAAGTATACCCTTCTGTCAAAGATGTAATGTCAGCTGTGACTTTATTACATACAATGTTTAGGCAGTGACTTTGGTTATTGTCTTATTGATTTTGTCAATTTATGGCTTACCATATGACTTGCAGGGTTAAGGGGAGTAAGCTTCCTGATAAGCGATTTGCTGAAGGCAGTTCTGATTGTACTGGTTCTGCAATGCCGCCTCAGAAGATCACCAAACTTAACTCCGACTAGTTTCCTGCTTCTGATGAAGTCAATTCCAGGTCTTCCTAGAGCAACAAATCCCTTCGCGAGTGTTCATATATATTAAACTCGTCTTCTTCTGCCTACTTATATAGTTTTTCTGTTTTCTTGGATAAATCTTATGACAAAGTTAAACTACACTTTTGCTGCACTTTCATATTTTTCACAGCTGAGTTTCAGTTGAGGGTGGGTCAGTCATATTTCCAGAGCCAAAGGCTATGTCCAGGGTGGTCAGTAATCATTTCCTCACAGATCTAAGAAGGTTCAATTGGTAGCTAGTTCAGAGCTTTCTATACTGCTCAGAGCCAAGAGGTGTCTCAACAATGCGTCTACACCATCAGTCTACATATCAATGCGATTGATACTTTTTCGTTAAACTTCCTTCTTAATGTCCAAATGCCTACTTACACCTTATACAAGTAGTCTTTGAGATGGAATCTTTGGCTTCTGTGTTAATCTAAATATTGTTGAATGTTAATCATCAATATAATTAGCAGGTGGTTCTACCATGAGCAGAGCATTGATGTGTGGATGTCATTTTGACCATTAGTCTCATTGCAATTTCGATATGTTCAATGCATATTAGAAGAAGTTGATGGGACATTGTCAGCCTGGTCTTAGCTCGATATATATACTTATGATGTGAGCAACCGAAGAATCCTCACTTCTTGCAAAGAATCACGTTGACAGAGGACATCGAATAACCGATGAATCAAAGCAAGCATTGAAATGGCAAAACTCCAACTAAGGGTTTTTATTAGCGCTTGATCAAAAAGTTATAACCATACATCAGTGCATCACACAAGCTAGAACAGTACACTTAAGATTGAAAGAGTACAAACGCAGCTTGATCTGATATGACTTCAGAAGACTTCAATTCACAACACGGACTTCTCTGGAACGAGCTTGATCGAAACACTGTTGACACAGTGGCGTTCATCAGTCGGCACCTTAGTCCCCTCCCATTTGAAAACATGCCCCAAGTGACCACCACAAGCTGCACAGGTAATCTCAGTTCTCCTGCCATCTGGGTCAGGCTGCAACACAGTAGTTTCATTTCATTAACACATCAACAATATGCATATGCTAGCAACAATGAAAAAATATATGGAAGTACTATCTATGGCAAGTCGGCAACGGAAACTTACTGAACGGTTTATGGCTCCCGGCAGACCCTCATAGAATGCAGGCCAGCCACATCCAGAGTTGAACTTGGTGCAAGACTTGTACAGTGGCGTTCCACAACCAGCGCAAGTATAAACCCCTTCTTCAAAAACCTTGTCATATTCCCCAGTGAATTTTCGCCTGAACATTTCATCAAACACCTTTCATGCGTTGTACAAAACTAACACAACAAAGTTTTAACATCATTGTTAACTAAATCTTTGTAACTATCCAATAAAATGAAACATAGAGAAAACCAATCATAGATTTCCGCCAATGGACCACTTATCCTATGTAGTACGAAACTGAGTGATCATAAAAGACATGGACAAAGAAAGGTTAAGGGAAATGGGGAATTACTCTGTTCCTTTCTGTCGTAGGATCCTAAACTGTTCTGGGGAGAGAATAGCTTGCCATTCCTCCTCGGATTTCTGAACTGAATCAGGTGCAGCCATGACTACACAGTCCTTCCTTCACTTGAAAGAGAGAAACGCTCAGTGTGGTGGTTTCTTTCTCTATTCTGGCCAAGTTTTTTATATTGATTCCCGCAAAACGAACATGGACGGAAAATCGGGTACGTGGGGTTCTATTAGTAAATACACTTGCGGACTTGCCATATGAGTATTGGAGGCCCGACCCGCGATCAGCTTCAAATCCCTAACCAGATAAACGACGACGTTTCCTCGCAACTTCGCAAGCTCAAATATATTTCTGGCTCTCTCTTTCTCGTCTCAGTTGCACTTAGAAGCTCAAACCAGAAAGGGCAAATGTTCTCAGGCTTCTCTTCTCAGGCGGGACCTACAGGACCCGCCGGAGGAGCCCCGATACCTCAATTCGGCACTTCCGGTCGCCGCCCTCCGTCACCTTCTCCGCCTCCGACCACCACTCCTTTTCCCGCCTCCTCTCCAGAATTCCGATCTCCTTCCAGGTCCCCCCCTCGCCTTCTTCTCTCAATTCTACGTATGAATCAGATAATAAATTGTTGTTGATTTGAATTCTCTGATGCTCATTGAGAACCTGCTGAATTTATTTGCTTGCTGAATTTTTAGGTTTAAGGCCATTTCATAGTTATGGTTTGCTGTGTAATTGTAAAGAGGGCATATATTGATAGTTTTGGTAATGAACACAGTGGACCTGGAGCTATAGGGCAGCCGCTTTCCACAAACTTGACATTTCAGAGCTCTCATCCGGGTGCAAGTCCACCTTACCGATCTGCAGTAGTGCAAAGGTAAAACGCCACTGGTTCGCCAAATCCTAACATTCATGGTTCAGCAACAGATTTCTTTTGCTGTATTGTGTTTATAGTATAAGTGGTGCGGTGATATAGTTACTAAAGTTAATAATGCATGTACCGAGTACATAGTGTGATGAGAGAACTAAACCAATGAGGGTCGATTGCGCCCCTGATTTTTGTGATTTTGCAGGTTGAAGAATAGGTCATGCCACCTAAGACGTATACTTGTAATGACTAAAGTTGCTCACTAATAAAATTACCGCTGTATATCTGAATTGCATTTTTTGGGCTGCAATGTGCGAAAGACTGTTAGCTAACTCAGGCACCTTAAGATATCTTTTTGACTTTGTGTTTGTATACTATCTCAATGTACCAGTCAAGTTGCAAACACCAGAAGTTTGTTTGTTGTTTGGATGTTTATTTTATAGTCTGAAAAATGACTCTCTACTTTATGTATACCTAATGGTCCTCTGTATGCAGTGCGTATAGTTTGAAGTAAATTTTGACCCTTGATTATATCGGTCGTTTTTTACCACATATAGTTGAAATTCATTTTGTGCGTTCAAGCCGTCATGCTTAGCAAATGTCATAATTCATAGCTATTTGTTTTCTGCCAGGTCCCCTGATTCTCTTCCTAATTGGAATGATGGGGAGAGACCCTTGTTTAATAGTAATGATACCCAGGCTCATCAAAGTCCGTCTGCGGTCACATCATTTGTTGTTTCTCGTAATTCTGGTAATAGTGTTACTGCCAAGATTGCCAGATTCCAAGACCCGCGGGGGACCGGAACCCCTCCCTCTGTGTCAAGGGAAGTAAATAGAAGAAATCCCACTCAAGGAGCTCCTAGGAGGTATGTAGATTTTATCATGGTATCATTAGCACAAGAATATTATGTTGTTCTCTTTACTTTCCGATTGTATGAGTTCGATGTTTGATCTGCCAACTTTAATGGTGAATTCTGTCTGTTCTATTCATTCATAATGTGTACTTTCCACCATGTGATGTTATGTGCAATAACCATGAAGTCACAATAGATGAGGCATTTACATTTTCAACTGGTTAAACATACCATGAGTGTATGCTTCTGAAACGATATCTGTGAGTCTTAGCATTAAGAATACTTCTGTAACTGTCTTGTTCCAAACACTCAGAATTACTTATTTATTTGTGCAGTCACTTAGTTCCTCAAAAAACGCAATCACCTACCTCAACTGCTCAAAACTATCATCCTGTTGCAGATTTTGATCATGTTGGTGGAGTTGAAGGGTAAGCTCTAAGCTAAACCCTGTCTAGTGTTAAATGAATTGTACTCGTTAACTATTAATCTTATCGTGGTTGCTGTCATAACATTATCACCATCTATGGTACTTGAAAACTGTGTCTTATTGGTCAAGACTTTGAGGCAAGTGCGTAATAGATAGATTCTGTACTCCATATTATAACTTAAAGCATCTATATTAAATTGCTTAGTATAACTGCCACTCAGATTTGCTTGTACATATGTGCAGTCGCTTAGCTCCTCCAAGAACACGGTCACCTCCCTCGTCATCTTATAACTATCATCCTGTTGAGGATTTTGATCGTTTTGGTGGAGTGGAAGGGTAAGTTATAAATTCAATAGCCTTTAGTGTTTTGGAGTCCATAGCAGTTGAGCCAAACTATATTATATCTTCAAAGGTTTTTTTTTTGGTAATTGCTACTCTGGTTTTCTTGTAAATATTTGCAGTCCGTTAGTTGCTCCAAGAACACGATCACCTCCCTCACACTCATATAACCATCGTCCTGTTGAGGACTTTGATCGGTCTGGTGGGGTTGAAGGGTAAGTTCTAAATACAAGGATAGGACATATGATATCTAATGTAGAAACAGATAGAAAGTACCAGCTTCACACCGGTAGGGTTTTAGTAATCACGTCTAGCAGAACTCTGGCCTCACTCCAGCCTTTGGCATTACACCATAGGTGCCTTGGAATCTCTCCAAGTTATATTATATCTCACAAACAAGCAAAAAATCTTAACAACATTGTTTTGTTCACTATTCACGTATCTTAAAAGCTTAAGTTGCCTCTTTTATAAATCTGTTGCATTTATCATCGATAGCCCTCAAACTAATGATGACATAACTGATGACAGTTAATACAATGAACATTAAAACAAAAGAAAATCAAAAGACATGACCTAAATTCCATTACTGAAATGCATTTATTCCATATCTAAGGACAAACTTGTTAATGCTTGAACTTATGACTTGACTCCTGCATCATTTTCTGAGATTTTCTTTTGATTGCTTTCATAACAGTCCCATGCTTGGTACTGGGATAATATGATTTTGGGTTAAGTCTTGATGTCAGCATACTATATTTTCGGTACACTTTCTTTGAATATATGGTCTTCTTATCTGTTTTCCTGCCTGTATTAGGCTATGGAATCTTCAATATAACTATATATATAGAACAGTTTTTCTAGATCACTGACCATACACCTGGTATGCAAGGTTACTGGCTCTGTGCCATATTTCTATGTAGCTTTAATATGTTCACACTGAACTTTAGTTGACCCCTGCCCCCTCATCCATTTTGATCCATAATGATATTCATTTGATCAGGCTGTTGTTTGTCATATAGGCTTGCGTTTTTGTCCTCTACTCTGAGTAGTCCGCCAAAGTTGATGGACGATCATCCCAGATCGCAGCCTCATCAAGAATCTCGAGTATCCATCTCTGTGGCCTCTTTTGACTCTGGTAGAAGAACTCCTGTCAGCTATGGTGATGTTCAAGTCATGAAACGAATTAGGTTCCTACTTTTACCATCCTGTACAAGTTTATACTAGCATAATATTCGGAAATACCTAAAATATTTCAGTTTAGATTGGGGGTAAGCTTGTTTTTATCGAAATTCCCAATGAGAGAAAGTAAATGAGTTCTTAGAATCTCTTTCTTGTGTGAAAGGCGTTTTATGATTCAAAAACTGTAAATCAGAAATAAGAGATTGGACCTTTTTTCTTATGGGTAGAGCAGCTAGTGGGTAGACTAGCTAGTAAATTTCAGGTTTGCGAAATGATAGTTAATTGTGTCCACCAAAGGATCTTTGTTAATGGCTATTCTTTTGGTACATGATCTTTTGCACATCCTAATCAAGGGAGAAGAATCTGAGTGAACCACTGAGCCTGCTATGCTCTTCCTTTCAGGCCTTCTGTATCTCCTATTGGGTCAACTCCTGGTTCAAATGACATTTTCAGTACTCGCGAGTCTCGGTTTCAACAGAAGTCCTTGCAATCTTTGAACAATACTTTTTCTGAAGGTGCAAACAATATGACCACCATATCGGTTGCCAAAAGAATGAGGTCGCCTCCTGTACATGCTGAGGATCAAGTCTTGAACGGAAACTCATATGCCACTCAAGATGGTACTGAACGGTAAATTTTAGGGGGCATTGAGAATATATTCTTATATTTTTACTCAACTTTGAAGTTCACTAATTTGGTTCCTGATGTAATTTTGTAGAGAAATGCAAGCCAAAGCAAAGCGATTAGCCCGCTTCAAGGTTGAGTTAAGTAAAAGTCCGCCAAGTAGTATTGAAATTGCAGAGCAGGGGGTTTCTGGGACTAGACATGAACAATCTAATGTTGAGAGGAACAGATCAGTCGCATATAATTCTACTCAATTGGCTAGGGATGTTGCTGATGGCAATGCTTTATCTGAGAGTGAAGGCGTGGAATTGTCTGGTATCATTATTGGTGTATGCCCAGATATGTGTCCAGGTACTCCATTCAATCAAGATACTAGTTACTAATGCAATGAAAGATTGACTGTCCATAATCGAAGAAATATCAAGAATACATCCATTACTTCTCAGAAAACTCTTCATCACAAACTCCCCCCATAAGTATTTTGCATGTGTTTTCCTGTTGGTGTAAATGAAATACTTGCTGTCTAATGTCTTCTCATACTACAAACTTTAATTTGTAGCTACTGTTATCTTGATTTTTGTCAAGACTGTAAGATTTTCAAATCTGCAATCTGATCGAATTTCTTCCCTTAAATTCAGATTCAGAAAGGGCAGAGCGAGAAAGGAAAGGCGATCTTGATCAGCATGAGCGTGTGGATGGGGATAGAAATCAAACCAGCATGTCCCTTGCTGTTAAAAAGGTAAAATCATATATAACATATATACATAATACTCGTCAATGCCTGAACCCCTTTAAGGTTGATTACTAACATCATGAGTGATGCATGCTAATCTGTTATTTATACACAGTATAACAGGACAGCTGAGCGTGATTCGAACTTGATAAGACCGATGCCGATCCTGCAGAAGACAATGGATTATTTGCTCGATTTGCTCGATAAACCTTACAATGATAGGTTTCTTAGCATATATAACTTCTTATGGGATAGAATGCGGGCAATCCGAATGGACCTGAGAATGCAACACATTTTTAACCAAGAGGCCATCAGTTTGCTGGAGCAAATGGTGAATGTTCTGACCGTTTGAACGAGTTACCTTTTTTATATTATGTTTTAATTGATCATGAACATGATTTAGAAATTTCTTTTGGCTTAGTTTGGGATTGAGGTGAAAATATTGAACTTCTGTAAAACACAGTTTAGAAAAAGCAACCCTTTGCCTGTTTATTTTTAACCGTGGTTTTTGCACTTAAAAAATACAAATAAGCAGTTTTTCTTATTTTACCAAACACTCATTCTATCAAAATAGTTGATAATAAGCTGATTTAATCCAAAAAACTCAACCCCAAAAGGGGCCTTTGTATGATGAGGAATATGATCAGGTGAGGATGGAATGGTAGAGCGCACTTCTATGATTCTTATTCTTGTTGCTCATAGTTGTCTCAGATCCAGTGGATTGTCTGGTTTCATTGTGTATTGGAACACATGTTCAATGTTGCTAGTTTGCTTTCCTCTTTTAGTTTTTGCTTCGATAATTTAATTGATAGCAGCACTCCACTTCTCAGCATGTTTACCACCTTCACTCCACTTCTTGGTAATCAAAATGTACTTAGACTGTGGTTCTAATACTTAAAGCCTTTCCTCTTTTAGTTTTTGCATTTTGGTGCTTCAAGTTAATTAAATCAGTAATTCAAGTATATCCACCTGGTTGGTGATAAATTAAAGCATTGTCAACATTGAATACGCTGATCATTACATAATTTATTTGCAGATAAGATTTCATATAATTGCCATGCATGAATTATGTGAATACTCAAAAGGAGAAGGGTTCGCTGAAGGATTTGATGCTCACCTCAATATTGAGCAGATGAATAAAACATCCGTAGAATTGTTCCAAATGTATGATGATCACAGAAAGAAAGGAATAAGCATTCCTACGGAAAAAGAGTTTCGAGGGTATTATGCACTTCTCAAGCTTGACAAACATCCTGGGTACATGGTGAGACATCTACGTTGGTAACTCTCAAAATTTACATATTTTGTTGTTTATGTGTGACAAACATCCTGGGTACAAGGTGAGTCATCTACATTGGTAACTCTCAAAATTTACATGGTGAGGTTTTTGTTTTAGGTTGAACCTGCAGAGCTCTCACTTGATCTTGCAAAGATGACCCCAGAAATAAGACAAATGTCAGAGGTGCTCTTTGCACGTGATGTAGCAAGGTTGTCACTTCTCTTCAAGTGTATGTTACAGTTTTGGTGTAGAGTGGAATTTGTATACTAAATTGAGTTCCTCTTGCAGAGCTTGTAGAACTGGTAATTTTATTGCCTTCTTTCGGCTTGCAAGGAAAGCAAGTTACCTTCAAGCATGCCTAATGCATGCTCATTTTGCAAAGGTATGAATAAATGCTCCGATTGTTTCTGGTTATGATTCACTGTTACCTTTTAGGATCTTTGATCTCATATGTTATATTGCAAGCTTGCTCTATCTATCAGTTGATATGGCAGATATAAGTAGACAATGTAGTATTTTCATGTGATTTTAAAAAAATTATCAGCAAGTTTGAAGAATCAGTATTCAAGAATTTCTCCTTGCCATCACATAGTTATGCATAAAGGTGATAAAGCAGTTAAATGTGTGATATTGTAGGTATGTGATGTGTCATGAAGTGTCAGGGTTAGAATCTTGAATTTCATTTGATCTTTGAAGAATGTTATTGCTTGGAAATTAGTTTCCAACTAAACATGTATATTATAAACAAAAGTAACTGTCCTGGAGGTGTTCTAGAGTGGTCTGCAATTTTAAGTTTTCATATTTGAAACCTTTTGTTTTTTTTTTTGTAAGTCAATGTTGCTTGATATTGCTATAATCTATGCTTTTCTTTAAGGGAGGCCACTTTGTTTCCCCAAATTGTCCAATTAATCCTACATTGACCTTTTAGATTAGAAAAAGTTAAATAATTCAAGGTTATTATAGTAATTGGCAAATAATTTTTTTAAATTAAAATTAAAGCCTCCTTTTCTTCTCCCAGTTATACTTTTTTCTCTTTCCCAATTTCAAATCTCAATTAACTATTTTTTTAATTAATGTAATATTAACTGCTTCTTCTCAATATACACTGTGTGCACTTGCATCTAGTTTGAATTATAGGAAGTAGGTTCAACTGAAACCTAAGAAGCACTGATACGTGTATTACCCATCGTATCGCATATTAGATACAGATACCGGTACGATACGTGTTCGATACGTGAGGATACGTGAGGATACCGTATCTGATTTTCAAGTCCACTGCGACTCCAAATTCAACCCAAAGTTAGGTCGAGCAGCGTTTGAAGTCAAACAGATCTGGACGCGAGGGGAGACGCTGAGAGCGATACCTCGTCGTCGGTATGAGGGAGGGTAGAGGCGCACCGATGAACCCCATGAACCATCGCCGGACGTTGAAACCGGATCCATCACCACCGTACTCCAACAGATTGGTCTGGTTCGTGATCGAGTACTTGTAGTACAAAGTACCGCCGGGGCCAAGCGAGTTCGAGAGCTCCAGCTCCTTCTTCGGCTTGGAGACCCAGTCACCCAGACCTTGAGGAACTCGAACTGATGCATGAAGAGCTAATTAGGGATGAAGTGCACCTTTTCAATGTAAGGCTAAGCAAAAGATTCAAGCTGTTAAGAAAAGAGAGAGAGAGAGGAGGGAGGAGATGTTTCGATCGAGAAAGAAATTGCAATCGTCTCTGTTATTTAAGAAAAATAGAAAGGGAACAAGTAGAGATGAGATTTGGTGAGATGTAATGAGATTAGAGAAAATGTCCCTGATTAAAAAAGGAACAAATATTGGCCATTCATTACATCCAACGGCTAAGAACCATGGTTAGGCAGAAATTAGGTGTATGAAGTTAGGAGAGGATCTAAGTCCTCACGACACGCCTATTTAGTATATTTTATAGAATACATATTAATATTATATATTATTTATTACGCTTATCCTTCTCGTATTGTATCCTCTCTTTTTTTCAGTTTGCCGTTTCCCGTATCGAATTGTATCGTATCGCCGTACTCGTATCTGTTTTGGTGCTACTTAGACTGAAACACACTGTAGTTTGTTCAGCTTTGACATAATTAATCGAGGCATGGTTACTGCATTTTCTTGTATTTTCAATGTATATAATCCATGATAGTTGCATTTTCTTCTCAGTGATCCTCCATCACTGCACCCTTTCACTTGCTGACATGTGAGCTCAGAGAATAGCATCTTAGATAGTGATAATCGGTCAAAAGGGTCTCCAGATTAGTGCCATTTAAGACCACTTAATTTAAGTCTGAATTATGTTTTCTACATGTTGCTGCTGTTGCAAAGATTAGTTGCTGATGGTAACTTAGTCCTCTAACTAATATTTTGGTTTTACCAGTTACGAACCCTGGCACTTGCTTCTCTACAAGCAGGTCTCCAGAATAACCAAGGTCTCCCTATTGCAGATGTTACCAAGTGGCTAGCTATGGAGGTACCTTCAATTTCTTTGATTTGATTTCCTCTTGCACCCTCCGCAGAAAGAGGAGCTTTCTACTTCTCTTATGCTTACCCTTCAATTCTTTGATAGGATGAAGAAACTGAAAGCCTTTTAGAGTACCATGGCTTCCAAATAAAGTCGTACAATAAAGAACCATATATGGTAAAGGAAGGTCCATTTCTCAATGCTGGTGAGGAATATCCTACCAAGTGTTCTAAACTTGTTGACATGAAAAAATCAACAACTATAATCGACGATGTTTTGGCTTCTGGTCAAGTCGTATCCGTCCCTGCACAAGCATCAAAAGGAATTCCGCTGACTAATCAAAATAAGCTTGGGGGAAAAGCTGCTTCAAATAGAGACAGGGAATATCTTGTCCAGGATGTACTATCCAGTGAAGTAACAAAATCCATCAATGAAGTTGATGAAGTAATGCCTAGTTATGAAGTTGTTTCATCACCAAAAGATGTCAGACAAAAGCAGAAAATGTCCCCAGCACCAGTATTTTCATCCAAGAAGGATGTCAGAGCAAAGCAGCATGTGATTCAAACACCAATACTTTCATCCCCAAATGATATAAGACCGAAGCACCAAATAATTAACACACCATTTGGTGGTCAACACCATGTAGATGATAGTCAAATGGTTTCTGTGTCACCGTTCACATGGGTTCACTCAGTATCTAAGCCCCAGCCTGATACAGTACATGAGAAGCCAAAAAGTGACTCTCTTTACAGTAATTCTCCAGGGAAAAGCATGCATTTTGGCTTAGATGGAAATCAAGGAACGCCATTGCCGATCATGTCGACATCTCTGCAAGAGAGATCTCCAGTTGGTACATATGATTTTCACTCTGAACAGTCAAGTGTGTCAAATAGGTTTGAAGATGATCAACCTACAGATCTTCATCAAGAAAATGAAGAGGATGAGGATGAGGTTATGGCAAATAATCAGAATGAAGAAATTGCCGAGGCAAAACTCAAGTTGATGTTAAGGTACTTTTTTATATATTTTTAAAATGATACCATTACTATATTCCTTGAATTCATAAATCCTTTCACATTAGGTTATGGAGGCGGCGTTCTGCAATGCTAAGGGGACTGCGAGAACAAAGGCAGTTGGCAGCAAATGCTGCTTTGAATTCTTTATCATTGGGTCCACCAATTCAAATAAAGAGAGATGTAAGCTTTTTTGAATTATTTTGAATTTAATATACCTGTCCTCTACATTCATATGCAATTTTTGTTCTGTTTGTCATTTGAAAATGTTTGCTTAGGACGATAATATATATTCATCTTTGGGCTTCAGTAGCTTCAGATTTTAGAAATATTTGCGTTTTTTTCTTCTTCTTTTAATGTCTCAGTTTCTTACTTCCACTTTTCATTTCAGATATCCAAATAATAGAGATAAGGTTTCAGTTGACTTCTGTAACTCGATCTAAAAAGTACTGTAAAATCTTAGTAATAAAATATCAATTAATTTGAAATATCCAAATATTAGAGCTTAGGTTTCATGTACCATAAAACCTACTGTAAAATCAAAATATAATGTATCTATCTCAACTGTGAAATCTTCGATTTTCTATTTTGTAGCAACTGCGCATTGCTGGTGACTTTGACATTGATATTACTCTGAGGGAAAGACATCTGAAGCAAAGCCAGTCCTGGTCCACACTCAATGTTTCAGATGTAATAGTGGATACACTAAGCAGCAGAAATCCGGATGCTAGATGCCTTTGTTGGAAAATTGTATTATGTTCTCAGATGAACAATATAGAAGGTGAAGCAGCACCCTGGTTGGTTTCAAAGCTCATGCCTTCAAAAGATGACAATGACGGTCTCTTAGTTTCATCTCCTGGCTTGTCAATATGGAAGAAATGGTTTCAAGGCCAATCTGGTTCAGATCTGACCTGCTGTTTATCTGTACTCAAGGATGCGAATAGTGATAATCTGATTGAGTGTGTACCTGGTACAAGTGCGGTTATGTTTCTAGTATCAGATAGGGTCCCCTGGAAAATGCAAAAGGTTCGGCTCCATAATCTTGTGATGTCAGTATCTTATGGTTCATGCTTACCTCTTCTCATCCTAACTGGTCCATTGAAGAACGACACAACAGATCCTTCCTCCATCATAGTTGACAATATGGGTCTCCGTGACTTGGATAAGTCTCGGATAAGCAGCTTTCGGATTGTTCCACTTGTCGAAATTCAGAATAAAGAGCAATCGGATGGGTTCTATAGTGACAACCGATTGAGAGAGGGGCTCAGATGGCTCGCAAGTGAATCACCTCTTCAACCCATTTGTCATCATGTCAAAACACGTGAATTGATTCTTACACACTTGAATTGTTCGCTGGAGGCACTAGAGAAGATGAAAGATTATGAGGTTGGTCCGAACAACTGTATTCTAGCCTTCAATGAAGCTTTGGATCAGGCTCAGAGGGAAATTGCGGCTGCTGCCCAAGCAAATCCTGCTGGTTTGCCTTGCCCTGAGATTGATTTGCTGGAGGAGTTTTGTGAAGAACACAGGCTGGCGAACTGGTACTTGCCAAGCATAGAATGGAGCTCAATGGCAAAAATTGAACCACTAATGTCAGCGCTGGAGAATTGTAGACTTCCCGCATTTCCTGATACTACCTCATGGTTGCCCAGCTGTTCAAATACAGGCAAGGAAATCGAAAGCCTGAGAGTTGAACTCGAATATGGCCTTATCGAATACCTTGCTGATATTAGTAAGATGATAATATCTTCACTTGCTATAAAAGAGGCACATGTATTGCTACAAAGAAATTGTCGACTTGAGCGCCACAACTCATGCTGCTACATTGTTCCTAGGTGGACTATGATTTTTCGACGAATCTTCAACTGGCGCTTGATGGGTTTAGCTAGTGGGAAATTCTCTTTGGCTTATATCTTGGAAGACCCTCATCTGAATGCAAGTTTTGGCAACCTGAGTCAGTCAAGGCTCGAAGATTGTGAACCTTCACCTTATTATCTTACTCAGCCTACTCTGGATGAAATCATTCAAGTTTGTGATAGCAATCATCCATCGCAAGAGACTGAGCAATCTCATCCTGAAACATCTCTAAATGGTTCATTACACGAGACTCCGAACACAAATGACATGATGGATGATGAATCATGTTTAAAAGATGATGTCGGAGATGCTCCTCGTGTAAATGGGGGACTAGAAAATGGCAGCAGAGAAATGGTGGTGGCCGGAAAAGAGACCAATGAAGCTGATAAATTGAGTATATTGTTGGAGCAGTGCAACATGTTACAGAATGTGATAGATAGAAAGTTGTCCATTTATTTCTAACCTGTTATTAGATCTTTTGTAACAATTTTGTATTTCTTGTATTTTTAGTAATATAAAGGGTGACATTGTATTCTTCAGCCTTTGGACTGAATAAGAACTTTAACGGTGTTATTGAAAAGCACTGGCTAGGCCGATGCCATTACCAAATTCATTCACATTCAAATTTCGCAGCATAGTAGTCATTTAGGACTTCACTAGTCATCACCCATGAATAGACATGAAAAATAACAAGCATGATAAATTGATTCTGGAATTTTCTTCTCTATTGCACTAGAGCTGTTTAAATGAGGTTTTTTTTTTTGCGAACTGTTTAAATGCGGTTAAGAATATATAATTTGTTATTATCTTTGATGTGCAAGGCACAAATTATATAATCCTATATAGAGCTCTATATCTTATACTTAGCAACGAGAAAATGGATCTAGAGCTCTATATAGGATATATAATTTGTGCCTTACACATCAAAGATACATAATTTGTGCCTCACATCAAAGAGACACAGTCAGCGTATATGAGAAATGAGAGCTCTCTTGCTTTCTTCTTGGCAGCGGCCTCCTCACTTCTTTGGGGTTTGGTTGTCATAGATCTGGCCTCAAGGTGAAGTTTCTCCTCCTCATGGCGGCGTTAAGTCGATCTCTTTGCAGTCATGGCATCCCTTCATCCTCTCGGTTGGTCGGGCTTTCACTCGGCCGATCGTGGAGGTTAAAGAATGTCGTAGGCAAGCTCTTTTTCCGCCATGGGATCCAGGCCGTATCCAACTGGGTTTGCCACGACTGATTGGCGTGGCAGAGATTGTGCGGCAGCGTCGTCTTCATGGATTAGATCTTCAACTTGAGATAGTGGTATTGCGTGGTTATCGCCATCTGTTGGTGACACCATACTGTTCATGTCCTAATTGGAGAGCCTTGCAGGTCGCACGAAGGCAACATATCTTAATCGGCGGTCAGCATAGAAGCCTTGTAGTCGAAGAGACGACTGATAGTGTAGAACGGACTTGAGGTCGGAGGCTGCACACAGTTTCCCAAACCCTAGTTGGGTTGGTCCATATTCTTGGGCCCGTGCTTACCTTTGTTGAAGACTGGGCCTGGAGTTGTAATTGGGGGCAAATGATTTTCATTGAGTTTTACATTGGAGGCCCGAGATGGTTTGGCAGAAGAGTATGGGATCCAGGTCAATCTAGTAAGGTCAGGCAGTTGGAGGTCTTGTCCCTTCTGCATGGTGGGGTCTTGATTACTTGGGCTCTGTCCATTTTACTAGTGGAATTGCCTACTACAAGCGATGTAAGTAGTGAAATGGTAGAGGAGGCTGAGCAAGATTCTGGGGGGCCTCCCTGGGGTAGGTCTTTTAGTAAGTTTAGGCGAGCATTACCTTAGTTTATTTGTGTTGGTGCTTGCCTAATTTTTGCGAGGTGTGGTTCTCAGTTACTATTCGTACTTCATTTTGATTACGTTTGTGAATTGATTTAGGAAGTTTCTCTATGTTAACTTAACAGTAGTCTTTTCTTTCGTACATTATCAATATTTGTTATATAACATTATTTATTGCATTAATAAATATAGTGCGTCACGTTTGAGCATTCAAAAAAAAGAAAAAAAAGAGACAAGTAGTCTTATTATTGCAACCATTTTCAATGATTCTTAAATATACATCTCTTAGATATACATTACATGGAGTAGCATATCAATCCCATCAACAACGCAACATTTACCTTAATCGTTTCGATAGTGTTCTATGATTTATAACTTATCCTGATTTAATTTAATTTACAACAATATAGTGATGCATAATTAATGTCGAATTTACTACTATAATTTGTATTTCAATCAATATTTGGATACTCCAAAACGTTTCTCATGATTTGGCGCTTTTTAAATCTTTCTATTTTTATTTTTTCTCATAGAAACGGAATATCTAGGGCTCGGTAATGGGTTAGGTCGGATTTTAGTGCATTGTCTCCAAAATTCGGGCGGGGCCGGGCGTTATCAAAAATTTGAAGCCCACGGGTTTTTTAGGCCTCGGGCCATGTCAGGTTTTTCAGGCAGGGCAGGGCAGGGCCGGGCTTTTTTTTATATTAAATGAAAAAAATTAGAAATTAATAGTGTTTAATTATCAAATATATCAACAATTATATACACTTAATAATATATATATAAGCCTTCTTCTTCTAAAAAAATAATATATAAGCCTAAATAAAGTGATAATTAGTATATAAATGAATGATATTAAGGTAGATTAGAGTGTTTAGATGTTTTACATTGATAAAATAATATATAATATATACAATAGATGGGGTAGACGGGTTTGGCCCTACGGGCCGGGCCGGACGAGCCTCGACGAGTCTTGATGGGCCAGGCTTTTTTGGGCCTGTGAGCTTAGGGACCTCGGCCCGAACCCGACCTTAAGCCCATAGGATCAAACTTTTTTTTATCTAAATTTGGGCTGAGCCGGGCTTGAACTTTTCGAGACTCAGGCCGCCCTTAGACTTTTCGGACCTATGACCAAATGATGACCCGCAGGAATATTCCAATATACCATCGTCTTAACTTTCTTTGGAAGTCAAAAAAAAGGGTTCAGTGGGCTTATTTAGGGTTTGCGGCCATATAAATATGGATCCATATCTATTGCCTACGCTCCTCTTTTGGTTTTGCCTCTACTACAGAATCGTTTGCTTCCACTCTCTCTTTTTCTCTCTTCGCTTAATCCACCATGGCCGTCACCTTCTCAGATCTCCACACCGAAGCTGGCCTCAAGTCCCTCGAAGACTACCTCTCCGCCAAGACCTACATCTCCGGGTAAACTAATTTCGATGTTGATTTTCAAATTTCACTGCTTAGATTTCGTCGCCTTTGTAGTTTTCGTTTTCTGATCACTGTTTTAAACGCTGATTCAGAGATCAGCTGACGAAGGATGACATCAAGGTCTTCGCGGCGGTGTTGGAGAAGCCGGGGAGTTCCTTCCCCAATGTGTGCAGATGGTACGACAGCGTTTCGTCCCAGCTAGCTAAGAGGTTTGTGTTTGTTTTTCAATTGTTTACTGTTTACTTTGCTCCATTGAAAGACCTATGTAAGTTTGATTTGGTTCAACTGCTAGCTAATTGTAATTGTTTGTTTGCTGTATAGTTTCCCGGGCAAGGCTGTTGGAGTCAGAGTCAGCAGTGAAGCTGCTCCTGCTGCCAAGCCATCAAAGGTTTGCGCTTTCGTTCATATCTGATATGTTTTGATATCTTTGTATGATTTTGAATCTGATATCATGTTCTGGTATCAAATGACAAATTGAGACTTTAGTTATTTTATTTTTTTGATCAAGAAGCTGGAGATTAAAGTGTAGACTAATTATTATTAGCTCTATGAAATTATGAAATTTAGTTTTTTTGATGACTTGGGTGCTTGTTCTAGGGCTAGAAGGGTCAGAACTATGGCTGCCTAGTTTGTTTTTGCCTTTTTGCTGGGCTTGTTAGCTTCAATTGCAACCCCAATTTTTTTTCTTTTTGAAATTTACTGGAGATATTTAGTATATACACCTAAATAGTTGCACCACATAATCATCTTACTGTTGACTTCATTGTGAACTTGGATTGATCTGTTTTTAAATTACTTACACAGTTACACTTGTAGTTAGAAGCTAGATCAGCTGCCAAATTTGTTTGAAGATTGATCCAAAGGCAAAATCTGTTAAACTTTTACTTAGAAAGTTAGAATGTTTTTTTCTGTACCCATCCAGGCTGCAGCAGAAGATGATGATGATGATCTTGGTCTCTTCGAAGATGAAACAGAAGAGGACAAGAAGGCTGCCGAGGAGATTGCGGCCGCTAAAAAGGCAACCACAAAGAAGAAAGAGAGTAAGCTAGTTACTTCAATGTAGACATGCAGGCTTCTTTTTCAGAATAGTAGTTACATATAATGAAAACCTCTTTAATATGATGTCGTAATTAGCACTACAAAAGAATCAATCTACGCCCTCGAGTTAGTGCTGTAGTTTTTCTTTACTCACCACCTGAGCGCATATAATTTCATCCTAAGGTTCTGTATAAAATTCCTGGTCAATTGCTATATCTTTAACTATATTGACATTGAAGTCACATATTACAGGCGGAAAGTCCTCAGTTCTTCTGGATGTGAAACCATGGGATGATGAGACAGACATGAAGAAGCTTGAAGAGGCTGTTAGAAGCATTGAGATGGAGGGTCTCTTCTGGGGTGCATGTATGCGTTTCTTTTATCACTACATTCTTTTCTTGTCCAAAATGGTTCACATGCTTCCTTTTTCTGATGTTTATAAATCTCTACTGTACAGCAAAACTGGTGGCAGTTGGTTATGGAATCAAGAA
This sequence comes from Geum urbanum, assembly GCA_946800695.1. Lineage (NCBI taxonomy): Eukaryota > Viridiplantae > Streptophyta > Magnoliopsida > Rosales > Rosaceae > Geum > Geum urbanum. The sequence goes on along the minus strand of OX327003.1, from coordinate 44,355,973 downwards.
GCTCCAGATCATGCTTACCATTGTTGACGATCTTGTGTCTGTGGATACTCTCATCGAGGAGCGCCTTACGGTTGAGCCATTGAATGAGTGGATCCAGAGCTGTGACATTGTTGCCTTCAACAAGATTTAAGTGATCCTGTTTAATTTACTTGTAGCATTATGCATGAGGCAATCTAGTTTTTTGACATTCCAGTTCTTCCTTTTACATGTTCTTTTTCCTTCCATTACCCCGAAGCTGAGTGATTAAAAGAGGAACATTTGGTGTTCTATTTCTATGGGATGGACTGAAATCAACATTGCTATTATGGAGTGCCCTACATATTGTACGATTAGAAATACATCTGTTCCTCTGTGGTTTGAACCTCGTACCCAATTTTATTAATGACTAGTGTCCTCAAGTACCCAAGTGTTGTTTTCTATATTATGTTGATTTGCAGTATTACTGTTGTCTTGTATATATGACCGCCTTTTTCAGCGTCATCTATGTATAATGGCGGCACTCGGCAAAGGCCACTAAATTGGGACGTCACCAGTTATGGCATGATTTGGGTTGTGGGGTGCATCCTTATGATTAGTAAGGAGCTCTGACTGGTACTTGGTGATTTTGAATTGTTTCATGTGGCCGACACTGTTTTTCTTTTCAATACACATCGAGTGTAGGAGACTCGGCATGGTTTGAAACATGGTCGCGACTTCAATGTCCCACACTCCCTCATTTGTTAAGGCCATCTCCGATCATTGTTTTACTTTGGTGACTTGCTCCATATTGACGATGGCTGTGCATGCTCCATTCCATATGACATGATTTCCATGAGATATTCACTTTCCTTTGTCCACAGTAATCATATCATATGGAAAATGTTGCTTGAGAAAATTTAGATGTCCCAATAGAAACTCCATTGCATAGGTGTGATTGTTCGAAGCTCACTTTTGAAGTCTTAGTTTACATCATTGAATCCAGGTTCATTTTTTTTGGGCACAGTTCTTGGTCAATCCTACTTTACTCGGTTTGATCCTCTTCTCGTCAAGCAGAAGGTCTCGGCAACATTGCATACTAATATGTACAGCACATCTTTCAATGTTTCTGTACAACATTGCTTTCTTAGTTGTCAAATTCTAGTGGCCCTTCTTATTCCTTAGTCACCACAACAGTCCATGAAAGGTGCCTCAACAATTCGATGACACTGAAGAAAGGTGAAGACAACGTAGGCCACTAGACTGGAGATTTCCGTGACTTCATAATGATGCAAGAAAGAAGAGCATGATAAGTTCACATTCCAGTGATTCCTTGAGACCTTGACCATGTCACACCTCCACATTATTGCTGAGAGCCCGAGATGGCATAACCTCTCATCTTCAACAGACTTAAACCAGGGAGCGTCATTGTCACTAGTGTATCAAACTATCAATACCAAGCTCTCTACTGCTAACTAAGCTAATATTTCAACACGAAGCCTCGGGAAATCAAAGTGCAAGCAACAATGACTATATATTACTTGCTGGGGAGGTGAAATGTCACAACTGAAGCTAAATTGTACAATATTAAGTATCAAGGAAGTTCTTTCATATACGTGTAAAAGAAACCTTCTAAGAATGATCCTCCTACATGAACCTCATTCCTCCTTTCCTTTGATTGGATTAGTAGATGCAAGGCTACAGCTGACAAAGATCACGTTTTCCTCCGGGCAATATCACAAGGTCAGAAACAGTGTCATTAGTGAGATTTGCAAGAGAACCCAAAGATTAGGGTCCAAGGAGTATCTAGTATAACCAGGACCAACTGCTTCTGCTGATGGCTTAATTGCACCACTAACCCACACCCTGCGAGAAGCAAAATTAATTTTAAGGATCTATGGTCCCTCAGGCAGACACTTGATGGTAAACTGTAATGGACTATGGATATTCAGAATCAGAGGCAAGATCAATTAAGTATGAAATTAGTACCACTTAAGCAAAATTATGAGAAGATGTGTGGCAACTTTAGTAGGCTTCCAGTTCAGTCTCTGCAGAAAATGGAAAGAGATTAATGCTTAGTTGATACATTATGTTCATAAGACAAGCCAGCTTACAAACCTACCTGTGGCAAGGGCTCTGACATGTAGGAGATGGAACAACAATAGCTTGGCTTCGATTCATTGAAAGCACATGCTGACAAGACTGCACTTCTGAGGAATCACTTCTGGCTGAACGAAACATTTCTGATCCACTGGCAAAAGATGACCCAGAATTTTTTCTCCTCCTCCTCGCTGTCCTATTATTGATCCCATCTGTTCCATCTGGAGTACCAGCAGCTGACTATAGCACACAAAAAAAGTTGGAAAACAAGACGATCAATGTTTGATTCTGCAAAGAAAGCCCTTTGTAGCTAATAATGGACTCTATACATGTGCCAGGAACAAACAACAAGAAACCGATATTTTCATGAATTGTGTCCCCTTTCATGCTACATTTAATACTATTAAATTAGTTAGCTTGCCAGGCAAATTTACTCTTACATGGTTTAAATCATATAGTGAAATACCATCTAATATACCTTCCCTACCTAATATTATAATAGTCTAGCAGCATATAAATATCTTCAATCACTTGTCCACAAGTAATTACTCAGACGTCCACCTTTAATTACTCAAACAAGGGTGTAACATTGTCAGAAAATGCCCATATTCGGGAAAAAACGATACAAGACTTCTACGTCTTCTACCACATCTTTATTAACCAAGACTCCAAAAGAGATTTATACAGATTATGAACATTGAATTTAGACCAAATAAAAGAGAAAGAATAATCAAATCAGCAACGAGAGGAAGGTTTACATAATTCATACATTAGACAAGCCTTTGATGTGAACAATGATAATTGTTATATCATCTGTCCGGTTTTCATGTTCCAGCCATAGCTTATATGATTCTCCAGCAATGGCAGCACATGCATCTCGAGGGTCTGAATATTTTGCTGCCTGCATAACAAATGACATCCAAACTGTAAGCATGAAAAACAGTAAGAAAACAGACATTAAAGTAAGGTACACGGAGAAAGTAATTGGTAATATTTCTTTCAATGAGGCATGGAGTCTGGAATAATAAGGCTTTTAATCCTTATACTGAGCACGAGTAAATGACAAAGCAATCCACAAATATTAAAAGGGTGAAACTTTTAAGAAATTTTTTGACATTCGTGGAGTTCGTATATGAACACGAACAACTTAGAGGTGTAAGTTAATCTGAACATTGGCCTTGAGAATGACAATCATAAAGCATGGAATTATCAAGAATGACTAACAGGAGTTCTCAAATCCTTAATTTACATACCTAATTATAAACTTACTAACAGGTGGCAATTTGGTAAGAAATTATTTATTATTTATCATGTGAGAATTTGGGAACTGACGGAAAACCTTTTTTCGTTCTACACCAAGTGTCAATAAACCGACTCTACCCAGTCCAGTTGACAACTTGAACGATAGAACAATACGACACCAGAAGCATCAAGTTATCAAGGTCTTGCATATGAAAACAATTCTATTATAACCCATCAATCACGACATATAATGATTTATCAACTCATAATAATAGTTATAGGAGTAGATGATGGTCCTAGACACATACCATATCAACAACAGCTTGGCTTGAGAGGAACTCAAAAACCCCATCACTTGCAACAACGAAGAAAAGATGATTGGGATTCAGCCGAACCACTGACACCTCCGGAGTTGCAACCACACCAATCTTCTCAGCAGTACTATCACCCACACTCCTCGTAAATGCAGTCCCAGGATACATCCCATTCGGAACCCACAACCTCGGAGGATCACCGCCTTCACTCTCCTCATCGCCCCAACTCTGAATGCTCGGATCCTTATGCCCCTCCACTTGATCAACGCTCAAAACCCTCGCCCCCGCTAGCTTCACTCTCTCATACTCATCTTTCCTAAATGGCGTCTGGTCGCAAGACAAGTCCTCTGCAACAATCCTATTTCCATCTCTCACCGCAATCACTGCCCTTGAGTCACCCACATTGGCTACATACAACATATTCCCAACAACAAGCACAGTAATTGCAGTTGTACCACTCATCGAATCATCAATCGCACTACAATGCAACTCGTTGTTCGCAGTTAAAAAAGCCGAATGATAAGCTTTTTCAGTGTCATCAAGCAATGTGGGATCATCTGTCAATATCTCTACTAGCCTATCCTTAACGAAATTAGAACACTGTGTCCCTAATTGGCCGTGCCCATCAAACACACCAAAGAAATGGATACATGGATTACCTTGGACCTCGGTTTTAACACAGAGACTGTCCTGATTCTCTTTGTCCGGCGAGTCAGGGTAGTAACCCCTCAGCGTTAGGACAGTGTACTCCAAGTTGAAGCGGTGTGAAGGAACAGGTACCAACTCCAGTGACCTCTCTGTGAGTATGTGCTGCTTCCTTTGATGGCTGTACGGACCGCCGGAGTCTCTGAATTCCCGAGGGTCGCCGTCGGAGGACCTCGGAAAGCGACCGCAACACTTGCCGTGGACACAACCCATGAGAGAAGAGAAGAGAAGAGTTCTTAGTGAGATTTTTAATTCGAGCTCAGAGTGCACAGCAGGTGTTCGACGGAATGCCTAAGAGAGATGAAAGTGGGAGTAGCTGAAATGGGTGTTGTTGGAATTCGACATTGTGGTCGTTGTGGTTGTGAATTCTGAGCAGAGCTCATGCTAGAGTACCCGAATTGGGGACACAATGAGCGAAACCCTAGAAGCAATTGAGCTCAGAGAAAGTGTTAATTTTTCTTTTTTAGGTGAGAATTGTTTGTGGGTTTTGCTCTTGCACTCTGGGAAAAGAGGAACGAATTGAACCCAGAACCAAGAAAAAGAGCAAATCACAGCAACCCAGAAACGTAATCCAAAGACAAAACCCTAAAGCAACCCCAGAAGGAATAAACTCAAAGGCTGAGACTTTGTGGGTCTTTTGCTGTGATCAGAGACACACCCACACGCAATGAGACTGTAGACTCTGCTGCACAGAAGCTTCTCAGAAAACAACAAAGAAACTTTCTTTCTTTTATGGGAAAAAAAGGAGAACAGGGCTCAAGAACAGAGCACACGAATTATTCAATAAAATGCGAGAGACCCAAAAATACAATAGTCCAAAAGAGAACGGGGGTATTTGTATTGCCTGTGACTCTGGGAAAAATTGGGGTTTCTTTTCAAGAGAGGAATGAGATTCTATGTGTGCATGGGTGGGGTGAGCGTGTGTGTTATGAAAGACCTTGTTCCAAGAAATCAACCAAACAATGTCAAGGAACCTTTTTGCCTTAAAAAAACAAAAGAAAGACACTGACCATTTTTGTCATAGTCTCCAAATAGTTTTTTTTTGTAAATTATTTTATAAATAACTAAAATGATACACTCAAATTTCGCATCCACTATATCATCATTTCTCTATACAATTTTTTCTATTTTTCATGTACAAAATCTTCATTTAAAATCTAAGTCCATATGATTTAAGATTTTAAGTTTATATATATGATATGATAATTAAATGTCAAGCATATAACTCGTGAATCGTGATGATCTTTCGATCATGCCATTTTCAATGAATCGTTGTTCGCATTGTATAATGAAACATTATCTTTGGTATAGACACTAACGGAGCTAGTTATAGGTCAGGTGAGGCAAATGCCCCACGTGAATTTTTGAAGAATAAAAATTCATATATATACTTTTATTATAAAATTATATATTTACTTTATATATATGTTTATTTAGTCGTTCTAAGAAGTTATGTTACCCAATTAAATGTTCATTTTACTCTAAAAAAATAACGATATCTCTTTACAACTCTACACCCACTTACTACTAGGTCTCACCTTTGACCTTCTCCATGTACCATTATCATTCTACACAAAACAATGAGTTAGTACATTTCGAAGTCAAAATATTTCTTACTAAACTCTAATCTATTCTTCTCCAAATTTATAATTTTTTTCATTTTTATGATCCTCATTTATATTATTTGCTCTTTCAAGTAAAGTTACCAAAAATGAGTAAAAATTTCGCCTTACTTGGACAAAATTTCTGACTTCGCCACTAGCTATGGACAATGTAGTTTAACTTATTAAATCCTATTCGTGGAATCGTGGTTTGAACTTTTGACCGGACTATATTCAAACATGGTTTATTGTTCTTTATTTAGTAATTTGAAATGAATATGAGGAAGTCATATATAGCTTGTCAATATTGACTTGAATGTTGAGTTAAGTAGGCTAATTTAAATCCGAACCCCCAGAGAACACAAAAAGGTACTGTATTGCTCATTATTTCTTAGCCCTTACTTATGGAAGTCAAAATCCAATCTATGGTGATATCCCAAACTTCATTGAGTCATCACCTTACAAATATGTAAGGCAAGATTAGTTGTATACTTTTAGTTTGTCTCCTTATCTGTTTGGTTTGGAAGTTTCTCATTCAACTCTGATGAGAATTCAAAATAAAATTAACATGGGACAGGACTAGAGACCTCTTCCTAGAGCTGCATTTATTAGCAAAGAAAAAAGGTATTAGGTTTGGTAAGGAATTTCAATTTTTAAGATGAACAAGGAAAGCAAGTCCCACTAGAAATTGTTCTTCCAATCCAAGCTTTGATGCTTAGCTTTACTAATTCACATCTTAATCTTTAGCTTTTGATGATTCGGAAATATATTGGTGCAAAAGGGAAAGTATATTCCAAGTTTAATTAATTAGTTGATAATCTAAGGGCATATTACTTGCTTAAGGCAGGCACTTCAAACACGGAAATTTTTTGTGTCCATGTTTCATATTTCAGCCCTTTAATCCTCATATGTCATCTATATTATAGCATCTTCAACTACATTATTTAAAACGTAGCTATATTATTCAAAAATAAAAAATAGATCTCAAAGTTATTTTATGTAATCAATTTTGATAAATTGCTCCAATATTATTACATAAATTTTAGTTATACTCCAATAGACTTAATTTTGATTGGTCAACTTTTAACATCATTAAATATATGTAATTATTAATTACATATATATACAACATAAAAGAAATTATTTATTACACTTATACTTATTCTTGTCACGTATATTTTTACTTTTCAATATAAGAATAGGAAATAAAATGATTAAATTTAAAGATTCTCTATAATAGAAAATATTATAGAAAATCTACTGAAACTAATATTTGATAATAATATTTATATTATAGGTGAAATTTATATTTATTGGATTTGCTGGAATTGCTTTAAAGAGGCTAAAACCATTTTTTAAACGTTATCTTGTGCTATCCTCTAAAACCTCTTATCTTAAACTTATTTCCACGTGATAAATGAGGGAAAATTGATACGTTAACTCACAATTAATTGCGATATTTGGAGATCATGAATCACGTGACTGTGTGTAATATGTGAGTTTCACAACGAGTAAGGCCCAAGTAGTAGACAAATTGCAGTAACCTAGGTAATGAAGAAACGTTTACATGAAAGATAGTAGGCTCGTGACTATCTAAACAATGACACGGTTGTAGTGTTAAATGATATTCCGTGCTTGCGGTCAAATTATAGGAGGAAATATTCATGTAGTTTTTTTTACTATAAATGAAAAATCTGAAGCCATGTATGATATATCACTCTGATTTGCCTACTACCCACTTCTAAGAAGTTTTACCAAGGCGTCATGTAGTTTATTACAGACTGTAGGCAACTCTCCGCATGAATTAATCAGTCAGCGAGTCAAATAGCGAAGATCTCATTAAGACACTTCACTGTGCGATCGATGTAATTCTCTTTACACTAATCAAGCTACCTCTATAGTATCAATAAACGCACCATAGCTACATTTCTAGAACAAAAAGTCTCTACTGACAGGATGAGAGAAAAATCTAGGGGGCTGCTAGGGTTGGGAGTTGGCCGCCTTTGGTGGTGCTTCTCCAAAACCGCCTGTCGTTTTTGGTGGGCAAATGGGGCCACGCGTCAATGGGTGGACCAAACATCCTTTCTTTTTTCAAAGAGGGGAACTTTTTCCAGTGCAGGAGGGGCTTAATGGTGGGTATCCGTGGTGCTGGTTGTGGCTTTAGGAGCTCGACTTTTGGGTCTGGTTTTCAGGAGGCGGACCATGGGGTGGTCCAATTGGAAAGAACGGCCGCGTCGGGCACATCTCAAGACTGTTTCAGGTTCGAGTGTTTTGCCGGTTGCTTTGGATGAACTGGCGAGCGTGCTGAATGTGATGTTGAGACACAGAAGGGCCGAAATCGGAGTTATAACTCTAGTGTGAGCTTTGTGAGTGTCGACATGGTCCTGTATGTCGACAAGATGGGCGGCGAGTTTGGATCGACAAGTGGCACGTTCCTGAGTGCAGATGACGTTGGCCGATCGGCGACAACAATGGTCGTGTTTGCGATGGGCGGTGCTGATCCACCTCAGGGAAACAGTGCAAATGAGAGAAGTGTTGACCTAACCCTAGGCCTAATGACTTAAATGGGTTCTAGGCTTTTTGGGTTTGGACCTTTTTTGAGTGTGTTGGGCTCTTCTGGCTAGCTAGGATGGGTTGTGCTTGAATTTGAGACCCATGAATTATTTTTTGGTTTAATTTTTATTTATGTGCTGCTGTCTGGTGTAGGAGTTCGATTCTAGTGGATTTCATCCTTTACGGTAGGAGATTAGTCTCTATTCTATGGATTTATTTTTATAGAGTATGTGTGAATGATCATACTATCGATTATCTTCTGGTAAATGATCGACATTCTAGTGTTAATGCTATTGCACATTTTAATGTTCGTGTTAGGTCTAGTTGCGTTGTTTCTAGTTATTTTCTTATTGTTGCGTTTTGCATTATTTTCCTTCAAATTGTAAGTTATTTCTTTAATGTAATCTCCAAGAACGTTCTGTCTTGATTGAGTATAATGAGTTTTTTTTTTAAAAACAAATATCAAGCTACCTCTACTATATATGTTAAAGTATTATTTTCATTTTGGATGATATAAAAGAAAATAAAATAGGTTTTATTTCTTGAATCATAAACTTATTCAGTACAAAGGGATCTTATATACCATGGCCATTATATATATGCCATAGATAACCCCAAATTGATGCATATAACTACGGGAGACATGGATGAGAGTTTGGACTTGGATTTGGTGATTTGAGAAGGCAGTTTATTGTATACTGATCCATGCATGCTTTTATTTTCTTGTTATCTGTCAAAAGAAAAACTCAATTCAGAAAGTCTTAAGAAACAGAGCTATAAACTTGAAGCCTTTGAAAATGCTGTAAGCGGATTATGTTGGTGGTCTATTAGTTTCGGGTGTTCTAGTGCGGATGCAATTTAAGGGGTAAAAACAGATGACAAATCAGAGTCCTTTTTTCTTTCTTTCTTCTGATAGGAGGAGAGAGGGAGAAAATCTGCCCGTTTCCATTACCCTATCCCCTACCCTGTCCCCCACATCTTGTTTGAAACCTGGCTTTGAAAGTTTGCCATGTTTTCCAGGAATTTTTGACTCCGTGAACGTGCAATATTCATAATAAATTAATTGTGAAATTAAAAATTTAACCCCTGAAAATTCATTTGTTCTTTGCTCTGTGCGGCACCATACTGCTCCGCCGTCAATAAACCAAAAATCTTCCATCAACAATCAACCCAACAATTGGGCATCGACCCAGGCTCATAGTACGGGTTTGGGTAGGACTATAATGACTTGAAATTGAAAACTCTAGATAAATTAGGAATTTACATGAAGTGTGAATGATCTGGGATATACGTATGGTGTGCACCCACTGCACCATGGATCAACTTTTCTTGGTTCTTCAACGTTCCCTTTGGGATTTATCAAACGAAACCGTAGAGAGGAAAGATCAAATTAGAAGGAAAAGGATGGGTGAGATAGAGATGAATTAAGCACTAGTTTCCTGATTCTTGAACTAGTCTTCCTTTCTAGCTGTCATTTTTGGAATCTTGAGTATTTCATAATATTAAAAGGACCGAATTGAGCCCATCAACACACAAAAATAAAAAATCTAGGATGTGAGGGATGAAGTGAGAAGGACCAGTGTGGCGTTGGTTTCTTTAGATAGGGAAGGCAATATCCACAAAACAAAATAAAAATAAAATAAAATAAAGACTTAACAGAGTCAAGTGGACTGTTAGCATAGCTGAGGTGGACAAACATGTGTCGAAAATTGAGAAAGAGACAGGATACGGGATAGGGTAACAGGGCCAGCAGATATTTTTTCTCGAGGAGAGTGTTAAATAGATGACTATGATTTACCATCCATTTTTTGTCTCTCAAGTACATTCTTCAAGAGATCAAATTGCTTTTAATTTATGGTCTCATGTTTTATGGTCTCTTGACTTGAAGGTGCTATAAGAGCATCTTCAATAAGGGGTTCTAAACTCTATAAATATAGGGTACATTGTGAGTTGCACTCTCCAATGGTAAAAATTGAAGGTCTTAAACCCTATAAATATAGGGTGAAGTTTTAAACCAAGTCTCAAAATGAGACCCGGTATGAGACCAGTCTCAAAATGAGACATGTGGGCCAGGCTGGACAGAGGAGAGAGGGAGTAGCAGAGAGAGACGCGCGGGAGAGGGAACGTGAGGGAGCAGCTCGCTTGAAGACAAAATGGAGAGATGCTGGGCGACGCGCGACGCGCTGCAGAAAGGAGAGAGTGACCGACAGCTGGGCCCCACCATCGGTCAGAGACACGTGATGGAGAGCAGAGCAACGGCCAAAAATTTGAATCCAACGGTTATATGTTGGACGGCCAGGATTGAATGCTTTTGAATCCAACGGCCATTATTAATCAACAGATATAATTCAATTTTTTTATATCTAAATTAGTTTTTGATCCAACGGTTCAAGATATACGATTTTAATTAATCGACGGTTCTTATTCAAACTAACTTTGATTTTTAATATATCAGTAAGAAAAGTGTAAAAAAAAATAATTAAAAATTTTGAATAATTTTTTGCCCGTTGCTACAGTAAATTTAGATTTCTTCTATAAATACCACACCCAAATTTCATTCATTCCACACCATTTCTTACATCCTCTCCAACATTTCCTCCTCCCCATCATTTTTATTCATATAGCAAAATTTGTTTTTCTAGCACCATGGGTCCAAAGAAAGGGGCACAACAACCACGGGCACCACGCTCGGAAAATTGGAAAGAGGAGGAAGACAAGGCTTTGTGCATTGCCGGGGTGAGTATTGGTGAAGACGCCGCCATCGGTACTAATCAATCGAGCGGAACCTTGTGGGATCGTATATATGAGTTTTTTGAAGGTATCAAGCCACCCAATCTTCCGAAGCGAACCGCTTCAAGTGTTGAGTCTCGATGGAAGAAGATCAATCCCGCATGCATGAGATGGCGCATAGCATTAAACTGTGCCATCGCAAATCATAAGAGTGGCGAAAATGATCTTGATGATGTAAGTATTTTTATTCGTCATAATAAAGATATCGTTAAAATTAATTATTCCTAGTCGCTTAAAATATAGTTAAAATAAATAACCACAACTATGTTTATTTCAATTGTTTGTAGATAAGGAATGCCAAGTCGAATTATTTCGATGAATCTCATGGAGAGCATTTCGGATTTTTGCATTGCTGGGATATCTCGAAGGATACACCAAAATTTTCAAATCCCCCATCAATGGAAGAGGATACCACCAATTTTGAGATGCCTATCAACTTGGATGATAACGATTCACCCGGAAATATGTCAACTCCAAGCATGCCATCTAGAGCTAGGCAAGATCGTCCAATGGGACAAAAAGCGGCCAAGGCGGCAAAGAGAAAAGGTAATCAAGAGCTTTCAATAAGTATTCATGATCAAATGAAAAGGCTTGCCGATCAAAATGATAGGGATCATGCACGAAGGGAACAACTCTACCAAGAGGCTATGGCGGCTCAACAACGGGATGAAGATGCTCGGACAATGATGGTGGATCCTACTACATTTTCACCTTGTAAAAGAGGGTATTGGGAGAGGAAGCAAAAAATGATACTTGAGCGAGAGGAATTAGAAATGGCACAAAATTCATCTTCTCGGCCATTCCGTACCCCTCAAGCATCTACACCTCCTCATGGCGGATCAAGTTCATACCCCTATCTTCCGCTCGATCAAACGCAGTGGTATCCTAATAATAATCAAGCGTGAGAACAAGTTTGATCTCATTTATGATGTTGCTTGCGGCTTAATTTAAGTTGTTGTTTTTAATTAATTATGTAGTCTATTTTCTCATTTTATGATGTTGCTTGCGGCTTAATTTAAATTGTTGTTTTTAATTAAAAATGTAGTCTATTTTCTCATTTTAAATAATTATGTAGTCCTTATTTGTTTTATTTAGGTCTTGTAATTCAATTCATACAACAACCAAAATAAATTAAATGCTTAAAACCATACAAGCACAAAATCAAATTCATACAAGCACAAAAAAAATTGAATGCTTACAACCACACACAAAGTTAAATGCTTACAACCACACACAAAGTTAAATGCTTACAACCACACACAAAATTAAATTCATACAACCACACACAAAATTAAATTCATACAACCACACACAAAATTAAATGCAACCAACAACATTATGGCAAACAATGCCAATTATTGACACATCAAGGCGACACCACTTAACCATTGTTGCGCTCTCTCCACTTCTTCAAAGCCCAACCGTGTTCCACTAAATCTGCTCTTAGTGAAGCAGATATCACTGGACATCGAATCTTCTTGTAACGACCACGTACAAACGCATGCATTTGTTGGGGATCACGTTCCACCTCATGATCATAACTTGGTTTATCATATATGTCAGCTTTTCTTGGACGAGTCGGGATGTCGTCCAAGTCAAATTCATATTGCTCATCTTCGTCACGCTCATCTTCTACTATCATGTTGTGCAAAATAATGCATGTCATCATGATGTATTGTAGGCTCTCCCTACTCCACAAACGAGCTGGACCCCTCACAATGGCAAAACGCGCTTGGAGAATACCAAATGCTCTCTCAACGTCTTTCCTAAACGCCTCTTGCATTCTTTTAAAGTGTCTTGTCGCCGGAGTGGTAGGATTTTTTATAGCTTTGACAAGAGTTGCCCAATTAGGGTAGATGCCGTCCACCAGATAATAACCTTGATCATACGTACTGTTGCCCACTTTGAAATTCACTTGAGGAGCTTCACCTCTGTATACCTCATCGAACAATGGTGACCTTCCCAGGACATTGAGATCGTTGAGAGAACCTGGAAGTCCGAAATATGCATGCCAAATCCAAGTATCATACGAAGCCACCGCCTCTAAGATGATTGTGGGTTTTCCCTTGTGACCTTGAAACTGCCCGGAATGCGCAGCGGGGCAATTTTTCCACTGCCAATGCATACAGTCAAGACTACCCAACATACCTGGAAATCCCCGATCTGCAGCTTTGTTTGTCAACCTTTGTAGATCTGCCTTTGTTGGTGTGCGAAGATAGTCTTTACGGTACACAGCCCATATAGCTCTTGTAAAATGATCCAAAACTTCAAGAGCAGTGGATTCAGCAATATCAAGGAACTCATCGGTCAAATCAGCCGGTAGACCGTACGCGAGCATCCTCATAGCGCATGTTAGCTTTTGTTTGGTGGAAAGACCGAGTCTGCCGGTGGCATCCATAGTCTGTACAAAGTACGGGTCGTGGTTGGCCACGCTACGCATCATCTTATCAAAGAGACTTGGACGCATACGAAAGCGCCTTCGAAAGGTGTCGTCGTCAAACCTACACGGTTCGGTGAAATATAGAGCTTTCAAGCGCTGATCCATCATTTCCCGATCCCTTAGTATGTACTTCCGCCCTTCCGAAGAACCGCCCCATTGTGAGTGTTCATCTTCTTCCATCATCTCCACTTGGTGGGCAGCCGCAGACATCAAGAGGGCTTGTTGTTGCCTTCTCGGTACATCTTCTTCTTCCTCCTTCTTCAATAGTTTCCACAACCTATTCATGATGGAAAACAAAAATCAAAGTATGAAATAATAATGTAGAAACCACAATCTGTTGTGGGAGGAGGAGTGTTTGTGAATTGGTGAGTATGAATGAGTGAATGACTCCGTTTTTATAGAAGATCAACATGATCTTCGAAGATAGAAACTGACACGTGGATGATAATGAAATCTCGACAACCAATTAGAAATTGACACGTGTTGCCCAAAATCTACGACGATTTCTGATAAGTTATCGTGTCAAGTATAATTTAATTTACAATCCTATACACCGACACATGTCAATCGAAATCATGTCCGATTGTGGATAATGCATACGGGGTCCAATTTTTTTGTTTTTTTTTTAAATTAATATTATATTTATTTATCATGTATAAGAATAGTTTACAAATTTAAAATATTATTTAGAACAACACAAAATAAAGAAAAAATGAATATATAAATTTAGGACTTTAAGTTAGAACCCCTACCATTGGAGTTGTACCAAGTCTTATATGAATAGTGTCCATTTGAGGTCTCATAATAGGTATAAGACTCCATTATGAGACTTCTCCATTGGAGATGCCCTTAGGGGATTATGTTATGGCACGTCTTTTAATTTTGGGTCTCATGTTTTACGGCCTCTTGTTTTCTAGTCAAAAATAATAATGATAGTTAAAAGAGAAGAAATTTACCATTGCGATATTGGGAACAGTGGTGTGAGCAACCTTGATTGCAATAGTGATAATGACCCTTATTGATTCCCATCTTCGTTAAAGGAGGCATACACGCACGCAGTCAGAAGTTTAGGTTAGGGGGACTTAAATGATAATCTTAAAAAATAATCTCGGTTAGGGTAGTCAATTTGATTTTGATATGTATATTTTGCCAAAACAATCTCAATGTATTATTTTTGGTTTGATAAAGCATCACAATTACTCGCAGCCTGATTATGAGTAATATTTGATCCTCCAAAATATGATATTAGCGTTTGCTTCTTCTTCCAATTACTGAATCCATGACCAGCACCAACAAAAATTCCACCACCGCCTTGTTCTCTAATAGCTGGTTTGAAAAGATAACAACATAAACAAAATACAACATCATCTTTAATACTATATTCTAACCAATATGAAAATTCAATAAACCAATCAAAAATAAACCTTTTTTTTTTCTCTAAATTCTGTTAAAGGAAAAGTATGATGTTTAGGTCGACAAGGGCCTTGTTGTAGATAATATCTTCGAATTTCTTCTTGAATGTTAGGATGATAACTTGAAATTGGCAGGCATTTAGCGGGATCCAATGGATACTTTTCTATAATATCTCTAGCACGGGACTTTTTCATATTGTTACTATTCTTCTTTTGAATTTTCGTAGGTGATTGCTCATCTGAAGTTGGAGTAGAAGAAGATGATTTGTTTTTTGAAGTATCTCTCCATATCTAATAAACTTAATAAAAATGATTGTATTTTAATCTCAGAAACGGTAGAACTTTTATAAGGAAAAAAATAACATAAAATTCTAAACCTGGTAAAAGATTAAATCATAATTGACCTAATATTTGGATTTCATTATTGAAATAATATATAATAATATTTTTACAAAGTCGTCAGATTTGAATTAGTCATACACTCATAGACGTTATTAAAGTTTAGATATATTTCAAATAAATTATAATATTTATATTATATAATAATAATATACTAATTTTTTTTCACAAAAATTCGGAGGAGACCCAAGTCTACCCTAATCTCCACTTGCCTCCGTCAATGGAGGCATACACAGCTATAAGCAATAATCAATACACTCTTGTAATTCCAAATGGCAAGAGTCCATGCATTGTTCGTAACATCGTACAGAGATTGCATTTCCGGTAGTTATTAAAACTGCCATGAGCACAACCAAATAAACATCCTTCGACACCATTTCAAAAAGAGAGAAAAAATCATAAACAAAAGAATGTATAAAACCGGCAACTGATGAAGCTGATACAGTTAATATATGACTTTATAGATGCTATTGTCCAACCATTTTAGGTAGATTTCTTTTTCTTTTCAGATGAAGATAGAAATTCATTGGATCTGAAAATTCAATGAATGGAGATAGAAATTCGTTTTAGGTAGATACATATAATGGGTTGGGTCAATGTATGATTGTTAATATCAAATATTTGAATGTGAAACATAACCCATCCTTAATTTATTTATTATTATCAAACTCAAATATATATGTTAGCCATATTGGGATTTCAGAGTTTATTCTTTTTCGATTTCAGAGTTAATTCACCACATTTAAGAGTTATAAAAGGTTGTGTAGAAATTAATTGATAATTTATTATAAACACCAAATTTAGAGCATTTTCAATGATTGCTTATTGAATTTTTTCTTTATATACAATTGTTTATGGATTTTCCTTATATATGTTGGTGTAAAAGAGATTTCCTCTTAGATTGTTTTTTTTTTCACTCTAGTGCATAACGGTGGTTGCAGTTAGTACGTAGTAGAAAAGTATATGTAAAAGTCTTTATGGTAGAATGAAATTCTTTCATTCACTCTCAAATTAGATATATATATATATACATCTTTATAAGACATATTCCTAATAGGTAGAGAATATATATAATAAAAAATAAATCAATTCTAATTACAATAGAAATTCAAAATATCTACAAGATCAATACTTGTCAATACTCTCTCTCCAATTGGAGCGTAGATGTCAACTGTGCCCAACTTGTCCAACCATTTACCAAAGACATCATGTGACAATCCCTTAGTAAGAATATCATCTATTGTTCTTCAGATGTCACAAAAGGAAATCGAATAATTTTCTTGTCAAGTTATCCCTTATGAAATGTGTATTAATCTCCACATGCTTGGCTCTATCATGTTGTACTGGGTTATGAGCAATCTCAACAACAGCTGTATTATCACAATGCAAATCCATAGGCTTCTAAAGCTTGAAACCCAGTTCTTTCAGAACATTCTTGATCCACAATAAGTCATATACTCTATTTGTCATCCCACGGTATTCAGCTAAATTCTGCACTCGAGCGGGCAATTACATTCTATTTTTTATTGCGTCAAGTCACCAAACTCCCACCAATAAAAGTGAAGTATCCAGAAGTAGATGCCCTATTAGTATGATCACCAGCCTAATTTGTATCATTGTAGCCCGAAACACACATCTCACCAGTGTAGCCTGAAACCCTCATCTCACCAGTATTTTTTGCAAATAACAAACCTTTACCAGGTGTGCCCTTCAGATATCTGAGAATGCGTAAAACAACACTCATGTACTCTATTCCAGGACTATGCATAAACTGAATCGATCACCACACCCACAACATATGCAATATCAGGTATAGTATGTGAAAAATAAATAAGTCTCCCAACTAAACGTTGATACCTACCCTTATTTGTTGGAACTTGATCTGGGAGAAGTTTCAGCCTGTGATTTTTCTCAATGGGAGTAGCACCAAGCTTACAGTCTAACAATCATGTCTCAGCAAGAAGATCCAAAACATACTTCCTTTGGGACAATGCAATCCCTTTCTTGGACCTTGCAACTTCAATTCCCAAGAAGTATTTCAAATCACCCAGATCTTTCATGTCAAATTCATGTGACAACTGCCTATGAAGACTTGTCATCTCGCATGGACCATCTTCTGTAACAACTATATCATCAACATACACAATTAAGGTAGTAGTCTTACCATTCTTGCGTTTAACAAACAAGGTGTGGTCAGAGTTACACTGGCGATACCCAAATTTCTTCATTGCCTTAGAGAAGCGTCATAACCACGCCCTATGTGATTGCTTCAAACCATAGAGAGACTTCTTCAAATGACATACATTTCCCTCATTACCTAGTTTGTAAATGATTCATAGTGGAGTATCCATGTATACTTCTTCTTCCAAGTCCCCACTCATGAAAGTGTTCTTCACATCAAACTGGTATAAAGGCCAATCATAACGAACTGTAAGGGCAATAAGAATTCTTACAGTATTTATTTTGGTAGCAAGTGCAAAAGTTTCCTGGTATTCAACTCCATATTTCTGAGTATAACCGTTGGCAACCAATCTAGCTTTGTAGTGATCAATTCTTCCATCAGCTTTAAATTTCACAGTAAACACCCAACGACATCTAACAGTCTTCTTACCAGGTGGCATAGGAACCATGTCCCAGGTTTCATTCTTTTGCAAGGCTTCTAACTCCTCATTCATAGTTTGTTTCCATTTGGGACCTGCCAAAGCATCTTGTACATTGCTAAGAACAAATACTGAAGATAATTGACTAATAACAAGTGTATGAGATCCAGAAAACTTTTGGTAAGAAACATAGTTAGCAATAAAGTATTTGACTTTGGCATCTATTCTAGGCTCATATTATTGTTTGGGAATTCCCTTAGTAATTCGGTTAGACTTATGTACCTTAGATGGAGCACTCTAAACGAAGATCTTAGTCGATGATGTAGATAGGGGAGCAGGCATTTCAGTACTATCTCGATGCTGTATAATTGGTAGTTCTTCCTTTTCAATAGAATTTTCGACGGGTCAAAAGCAAGCTCCTGACCCTCCATGTAACACTTTCGACGGGATGAGACTCTACACTTGATGGTTCGAAGGTAAGCTCATGTCTCTTCGATGCACTAATTTCGATGTGTCGAGACACATCACTCGACGGGTCGAATGTAAGCCTCTGTCCTTCCAAAGTACCATTTTCGACAGGTCGAGATATAGTACTTGATAGGTCGAAGCTGTGTATAGGGGCCTCCGTTTCAAATCCAGAATTTTCCAACCCTCCAAATTGTGCCTTTAACGGCTCAAGCTCATCAAATTATGGAAAATTAAGAGTATTTACTTCACAACTTCTCTTCCCCTAGAGGGAAGACTCTAAAACTCCCCATGAGTAATAAGGTTCAGACTCTCGAAAAGAGACATCAAGGGAGACATGAGTTTTTCTGGTGAGAGGATCATAACACCGATAACCTTTCTGAAAATCAGCATAACCAATGAAGACACACTTCACATCACAAGGATCAAGTTTACCCCAAAGAAACTTGTGAATATGGACATAGACAGTGCAACCAAACACGCGAGGCTCAAGATTAGGAAGAGAAGGAATATATAGCAACTCTTGTAACTTCTGGAGTGGGCTCTGAAACTCAATAACACGGGATAAAGTACGATTGATCAAGTAAGCAGCAGAAGTACAACTGCATCCCAATAAGAATGAGGCACATTCATGCTAAACAATGAAGCACTAACAACCTCCAATAATGTCCTATTTATACGTTCTGTCAAGCCATTCTATTGAGGAGTAAATGCAATAGAGATTTGGTGACGGATCTCATGAAAGGCAAGATAAGTATACATGGCGCCATTAACATATTCACCTCCATTGTCTAATTGAAGAACTTGGATTGGCTGTTAGTATTGGGTAGTCACCATCTTATGAAACTTAGTGAAGTGAGAGAAGACACCATTCTTGCTAGTCATCAGAGAGACCCATGTCATCCGGGTACACTCATCGATAAAAGTAACAAAATAACGAGCTCCAATGGGGGTAGAAATTCTAGTAGGACCTTAAACATCAGAGTGAATTTTCATAAAAGGACCTGAGCATTTATTCAAACTTGGGGAATAAGTAATAAAATGGCTCTTGACTTGTTCACAAACATCACGCTTGTAATCAGACTCATCAACACCCAAAAATAGATGAAGTTGTAACTTCCTAAGATAACCAAAAAATATGACCCAGACGACGATGCCATAACCAGATGATTTCCTTGGCTTTATTCAGACTTCTAATATTGTTGGCTTGACTCAACAAACTTAGCTAGTTTTCTCCACTAAATGTCAAATCGAGATAGTACAGTTTCCCCCGTCTAGTACCATAACCAAGAATTTGGCGAGTTAGAATGTCTTGAAATACACAAAAAGGGTAAAATGTGACAGAACAAGAGAAGACCACAATTATTTGACTAACAGTTAAAATGTTATATGCTAGAGAGGGGATAACTACGACAGAATCAATGGTTAAGTGTGAAGAAAGAGTAACAAATCCTTCACCAACAATAGAAGAAGGGAAACCATCAGTAGTAGATACACTAGGTAAAGAAGATGGACGAATAAAATGAACTAAGCTAAGGGTATTTTTCATATTACTAGATTCACCGGTGTCAATTATCCAAGCATTATTCCCAGAAAATATAGTAAGAGAGGCCTTACCAGACATACCTGATTGGACTAAATTAGCAGAAGCATCAAAGGTACTTGTGGAAGGAAGGGTCTTGTATGGGCGAGTACCCCACCAGTCAGGATATCTAATAGATGGAAAGCATGTTGTCTTTGGAGTGACCATTATCTTTTCACAACGGGCATATAGAGTTGGCATAGGGATTTGGAGGACGAACACCAAACTGAGAAGAGTTAGAGGAGCGGGAGGAGGGAGTTCGTCGGTGAGCCACAACGACCTAAACATCCTTGGTCAGCGTGGGTAGAAGTGGCGGTGGAGATATAGTAGTGGTGTTAATCATGACCGCGGGTTGAGCAGGAGCAGCAGTGTAAGTAAGACGGTCATTGTGAACCCGACGAACATGAGCATATGTCTTGTCAAGACTCAAAAATTCCTCACGATGAGGAAACTCTCCTCGAATTTGATCAAACTAAGGATCCAAGCCTCCCAAGAACATGTGAACCCAGAGCATAGATTTGTAGGTATTGTCTTGTACAAATTCGGACATAGTATTGGAAAAAGAGATATCACGTTGATCAAGTTTCTCGAGCCAGGCAACTAACTCATTGTAGTAGACAGAGAGGGGACACCCTACTTGTTTGGTGGTGAAGTAGAGACGATGCAACTCATAGATCTGGGCAAAGTCCGAATCATCATAATAAGTTTGATGCAAGGCACTCCAAATTTCTGCAATAGTCTTGAGATGAAGGTAGCGGTTGATGATGGATGGAGACATGTTGTCAATCAACCAACTCTTAACCTTTTCGTTGTTAGTGGCCCAAGTAACATAGTCAGGCGAGCCAACAGAAGGAGCAGTCGAAGCACAAGTAAGA
Organism: Geum urbanum; assembly: GCA_946800695.1. Taxonomy (NCBI): domain Eukaryota; kingdom Viridiplantae; phylum Streptophyta; class Magnoliopsida; order Rosales; family Rosaceae; genus Geum; species Geum urbanum. The sequence goes on along the minus strand of OX327003.1, from coordinate 44,334,940 downwards.
AATCTAAGCTTATTACAACCTCCAATGTGCATCTGCATAACAGAGGACTAGGTAGAATAAAAGAGAACTCCAATGAGAAAAGAGGGGTTTTCTTGATGGTAGAGGATTAAAAGTTGAGGAGGAGTAGGGATAACAGGAGCAATCACACCAGAGGTGGAGTTCTCCTCCATGGCAGCGAAATTTAGGTGCAGTGGGTGACAAAAAATAGAATTTTGTTAATATGTCTATATGTTTGGCCCTGATGCCAAGTAGAAAAGTATAGGTAATGGTTTAGGGTAGAATGCAATCCTTTTATTCACTCCCAAATTGGGTATATATACATCTTTATAAGGTATATTCCTAATAGGTAGAGAATATTTACAATAAAGAATAAATCAATTCTAATTACAATAAAAATCTAAAATATTTATAAGATCAATAATTTCCAACATAGTCTTCCTCAATTCTTATAGCCTCGTTAAACGAAGGATGGGGCAGGGTTGGCCAATGACCACGTCCTTGTCGCTAGACTTGTTGCCGGATGAGATTTGACGCTAGTGGTTATCGGTGTTTGTCAAGGGCAGAGCCAGAGTTGAACATGAGAAAGGGGGGGGGGGGGAGGGGGGTATTGAAGACAAGAAAAAAATTATGTTGAAAGAGAGAGAGAAAAGAGCTGGAAAGAGAGAAGGAAAAGCTAAAATAAGCACACATTTTCACCACTGGGTTTTGAACCCATCATTGTTTGGATATACTAGAAAATGAAAATCGAGACCCGGTACTACTAATATGAGATGAGAAAAGAGTTGGAAAAAATGTTTGAGTGAGATTAAGATTTAGGTAGAAATTTAGTTACAACAAAATTTAACTAAAAAATGAAATTTGTAAAATATGAAAAGGTAAAGTTTAAATAAAAAGTAAATTATTAAAAAGTACATAGTAAAAAGTAACAGTAAAAACTGTTAAAAATGTGTAAATGTTAAAGGTAAAAAATAAAAAGTAGACAATAAAAACTGTTAAAAAGATGTTTGAATGTTAAAAAGTAAAAAATAAATAGTTAATACTGTAAATAAAAAAACGAAAAGACCAAACTAAGCAGTAAATAGTGAAAACAATTAAAAAGGTGTAAAAAATGTATGAATGATAAAAGTAAAAAGTAAACAATAAAAACTGTTAAAAAGATGTGTGAATGTTAAAACGTAAAAAATAAACAGTAAAAATATTTTAAAATGTAAGTAAAAACGAAAAAAAAGACCAAAAAGTAAATAGTAAATAATAAATAGTGAAAACAGTTAAAAAAAGTAAATAAAGACAAAAAAAGACCAAAAAATCTTCATGAACAGTAAAATGTACAATGAATTGTACAGTAAATCCTAGATGTCTCAAGGTTGTTATATAGTAAATATCTTCATGAAAACAACTACACCATCCATCAATTCGTGTACTAATAGGAAAACATATTGTATATATTAAAACTAAAGGGGGGTCATGGCCCCCACTCATCCCAATGTGGCTTCGCCACTGGTGTTTGGCCAGTGTTTTGGACAGGTTTCTTTGCAAATTGCTTCAGCCATGCTTTTTAGTTATGTCTATATTTGGTTTAGGTGGCATTTCTAGATCATGTTTTGAAGTATATTTTTTCTTTTCTTAATAAATCTTGTAAGAAAATAATGTGATATTAAATATAATCCAAAATTATTAATTTAAATAATTAGTAAATATAAAATAAAATGGAAAGAACAAAATTTGACTTTGAATTTGTTACCCAAGTGGTTGATGTCGATGAACGATGAATAAAGTTGAATCGCGTGTATCACACGCTCTCCTTAAGATTTTTCACGTCGCCCACATGTTTGTATGACGTTGTTCTCCTAGGATAAAACAACTTGAAAGCTTTTGTACCACAACACAAGAATTTCTCGTCAAACTAAGGAGTCCCTTACTCTATCACCAGATTTGTTTGGGAGAGAGAAGAGATCAAAAGAGGAAATGCTTGCTTTTCTGATTGTGTGTAGAATGAGATTTTTTGTCTTCTAAGTGATAAATTTCATTTTAAAAAATTAAAAAATTAAAAAAAAACAACTTAGAAGATGAAACTATTGATTTCGTCGTCTAAGTATTTTTTAAAAATAAATAAAAATTAATTACATCAATATATGCTTATGGAATATACAAAATAAGGTTTACACTCTTCTCTCTCTCAAACAAATCCGGTGATAGAGTAAGGTACTCCTCAACTTGGCGAGAAGTTCTTATGCTGCGGTACAAAAACTTTCAAGTTATTTTATCTTGGGAGAACAGTGTCATACAAGCATGTGTCCAACGTGAAAGTTCTTAAGAAGAGCGTGTGATATATACGACTCAACTTTATTCATTGTTCATTGTTCATTGTTCATCGTTCATCAACATCAACTACTTGGATAACAAATTCAAAGTTTTGAGACTTGTTCTTCCCATTTTATTTTATATTTACTAATTATTTAAATTAGTAATTTTGGATTATATTTAATATCACATTCTTTTCCTACAATCTTAAGAACTTTCATATGTGATATTGACTAACGTGGTTGTTCAAATAAAGTGGTTGCCTAAATGATTGTTGCCTTAAGGAATTGGTTGCCTACACAAAACTTATGTTGCCTTTCGAAAATGGTTGCCTTAAGGAAACAGTTTCATTTGGAGTTGTGTAGCGAAACACGAAAAGTTGCCTAAAAAATTTAGACTCCCAAGAAATTACCAATTAGCTACCTATACTAATGAAGGTGTCGAGGATAATGGAAAGTTTTTCTTGAAATAAGGAACCACTATGATTTGGTTATATGCCAAATTTAAGTGATTGAATATTAAAATGTTCAATAAAAAATTCCTTGTGAATTTGGCCAAATAATCAAAATAAAAAATAATATTGAATATTATTTGTTGATCAAGACTTCATTGTCTCATTTTCTTAGTTTTGAGCTCTTTTCTCTCTAGTTTTCTCTCTAATGTCTCTCTAGGGTTCTTTGTTGAGTTCTCTATAGAGATGCTAGATTTCTATTTCAATCTTACTCCCTTCCAAACCTCTACAAATCCAAGAGACCTAGCATTGCAAGCCTTGGCCAAACCTCCTCCACTCTCCCTCACCACCATATATCACTTCCTCCTCTCATCTTTGCCTCCAAGGTTTAGGTGATTCTTTAGAGCTTGAAGAAGTGAGAAGTAATGCCTCTTCCCCTTGGCTTCTTTGAGTCCTAGAGGTTGGCTTTTCCTCCTCTACAAGTTTGAAGACACTTTATAGCAAAGAATGTGAAGTTAGAAGCACAAGAGTGGACTTGAAGAAGCTTAACTCACTTTGGGGAGATTCCTTGGTTATTTCCTCACTCTATTTACATGCAATCATAGAAACACATAATAACGTATAGTGTACTAACCTTGTCCTGATGCCATCTTAGTTACTCGGTATCGAATGCAAAGTCTTCTAGTCTCTCCAATCTCCTTATGCTATATCTCAATGGGGCAAAATGCTTAGCGTATGATTTTGAGCCTAGGGACCCTGCATTATATATTGGTCTTGTGTCTTAAGGTCCTAACCCATCAAGGAAACATTGAGACACTACTTTATAACCAAAACATCATTAATAACATATCTCAAGATTACATCAATGTTGTAGTTGTTAGGTTCCTAACAATATATTGTATCACATAAACAATATATTGAATTCGAACAATCATTATTACATTCTCACTATTTATTCATTGACTAGTTGGTTCTTTATATTTATAATACATGATTAGTCTAATAAAGATATCTTATATTCTTCCCCTTGGACTTTCATGTATATAAAAGCAATGTCAATCTTGTACTGGACGAATAGTTCCTTAATGCGCATGAGAATACATATATGATACCAACTTAACTCATAATCGGTCAAACTCGCAACAAATAAAGGACTACACCACAGTTTACATAATCTATCAATGTAAGAGTCCCATAGCCACATTACAAGCACAACGTTTACATGATCATAAGATAATGCTAAAGTAATCATTATATGAAATTCTCTGCTATAATGTGATACCTCAATGTTCCATATGGTGGTCCACTTTATGATTTGAGCAATCTCAAATCTCCTTATGCTTCAGAGAAGCGTGTATGCCATAAGCAACATACATTCCACTATGCAATCAAATCTTCTAGCAGAGTTAGTTCTTCAATAACTATCAATCAAATATAAGCTGCAACAATATCATAAAATCAAAACAACATGATCCGGACAAGTGCACTATAACTTTATTTGTAGGTTTAATCCTTTTGAAAGTATCTGAGAAAACATGTCATAAAATTCAATAAATCTACAGTGAGACTAAAAACTCACTGGAACAGACCTCTTGAGCTTGATTATAAGCTCCCACTATTCTATGTCATCAAAACTACCAACTAATCCCATATTAGAGGTATGTCTGATAAAATCTTTATTTGCCAATTCTTTAGTGAAGGGATCAACAAGCATATTCGCTGTTTCTATATATGGAACAACTATTTCTTCATGCTTTGTCTTTTGTCGAACAAACAATTGCTTCATGGGAATTTGTTTAGCACTAGTAGAATAACTATATCACACAACACTTCTCCACCGTTATCTGATAGGTAAATTTGTTGTTGTCTATCTAAGAGTTGTCTGATTCAATTTTTCAGATAACGACATTTTACTGTTATGTGATTATCTTTCTAAAAACAATGCACTACAAAATGTGTGTAGTGTGATAGTTATTACAAATTCAGCTTGGGCAAAAACAGTGTTGTGTGATAACCTTTCTAAAGACATCATTTTTAACTAAGATGTTGTTAAATGATCTTCTTACAACAAGTGCTATGAACAATTCTATTGTATAAGTTTAAATAGACCACGAAGCTTTTGGTAGATGATGTTCTGATTTTGATATAAACCTCTATGTATTGCTTGTTGTTGTTAACCAATTCTAAAGACTACACAATTTTTGTAACTTCTTGTTGTTTGAGAAGAATGAGAAATCTGCATTTAAAGGTATGTAGTTACATACTCACATAGTAATGATATCATATGAATTGTTACATATTCAGACACCAAACACATGTCAAAGGTATCTTTTTCATATCCAAATCAGCATCCATATCCAACAAATTACAGTTACACAACAACCAACTAAGTCTAGTCTATTCTACTTAAAAATACAATACAAGCTAGCTACCTTAGGCGAAGGAAGCAACCAGTCTCTTCGTTTTCACCAATCATTGTAACCTCCACACTATCACCAGCTTCCTTAACCCAACTTCAATTCAAACAAAATCTAAATTCAAAACTCAAAATTCAAATTCAGTATCACACTCTCAAATCAATCACTGAGCTACTCACCGCCAAATCCGAAACCTTCTTCCTCTTTCTCGGCGGACAATTCGCCGCCGCCAGCTTCTCAACGAGCCAATCAGCTCGACCGCCCTTTGAGGTACCTAAAAATAGTAAGCATTTAACATGTTATTGGACACACCCTAAGCCTTAACTATTCTGCATAAAAATTGGATAAGAACTAATCAAAAGCAGCAAATACATGCCACTGCGTGTGCTTAGTGGTAGAACTACCTCTGGATCCTCCAATGCCTCAAAATTTAGACCAGAACAGTCCAATGTCTGTATTCTACCTTCTCTGAGACCTCATTTCCCTCGTGCAGCTCTACCCTTGCACATATTCATAAGAACTATCATTATAACTGTAACACGAAACCAAAAAAATCCTAATTTCCTGTACAAAATTGAAGCTCCTGATCTTCAATACTGGTTTATAATTCAGCACAACCCAAATCAAATCTAGCCACTAGATAACCTGAAAGTCAAATCATAGTGAAGTACCTATTCGTTTGTGCGCAATCTCAAAACTTTAGTCATGTGCCAGAATTCATCGTCTTGCACACGAACAATGCCACCCTGTATCACCATTTAAACAAGTATCATTATGCTTTAATTTAAAACCACTACAACTTGGTACAAGCTTTTCAACATTGTGAAACCCCACATCCCGTATATAATATAATGATTCAGCAAACATGATCTCGTTCATTCCATGCTTGTATATAACCTAAGTTTCATCCATCAACACAATTTTAGTAACAATCACGAAGAGAGTCTAAGAGACAAAATAAGATGAAAAATGTGACTAAAAATCCACAACTAATTACAAGCCTTCAAAAATCGGGGGTTGTGATAGCATAAAACTATAATAAAGAAATATATAATAAATAAAAAATTAAATTAAAAGTTGACTTTATATATCTTATTGTATCAAACATTTTTATACAACACACAAATTAGGAGGTTGTATGAATAGCTTGAAGAGACAACTAAGCAAAATGTTGGTTGTCTGATTGTGCGTGAGAGACAACAGAGAGAATAATGAAGTTGCCTGAAAAAATATCACACACAATAGCAAAATTATGTAGTTGTCTAATTGTGCCAAAGAGACAACACACAAGTATGAAGTTGTCTAATTGCCACCAATTCATTAAAGCAATATAGATGATGTTGTGTGAAGTACAAAAGCACGCAACATCGCAGTGTGAAATATTCCCTAGTTGTGTGAATTGCAAATCACACAACTGGGTTTTATTTGATGTTGTGTGATTTTTTGGGACAACAACAAAAATGTCTTGTGTTGTCTGTTGCGAGTTGTCTGATTGAGTTTTTCTACCAGTGTAGAACTAGAAGAATGCTTTTTCTTAGCAAAGAACACAACTGATGTATTATCACAGTAAATAGCGATAGGGCGTTCTATAGAGTCCACCAATCGAGTTTGAGAAATAAAATTCCTCAACCATACACCATGGATAACAGCTTCATGCAAGGCTGCAAACTCTGGTTGCATAGTAGAACTGCAAATTACCTTTTGCTTGATAGACTTCCAGGAAATAACACCTCCAACTAACATAAAAATAAAACTTGATGTTGATTTTCCTTTATCTTTATCACCTCCTAAATCAGAATTTGAATAACTTATAAGCTCCAGGTTTTCAACATTCCGATAAGTTAGCATGTAATCCCTAGTTTTCTTCAAGTATGTCAATACACGCTTTCCTGCATTCTAATGAATCAATCCGGGATTCGACTGATATCTACTAAGCATCCCATTTGCAAAAGCTAAGTCTAGACATGTGCAAACTTGGGCATACATGACACTTCCTATCAATGATGCATAAGGCTTACCCTGCATGGATTCTTTCTCTAAGTTATTTTGTGGACTTTGACTCTTATTAAACCTATCTCCTTTTGCTATAGGAACATCAATGCTGACACAACCCTCCATATTAAATCTTTTTAAAACTCTATCAATGTAAATTGCTTGAGAGAGTCTTAAAATCTTCCTTGCTCTATCTCTTTTAATTTCTATCCCCAACATAAAAGAAGCCTCTCCCAAATCCTTCATCTCAAAAAGACCGTCCAGAAACTTCTTTATCTCAAGAATTAAATCCAGATTGTTACTTGTCGGAAGAATATCATCAACATAGAGAACTAAAAATATGAAGTTTCTCCCACTGACCTTTTGATACATGCATTCATTAACTTCATTCTCTACAAAATCTTCTTCCAGAACAACTGAATCAAACGTCAAATACCACTGCTTAGAACCTTATTTTAACCCATTTATGGATTTCTTAAGTCGACACACCATGTTTTTTAGCTCCTTTGGTTTCAAAATCTTCTGGTTGTTTCATGCAGATATCTTCTTTCAAATCTCCATTTACAAAATCCGTTTTCACATCCATTTGATGTAACTCTAGATCATAATGAGCAACCATGTCCATAATATATCTTAAAGCATCCTTTGTCGAAACTGGAGAAAATATATCATTGTAATCAATGCTTTCTCTTTGAGTAAACCCCTTAGCTACTAACCTTGCCTTGTGTTGTTCAATGGAACCATCTGAATTTTTCTTGGTCGTGAAAACCCCTTACTTCTTATAGCTCTCTTCCCTTCTAGAAATTCTACCAACTCCCACACTTCATTATTTCTCATGGATTCCAATTTTGATTCCATAGCCTTCTTCCATTTATCAGAATTGACACCATTTATAGCCTGTCTAAAAGTAGTGGGATCATTCTCTTCGCCAACGTCAAAATCAATCTCTTGCAAATAGACAAAATAATCATCTGTATTTATGGTTGGCCTTCTAATTCTCTGCAATTTTCTCAAAGGTTGCTGTGGTGGAGAAAGATTATGAACAAGTGGAGGCTCACCTTCAAATGCGGTTGCCATCCACGGTTTTTGGTTCTCATCACCGTTATGTGTTGTATTAGGGGCTGCAGTAGGGGTTGCAACAAGGGTTGAGCTATCTAAAAGCATGGTTTCAGGGTCACTTGAACTTGGTGTTGTAGGTAAGGCTATGGAGACAAGGTTATGTTGATTCTTCTCATCTTCTTCACTTGTTTTAATCTCTTTTCCCTCTTCCTCCAACATAAATTCTGGATTTCTTGGCTCTAGATGTGGATCTTCAATAAAAGTGGTTATCACCGATTCTATAATCCTAGTAGAATGGGTATGACAATAGAATCTAAAACCTTTTCTATGAGGAGGATACCTTATGAAAAGCCCACTGGTGATTTTGGGGTCTAGTTTCTTAAGATTTGGATTATATATATCTTAACCTCAGCTTGACATCCCCAAATTTTGAAAAAATGGAACGCTGGCTTCTTAGATTCCTATAACTCATAAGGAGTTTGACTAACTGCTTTGCTAGGAATCCAGTTGGAATAAAATTTTGTAGTTTCAAAACTTCTCCCCACAAAAAATAGGAAGAGTAGTGGTACTCATCAAGCTCCTAACCATATTCAGTAAGGTCCTATTTCTTCATTTTGCAACTCCGTTTTGCTCTGGTCTCCCTGACATAGTATACTGCGGAACAATACCCTGCTCCTCTAAGGAAAGTGCAAACAACCCTTTATGCTGCCCAATTTCATCATATTTTCCATATACTCCACCCCTATCAGATCTCACCACTTTAATTTTCTGTCCCAATTTATTCTCAACTTCAGACTTGTATAGTTTGAACACAGTAATGGCTTGTGACTTTTCTGAAATTAAATAAAGGTAACAAAATCTTGAAAAATCATCTACAAAAGGGATAAAATATCGTTTTCCACAAATAGTTTGAACAGACAAAGGACCACAAATATCAGTATGAATAATCTCTAAAAGTTGAGAGCTCTGAGTGGAACCTTTTTTCTTGACTTTGTAACTTTAATGCAGCCACGACAAGTATTTAAATCTGAAAAATCCAAATCTGTAAGAAGGTTTTGTTTCTCAAGTTGCTGAATGCTTTCTTTTGAATTATGACCAAGTCTTTTATGCCAAAGAAAAGAAGATGTTAGATTCTGAAAATTTATTTTCTTTGAGATAGATGGTGTTTGAAAACATGAAATCTCAACAAGTAAAGACTCTGTAGGAAAAATGAAATTTAAACACCAATGATCATACAAAAGATATGTTGTACCCAACAAATTATGATCGGCTGGAGTTGCAGACTGGGGGGCAGCAGTCTTGCTGTAGTTACATATAAGGTTAGAGAAATCCCCAAGTCTCCGTTGACCCTCGGTAAGAGATAGGTCTTGAGTACTTGGATCTTTTTACAGAAAAACCTTATACTTAAAGAGTTATGAGATGCTCAAAGGACTTACACGAAGAAATCTTACACGAGTAAAGTCAGAATATACCTGGGATAGACGAGGAGGAGATTGATCATCATACAAGGCAGTGTTGATGTAGGGAGGAGAAGACACTTCAGTTACGAGCTGCGAAGAGCAAGTAAAAGTTAAAGTTAAAGCCTGTTAAAAAAGAGGATCAACCAGAGCTAGCAAGTTCAACAAAAGTGAAGTACAGTAGCTTTTACGTGGCCAGTTTCAGCGGCCAAAATAATGGAGGGAGCATCCAAAACATGGGGTTGTCCTTCACTCATAGTCACAAGAGTTACATCTGTATCTGCAGGAGCAGGTGCATGTGCTTCTTGAATAGTTTCCTGGGATCACATAACCAAAATAGTGGTTAGAAATGCACATTATTCCAGAAAAAGACAAGGCCAAAGCAGATACCTCAGCAACAGTAGTAGTATGTACAGTAGTAACGTCAGGAACCGTTGTATTTCCCGTGGCATGAGCAACCTTTTCAAGAGGCTCCTCATTAACCACAGTGGTAGCTATCTCCTCCATAGTAGCAGTTGCAATAATGAAGACTAATTGATCAAAAGGTTGGTCATAGACTTGCTCAAGAAGTTCCTGGCGCCGACCCTCTTCATCTGCAGCATTAGAAGAACCTACATCCAGAGGTTTGGGGATAGGGGGTTCTCCAGATGCATTCGCAGCACTGGAAGAGGACTCAGGAATGGAGAATGGTTGCGTACACTTGCCCTTGTTCCATGCAGCTCAAAAGATCAAGTCTTCCTCTGAAGGCTCACTACCAGGCATTAGCTCAATAGAGGGAGAATTGTCACTCAGCTCATCTTCCAATAGCCGCCCGTGTTCCTTGACAGCATGACGATGGGAACGGCGAGACTGAACGACAAAGAATAGGGTTGGAATCAGGAGATAGAAGGTGGAAAACTAAGGAGCTTTGGATAAAGTAAAGCCACACTAGAGGAATTTCTTCATTGGAGTCTCCGTCCTCATGGTCCCATGCTTCAACGACATCCTTCTTGTTCTTCTTGGTAGCTGCAGCCTTCGCCGCATTCTTCGCAGCGAGAGAGGCAGCTGCGAAACTCGCACCCATCAATTTATTACGTTTCAAAACAAAAGCAGGAGCAGTACTGATCTCTCGCTGCTTCCTTTTCTGACCCGCTTCCTTTTGGACATTGGGGCCCGCAACCTTCCTATGCACAGTTCTCTTGAAAAAATCAAGGAAATAGGATCGAAAGATGGTGCGAAAGACTTCAGATTTGGTCTGCACCCAAATATTACCATAATGGCGCATGTTCACTCATGGTAATCTTCAACAACAGAGTAGGTTATATAGTGGGAATGCTAACGAAAACCTGAGAGGTCCAACAAGGGGAAGGTTGGAGTAGTAATGTCTTGAAGAATTGTTGCAGAGGGCTTTTCTACACAAGTTCTCTACGAAGTGTAGCCGTTGCGGAACTCTATCAAGAGGCAAGGAAGACCTTGTTTGCACACGAGTTGACAAGCGAAGTGATTGGGCGCGTATAGCTCAATCCAAAGAACCGCATCGGGGACAATGATGTCTGCTTAGGTGATACACTGAGCAAAGAACTTCCTCACAGCAGGAGCTTAGCGGAGGGTCACTGCGAATCCAGTAGATAATTCGGCTGAAAATCTTCTTGTTACTACGAATTCAGCCATGTCCTTAGGGAACCGCTTCTGATCCCAGAGGTAGTTGAAGCACTGCGAATAGCTCAAAGTTTCCGTTTCCCCGGCAAGAGCTAAAGACTTCCCTAACACCTCATAAGAGGTAAATTCTTTGTGATAAAGACTGCGAAACTCAGGAAAATATACCTGCAACCACAAGGATAAAATCCAAACAGGACCTGCGAATTTCAACTTAAATGGGTTCAATGAAATCCACCTAAGTCCATAGTATAAAGCGCCTAAGGCTGGCTGCAAGAGGCCAAGGCAGTGACCATTGTACAACGCTTCATCTGCTTTAGTGAAGGTATTGGTGATCCTATCCGTAGCAGCGCAAAATACATAGAAACAGAGCCAGAATTCCAAAAAGGCGATACCACCGTAAGCGTTCTTCTCTCGCTAGTCATCAGAGGCAGGAGAAGCCTAGAATTCCTCCGTATTGTAGTACTTGCACCAATTGGAGTAAGCAATGCTGATAGTCGAATGAGCAGGATCCGTTGAAAAGGGGAAGACCTTATTATCCAAAGCATTCGGAAGAAAAGGCTCATCCGTAGTGGGTAAATTGGAAATAGTGACCACATCAAGATCGAAGAGTAATTCTTAGATGCCCAAATGGAAGAATAAAGTTATTTCTATTGGTTTCCCAATATCACAAAGCAGCAACGGTAGCTGCACGATTCCCACCTTGGGGAATATGGAAACATAAATCCAGTGTGACGACCCGAATCAGAATTAGCACGTTAATCGGCTTAATCCACGAGTTTGCGAGTAATCACAGTTTATCGTAAAGTAATTGAATTGGCGGTTCAATTCATGAATTAATCATTGGGCAAAAATTTGAGTTGAGACTTTTCACGAGAATTGTAGTACGCATGATTTCGAGTTCGTGGGCGGTTTCGGATAATTATTTCGATAACCAAGGAATATGTTATGAATATTTGAAATCGCGTGATTTGGTCGTGTTTATCCGTTTGTGTTTGAGTTATCTGAAATGTGGTTGTGATTCATTTTGGACCGTTGATCGTATCGAGCCGCGAGTATGAATATCGGAAATAGTCAGAAAATTGTCGAAAACACTGTTTTGGGAAGTTTGACTGCCGTTGACCAAGAAATTGGCGTTGACCCGCGTTGACCGAAGGGGAAAACCAGACAACCGTTGACTCATCGGTGACTTTTCTTTTCCAGCCACCTCCGGCTCCGATTTGGGTATGGTTCGATTCTCCTCTTGATTTCCTATGGTTTAGGGTTTTGATTTGTGAAAATTGGTGAGGTTTTGTGGGAGAACGAGATGTTTGAAATTTGGTGGAATCGGGGTTGTCAGACGGCGGCGCTCCAACCACGGTGTTGGCCGGAGGTTAGGGGGGTTTGACTCGTGGGGCCACGACGATGCCTTTGGGAGTAGCCTTGAGGGACGCCGTGCGCCGTGGACGGAGATTCGACGGAGAACAGGTTCGCTGGCCGGTTTGGGATTTTGGAGGTTTCGAGCTGATTTCCGGCAATTCACGGTGGAATTGGTAGTTGACATAGTTGAGAGATGTGTTGGGCTTGAGGAGGTGAAGCTACGGTGATCTTGGTCACCGGAAAATTCCTCTGGTTGACGGCGCGCCGTCGGCGGTCAACGGCGATGCTCCGGCGACCCGTTGACTTTTTGGATTTTGATGAATTTTATGCCATTTTGCTCGTAATCGCGCCCTCATCATCACCTTGAGGTTTTCGAGTTGATTTGGATATTGAATTTTTAGCCGAGAGTTTATGTGGAGAGTTTGGAGAATTTCGACGATTATTTTGTATCGAGTTATATGTTTCCGGAAATGGTTGGTTTCCGAGGTGTGGTACAGAGTAATGAACTGTGATTTTGATCAGTTATATTTTGTGATTATTCGGGGGATCGAGATCGTACGTTGGGCAAGGGATCTTCTGCAGGATCTCATGATTAGCTTGTTTGCGCGCTGTGCTATCTGTGAGTGGACTTTTTTTTACACTGTCGTAGCGAGTTCTTGATTTCAGTATTTATTTACAGTACGATATTGTGATTATTTATTATTTTTGGAGGTATTGTTTTATATTTTATATGGTGATGGAATTTGCTTAGCATTGATGCATTGGCTACTCGGCTGATCACCGGTAGTCCAGATCCAGGGTTGAGAGATTCCCCTAATGTGCCCACTAGGCTTGAGAGATTCGCCTAGTCTATCACCGTCGGGCTTGAGAGATTCGCCTGACACTTCCATTCATTTTAAGAACTCGCATTGTTTTTATATTATATAAATGGTGAAAGGCATATGATTATTTTCGTCCACTCACTCTAACGATTTTATTTGCCTTTCCCCTGGGCTTTTCAGTTTCTATGCCCAGTTTGCAGTTCGGATTCTGGTGTCTCACGTCGCAGTCGGAGGCTTATTGTTCGAGCTACCTTTCTTTTCCAGTAGGTTTCTTGTTTTGCCTACTGTTGTATATTTTTTGTATATATATACACTAGAGGTCGCTCTGATTACTTTGTCGTTATACTTTTATATGATTTTTCCTAGATTTCTGTAAAGTACAGTTTTTCTTATTACTTTACATTATTGTTATGATATTGAGAAATCCGGATGGGATTGGTGCCCACGGTTTGGCTTTTGTGGCATAGGATGAAGTGTGTTTTACGGGTGCAGGTTAATGGCAATTCCACGTTATAGCGAAACTCTGCTGAAATTTTTGTGGTTTTTGCAAGTTCATGTTTTCAGAAGGGTTCGATTCCGGTTTAGGAAACTAAATCGGGGTTGGGTCCTTTCATCCAGAGCGTGCAAAATACCAACCTGTTGCTAGAGCTCTTCGTCAAGGGACTTCCGCTCTTGGTACTATTGAAATTTATCGGCTCTGGTGCTGGGCCATTTCTCCAATTTTACGTCAAGTTCCTTCTGATCCCATTAAAGAGGAGCAGTGGCTTCACCACTTGCGACTAACGAAGGACGACGCACAATCGAATCAAGGAAGGAAGAGGCCATTGTGGTATTGGTGGTCGAACCCAGTATAACGTCGTCCCCATCCGTTAGATCGACCCACGAATAGGGAGTGTCTTGATCTCAATGGAGGCACTGGTCCATATAAATATGGAAGGCTTTTACATCGTTTTCAGAAACGTCTGGGCATGACTTTTGATAAGGAGAGATTTTTGCAAGAAGAAGGATGCTGAGAATCAGAGTTCAGAGAGTGATTGAAAATTCAAAATCTTGGATTGAGGAAACTTCAAAGAGAAGGTGAAAAAAGAGAAAGCGATTGAAGAGGCTTAAAAGGACTGAAAATAGACGGCGCGATTTTTGAAGAAAAACCCTTTAGTAGCCTAGTGCGAGGCTATTTCAAAACCGCTGACCAAAAAGTAACATGTCGCATCAAGACCCCTTTGATTGCCCACGGGTTAATCTCGAGGTCTTAGAGGCAATTTTTGGGCCCAAGATAAACTTAACATTTATTTTAATACTTTCGGGCCTCAGAGATAGAATGGGCCGATCACATGCGGCCTAATAAGAGCTGCGAATCGAAAAAAGATATCTATGCGATTCCTAGGTAATCTAGGGCAATCTAGAGGCAAGTTATTATTCCTAATCGACAATGTTACCTTGTCAAATGAGGAGGATCATAGTGTCTACCTTTATAAATAGAAGAAGCAAAGTAGATTTGCTGATCTCTACACTCATACACAATTTGCACACCAGAAAATCCTACTCCACTGCGAGTAGACAACCAGCGAACAGCGAGCTCAGGATCTAGGCCACCCGATAGAGTATGTGGATTCAAAGGTTCACTCAAGCTAACCAACCGGCAACAACGAATTCTGGATCTGGACCACTCGACAGAGCATAGGGATTCGAAGATTCACTCGAGCTACGACAACGGCAATTGGCAGAGTCCAGCCTACCCGACAGAGCGTGGAAATTCTAAAGATCTATGAAGTCACACTATCCGATGTTCTCGACACTACGTCTTTAGGATTGGTCTGCTTTATACTTGCTTGAGGGTGTAAAGTATCAATTCTTTGTGGCTCGGTAGAGAGACACAAAGCTTACGTCTTGTATCAAGACAAGTATGACTCAACGAGCGAGGTTGGTGCTATCCTCGCTCCAATCGCTTGACAAGAAGCATAGACTACGTGACGCACTACACAACAACATTCTGCCTTCGGCAGTGGCATGCCTTGCACACAGCACATCCACCAACAACGGATCTAAAAAGTGACAGTTTGCGACAACTCCATTCGCAGTAACCTGACTGGAGAAAACTGAAGTCAAACACTCTCTAAATCACTAGCGAGTTCTGAAGCATCCTTGGAACCTTTGAGAAGGAGATTAGGTTTTGAGGAGATGTGCTGCATTCCGAGAATGACACAATGTCGTGGTTTAGTGCCTTTTTGGAAAGAGGCACTAATGCTCAGATATGCATCACATTCTGACCAATATTTTAAAAAGCATCGTATAACGAGGTAGGAAAATGCATTTTGGCGCGACGCGGTAGGAAAATGCATCTTTCTACGTGAAAAATGGAAAACACACGGAGGGCTTAAACACGATTGGAAATGCGGAAAAATGCAACTAAAACGCGAAAAACACGTATGCTCTGTCCCACCTCCTTTTTTTTCCGGTTCAAAACGAGGTATGTAAGGGTTTCTCTCAATCTCTCTAATATACAGACGCATTTTAAACTCTCAGCCTTATCTCACACTCTGTCAAACTCACTCACTCTCGTTTTGATCTTTAGTAAAATATGAAAACATTGAGGGTCAAATATGGGTAGAGATGCATGAATGACATGGGTTTTGATTGGAAGCTAAGAAATAGAAGGAAATGGGTCAGAGAACACGGGAGTCTTCCAGTCATATTTGAGAGGGAAGAAAGAGTGAGTAAAAGATGGAGAAGATAAATGAAGAAGAAAGAAAGAGATAAAATGCATAAGAAGGATCGGGTCGACGGTTGAAATAGTCGGAGGAAATGGTGGAGGTCATCGAGATTGATAAGCATCTCTAAGTCTAAGTGCTTATGGCCAGAGTAATGATTATGCATACTAGTTTGCCAGTATCTGCTTGGGGATATGCAGTATTACATGCAGCAATGCTTCTTCGCTTGAGACTTGTAGCATGCCGACTATTCAGTGCGTACCGGTTGGTAACTAGATACGAGTTTGACATTTCATATCTACACATCTTTGGTTGTGCAGTGTATGTGCCAATTGCGCCTCCACATCGCACTAAAATGGGCCATCAATGTTGTTTAGACATATATATTGGTTATGAATCTCCAACTATTGTCTGTTACTTAGAATCTTCGACATGAGATTTTTTTACTGCAAGATTTACAGATTGTCACTTTGAAGAAACATACTTCCCGATATTAATAGGAGATAAGAATGCCTCCATTCGTATTGAACGTCAGGAATTGACGTGGAATACTCGTCCCACTATGTTTCAAGAAGATCCACGCACATCTCAAAGTGAGATTGAAGTGAAACGTATACCTGATCTTCAAAAGGTAGAACACTCGATGCTTGACTCCTTTATTGATATTGCCAAAGTGATGAGATCAGACTTTCTTGCTGCAAATGTTCCTGCAAGGTTGGAAGTCCCTAAATGGCAGTATAATGCAACTCCATGGCAGAGTAACATGCCTCTTATCCATATGGATAGAGTTGCATCAGTCTCGGCTCCCACTACGAAGAGAGTAAGATCAAGAAAATTCAAAGATGAGCTGCCGGTGAAAAGGTAGGTCATCCAAGCACAAAATGATCATTTCATCATCAACATTATGAATCCCACATATGAGATTGTTTTCGACTACAATTATGTCCTAGAATCACAAATGACATATCTGAAGGATGCTTTAGATCCATTCATTTGACCTGTCGAGTGGATTACTCAACCTGGCGAACAGTGATCAGGTTGCATGTATTGGACCCTAATTCAATACGGTCATTTATTCAGAGACACCTTGTGATGTCTTGGTTGGTTTAGCTGATGCTGGGTATCTCTATAACCCACACAAATTATTCCAAGACTGGTTATGTATTCACCAAGGGAACACAACAATTTCTTAGAGATCAACAAAGTAGACCCTTATTGATATATCCTCGAATCATTATGAGATTATAGCTTTGCATGAAGTGGTTAAGGAGTGTGCATGGCTTAGGTCAATTATACACCACATTTGAGGATCTAGTTGATTATCATCTACTACTACATCACCAACTTATATCTTTGAGGACAATGCAGCTTGCATTGAACAAATAAAGTTGGGATACATCAAGGGTGATCATACAAAGCATATATCGCCTAAGTTCATCTTCAATCAGCAACAACAACAGTTATTAAACATTTAGGCGAATCAGGTTTGTTCGGCATATAATGCTACAGACTTGTTTATCAAGTCACTGCCCAAATCTATATTTTTAAAGCATGTGAGACGCATTGGAATGAGAAGGTTGTTTGAACTCTAAGATTGAGTTACTGATCAGAAGGAATTCATTTCGTGAATATCAGGGGGAGTCTACATCACATAAGATCACATTTGTAGTTGATGCGTTGTACTCATTTTTTTCCTTAGACCAAGATTTTGTTTTTATCTAAGATGTTTTTTGTTTGCTTGGTAAAGTGTTTAGTGATGCAACATGTTATGCATCATACATCAGGATCGCGACACAATGGGGAGTGTTCCAGAATAAATATTCACGATATCTCGGTGTATATTTTGTCCTGATTAGAATAGAAGTAGACATTCTCTCAATCCCTGATTTATAGAGATATTAATTGTATCAGATTGTAATGTCTATTTATGACTATCTATTAAGGAATAAAGTACAGTTTCAGATAATATGTTCTACGTATCTATTTTCTCATTCAACAATTTTTACATAAATATTTTCTTTTCAAAAAACTTACGCGTAACGCGTTAAAGTTTTCACGTATGTGATACTCTCATAAAATCACGTCACGTCCGCGTTCGGCGGAACGATGGAGGATGATCGGGATTTATGGCTGGGCCAAACTGGAGGAGAGGTTTCGTACGTGAGACTTGATGCGACATCTCAAACAACAAAACGATCTGGCTTTGTTAGATTTCTGGGAGATTTCAACGAAGTCCTGCCACGAGCTGACAAGTCCGAAGGTATTGTTAGAAGCCAAGCGGCTATGATTTCGTTTCGATAAACAATTGTGGACTGATGTTAAGGACATGGGTTTTATGGGCAGTCGATTCACATGGGCAAAAATAAGTTCACAAAGAAGAGAATAGATATGGGCTTATGCTCTTCCCCATGGAGAGAATAATTCTATTTTACAAAAGTGATTACTCTGCCTCCGAGTGATTCCGATCACAACTCTATTTTGGTTGTTGGTGACTTCGACCATCAATCTAGGGCAGCAAAGAAGGAAGAAACAATCACCTTCGAGGATGTGTGGACCAAATATGACATGTGTGGAAGTATTATACAGAAGGGATGGGAGATAGCTAGTGAGGGCAGAAGCTCCGGTGAAGAAGGTATGTCAGAAGATAAGAGCTACGGGAAAGGTGTTTATGGAATGGCATGAAGGAGTATTGATGCAGACAAAGAATAAGAGTGAAGTGATTAGAGACCAACTGAACTCAATAATAAAGTTACCATATCATTAGCCACAACATGCAATGCAACAAGAATTACATTAAAGCTACAAACTTTGCTTACAAGAGAGGAGACATATTGACGCCAGAGAACGCGAGTGGAGTGGTCGAAGGAAGGTGATCAGAATACGATTTTTTTTTTCTTCATAAAAATGCTTCAAATAGAAAAGCTTGAAACCGGATGGTGGGATACGAAGATGCTGATGGAAGATAACAGATGAATCCGACAATGGTACAACATATTTGGTTGGCCTTTTTTTGAAAAAGGCTATCGATCATAGGGAGTGGAGCACGTGGCAATTGAGAGTGTTACATTGTTTTCAGCCACGTATACGTAAGGAGATGAACCGAGCTTTGTTAAGCGAATTTTCAGATGAGGAGGTTAAGGAACCTCTTTTCCAAATGAAACCTTTAAAGGCATCAGGTCCAGATAGTATGTCTTTGATGTTTTTTCAAAAATGTTGGAGCATTGTGCATAAGGATGTCTGTGCTGCGCTGAAGACCTTCCTTTCTACCGGGGAGCTTCATCAGGCTTCCAACTTTACTCATCTCTTTCTCATTTTGAAGACAAATGAGGCTAAGCAACCATCTCAGTTTCGACCTGTTGCTTTATGCAATGTGATTAACAAAATTTGTTCAAAAGTTCTAGCAAACAAATTGAAAGTGATTTTACCGGAGAAGATATCTCTATTGCAAAGTGCATTTGTGCTTGGAAGAATGGAATCGGACAATACTTTGGTTGCATCTAAAATTCCCTGACCTTATTATATAATCATTAATATTTACGGACATTTCTGAATTCGATTTAGCAGATGTGGTAAATAATTTTACATTCAGTGAATGTTTAGCGAGCTTTGGTTGAATTTTTTAAGGGATTGATTATGTCGGTTGACTTCAGATGGAAATCATAGTATTCGTCGAGACGAGTTTGTAGATATGCGAAATGTCAAAATCGGAGTTACGATGGAAAACTTATGATTACCAGAAGTTTGACGGAATTACATTTTCGTAAATGTATGAGTATAAAAAAAAGTGTCCAAAAATGGAAATTCAGACCTTCCATTTAGGGCGTTGTCCACATGTCTGTCTCTGTCTCTCTCTTTCTCTCTCTCGTGTGATTTTCTTCACCGAGATCTGCACCGACATTGTGACTCAGCTTGGTTGTTGTTGGTCACGCCTTTGGTCACCTTCGGAAGGTCTCCTATTCCTCTTTCCATTTCTAGCCTCAATTTCGGCGATTAAGGCTCGAAGAGAGACATTCAATAAGTTGAGATTTTAGGTTTTAGGGTGGGATGGTTGTCATCGCCGACAACTTCTCTGGCGACAAGCGAGGTATGAATAGGTTCAATTTAAGGTCTGGGTTGTGTTATTGTTTTGATTTTGTTGTTTGCAGGTGGAATTTGAGGATATTGATTGGATTTCCGTCGAATTAGTCTCGGCCTCCATCGTAATCAGTTGTTGCCGACGGTTTAGGCTGCCGAGGATAGAGAAGTTTTGCTTCCCTCATCCTTGTGAGTCAATTGGTTTGAGCCTCGATCCCCTTCGTGGTTCGACGGTGCCGGTGCATCATTGAAATTGAATTTCGGAAATTTTGTGATTTTTGAGCATTTTGGGATGGTTTTCGGCCAGAATCTGGCCAAATTAGATATTGGTGTAGTTAATTAGTTGTTGGGCTTGCGAGTGTTAATCTCCGCCGCTGGCGGTGGTCGCTAGTAGGGGTCACCATAAGCCCATGGGCTAAAAAAATTCGTGTGTGGCCTTGAGGCCTGTTGGGCTTAAGCCCGAGTTTAAACCCGAATATACCTAGCTCAGTGGACATAAAGCCGGGCTCGGGCGAAGGTGTCAAAACCCATGGGGCCCCTAAATCCCGGCCCGTCCCATAAGGCCAAGCTCCTCAAATGTGAATATTATAAATAATTTGATTGATATTAACATCTAAAATCTCTAAATTATCTTCACTTTATTCATTTGCATACCAATTTTCAATTTTTGAAGCTTATATATTATCTAATGTGTATAATTATTGATATAATTGATATTTATATATTATCATTTTTTATTTAATACATAAAAAAGGCCCGGCCTAGCCCTAGAAAACCCGATAAGGCACGGCTCATGGGAGGCCCGTGGGCTTCAAATTTTTGAAAAAGTCCAGCCTTGATTTTGAAGGTATTAGGCTAAAGGCTTGACCCAGCCCTACTCATTGCTAAGCCATAGCCGTTGGCGATCGATAGACATATGTCGATTTATAAGTCGTTAGGTTTGTATCGACGATATGAACGTAGCCGTGAGGTTTAATTGACGTTTAGACTATGTCAATCCAGTGGGTAGGCGACGACGATGCATGTCTCCACAAGTGGCAGTGCGGCCATCGGAGAAATTAGGTGTGGTTACGACCGTTTTGTCGTAACAAATTAGGTTGGATAGGTTTTTTAACTCGATTATTCAAAGTTAATTTTGGATCAAGTAAGTTATTCGATGACGTGAGTATTTATTGTTTTTTTTTCCGATATTTGAACTGGGTCAGGTCATCACAGCACTTGAGGTAACACATTCTATAGATCATTTGGCTAGCAAAGAAGACGTACGGGTTTTCAGAGAAAGTATTGGTTAAATTTTGCTTTCAGAGAAGATGGATTGATACGGTAATGACATGCTTATCTTCAATTAGATATTTGGTTTTGGTCAATAGCAGGTTATATTACTTCAACGCGTGGGGTCCGTCAAGGAGATCCTTTATCTTTGTATCTATTTTTGTTGTGTGCAGAAGGATTATCGAGTATGATTATTGAGGTAATGACAAGCAGACGAGTTGCTTGTCTGAAGATGTGCCCTGCTGCCCCGGTGATACATCATCTATTCTTTGCAGATGATAGTTTCTTATTTGGTAAGGCAACATTGGAGGAATGTGATCAATTCAGGGAGATTATGCACACCTATGAGCTAGCTAGCTAGTGGTTAGAAAGTCAACTTATAGAAAAGTTGCGACTCTTTTAGTAAGAATGTGGAGAATGAACGGAGAAAAGAATTAGCTGCTAGACTTGGAGTCCAGTGTGTGAAAAGAATTGAAGAGTATATGGGGATGCCAATTCATATTGGCAGATTAAAAATTCAGTTATTCTCTTATTTAAAGAAGAGATTAATGAAGAATCTTTTGAGTTGGTGAGCTAATCATCTTAGTGTGACTGGCTAAGGAGGTTTTAATCAACTTAGTTACTCAATCAATGCCTTAATATGTGATCAATTGTTACTAATTACCGAAAGGGTTATGTGATGATTTACAACAACTATGCTCGAATTTCTTTTGGGGTGATATGGAGGAGAAGAAGAAGATACATTGACGTCCATGAGATCGCATGAGTCATTTGAAATTCATTGGTGGAACGGGTTTCAAAAAGTTGTATGCTCACAATCTCTCCATGTTAGCAAAACTAAGGGTAGAGAATTATGAACAATCCGAAATCTTTGATAGATTTTATAAGGCTTTGTACTTTTCGGATACAGGCTTTTGGAATGCAACTTTGGGGAGTTCACCTTCCTACTCGTGGAGGAGTATAATGAAGAGTCGACCAATTCTACAAGAAGGTGTTTGGTGGAGAGTTGGTAATGGTGACAAGATTAATATTTGGGAAGATAATTGGATGCCAAATCAACATTTTTATACATTACCGAAGACTAAATTAAAGGAAATATTCCTACTAAGGTATATCAGTTGATCTTTCCTGATTCATTTAATTAATTAAATTCTTATGGTGATTAAACTTGTAACCGAAATAAATTCAAACATGGTTTTATTGCTCTTTATTTAGTAATTTGAAATGAATTTGGGGAGCCATAGCTTGTCCATATTGACTTGAATGTTGAGTTAAGTAGGCTAATTTAAATTTAAGTAGGCTAATTTAGAACACAAAAGGTTACTGTATTGCTCATTATTTCTTAGCCCTTACACATGGAAGTGAAATTCCAATCTATGGTGCTATCCCAAACTTCATTGGGTCATCACCTTACAAATATGTAAGGCAAGATTAGTTGTATACTTAGCTTGTCTCCTTACCTGTTTGGTTTGGAAATTTCTCATTCGATTCTTATGAGAAATCAAAATAAAATTAACATAGGAGACTGTTGGAGTGAGTCACACTTTTATGGATATTATGAGATGTATATTCTGTAATTAAGTAGGACTGTAAGTAGTCTTGTATATATGTCCCAATTCGGGAGTGATTAATATATCAGAAAAAATTTCAACTCTTGTGTTCTATTTGACTTGGCATCAGAGCTTGGTTGTACTACTACAAAACAGGCTTCAGAAGACGGAAAACCCAAAACTGACGTGTGAACCCTATTTCAAACTTTAGATGACGGTCCAGAGTTATCTGTTTTATAATGTACTCTTACACGACAGGTGACCGTCGTGTGATTCCAGAGCATTTCTAAATAACACTAACCTAAATTTTCAAAATTGTATTATCCTTCATTCATACGATAGTGCCCGTCGTGTGATATTAGAGCATTTTCAAAAAACGTAGTTGTCATATCCCCCAAAAAATTGATGCTGAAATTTTGGTTTTGACATTGGTTCTCCCCATTTTGGCAAACTGTCATAACAAATTTATTTCATTGAATCATACGACGGTCACCCGTCGTGTTAAGTTCATTTACACCCGGACACCTACTTTTTTGGCTCTTCATAATGACACTTGCAAAAAAAAAACCTCACATCCAACACACACACAGCCTCAGGGCCTCACAGCCCTCACTCAACACATCCCCTCAAAACTACAGCCTCTCTCTCTCTCTCTCTCTCTCTCTCTCTCTCTCTCTAACAAATCCGCCACCCAGACAAACCTATTCTCTGCCAACCCTAAGTCTCGAGCATTCCATCTCCCTTATCGTCAAAGGCATCCTTGTTGTCGGGTGCATGTCCCATCCTCGCCCCCCTGATCTCGAAGTCGATGCTTCGACCTTGAGCACCGCCTTACTCTGCCCCAAAATCAGTGCTTCGACCTCGAGCGCCTTTGATTCTGCCTCTGCGGCCTCGAACCTACTCGCAACATCACAAAGAGAGCGAGAGAGAGACTTAGAAAAAATGACGATGACATCTGATGGAGTTGAAGATGATGTTAAGCTCCTCCTCCTCTGCACCTTTTAGATTCTAAGCCCTCAAAATTCCCAGACATCGTTTCTCTCGCCGAAAAATCTTATTGACACCCTAACTTTCTGTCTTCATGACTTGAACAATCTAAGGGGCGCGCTCAAGTACTAGGCTCAGATGCCATCAAAGCTTCGAACCTCGAGCTGTGTAAGTTGTCAGCTAAGCTTTACCCCTTCAGATCCCTATTAGCTGAGCTTTACCAATTCGATAAGGATGTGAATCAGTGGAAAGAGCGTGGTGCTGGTACTATGAACCTTCTTAAGCATAAAGAGTTAGGCAATGTCCGACTTGTTATGCGATAATCTAAAACCCTAAAAGTCTGTGCTAATCACTTCATTGAGTATCTGCAATAGAGTATGTTTCTTGGCCTTTTATTTTGGCTTGGTTTTTAGGGTTTTTAATTTGTTTTCGATGTTTGTTTACATTTTTAGTTCTATTGAAGATGACTATCATTGAGCATGCCGAGAATGAGATGTCATGTGTGTGGCACGCCAATGACTATACTGACGGGAAAGAGCTTTTCTGCTGCATTTGATTCACTTTGATTAAGAGTGAGTTTATTTTATCTGATTTAGTACCTAGATATTATACTTATATTGATAAAAAAGTAATGATACTGATGATGAAGAGTGATATTTTCGTTGTTGAAGTGAAAATGAAATTTGATATGTACTGTGGTGAGTTCGTTAACGATAATTAAACCTTCTTTAGGCGATGCAGATAAATGATATGAAATTTGATATGTATAGTTCCATCTTATGGGACTGACCACATTCACGTGAAGTTCGAGATGATATATCTTTAGTATAAACATGCTAGTTTGTGACACCAATATGTGAAACACGGTGAAGTTCTCTGCTAGTTTGTGAAACCATTGCCACTATCTGCATTTTTTTCCTCTTCCTATAACTTGTGTCATTGTGTTATAGTATCTGATTCTTGAACTTCTATTATGTTGTTAAACTATGTGAAGAACTGGACTTATGTAGTCTGAAATTTTGACCAATTTGCAGACTGATACATGCCTCTCTTGAAGCTTGCTTTAACAATTCTGTATTAACACTAAGGTTTCAAGATCTGTAACATGTCGTTACAACCACATTGTACTTAAATGGTGTTATTTTGACTGTAATTTGTTGGTGTAGTAGCCATGCAATAGAAATGCTACTTTGCTGGTGTTGTAATTGCACACTTTTAGTATAATGTGAATTGATATTGTTATGTACAATATAAAAGCATATATTACAGTTCATTTTGTTCTAAATATACAGTTCATGGTCATATCACAAGATGCTTGAAAGAAAAAGAAATTGTGTCTACCGAGTACAAATTAAATGACGCTCATATAGTATGTGAGTGTCGAATCTTGTATCAATTGATCCTAAAAATCTTGAAGACTTGATGTTGAAGACCGACCTTGTTTTCACTTTGATCGAATTTGTCCTTGTTCCTTGTCTAGATCGTCATGTCATGTCCTATCATGTTCAACATGTCGGAAAAATTCTATCCACCCATCGAAATCTATTATGTCATACTGGTTCCTTAATCCTATTCACTTGTTTCTTGTCATATTCTCTTGTGAAGCATTTGTCATGGCTTTGGATATTTTGTTATTGGAGGAACCTGTTTTCTATGGTATGGAGAGTCAAGACCACATGGAGGGTAATGTATCTCTAACTGAAAAATATCAAAGTAAAATTGGTATTGCTTTAAACGTTAATGACTTTTAGGTGGTGATACATGGATAATTCTGTAGGAAAAGATGGTTGTGATATTGAATATATAATATGAAATATAATTAATACAATTACAATATAATATAAATAATATATATAATTCCACAATTACTAATACCGAATAGAATTTGGAGGTTGATGATGATGATGAAGTCAAGACGTGTGTATCACATACTCTCCTTAAGATAATTATGCCACCTCCACTGGTGCACAAGGCCTCCTTGGCCTTTGTCTCCCAGAATATAATGACTTTGAGTTTTTTGAGTCTACACTAAATAATAACTCCTCGACGAACTAGAAAGTGTCTTCCTCTATCACCGGAAGAGAGGGAGAGAGAGTTAATCAGAAGAGTAAGATCTTTTTGATGGGATGTTCAAATAAGAAGAAGAAGATCGCTTTATATAGGCCTCATGGGGGAACAAATTTATTGTCGAGTTAGTACCAATACCCGTCATTAATTGGTAGTTACAACCTCTTTTATTTGTCGTCAATAATGTTTACGATCAGTTTCAAACAATTCATTTAGTAGGCTTCAATAGTATATCATAACTAAGGTTTATGAGCAGTTACAAAATCGATACAAACCTTTTAGTTCGTCATTCAATTATATGTCATTACTAAAGTTTATTAGCTTTCATAAATAATTTAATTGGTAATTCGAAAGCCTTTAGCTTGGTCTGTGTGATAATTTGTCATTCATATATTTAACCATTTGAACAAGTAAATATTTTATTTTAATTGCCCCAAAATGGTTGATAAAAATAGTGTTCAAACACCTAGGTTGTGTTTAATATCATTTTACAAAACATTTCTTTTGTTTTATGAATACAAAAATGCAGTAAAAATGTGTTTGGTAGACTATTTTCAGAAAATGATTTTCAAAAACGAAAAACAATGAAAACGGAAAATGTACTATGTTTTGTAAAACATCAAAATGAAGTTTTTACTGTTTTTTAAAGAAAAAAAATCTGAAAAATATTAGGAAAAAAATTAAGATTAACTTTATATTTAATTTTTACCCTTTAAATATACATATATAATATATTTTTATTGAAATTTAAAATTGAACCAATATAAATTTTTGTTTTATAGATCTCGCGTAAGTATACCTGACACGTTTTACTGTTTTTATATTGAAAATATAATTCTCTAATTTAACTTATCAAACACGTTTTTGAATCTTTAAAATGCGAAATTCAATTTATTGTTTTCATTTTACAAAATAATTTTTTAAATTTGTTTTGTAAAACGATATCAGACGCAGCCATATTTCTCCAACAATTCCCCACATGAATGAAATTAGCTACCAAAGACTCGATAGACTTAGTGATAGATTCTATAGTTGAAAACTGCATAGGATAGGTAGAGGTTAACCCTTTGAACCTTCCCTTGAAAGTATAATTACTTTACTAACTATACAGTAGACATGATATGTGTCTTTGAACTGTTCGTCATTTATATAAACGATGGCATACCTCACACATGTATCTTCTTGATTCTTTTAGTTCTTAATATTTTGTCCAGTTTGGCCTTGGAAATGTGTCTGGTTCTGTAAAAGCTTAAAAGGAATTGTGCCTTGAAAAATTCGCTTAAAAGCAGCTCCACTTCTCTCTTACATGTGTGATTTCTTAATTGAGAGTAACTCACATTACTCTGCTCGAATTTTTGACACATAAGAAATATTAAAATCTTTTAGCTCAACCTCATTCCTTACGGGTATCACTGTTTTCATCATAGGAATGGACATAGGGAAAATCTCCGCAGTGATTCGACACAGTCTCTACAATTTAGTTGTCCATTTTGAACCTAGATCTTGGGATCTCTAGTCATCTTGGTTGGGTATCAACTGTAAAAACTTTATTAATGGGCTTTAGTCTCATCCCCCTCGATGTTTTAATAACTAACTCTTTATTTTAACCCTTTGGTCAATGGATCCGCTATATTATCTTTTGATTTTACATAGTTAATAGAGATAACTCAAGTAAAGTGTAGTTGTCTAATGGTATTGTGTCTTCAACAAATGTGTCTTGACTTACCATTGTACATTTTGCTTTGTGCGCTGCAAATGTTAGACTAACTATCACAGCGTATGCAAATTACAGACACATGCTTTGTCCAATTTGGAATATCCTCTATAAATTAGTGTAGCTATTCAACCTCCTCCCCACATTTGTCTAGGGCAACAAACTCAAATTCCATCATGGATCTGGTTATAACAATTTGCTTTGAGGATTTCGATGACACTGTTGTACCCCCTAGTGTGAAAAAGTATCCACTAGTAGACTTTGAGTCTTTCAT
Source organism: Geum urbanum (assembly GCA_946800695.1). Lineage (NCBI taxonomy): Eukaryota > Viridiplantae > Streptophyta > Magnoliopsida > Rosales > Rosaceae > Geum > Geum urbanum. The sequence goes on along the minus strand of OX327003.1, from coordinate 44,306,802 downwards.
TTCAGATATCCAGTTTGCATCGTCGTATCCTTCTGAACAACTAGATATCTCTTATAATGCACTCCATAGATACGAGTATACCTTAAATACTTGAGTACTCTTGTAGTTGCTCTGACAAAACATTCCTCAAGGATTAGTGCTTAACTTGTTGACAAAATAAGCTAAACCTGGTCATGCACAACTCATTATGTACATTAGACTTCCGATGACTCTAAAGTATTCTAATTTAAAAACACTCTCCCATTTATTCTTCAAAGGATCAAGAGTCACATCTATCGAAGTTCAGGCAACTCAAGAATTCCTCTTGTCAAATTCTTCAAGGATATTATCCACGTAATGTGTCTGATTTAATATTTGCCATTTTTAACATTCTTGAGATGGTTTTCAAGGATTACAACACTTTTTTGATCCAGCATAGTACATGAACAATTTTGCTAGAATTATGACTTCTATAGTCGCTTGGGTAGCTCTATACACTCATGAATAGGCTAGGAGAAATCGATGTAAGTAGGATAAAGCCCGCTCAATTACACTATAATCGAAAGTTTCATTTTCTAGACATTATGAGCTACTAAGGTGAGCTATATTAGAAAATAGAATTATAAATACTGCAAATCGATTACGTAACCTTTGCATATTTGACCATCTTATCATTGATTCCAATAATCATAAGCATGTGATCTATGTACAAATACATAGTGACATTCTCTGTGTTTTTGACATATACACATTTATCACACTCAATGATATGTTGTCAAATTTTTATCCCACATATCTGGGCATGTATCAAGTCATACAATGACTTCCATTCTTTTCCCCTTTTTGAAAGTCGATTTGGAATTTAAAGATTTACAACCAGGTGGAAGATCCACTAGTTCCCAAGTATGGTTTTGCAGTATGAAAGCAATTTCACTATTGATGGCCTATTTCCACAGAGGACCATCTGTGGAGTTCACATTCTTCTGAAAGGTTTGAAGCATATACATTAGAAAATATTATCTAAAGAATTTTCCTTTTGTTGCTCTTTTACTTCATCTAGGTTCTACCTTAGACTCAGTTTTTTAATCTTAGCCATTTTTTGTAGTGGCCTTATATGTTCGTTTGGAAGAACTTGATTCTTCTATAGACTTACATGGAAAAACAGTTTCAAAGAATGATGCCTTCCTTAATTCTATTATTTTATTCTCATGTATATCATATATTTTGATTTATGCACGTAGAGCTAATAAGCAGAACCATTCTCTACAAACTCAATGAAAATCCAATTAACCATTTTGGGCCCATTTTCCACCTTTTTAAGTTTAGGTATTGCAAGCTTAGCCAGATATCCCCACACTCGCAAGTAATTGTAGGATTGCTTTTTTACTTTCTTAGAATTCACATAGTGTTTTCTCCTCTTTCTTTTTGGGTATCTTATTTAAAAGCACTACAAGAAAAATGCACTTAGGTGACGAAGTAATTTCATCACCTAAATGGCATTTTTCGTCACCTAAGGTTCGTCATCTAAGTGTCCAAATCTAAGTACTTAGACGATGAAAATAATAATATTTTGTTGCGCAAGTGGCTTGTTGGACGACGAAACTGTGACGACCCGAAACAGAATCAGCAGTTAAGCCGCATAGTCACGACAGTGTTGAATCGCCAAGTTTCTTAACGACTTAATTATTGGCCGAGAATTGGAGCTAAGTCTCTTCTCGAGAGTCGTTGTACGTGTGTTTACGAGTTCGTGGGCGGTTCCGGATCGTTATTTGGACGACCGAGGAATTAGTTATGAATATTTGAAGTTTCGACAGAAATGGATTAATATGGCGAGCTACTTAGCGACTAAATTATTGGACGAGAATTTGGGTTCCGCTTCTTCACGGAAGTTGTTCAGAATTTAATTTCGAGTTCGTGAGAACTTCCGGAGCATGATTTTGAGTTACGAAGATTTAGTTGTGATTATTTCCGTTTGTTGATTAATTAGTCGATTTAAATGTGTGTTTGGTTGAATAGTTGACTTTTTATCTGATTGGCCGATATGTTTGACTTTGGGTGATATTGGAAGAATATGTCGAGACGAGTCTGTGGCCGCGTGAATTATCGAAATCGGAGTTACGACGCAAGAGTTATGGATATACGAAGTTGTCGTAATTAATTGGGAAAGTTTCCATATTTGGCATGTATATAAATGGAAGGTCACCATAAGAGGAAAGTCAACATCTTTCATTTATAACTTTGACCGGTCAAACTGGTTTGACCGAGCTGAAATGGAGAGATGCGACGCCGTACGGTGCTCACCGGCGGTGGGATTTTTCCGGCCACCCCACGGCCTATACCATACACCAATCAACTCGCCTAGCTTCCCTTATCTTGTTTCCGGTCTCATTTTCCGGCATATCTCACGGTGGAGAGAGAATTAACCGGCCAAAGTTCAAGGTTTTTGGGTTTAATGGTGACTTTCGTTTCGAGCCGAGTTGAGCTCAAACAAGGACTGGGTTTTGTAGCCATCATCTCCATGATTCTAACCATATAGGTATGGTGTTCCAATTTGATTTGTGTGTGGAGAATTTTGGGATTGAAATTTGTGGAACAATTCGGTTTTTCATGAAATTGGGTGAGTTAGAGTTTGAATTGGACTTTGTTGCAGTTGACAAAGTTGCTCAATGCATGATTTTGAGTGGAATAGGTGCAGCTCCGCCTTGAAATTCTTCGTCCGGCAGCGGCGCCGCCGTGGACGGCGGTCAACGGCGGCGGTCAACGGTCAACGGGTTGACTTTTTGGACTTTCGACAAGTTGCATGTCATTTGACTCGAAATCGCGCTCCGATCGCAATGGGGAGGTTCGTTTTTCGAGTTGAGCGTCCGAAAGTAAAGCGAGGTATTGTGGTGTACATATATGGATTTTCGACGATTCGTCGTGTTCGAATTGTGTATTTCCGAGAACGGTGGTTTCTCGTGATTTGTATTGTATTGTCGGATTATGACTTTGAATAATGGATTTTGTGAATATTCAGGTGTTCGTGATCGTTCGTTTGGCGAGGGACTTTCCGCCGGATCACGGGTTAACGCGATACGCGTTACGCCAGTCTGTGAGTGGACATTTCTTTTCACGGATTATTTGCGAGTCTTGATATACGTTTTATGAACTTGAGCATGCATATGAGATTTCGGATTACATGAGCATGTGTTTTACGATTATACGATTATACTTATACGGATTTACGTATACGAGTATACATATACTTATATGCTGTTTCATGCATTTGCATCGAAATGTTTATGATTTGGTTTACACAGAGTACAGTCGTGGTTACGTTGTTGTATCGATACACTTGCCTCTCGGCTGATCCCCGATGGTAGGCTTTATTCCAGGGGAGGCTGTGACTCCTGACCCGAGGTCTTTACCGGGGGGAGGCAGACCTTTGACCTGAGGCCATTTCCGGCTAGAATCATGTGGAAGTCAGGGACTCTGTGGTTTTGACTGTACTAGCACAGATGTGTCCACGAGTGGCCCCGTGAGATTTTATTGCATGCTCCGTATACGTGAGGAGTTAGAGTTTCCCTCGTGTACTCGGACGCGTGAGGAGTTAGAGTCTCCCTCGTGTACCATTTGATTATTTATACTTTCGACTCGCATATGTTTTTAATATATATATTACTTGGTGAAAGACATTTATTTTCGTCCACTCACTCTAACGTGTTTTATGTCTTTCCCCTGGGCTTTTCGGTTTCCGTGTCCAGTTTGCAGTTCAGGCTCTGGTGTCGCACGTCGTGGTCGGAGGCATAGTACTCGAGCTACTTTGTTTCCTCCAGTAGGTTTATTGTTCTACCTACTGTGGTATGCGTATATGATTATGTATTAGAAGTGGCTCTGAGTTTCCTATTGAATATGTTATACGATTTTACCCGGATTTCAGTAAAGTATATATTAAATGTATTGTTTACTTTACTGTTGATATATTGAGAAATCCGGATGGGATTGGTGCCCACGGTTTGCTTTTTGTGGCATAGGATGAAGTGTATTTTCCGGGTGTAGGTAATGGTAATTCTACGTTAGTAGCGAAACTCTGCCCAAATTTCGAAAAGTTTTTGTTGGTTCGTGTTTTCGAAGGGGTTTGATTCCGATTTAGGAAGCTAAATCGGGGTTGGGTCCTTTCAGAAACATTCTTTGTCGTCTAAGTGTTTACACGGCGAAAGTTATTTGCAAAACACGACAAAAATTTTCATGGTGTACAATACTTTAGACGATGAAAAGATTTCGTCATCTAAGTTACAACACTTAAACGACGAAACCTTTTTCGTTGTCTAATTGATAACACTTAGGCGACGAAAAAGAGTCAGTCGTCTAAGTGTTGTACCTTAGACGATGAAATTTGTTTCGTCATCTAAATGAATTCACTTAGACGACGAAACATAGAATTTGTCTTCTAAATATGCTTGCTAGATGATGAAATAGTGAATATTTTGTCATCTAACATGTCCAACTTAAACGACGAAATATTCCCTATTTTCTTTTCTAAGTTGTAATTTTTTATAATTATTTTATAAATATAAATAGAATTAAAAATTAAATAATAAATTAAGAAAATACTCATTTAATATATTAAATATAAATTGTGCATATATCGATCGAAATATATATACAAACTACGAAACTAAATCAGGAGTGCTCATCCCGCCGATTCCCTCACCGCCGCTCGGATCATCATCGTAATCGTGCCCAGGATCCCGAGGCGTAGGGGGCTAACACTAGGGCAGAGGTTGCATGCTCATCGACTTGAGGAACTTGAGGATGAAGCTCATCTAATTCTGGGCCGATTGAGTCTGCTCCTGGGCCTATTGAGTCTCCTCCTGGGCTGATCGAGCCTCTTCTTGGGCGACTCGGCATTCGTCGCACTTCGCCTACTTGACGATGCGGATAACTGGGTCAAATATCTCTGAACCTTCCGTCCAATCCCATGAACCTCCTTCCCAAGTCGGCGGTCAAAAAATGCATTGACAATACTGATCTGAGTCTCCTTCGATAGAGGAGGCAGTTGTTCAAGTGTCATCTTCGGGTTTTGAAAATGTGCTTGAGCCAATTCCTCCTGGGCCATTTGTATCAATCTCTTCTGAAATTAATCATATGAACAATATATGAATTTTTATTTCTAAAGAAAATGTGACATAGTTTCCCCTCAAAATGGAGCAAACCAAAAACCTGCACAAAAGAAAACACTAATAATAACTAGTTCTAACATAACAAATTAACTGTGGGCATCGATTTCCATCTGGATTTCTCAAGTCAGAATCAAAATTTAGCCAAATAAACCAAATTTCAAGAGCACTACCTAATTAAATTTCTTAATCATAATTCAATTTATTCAAACCAATAGTAACTTTAAATTCAGTCGATTTCGAAAGTACGATTAAATTTAAACAATTTGCAAAATTGGTTACTTACGATATCGACTTGACTCACGTCATTGGCTTGCCTGGGCTTAACGTAAGTAGACACGCTGACATTAAGATAACAATGCTACGAACTCTCATCTCTATGAGTCTTTGCAATGTCGATCATCTTTCTGGAGCCGGAAATATGGTATTTGGTCTTCTTGTCACGATTAGCCTTGTTGACCTCTAACCTTAATTATCTGTTTCACAACAATGGATATTAAATAATAAATAAATATTTAAAAGTTAGAAATTATTCATTTTCATTACATTAAAGAAAAGGAAGACAAACCTTACACTTTTCGGACTCAAAGTACCCGACCAACAATTTCCACTTGTCTTCCCTTTCCATTTGCAACTCTTATGGGATATGCAAGGCATCATGTTTCTTGTAGTGCTTGTACAGATCGTACTTCCAATCCTTCACTACCAGAAATGGAGACATTACCGGCGACCTACCGTCGCCGGCCTTGTCTATTTTTTTCGCCGGAATTATCATTACCGGCGACAAGTCGCCGGCAATGACGTCGCCGGAAATCCCCCGCCGGTGTTAACATTGCCGGCGACGGGAAACGGCGTCGCCGGCAATGGCAGCGCCGCCGTGGCCGGAATGTGAGCCATTGCCGGTGACTGAGGTCCATGTCGCCGGCAATGTCTGGAAAAATTTAAAAAAAAAAACGCGGTTCTGGATTGGGCCCAATTCCAGAACCTGCATTGAAAGACATAAACCGTACAATCATACAAGTTCAACAGTACACATAAATGTCCAACGTACAGTACAAATAGCAACGACGATACGAAAATTAACTACAACTACAGGTCAGGGTCGAGGAACTTGCGGGTCAGGGTCGAAGTAATCCATGTACTCATTTGAATTCCGGTGGCTACCTTGGTCTTGCTCTGGCGTTGACTGGTACGGTGGTGGTGGTGGATAGCTAGGGAACGGAGGGACCGGGACCGGGGGAGGTGTGGGGAGCGGTTGTCCGGTAGTCTGAGCCTCGTACATCGTCCGCATCCATGTGTACATCTGAGCCTGCATCTGTGTCTGCTGCTGGACCATGTTTTGGTACTCGGCCATCTGCCTCTTTTGCTCCTCTAACTTCCTCTGCGTCCTATGAAGCTCCGCTACGAGGTTACGACTAGAAGTTGAACTTCTTGACCCGGTAGAGTATTGTGAAGTGGTTTTCAATACTCCTTCGCCCGCCGAGCCCATTCCCCTACAGTAGTAGGTATTTTTTCCAGTCCCGCACGCTTTTGCCATGATCTGAGCCGCTATCGGGGGATCAAGCGGATCGATCTGAGAGGCATACTGGGTGACTTCTTCCTCGGAGCAGTCAGGATGGTTAGTCCGAGCTATACTCATGGTCACTTCTGCGGTCGCCTCCTCCACTCTCGCAATTGAAAAGCGAAAATGAACAACGTATTAACTAACAAAATCTATTAATATCGAAAAATAGTTTTATTAACACATGGAGAGGCGAAAGACTTACCGCTTTGTCAGGGCACTGCGGATAGAACTTCTGATGAATATACACCAAGGGGTTCACTTCTTGTTGTTGCTGCGCCTTAGTCGACCAACCCATGTAGTTGAGTGAACCTGCATGATGGGCCCTGGTGTTTTTCAATCTATTCGCCCGGTTCGTCTTCGAAATCGCCTTGTTTGATAAACATATGGAAAAAAATTAGTAACTAACTATTTCAATCTGATACGATATAGACGGCTTGTAAGATATATTAAGGATGCATACCTTTGCTTTGGGGTGCTCGAAGTGGGCTATCAGCCACAGCCACTCGTACTCCCTAAACCGGAATTCGCTAGGGGTAGAACCTCGGCCTAGCTCTTTGTATACAGTGTAATGGGAAGAAAGCTCATTCTTCCACTCTTTATACCTATATTAAAACAAGGAAAAAAAGTTAGAGATATTAAAACACTTGATAAACAAAAATATAACTCGATATATATTCAAATAAGTCGAAGCACATCACCTCATATGTAGTTGACGCTCTACCCACGTGTGAATAAGAACTTCATCCACGTCAAACCACACCTGCAATATGAATATATAAAAGGTAAAATTATATATTTAAGTGGACTTAATTAATAAATGTAAAATTTACGTAATGAAAATACGATTTTACTCACACTGAGTGCATTATACACTTGCATCTTCACGTAGATAGGCACAGATTCCCAATCTGGCCAAAGCATTGGGACCTTGTCCCGCACGATCGCACCGGCCATGCTGACATATTTGCGCGTGGTGTCGAATGCCTCGATCACCTCGCCATCCTCATTGGCCCTTATGGGCGTTTTCCTTCCGCCGGTGGCCTGCTCAAGTCTCTTCCCGGTGCAGGTGCCTCTAGCCCCTTTCCGTTTTCCAGTCCCATTAACTAAATTGCCTAATAATACAATGTCAACAAATTGATATCATTAATTGAACCTATCGCAAGTCTTAAGTAATAATTAAGTAATCAATCTGATGTTAAATAAAATTTACCTGCATCGTCCGTTTGTTGGTTGGTGCACCTCACACTCCAAAGATACACGGGGTCGAACGGGAGGAAGTTATATGCTTCCTCCACGGTCAGGAACTCCGGCCGTCCTTCAACATAAACAGGCATCCCCCTATCATCGAATTCAGGGATGACAGGAATCTCGTTGGGTAGGAAGAGACCGGACGACGGAGATAGACGAGGCCTGGACGATGAGGCGCCAGCACCACCATGTGCCTCAGATGATTCCTGTGAAACGGGAGTAGGCACCGGGCGAATATGGGGCATTCGGATTGAGGGAGTTTCTGATGCCCCCGTTGACTGTCGCTCGTATGAGGCTTTGCCACTGAAGGGACCTCTGCTGATTGAGCGTCTGGAGACTGAGGCTCGAGCCTCGACTTCCGGTGCCACGGCTCTTGATCGTGCAGCTTCCTCCTCAGCTCGCGCCTCTAGCAAGGCTCTCGTGCGAGCAGTCATCATTGGCCCACTGGGCGTGTTGCTAACTGCGGGCGAGGAGGAAGCTTGACTACTGTTCCCTCCACTATTTCGGGAACCTCTCCGAAGCCAATTAGCCGTAAAACCTCCTGGACACCGTAATAGTCATGGATTCGGTTCAATAACAAATCAGAACCGGAACCGTTAGAAATCGGAACTGTTTGTAACCGGAACTGTTTGTAACCGAAACCGTTTGTAACATAACGGGAAAGGTTACAAACAGTTCCAGTTCCAAACGGTTCCGGTTCCAAACCGTTCCGGTTCTATAACAAATCGGAACCGGAACGGTTTGGAACCGGAACCGTTAGAAACAGGAACTGTTTGTAACCGGAAACGTTTGTAACATAACGGTTCCGGTTACAAATAGTTTCGGTTCCAAAGGGTTCCGGTTCCAAAGGTTCCGGTTTAAAACCGTTCTGGTTCTAAACCGTTCCGATCCCGATTTCCACCTTCATTTATACGATTAATTAACAACTATATCACCTAAATTAACATATATACATTTTCGATGTATATATATATATACATCATGCATCTTAATTAAATTTAATTTTCACATATTCATCCAAATCACAAACCCTAATTAATTTTCCACATTTTTCACACATATATATATCATGCATCTTAATTAGGTTTAATTTCCACATATATATACATCACATATTCATCCAAACCACATATATACATAATTTTCACATATATATACATCACTTAATTTTCACATACCTAAATATATATATACATCACATATATATACATTACATATAAATTTACAACTTATCACCCTAATTTCCAACTTAGCACCCTAATTAATTTACATATACACATACACATACACATACACATACACATACACATATACATACACATACACAAAAATAATTAAAAATTGAGAGAGAGAGAGAGAGGGAGAGAGAGAGGATCGGACCTGCCATGGATTTTCACCTACAATGCTTTGCCGACTACAATGGTGAGGGGAGGAGAGGAGGGGAGGAGGAGAGGATTCCGGATCGGTGGAGAGGAGGAGAGGGAGAGGAGGAGTAGAGGGTAAGGAGGAGGAGTGGGAGAGGAGGAGGAGGAGGTGAGCTAGAGGTGATCTAGTTTGAACTGCCGGACCGATTTGGGAGGAGGAGAGGGAGAGGAGAGGGAGATGAGGAGAAATGAAAGGCTCGGGCTCGACTGGGTTTCTATCCAGACAACATTGCCGGCGAGTTTCTTATAACTCGTTGGTAATGTCATTACCAACGACTTCAACTCGTTGGTAATGACATTACCAACGAGTTATAAGCAACTCGTTGGTAATGAAATTACCAACGATGAGTTAACTCGTTGGTAATGTCATTACCAACGAGTTGCTTATAACTCGTTGGTAATGTCATTATTTCCCGAAGAATATCCGATAACATTTGCCGTCTACGATTTCCGGCTACATTTTCCGACTACAATTTCGATTATCAATTTCCGTATACGTACGATTAACGACAACAATTTCCGTCTACGATTTCCGGCTACATTTTCCAATAACAATTTCCATTATCAATTTCCGTCTAATTTCCAACGACTACAATTTCCGTTTACGATTTCCGGCAACATTTTCCGACTACAATTTCGATTATCAATTTCTGTCTACGTACGATTAACGACTACAATTTTCGTCTACGACTTCCGGCTACATTTTCCGACTACAATTTCGATTATCAATTTCCGACTACGATTAACGACTACAATTTCCGTCTACTATTTCCGACAACATTTTCCGACTACATCATATTTCCGACATCAATTTCCGACTACATCATTAACGTACTAAGGATGATAATCGTAATCATCGTCATCACTTGAGTCTGACTCGGTTTCATAGGTAACCTCTGGCAATATGTGCCTCTCCTCGTCATCTGAATCAGCGTCAACTTCATATGGATTAACATCGAGAAGTTCTGCTCCAGTAATTCGAACCACACTCCCAGATCTCACATTATTAAGGCGAATCGTAGATGATTCCGGAATGTCAAAAGCGTTCGGCTCTTGGTATGCAGTAACTTCCTCATCATCTGCGGTATCACCAAGTGTGGCAGCACTGTATATGTTTCTATGAGCAACATGGTTAACCACCTTCCACGGGACTTTGTTAAGAAGATCGTCCAGGTAAAACACTTGTTTTACTGATGAGGCAAGAACGAAAGGGTCTTCTTCATACCAGGTAGTAGCAGTATTCACCGAAAATGTTCCGTGCTGATCGGTCCTTGTGTTCTCCGGGCTAGTATCAAACCATCTACACTTGAACAAGTGCACTTTCATGCGGTTCCCAAAAATTAGTTCAACAACTGAATGAAGGACACCGTAATAGTCAACGCCATCCTGCCCACCATGGACCATCACCCCACAATTCTGTGTTTTCAGTTGGTCGTCTCTATTTTCACATATAAATTTCACGTCATTGACCTGACACATCGAGTAAACTTTTGAAGCTATTGGTTTCATCGCAAGGACCCTCAATTCGTTTGACCACTCTGGGTAACCATCATCTGCTACATGGTTCATCTGAAAACGATAAGAAACCACACAAGACATTATGAACATAGAAACCACAAAACCACGTACGTACACACATGCTATATAAGGAAAATGGCAATAAAAAAAAAGACATACACATATACCCTTACCCATGGACCAAAGTAGTTTGCAAACGTCCTGTTGTGGTAATCAACATTTCCGGCAATAGCAGGGCAGTGAAGATGATAATTTTTCCAATATTGTACTTCTTCACAGTTAATCAGTACCGACCAGTGGGAAATGACTACCTCATTTTCATCCAACTTGTACGACTTTGGCAAGCTTCCCTGTACTACAACGTCATTGGAGATGATAGAAAGGTTGAACTGAGGTTCATCTATCGGCATCTGTTGTAGGGGGTCCTCAAGCGCTCCCAAATACACTTTGGTGTACGTGACACACTCGTGCGCAACATATGCTTCAGCGATACACCCTTCAGGTGTATATTTATTCTTCACATAGTCCTTGTAGGCTCCCAATTGTCTACAAGTTAACAAGTGCATGTTAAAAGGGGTAAAACTAAGACTTTACATATAAAAACAGAGGCAAACCAAATGTACCTTTCCATGGGATACATCCAAGTGTAGTGTACGAGACCGGTAAGCAACAATTGTTCGGGAAGATGGATCGTTAGGTGAGGCATGATGTCCAAAAAATTTGGCGGAAATATCCTCTCAAGCTTGCAAATGATAAAAATGATGTCATCTTGCATCTCTCTGAGATCTGATTTTTTAACTTCCCTGGTGCATAACTTCTTAAAGAATCTTGAAAAGGCCACCAACGGCTCCACCACCTCCTTGGGCAGGTACCCTCGAATGAAAATAGGGAAAAGGCGTTGAAGCAGTACATGGCAGTCATGACACTTTAATCCGTACATCTTATTGTCCCGGTAGTTAACACACCTGCTTATATTTCCTGCATAGCCATAAGGATACCTGCATGTATATATATATATATATATATATATATAGCCATAGGCAACAATTATATTTCTCGCATATCACCATAATCCGGTAAAAATTAAAGGCAAACCAATTTCCGTACTGCATAGTCATATATAAGAATATTTACCTGACATTACTCAGCCACCGAAAAATTTCATGCTTATGCTTCGGCTTGACGGTATAAGGAGCTTGCGGCATTTTTCTCTTACCATCTCGTAACCACAAATGTTTCCGCAGTCCCATAGCTTTCAGATCAATACGTGCCTTAGGGATGTCTTTTGTTTTCCCCTCCAAGTTAAGAACTGTGCCCACCACACTTTCACACACATTCTTCTCTATGTGCATGACATCTAGGTAATGTCTGATAGGCAACCTGGGCCAGTAGGGGAGTTCCCAGAATATGCTCTTGCGTGTCCAAAACTTATACCTTTCGGGCTTGTCTGGAATTGACGCCACTATGTCAGGATGATTGCTCAGCTGGCCAAAATCATATTCATTCAACACTTCCAAAATTTCTTCCCCTGTCCATCGCCTGGGTGCCACACCTGTTTCCACAGTCCCATCAAACGCGTCTGGATCCTGCCTAAATGGGTGATCATATGGAAGCCAACAACGGTGACGCATCTGAACAATTTTACTGCAATGAGGACTACAACAATCAACCGTCATGCACTCTGAACAAGCCCTGTAACCCCTGGTAACGTTGCCCGACAACATACCGCGGGCAGGAAAATCACTGATGGTGCCAACAAGCATGGCATGCATCTGGAACATCTCCTTTTTGAACCTATCGTAAGTGGGGTGGCCACACTCACTCAGGTACTTAAGCTCCTCAATCAAAGGCCTCAAATACACAACGAGACACTTTCCTGGATAACCCGGGCCCGGAATTAACAGAGTCAGCATATTGTATTCCTTCTTCATACACATCCATGGTGGAAGGTTGTACGGTACCAAAATAACTGGCCATATACTATATTGAAGACTCATGTTGCCAAAAGGGTTGAATCCGTCAGATGAGAGCCCTAGCCAAACATTTCGGACCTCTGCTGCAAAATGATCAAACTCCCTGACCATGTGCTTCCAGGCCTCTCCGTCGGAAGGGTGTATAAGGGTGTCATCGTCAGGCAAGTTCCTCTCAGCCCACCATCTCATTACCTCGGCCGTGAAAGCACACATGAACAACCACTCCAGCCTATCAATAAGCGGGAAATATCGAAGTATCTTCACAGCTTTCTTGTTGCCTGCAGGAGTCAACTTATACCTTTCTGTAAAACATACCGGGCAGGCTTCAAGGTCTTCGAGATCTTTTCCCCAGAAGAGAATACAATCATATCTGCATGCATGGATTTTGATGTAGGAAAGCCCAAGATCTTTCAGGATATGCCGCACCTTATGATGAGTGGTAGGAAGACGATGACCGGGTGGCAGTAGCGAAGCAGTCCACTTCAACCAAGAATCAACAGCTTTGACAGACATTTTGTTCTCCATTTTGAGCTGCATCACTCCCATCACACTTTCAAGAACAGTCTTACTACAACCGTCGTACAACGGAGTCTGTTGCAATGCAATCAGGTTGTTGTACTTGTCCATACCGCTTGTGTTGACATGAGCTCCAGGTAATGGTTCGACTGGCTCGATATGGGGGAAACCCTTAACGACGGGAGGGACATTTGGTGCTTCATCAGCAAATACACCGCTCTCATGAGGAAACATATCATTGATTAACATCGATGTTAGATCATAGGATGAACTGCCCCTCTCAGCAAAATCTCCATGATCATAGCGTGGACTGGCCCTCTCACCAAATTGTCCATGATCATGCGGACCCGCTACCGATGTTTCACTGTGATAAATCCAACAAGTGTACTTATCCCAAAACCCGTATTTACTCAGGTGCCTCTGGACTTTATCAATGGGAAATCGAAATCGATCGCTGAAACACTTACATTCTTTACACGAGCAATAATGAAGTGTAGTGTCTCCACAATTAGCCTTCACAAAATCCACAAAACTCCTAATTCCCTCGTGATATCTGACATCCCATCTTTCGAGGCTCATCCAACTCTTGTCCATCCTGAAAATTCTAACAATTTTACGTATTAATTATATATATATACACACATTCACTACTAATAATCGACGCGATATCTCAATTCAACTCTAATTAAATCAACACATGCATGCATATATATATATATATATATCGATCTAATTAGATCGATCAAAACACACACACATATATATATACATACACATATACGTATATATATACGTACCTATATATATATAGCTTCCCGAGTGATCGAGTTTTCGACGCACGCCTTAATTTTGACAATACGTACCTAATTAAATCAACACATGCATGCATATATATATATATATATATCGATCTAATCTCTGAATTCGATTCAGTACTCGATGATGGTATTCTCCTTTTTTCAATTCAAAACGTATTTGACTGGGTAGGAGGCTCTGTTAAGCCTGGCTCCGATAACAATACGATAATACCAGTCGTTGATTCATACACAAGATTAACTACAAGCTGTTTTCTCGTTTCGGTGACATCAACAACATTTCATATATATCTCACGAATTGGATTTGATCAACACACACACACATATATATATACATACACATATACGTATATATACACCTACCTATATATATAGCTTCCCGAGTGATCGAGTTTTCGATGCGCGCCTTAATTTTGACAATATACCGAATGATCGATTTCAGAGCGTACGTTTTCCTTCTTTCGATTTCTTTGGATTTTTTTCGATCAAAATGATTGAATGATTGAGCTGCCGCATCCGGCATCTAATATAAGACACATTGTCGGCGACGGAGTAAGTCGCCGGAAATGAAGACATTACCGGCGACTTTACGCAGGAAAATCGCCGGCAAAACATTACCGGTGACTCCAACCGTCGCCGGCAATGTCTAGCCACACATTTCCGGCGAAATTCCGGCCGGAAAATTTCCGGCGAAATGTTCGGCTTGACATTGCCGGCGACGGTTGGAGTCGCCGGTAATGTTTTGGAACATTACCGACGAGATTCCGGCGACATTACCGGCGACGGAGTAAGTCGCCGGTAATGATGGACATTACCGGCGACTTTTTCGGTCGCCGGCCTTGTTGGCCGGAATCTCGCCGGTAATGTTTCAATTTGTGGTAGTGCTTGTAAATGTGGGCACCCGTGTCCTCTACGAATTCCCACATCTTTGGTCTGTCTTCATAATTATAATGTACCTAGAAAAAGAATTCATATACCCATTGCCTCTATGCTTTGTAGTTAATTATGAAATTAAATAAAATTAAATAGACCCTATTACTGAGAAGTCGCGGTACACCCTGTACTTTTTGGCTTGGGGAAGCTCGTCTAAAGAAGCGGCAATCATACGTATGTTGTTCCGTATGATTGATCTGATGTTGTGTGAGCACAAGCTGCTCAGCTCTGGCGCCAGAGTGCCTCTGGTGAACTCGTCAAACGACATCTCAATCTTCTTTCCGGTTAACTTTACTACCCGCTTGACTTTAGCTCCATTCACAAGTCCTCAAGTGCGTTTCAGGACCGTGGCTGAGGGGTCCTTCCTGTTCACTTTGTGTTGGGCGCTATGGTAAACAAAATCGTCAACTGATTCTTAAGGATGTTGTGATGCTGCCACCGAAGCAGAAATCTCTGGCTTGTCTATATAGGTGGTGGCCACTTCATTTGAAGCATTCCATGTCGTCTAAGAAGCCACCGGTGCCGTAGGAGCCTAAAAAGCCGTAACGGTCTCCTCTGAGGTTTTACCTTAACCCAACTGTCGTCCAATGGATTGGAATTCGGTAGCCTTCTCTTGTGCAGTGCGCTTCTTCCTACTCCCAGGCATTTTAATAGCCGTACACCATCGAAAATTAACAACATTTACTCAACAATCCAACAATCCACAATAGAAAAACTCATTCAATCCAACTTTCCATAATCTCCATCAACAATCCAACAATCCACAATCCAACAAATTCAGGTAAAAAATCATCAAAAAGTTCATTCAACTACAAATGTATTCAATACAACTAATTTTATAATATATATATTCATCATTTTATACAACAAATTTCAACTAATTCTAATACAACTACTATAACAACTAATTTCATGTATATCCATCGTATTCAATATAAATTTCAACTAATCATATATATATCCATATATATTATATATATATCCAACAAATCCATCCATATATATATAGTTAGAGAGATAGAGAGAGATATTGAAAGAACCCAAACCTAGATCACTACAAGAAAACAGCACTTAGACCACGGAAACGTAATTGTTCCGTGGTCCAAGTGACACCTAGACCACGGAAAAGACTCCGTGGTCCAAGTACCACCTGGACGACGGAGAATAACATCTCCGTCGTCCAGGTGGTCACCTGGACCACGGATTCTTTTCCGTCGTCCAGGTGATCACCTGGACCTCGGAGTCTTCTTCGTCCTCCAGGTGATCACCTGGAGGACGGACCGACACGCCGTCGGCCGAGTACGTAACGTACTTCCACTTAGACGACGTACCGACACCTCCGTCGTCTAAGTGAAGCATTATATAAGCCCGATGTCAAACTGAATTCAATTAATTAATCCTTGATCGATCTCTACATTCCATTTGAAGAAGAATTGAAGGAGAATGGAGCTAGCTAGCTAGAAGGCCGAGATGAATCAGGATCGATAAGGGATCTCCGCTGACTAGCTAGCTAGCTTAATTAACGTACAGATATCGAGAAGGCCAGCAAGTACGTACGTACGCAGTTAAAATTTGCTTAATTAATATATATTTAGTGAAAACGTACGTACATACATGCAAGGATGTTAGCTATATATATATGTACAGATCGATTAAATTACGTACGTACGTACGTAATTGATGGATCGATGTAGATCGAGTACGTATAATTAAGCGTAAATTAATGGACAAATATATATATGTAATAATTAATTAATTATAACATTTTGTAGCAGTATGGACAAGAGTTGGATAAAGTTGAAGAATAGATGTGATGTCCGGTATATGGATGGAATTAGCGAATTTGTGAATTTTGCGATAGAACATGGTCAGGGAAAGAAACGTTTTAGGTGTCCGTGTCAGAAATGTCTTAATTGTCAGTATGCGGAGGTTAATGTTATGGTGCAACACCTGTACGAAAATGGTATGATGTGGAGTTACACTACATGGAGCGAGCATGGTGAAGCAGTAGAGTTCAGCGCAGCAGACTTCAGCTCAGGGTACAGTTACCATGGTGCCTCATCCAGCGGCAGTGGTGCCGGACCCCCAGCTTGCAACCCAACTGCAGATTTGGTCCATGATGCGTTTCCGGGATGTAGTCATAGTGGACACCAACACCAAGACGGAGGTTACAGTACCACTAATGAGCATGATGACACATTCCCCGCAGCTACCTTGGCCACTGACACCAGTGAGATGGAAAAGTACAACCGGATCCTACTTGAAGCGCAGACCCCGGTGTTCCCTGGATGTCGAGAGAATGTGTTGCAATATGTGATGGAGCAAATGAAGATAAAAGTGAAGCACAAAATGTCAGTGAGTGCTTTTGACGAAATTCAGGAGCAAATATGTAAGTTGCTCCCTGATGATCACAATCTTCCTAAATCTCATTATAAGGTTAGAAATATCCTGAGCAGCCTCGGCCTAAAGTACAAGATAATTGACGCATGTCCGAATGATTGTGTGCTATTTTACAAAGAGTACAAAGAGTTGGACTATTGTCCCGTATGTGGCCAGTGCAGATTCCAGTTGAATAGGAAGAGTTCGAAAAAGAGAATTCCTGTGAAAGTTGTTCGATATTTTCCCTTGATTCCCAGATTGCAGCGCCTGTACATGTCTCTACACACAGCAGAGGCGATGCGATGGTACGCAGAAAAGCGAATAGATGACGATGTCCTGCGACACGCCGTGGATGGGGAGGGTTTCAAACATTTCGACAGAGAATTTGGAGACTTTGCTTCAGAGGTTAGAAATGTTAGACTCGGCCTATCTACAGACGGATTCAATCCTTGGGGAAGTAATAGCTTCGCCGTCAGCACTTGGCCAGTTATTCTGATGCCGTACAACTTGCCTCCGTGGATGTGCATGAACAAGGAATTTAATTTCCTTACCGTACTAATTCCAGGTCCTAAATCTCCATCGAAGTGCTTAGATGTCTACCTCAGACCTTTGATCGACGAGCTGAAACTGTTGTGGGAAAATGGAGTCCCAACTTATGACAAATTCACTGACACGATGTTCACGATGAGGGATGCCGTAATGTGGACGATCATCGATTTTCCAGCTTATGGGATGTTGGCAGCCTGCAGGACAAAAGGATATAATAGATGTCCTATATGTTTGGACGACGTGAACTCTAGTTGGCACGCGGGGAAGGTGTGTTACTTGGGTCACCGTAGATGGCTTCCTCACGACCACCCGTGGCGACAGGATGAAGCTCATTTCGACGGTACGGTAGAGAACAATCCTAAACCCCGTAGTTGGTCGGGCGAAGAGATTTTAGAGAGGTTGAGCTATTTCGACTTTGGTGTGTTGAGCAATGACGCGGATGTAAAGAAATGCAATCCAATTCCTCCACATGATCTGAGCTATTGGGATCACAAGAGTATATTCTTTGAACTCCCTTACTGGTCGAAGTTGAAGCTGAGGAACAATTTGGACGCGATGCACATAGAAAAGAATGTGTGCGACAGCGTGGTGGGAACAATTCTCGGTATTAAGTTCAAGACTAAAGATACTCCCAAAGCGCGCAAAGATTTGGAATCAATGAATCTACGTCGTCCCTTGTGGTTGAGGAGGGATAGGAAATGAGTGTATAACAAGATGCCAGATGCACCTTACACAGTGAAGCCGACGCTTAGACGTTCTGTATTTCACTGGTTTAAGGGCGTTCGTTATTCGGCTACGTATGCAGCTACTATAACTGGAGCAGTGGACGAGGTGCAACACAAGTTTGTTGGTCTAAAGACACATGACTATCACGTTATGCTGCAACGTCTGATTCCAGTGGTAATTCGGCCATACTTGCCTCGGGACGTCGTAGAACCAATAGTAGCATTGTGCAGGTGGTGGCAGAGGTTATGCGCCAGAGAATTAAAGAAGTCAGATGTGGTGGAATTGCAACAACAAATTGTGCACATCATTTGCAAACTAGAGAGGATTTCCCCCCCTGCTTTCTTTGACATCATGATTCACCTAATGATCCACCTGCCCGAGCAGGTGCTCATTTCTGGTCCGGTCCAGTACACTTGGATGTATCCTCAAGAAAGGTACGTACAACTAATTAATTAATTTGTTCCACTAGAGATTATATATATACTAGCTAGCTATATGTACTTATGTAATGTGTACGTTTGATTTTGTAGACAACTTGGACAGTATAAGTCATTCGTCAAAAACAGGTCGGCCCCGGATGGCTCCATAGCAGAGACATACCTAATGCATGAGTGTGTTACTTACTGCAACAGGTACCTCAAAGATCCACCCCCTCCCACTGCCTCCGATCGCAGTGCCCGCATCAATCTTTCTGTCGTCACCAATGTCGTCCGACCGTTTAGAGGAGTATTAAAGGAATCGTTAACACGGGAAGAACTTATTGAGGCACATTGGGTAGTGTTGCGAGACTGTGACGAAGTTGAGCCATACATGTTGTCATACAGGGAGAGGCTTCAGGCGTTAAATCAAAACAAGAGTTCGGCGTGGATTGAGAAAATGGTTAAGAAGAAGTTTCCTGATTATTTCTTCCAATGTGTACGTACGTACGACTCGGCATTAATTATTTAAATACATATCGCTCATGTTTGTACAAAGTAAACCCTTATATTAATTTGCCCTTTTTCGCAGATGATTGATCTGCAAAAATCTGATAACCACGGAGGGTGGTGGTCATGGCCAAAGCACTTGCTAGCAGGGAAGCCAGTTAAACACTATATTTATCCCGGATGTTTTGTGAACGGTGTAAAGTTTCATTCATTGGCCCGAGACGAAGGAAGAAGAACACAAAACAGTGGGGTAGCGGTTGGGAAAGACAATGATCTATATTACGGGGCTATTGTATACGTGGTTGAGCTATGTTACGGGAATGATGTCAACGTTTTCTTATTCAAGTGCAGATGGTTCAAGCGTACAAAGGAAGACCTGGGACAATTATCAGTCTTTACAAACTCGCACTGGTATGAGGATGAGCCTTTCGCTCTCGCCACCTTAGTTCGGCAGGTGTTCTATCTCGACGATCCGAAAGCCGGTGAAGGGTGGAAAATAGTGAACCATATCTCTCACCGAGGAATATGGAATACAGAGACAATTGAAGGGACACCGGCGACGACTGAAGATGCTGCTGAACCAGAAAGAGACATTCCTGCCTATCAAGAGCCTAATATTTCTATGGTCCGCTCCGATATAATGGACCTGGTTCAAGATGGTGAATGGTTACCCATGCCTGATGGTTGTACAAATCTAACTGAAGATGAGATTATCGATGAGGTAGATGAAGAAGACGAGCAGGAAGAGGACGCGGACGAGGACTCAGGTTATTCGTCGGACGATGTTGAGTACGATGACGAGGATGAGCCGTCGTCTAAAGGGGATGAGGACGATGATGATTATGACGAAGAGTACGGTCATACGACGAGGGAGATTAATTGGTAATTAATTATTGTAATTATTGTAATATATATATGATTGATGCAGGTTAATTTACGGTAATTAATTAATCCGAATAATTGGACAACGGAGAAATTAATTGCAGGTTGTCGCCTTTGGGTATTTTGGCTATCTCCCTAAATCCTCGACCCTAAATCTAGAAAATCGGATCGATCGATCATTTATTTAATTTTTTTATGGTCATTCAAAATAATTGAACGGACACCTGAATTCCGTCCACGTTTATATTAGGTCCCCCGCCATTTTCACCTTTGGCGCCACGCCAAATCTCAATCTCATATAAAACCCTAAATCCTGGACCCTAAATCTAGCAGATCGGATCGATCGATCAATTTTTTAATTATATTTTTGAATCAGAATAATTGAACGGACACACAAATGACCGGGGACGACCTAAACCGTAAACCCTAAGGCCCTAACCCCTGAATTCGGGGTTTAGAACTTGGACGACGGAGAATGGTCATTATCCGTCGTCCAGGTACACACTAGGACGACGGATATGGTAATTCTCCGTCGTCCAAGTTCACAAACCCTAAACCCTAAACAGTAAGGCCATAACCCCAGAATTCAGGGTCTATACACCTGGACGACGGAGAACGTCATTCTCTGTCGTTCAGGTCAGAACCTGGACGACGGATAACTTCATATCCGTCGTCCAGGTGATTACCTGAACGACGGAAACACTCATTTCCGGCGTCCAGGTGCAGATATCGTAATTTTTTCTAAAACAACGACCATCTAGACCTTCTTCCAATGCAAAGTCTTTTCATCAAGACTTTAGAGTAAACAATTCTTGGTGTGTGAGCTTTGACGGTTCGAAAATCGGAGTTGCGAAATGCCTTGTATCCACGTTTCCGGTTTGTGAAATTATCGGTTTTGCGGTTGACTGTGCCGATCAAACTCTTCCCGAACTTATTATTTTATGGTCCTTTGAAGACAATTATATATTATGTTACGACGAACATATCCAACGGTTGTTTTGTCCAAATTCAATTTCGTTAATACTCTGTTGCAAATGAGCCTCTACTCATGAAAACTTAAGTAGTAAGGATTAGTCGATACTTAACAACTTTCAAAACGAAAATCTATTCGTCGGTTCAAATTTAACTGTTCATATATACGAAACGTTCATCGATATTGGACAACTATTTCACTCAAATGACAGATCGCTAAATTCCTAGCGAATTAATTTTAAACTTTTTTTTTACGTAAATTGAACCTGGACGACGGAGAATGACTTTATCCGTCGTCCAGGTGAACACCCGGACGATGGAAAACGTCATTCTCCGTCGTCCAGGTTCAATTTACCATGGCGGTTCGATTATTTATTTCTTTTTTTTCCAATGAATTTTTCACCTGGACGGCGGAGAACGTCAATATCCGTCGTCCAAGTCGAAAATCATGGCGGTTCGTTTTACCGCCTCAATTTTCGGCGCCGCTTGAATTTCCACTTAGACGACGGAGAATCAATTCTCCGTCGTCTAAGTCCAAATTTATGGCGGGTGAATTTCTATTTTTCCCTTATTAAAATAATTTTTATTTAATTAATTAGTTTTAAATATTTCTTAAATGATTATTGTAATGTTTTTTATTAATTATTGCTATTAATACTAATTAAATGAATAATTGTAAATTTATTGTTATTAATTATATTTAGATTAATTATTGTTATTAATTAAATAAATGATTACATATTGTTATTAATTAATTAAATGGTAAATTATTGTTATATATTAATAATAATTAAATGAATAATTGTAATTACTTGATAATTTATGAAATGAATAAATATTATTGTAATTATTTATTAATTAGTTGCATAATTAAATAAATATGAGACTAAATTAATTAGTAGTACGTGTTCGATTTAAATTTAGTACATAGGCT
Organism: Geum urbanum; assembly: GCA_946800695.1. Taxonomy (NCBI): domain Eukaryota; kingdom Viridiplantae; phylum Streptophyta; class Magnoliopsida; order Rosales; family Rosaceae; genus Geum; species Geum urbanum. The sequence continues at coordinate 44,284,304 of OX327003.1, read as the reverse complement.
TGGTTTATTAAGTCGCACTCTTTGGAATAGATGGCGCCTCTTTTCCTTGCTTATCTCCATAACCCCTCGTGATGTGTGGATTTCATCACCGCACACCATAACCTAAGTGAAGTTATGGACACGAGGTTGAGGGCGGAGTTTGCAAAGGACTTGAGGGAGTGTAAATTTTCGAAAAATTGGCCGAATGTCGGACATGGTGTCTAGAAACGGGTTATGACTGGTGACAGGATTTGGACTAAGAAAGACTTTTGTCGAAATTAGTCATGCCTCTCGCGTTATCTCTATCCCTAACTGGCCATGTTTTTCGATTTAACCAAGGCTGATTAATTGAAAATTAACACTTTATCGCGCGGGTCGCACGTCCATTGAACGACCAAAAATGCCAAGCTAGTGTACTCTATTTAAATCTTAAACGTACTTAATTAATTAGCGTAAATTTTTAAGTTGTAAATATTATGGTAAGTAGGTATTTTAACACCGTACTCTTAGGTTTAAATGGCTCCGCCAAAGACGACATCCGGCAAGAAGAAAGCCCAACAGGAGGCAGAAGATGAGATGCTCCGAATGTTGGCGGCCCAAGTTGGTTGGGTTCAACAGGAGGGCAACGACGCTCTCAATCCGGACGGATCATCTGGTCCGTCCGTAGCGCCCTCTGGGGAAATTCCCGCTCCCCCATTCATCTCGAGCGGTGATGACGTCGACCCCTTCCAATCTCCGACGCCCGGTACCGGTTCAACGGGAAGTACTCAGGCGTCCTCGACCGCCGAATCAATCATGTACAGCGCCCGCCGTAGGCAAATGAGGGCCCCCACTGACCCGGAACCGAAAAGGATGCGGGGTCTCGTGAAATGGGGCAAAGCGGAGCGTATTTGCAAGGCGACTGGTAAAAAGATCGACTTGCCGTACGACAAATTCACCGGTGGCCCTCCCACAGCTCAGCTAGCAAGTCTCTCGGCGCATGGGATAGGGTCAATCATCCGTAACCGGGTTCGTATCACTGCCCCTACTTGGAAGGAGGCACCGGATCATGAGAAGGCGAAAGTCTTCAAAGATCTTTTGGTACGTAATACGTTCAATTTAGTTATTATATAATATTGTTAATCTCGGCCTAAAATTTCATAATATATACGATTATAATTTTCTATTTATTTTTGATAGGAACAATTTGACGTGGATCGGACACCGGCTATGTTGAGGCATATCAACCAGACCGCCAACTCCATCTACAAAGATTGGAAGTACAAGCTCCATAAGTACTTCCAAGATGTCAGTCCCGTGCCTCCCCCAGTAGAGCTGCAAGGGGAGAGAGAAGATGAGTGGGAATGGTTGTGTAACCACTTTGCCGATGAACAATTTAAGGTATTAATTTATTTTTTTATTTCAATTAAGATAATTGAATTATTTAAATTGTAGTTATTCATTTTTTAATGATTTAATTATGTTGTGTAACAGAAATTCTCCGGTGTCAACAAAGCTAACCGGGGGAAGAAGGAGAAACACCATACTACTGGCGCCAACAGTTCATTCAAATAGCCAAGGAGCACAAGGATAAGGGCTCCAAACACCCTTATCTTGATGCAAGTGTAAACGCGTACGTGACGCCAGGGCTCGATAATGAAGCGAGTCAATGCGGCGTAAGTGATATATATATATATGCTTTTAATTATAGTAATTATTATTTAAATATGATTTCATTATAATAAATTAATTATTCTTTTGTAGGCAAGGGCGATAGAGCTTGTGCATGAAGAGTTGGCTAACACTCAGCTTGCGTTCCCAGATGTGCCGCCGGAAGACCTGCCTCCTCTATCCTTAGAGAGCCAAATTGCAATCGCGGATGAGGTCTACGGTCGTAGAGTTGGCAAGGAGGTTAGGCACTTTGGGCCTAGGGTGGTACGAGATTTGTCGACGACCTCCGGCTCATCATCTACGGGAGGTTCGGGGCAACGGAGAAGGAGTCAGGCTGCGGCCGTCGAAGCAGCCATTCAAGAGGCTCGACTGGCACGAGAGGAGAATGAGTCAATGCGGCAAAGACTTGACGAACAACAAGCACAAATAGCCCAACTCATCGCCCTCATGCAACAAAATCGAGAAGTATGTCAACCTCCTCCGAACCCACACCCCGACGACAACGACCCGGCTGGAGGCGGAGGACTCGGCGGCGCATCTGCTCCTCCAGTGTATTAGCTAGCTAGTAGTTTATTATCTCGTTTCTTTCCGCATTCCGAGCAATATTTTAATTTTTAATTTATGGGTTATTTCGATTATTCATGTATGTACAAATTAATTTTAATTATTTAATAATTAAGTAATATTCAAAATTTAGTTTATTTAATTAATTTTAGCATTTTTCATTATTTAAATTAAATTAATAATAAATTAAATTAATAATATTTAATTTCAATTTTTTTAAAAATTAAATATTCACTTGGACGACGGAGATTATGTTCTCCGTCGTCCAGGTGAAAAACCCTAAACCTAACCCTAAACCCCTAACCCCTAACTCCTAAACCCTAAACCCTGCCGTTCTCCGTGGCCCAGGTGTTCACCTGGACGACGGAGAATTAGTTATCCGTCGTCCAGGTCAACACCTGGGCCACGGAGAAACGAGCAATGTCCGTGGCCCATGTACACACTTGGACGACGGAGACTTAGAGTTTCCGTCGTCCGGGTGTCTACATGGGCCACGGATAATGTCCGCGGTCCAAGTGAACTTGGACGACGGAGCACTAAATCTCCGTCGTCCAGGTTCTTGGACAACAGCACTTGGAGCACGGACCTTGGACGACGGAGATTCCGTCGTCCAAGTACTTAGACGACGGAAAACTACACCTAGACGACGGAAATGGTCCGTGGTCTAGGTTCAGTTTTCTTGTAATGGATTAACTAGTAATCTAGGATCAAGGCCCAAGACTGACTATAATTTATGAAATTCTGTAAAAAATTTGATATAGCTCCCCTTAAAACTGAGACAACCAAAAACCTGCAAGAAGAATGACACTCTGCAGATAAATCCTCCAAACAAACTGTCGACCACCGATGTCCATCCAGATTTCTCAACACATAGCAGAAACTAAACCAGATGTAAAACTCAAAATTGAAAACATACTTTACAAAGTACTAGTTCTAAATACAAGGAAAAGCAAACTCGACAACTACTCGAGTAACAACATATTCACAAGAGTCTCATTGTAACAACATAAGAAAACTGGTATCCAGAGCGACTTCTATATACATATGAAACAAACTGATAGTGAGATAGAACCTACTAATGAGAGGATGACTGGTGGACTCGGAGCTCTCGGCGATACTAAGTACGCTCAGGAATAACACTGCAACTTGGGCAACGGAAAGCGAAAAGCCGAGGGAAAGACATTTAAAATATAAAACGTTAGCATGAGTGGACAAAAATAATATAATAATCTGCTTAAATCGCTAAACTGTAATTTCATGCCTTTCCACTATTTTCTGTGAAATAATGCGAGTTCTAAATTGAATAACTGAAATATAAATAGATGTGCTCTCCCAGGCCATCTAACCTGAAGCGTTAAACTGAAATGAAAAATATGCAAACATGTGACAGGATCGTCCCCAAGCCACCTAACTTGAGTCGATTTGGGTTAGACGAGGCCACCTAACCTCCCCTAACCAACTATTAAGTGATCAGCTGAATAGCTAGAACATCGATGCAACTAAACAAACCATCACAAAGCAAGCCTCTGAATAAACGCTTTAAAAACATACCGTAAAGTGTACTATGTAAAAATAATGAACTCACAATCAACTGTGAAAATAAAGATCCACTCACAAGTGTGCGACTACTAATGGGGCCCCACAAAATTTTCTTCGATGCGCGATCTCCATGTCTTGTTGTTTGGCTTCGATTTTTTTTCAGTCAGGTTGCTGCGAATAGAGTTGGCGAAAACTGTCTTTTTTTGGTTCCGCTGTTTGTTGACGTGCTGTGTGCGAGGTTTGCCACTGCCGAGGGAAGAATATTGTTGTGTAGTGCGCCACATAGTCTGTGCTCCTTATCAAGCGATTGGAGAGAGGAGAGCACCAACCTTGCTCGTTGAGTCCTACTTGTCTTGATATAAGACGTAAGCTTCGTGTCTCTCTGCCCAGCCACAAAGAATCGATACTTTACATCCTCGAGAAAGTATAAAGCAGAGCAATCCTAAGGACATAGTGTCGAGAACACCGGATAATGTGACTTCGTAAATCTTTAGAATCCTCATGCTCTATCGGGTGGCCTAGATCCTGAATTTATTGTTGTCGGTTGGTTAGCTTGAGTAAACCTTTGAATCCCCATGTTCTGTCGGGTGGCCTAGATCCTGAGCTGTTGTTCACTGGTTGTCTACTCACAGTGGAGATGGATTTGTTAGTGCATAAATTTTGTATGAGTGTAGAGATCCACAAATCTACTTTGATTCTTCTATTTATAGAGGTAGGCACTTCGATCCTCCTCGCTTGACAAGGTAATATTGTCGATTAGGAATAATTTCTTCCCTCTAGATTTCCCTAGATTACCTTGGAATCGCATAGATATCGTTTCCCGATTCGTAGCTCTTATTTGGCCACATGTGGTCGGCCCATTCTATCTCTGAGGCCGGAAAGTATTAAAATAAATGTTAAATTTATTTTGGGCCCAAATATTGCCCCCCAGATCTCGAGGTTAAGTCGTGGGGAATCAAAGGGGTCTTGATGTGACATGTTGCTTTTTGGTCAGTGGTTTTGAAATAGCCTCGCACTAAGCTACTAAAGTGTTTTTCTTCAAAAATCGCGCCGTCTATTTTCAACCCTTTTAAGCCTCTTCAGTCAATTTCCCCCTTTTTACCTTCTCTCTAAAGTTTCCTCAATCCAAGATTTTGAATTTTCAATCACTCCTTGAACTCCGATTCTCATCCTTCTTGCAAAAATGGCTCATTATCAAAAGTTATGCCCAAACGTTTTCGAGAAGGATGTAGAAGCCTTCCGTAATTATATGGACCAGAGCCTCCATCGAGATCAAGACACTCTCTATTCATGGGTCGATCTAACGGATGGGGATAAGGTTATACTGGGTCCAACCACCAATACCACAAAGGCCTCTTCTTCCTTGATTCGGCTGTGCGTCGTCCTCCGTTAGTCGTACGTGGTGAAGCCATTGCTCTTCTTCAGTGAGATAAGAAGGAGCTTGATGTAAAATTAGGGAAATGGCCTAATACCAGAGCTTAGGAACTTCAATTGTACCAGAGCGAAAGTCTTTTGACAAAGAGCTCTGGCAACAGGTTGGTATTTCGCACGCTCTGGATTTATGTTTCCATCTTCCCCAAGGTAGGAATCATGCCGCTGCCGTTGTTGCTTTGTGCTATTGGAAAACTAGTAGCAATAAATTTATTCTTCCATTTGGGCATCTAGGAATTACTCTTTTTGATGTGGTCATTATTACCGGTTTACCCACTGCAGATGAGCCTTTTCTTCCTGGTGCTTTGGATAATAAGGCCTTCCCCTTTTTCAAAGGATCCTGCTTGCTCGACTATCAGCACCGCTTACTTCAATTAGAGCAAGCACTACAATACGGAGGAATTCCAGGCTTCTCTTGCCTCTGATGACCAGAGAGTGAAGAACGCTTACGCTGGTATCACCTTTTTGGAATTCTGGCTTTGTCGCTATATATTTTGTGTTGTTGCGGACAGGATCACCAATACCTTCACCAAGGCAGCTTAAGCATTATACAATGGTCACTGTCTTGGCCTTACGCAGCTAGCCTTAAGCGCTTTATACTGTGGACTGAGATATATTTCATTGAACCCATTTAAGTTGAAATTCGCAGGTCTTGTTTGGATTTTATCCTTGTGGTTGCAAGTATATTTCCCTGAGTTTTGCAGTCCTCATCACAAGGAATTTACCTCTGAGGAAGTATTTGGGAAGTCCTTGGCTCTTGGCGAGGAAACGAAAAGTGTGAGCTATTCGCAGTGCTGCAACTACATCTAGGGTCAGAAGCTATTCCCCACAGACATGGCTTCACTCGTCAACTCGAGTGTAAACAAGGTCTTCCTTGCCCCTTGATAAAATCCTACAACGGCTACACTTCATGGAGAACTTGTGTAGGAAAGCCTTCTGCAGCTATTCTTGAAGACCATGCTACTCCAACCTTCCCCTTGTTTGACCTCTCAGATTTCCATTGGCACTCCTTTTGCGTAACCTACTATGTTGTTGAAGATTACCATGAGTGGAACATGCGCCATTATGGTGATATCTGGATGCAAACCAAATCTGAAGTCTTTCGCACCATCTTTCCAGCCTCTTTCCTTGATTTTCTCAAGAGTACTATTGATAGGAAGGCTATGGGCCCCAATGTCCAAAAGGAAGCGGGCCAGAAAAGGAAGCAGCGAGAGATTATTACTTCTCCTGCTTCTGTTTCAAAGCGTAATAAATTGATGGGTGCCTGTTTCGAAGTTGTTGTTATATGCAAATTTCATCAAATGAAGGTACTTATTCCATTTCCTTGGAAATTGTAACACATAAGATCTCAACATCTCCTCAAGCGTCTGGATAGTTCTCTCAGACTGACCATCTGTCTGAGGATGAAAAGCCGTACTGAACCGTAATTTGGTTCCCAAAGTCTCCTGCAATGCTCTCCATAATTTTGAGGTGAATTGAGATTCTTGATCTGAAATGATGAACATAGGCACACCATGTAGCTTCACAATCTTCTGGATATATAACGTAGCTAGCTTGCTCACCGACAGTTTCTTTGAGACTAGTATAAAATGTGCAGACTTGGTGAAGCGATCCACAATTACCCAAATACATGTATGCCCCTTGGCCGTACAAGGTAACTTATATACAAAATTCATGGTAACATGCTCCCATTTCCAAACAGGAATCTTCATATGCTGCATCATTCTTGAAGGTTTATGCCTCTCTGCCTTCACTTGTTGACAAATAGGGCATTGATTCACATAGATCGCTACCTCCCTCTTCATATTGGACCACCAATAATACTCTCTGAAAGTGCAATACATATTCGTGCTGCCCGGGTGCTTTGCCTAAACTAAACAATGAGCCTCGTTGAGTATTTCTTGCTTTAATTCCTTGATATTTGGAACACAGAGTCTACTTCTGAATACTAGCAATCCATCTCTCCTTATCACAAAATCTGGTAGTTCACCATTACGCACCGCGTTCTTTAACTTCAGAAAGGAAGGATCAAAATCCTACAACTCACGCACTCTGTCAATGAGAACAAGTCAGACCCGTATACTGGCGAAACTCCACCCTTGCTCACATCAGTATACAACATTGCTTTAGTGGCTCGTAACTCCGTAAACAATGGTACCCGAGCCAACTGAATGTGAGACAAGGAAACTCCATATTTCCGGCTAAGAGCGTCAGCTACAACATTCGCCTTTCCAGGGTGGTACTCGAAGGTACAATCGTAATCCCTTATCAACTCCACCCACATTCTCTGTCGTAAGTTTAATTTTGGCTGAGTGAGAAGATACGTAAGGCTTTTATGTTTTGTAAAAATCCGACATCTGGCACCATACAAATAATGTCTCAAGATTTTTAGCGCGAAAACTATTGCTGCTAACTCCATATCATGAGTGGGGTAGTTCACCTCATGGGGTTTCAACTAGCATGAACCATACACAACAACTCTACCATGTTGCATCATCACGCATCCAAAGCCTAACTTAAAGGCGTCACTGAAAACTATAAATTTTCCACTATCATCTGGTAACGTCAACACTGGAGCTGTGGTCAACCTTGTCTTCAGAGTCTGGAAACTCTCCTCACAAACTTCCGACCATTCAAACTTAACTCCCTTCCTCGTGCGTTTCGTAAGAGGTGTTGCAATGCATGAAAAGTCCTGAACAAACCGATGGTAGTAACGGACTAAACCCAGAACACTTTTAATATCACACTCATAGGTCGATTCTAATTCAAAACAGCCTCAATTTTGTCTGGATCTACACTAACTTCTTCTGCTAAAATCACATGGCCAAGAAATTTCACATTATCCAACCAGAACTCACATTTACTGAACTTGACGTATAACTGGGATTCCCTCAAAGTCTTCAGAACAATATGCAAATGCCTCGCATGTTGCCTCACATCCTTCCAGTAAATCAAGATATCATCAATAAACACTATGACGAATTTAAAAAGATAATCCCGAAATACCCGATTTATTAAAGCCATGGAGGTAGCAGGTGCATTCGTCAAATTGAACGGCATCACCCGAAACTCATAGTGCCCGTAATGCTATCAGAATGCGGTTTTAGAGACATCAGACTTTCTAATCCGCAACTGATGATATCCTGATCGGAGATCGATCTTAGAGAACACCGTAGCTCCCTTCACCTGATCAAACAAATTTTCAATACGAGGCAGAGGATACTTGTTCTTCACAGTCACCTGATTCAATTTTCGGTAGTCAATACATAACTGCATATAACCATTCTTCTTTTTCAAAAATAAAACTGAAGCTCCTCATGGTTCTAATTCTTCAAATAAGATAAAAACATTTAGCCAGATGTGCTAGGATTTTTAATTCATAGCATTCACACGTATAATGAATTTGGCATAACCGTTGTGTATGGTGCTCAATTTTTTGAGTTTTGCAACACAATTTTTGTTGTCAAATGGAGGGAAATATCCCTTCCATATTTTTCATCTCTACACAACATATTATAGTTATATTGATGTGTGATAATTAAATACATTGAGATTTCAGTTAGCCACACAACGGTTGGACATTTCAACCGTTGTATGATCGGGGTTCCATGAACAGATAACGGGCGATTGCTCAAGTATTACATGATAAGTGTTGTGTGGTGCGGTTTTTGTAGTAGTGTTATAATTAAATTTTATTATCTTTTGTTTAGGGTGGTTTAAGAAGAAACAAAAAATAATATTCCACCATATAAATTAAGGACACTACATTGGATGTTCTTGAGGATTTCATGATTAATCATGATTGTATAACTGGAGTGGGTAACTAGGTATATGTAGGCCTGTAATATGGGCCGGCCTGGCCCGGCATGGGCCTTAAGACATGTAGCCAGTGTACTGTCCGACCCTGAGATTTTTAAGCCCTAGTATAAAATGAGCAGGGCAGGGTCGACCCTATAACTAATTTATGAAGCCCAAGCCCTGATCATTGGTCTATAAAGTACGGGCTTATAAAACTCGTCTGTGGCCCGCCTTAATTTTAAAATTATACTGTTTAGGAAATTTGGTGCATTATTGTTTGAAAAAAAAGACTTAACTTTACATTTATAAGTCTAAACTTTATAGTAAAAGTGATTTTTTTAAAATGAATCGATAGAATTTATTAGAGCTGATAAGTTACAAGGACACTGATTGCCGACTCGTTAGAAAAAACTCCCTACGTACAGTAAACTATATTATTACACGCTCTTAGTTAGCTAGTTGTTTTTAAGTTAATTATCCACTAAACCACTACAGTTGCATTTCAAAGTAAATAATCAAATGCTAATTATTTTACATAATATATGTGATCAATTACCTAAATATATATGTGATCAATTAAATATGAATCGCATATAAATGATGTAATCATGCATATAGCTGTTGAAGATTGATGGAGTTTCATTGTTTTAGAATCCAAAATTAATTAAAAAGTTGATTCTTAAATTGTAATCTAATTAATTGTTACCTTTACTTGTTTAATTGAATTTTATTTCTTCATTAATCATCATTTACTATATATATATATATATTTCATTTATAAAATTAAATATTTATTTATTTTTGGGATAGGCCGGCCCGGCCCGGCCTTAATATTATTTGTATGGGTAGGACTTTGGGAATGCCCAGGGCTTCAAAAGCATCACCCGTACCATGCCCTCTCCAAGATGGGCCGGACAAAGCCTGCTTGTTAGGTTGGACAAAGCTAGCCCCAAACCCAAAAAATAGGGCTAGACATGGGCGGGCCGATAAGATTTGGGCCGGATTTACAGGCTTAGGTATATGCCAACTCGATTGAGTTGGTAGAATTTCGTGGAATAACCTTAACATTTGCCAATTGCATGATATATAATAATAAACAAATTAGTTCATAGCTTGATCATACATATACTCTAGATTATATATGTGAATGTTGATTCTTAAACTTTCATGAAATTGACAATTTAATTCTTGATTTCTCTATCTCTTTGTTTCAGTTGCACCTTATACAATCGATTGATATTATTATGATATGTACATATTCTTTTGGTGATGAATTTTTTTGAAATTCAAAGCACCAGTATCGAAATTGAGTTATACAATGAATTAGGGTTAGAGATTAGGAAGGATTAGGGTTTCAGATTTTCTAAGAATAAGAAGAAGGATGACGATGAATATTTTGAAATATTGCCTTTTATCGGAAGATATATAATTACTTATTTAATATAGTTATTTCTTTAATAAAAATAAAAGATAAAATAAGAATTTTAAAATAAAATCTAATATAGATCGAGTGATGATGGATATGATCATATATGAGTGAGGTCTCCACATTATGGTCCTATTGAAGCCTAAAATCATTTTTCTTTAGACATTTCAGTAAAAAAATTACTGATAATTTTAGCACGTAAAAAGATTATAAATTTATGCCACCGTGAAAATTATAATCATTGTACGTTAAGCGCTGTCACTTTTAAAATATTTTGGTGTACTAAGTACGGAAAAATATATGATAACTAAGCATCTTTACAATAGCTAGGCACGAAAATTGGCTCTGATTACCTCGGAAAATGAAATAGGCACGAAAATTACTAAAACTGAGGTCGTAATAAATTGATGTTACTTATATGACTCTAGATCGAATTGAGGAAATTATTTCTCATCCAATTCTAATATCAATTCTATTATCGTGATGATGAATTCAGTTTCCTAGCTAGCCAATATTAGCAAAAATACGTATGGAAAGCAACGTACACACGAAAACCCGATATGACCCGAAACAAAATCAATAGATTGAATTGAGGTGAATAAATAGACGGAGAAAGAGAAAAGAAACTTCGCGTAAACCTCTCAACCAGAAGAAGAACAAACAATATGAGCACTAGTACGTACTTTTACACCCCCTCTCCCACTACACAAAACACCTCAAAATTCTTAGGCGTGACAATCCTAAGTGGGGTGCAATATCATACACTTCAAATTTTCACGCTCATACTTTCCTCCTCATCATCTTCTCTAATTTCCCCGACCCTTTTTGCTTTCTACACCCGCGGTAACAGTAACAGTAGCAGTAGTAGAAGAAGTAGTAGTACGTAGTAATATTAGTACGCAACCCCACATTGATCATCATCACCATATCCTCGACGTCATACGTACGTACCCTAATATTTTTCCCAACTAAATTCTAATAAAGAAACCTTAAACTTAAATTCTTCCCTATTTATTCCGGCGAGCCGTGAACGTCTGGTACACGACGTTCCCCGCCGCTGGGAACTCATCCACAGCGCAACTCCGGCACTTCATCCCGAGCGGCTCCAGAGCTCCAGCGACGCGTGTCCACACGTCGTGGCTGGCGCACGTGGTCGCTACTGACATGGTCGCCGGCCGGAACACGTTGAACACCCTCTGCAGCACCCGAACGACGTCGTTTCCGTCGTCGTAGGCCGACCCCACACACTCGTAGCTGGCGTAGCTGAACCCGTCTTCCGGCGTGACGTGGATAGTGGAGTGACGGTCGCCGTCGATTCCGTTCATGGAGTACCCGCACGGATCGAACGCCAAGTCGCAGATCATCGCCGCCGGGTTGATCCCGCCTATTCCGCTGACGTCAGTCATCTCTTTCCCGGCGATGTCGCCGTTATAGTCGGAACCGGGACGCTGGAAGAAGCTCTTCGCCAAGTCGCGGTCCAGCTCCGTCATGCAGATTTCCATCGTGTACATTACGTCATTGCCACCATTACTAAGAAACGACGTCGCTTCGGTGGAGGAGGCGGAGAACACGTGCCACGAGTGTGAGGGGGTCTTGGAGGGCATCACGGAAGCCTTACGGAAGTAGAGGGTGTAGGGGAGTGCGTCCCTTAAGAAAACGACCTCGTTTTGAAAGGTGTCATGCGGGAAAGGCTGCGCGGCGGGAAAGATAAAGTGACCGCGGGTGTAGCGACAGGAGGTGAGCGTGAGGCCCAGTAAGGCTGCGTGGCGGAGAAGTGGGGCCACGGACTTGAGGAGCTGGGTGGTCCCACATGTTTTGAGGATGATCTTTGTCGGGTAGACGAAGAGGCTAGACTCGGAGAGAACGTAGGCGTCGAAGTAGTGGTTCGCTACGGCCGAGACCACGGTGCATTGGACGGCTTGGAGGACTTGTTCGTCTAAGGTCTCAAAGTCGAGGAGTCTAAAGCCGAGTCCTACATTTTTGGGGTCGTCTCCGAAGAAGTGGAGCTCCAGACGCTTTTCGAACCCTTCGAAACCAGATACTGCCATTGAAGGATTTGAATTTTGAAGTTAAACAAACAAGCTAAGAACCAAGATGGTGAGCTAGGTAGAGAACAGGAGTCTGGGAGAGTTTAGCGGAAGATTTGAGGTGAGGTGAGAAAGTGAGGTGGGGTGTGTGGGATTTATAGGTAGGTGGAAGTGTGGAACTGTGGAAGAGTGAGGGGAGAGAGAGTGAAGAGTAGGAGAGAGAAGCATGCGGGTGAGGCAACCAAGAATCATGATTGCAGGCATTATGAAGAAGTGAGAATAAGGATGATGATACGGACTGATATGGATTGTGCTGACTCAACATATAGCTAGCTTGCTTAATTACAAGGATTTTTATTTTTTCTGTGCAAAATATTTGAGCGCAGAGATTTCTACAGAGGCAGTCACAGATACAAGAAACGGAAATTATGCCCACGCGCATTACTTGTTAATTTTTTTTTTAAAATGCTAGCTTCCTTCTCTTGTCAATTATATGATCGATCTGAACCCTAGCTAGATAGCACTGTGTCAATATATACCAAAACAATGCATTACTGCAATTTCAAAAATCTGCCAAATACGGGAGTGAATGGTAAATTGTAAGCATTGGCCAAATGTATAGCTTTATCTTTAATTAACTAGCTTCTTTTTCTTCTTTTTCAACCAAGGCAGATCGAAAACTTGCATTGAAACATTGAATCGAACGTATAGATAATGTTTCGACAACTAATTAAGGCCTAGCTACAAAGCATTAGTGTACTCACTGATGTTGAGTTGCGAGCAAACTGTGGATGTTGTACTAATTAAGACCAAAGGACCTTATGATGGTAAGTTTTGATGAAGATAATTATGTGTTGGCTGTCAAATTATGGGAAACTAGCTTCGATTGACTTTACTTGAGGAATTACTGTCATCAAATCGGCTATTCAAAGTCATTATGCCTAAGTCGTAGCTTGTTAAATTACAGACAAAATTATAAGCTACAAATAGATCTGTTTCTTTGCATGACAAGAATCATTTACACAGCTGGTAAGATCGATCTCAGTTTTCTGTTTATAGGTTTTGCGTACAAAATGGTATAAACAAAAAAAGAAGGCTAGGGAAAAAATATTAAGTACGTTGTCTCTGATGTAAGCACTCCAAAAAGGAAGACGTGCCCAAAGAATTCATTTATATATACACTATTCTAAAAAAAAGGCCGCCTAAGCACCGATTAATCGGAAAAAATTATGTTATGGCCTAATTTTAGTCCTGAGCGGGGTAGTTAGGCGAGAACCAACCAATCGGCAATTAGGCGGGTGACTAACGACTAATCGGCAGAAAAGCGCCGCCTAGGCGGTGTTTTTTTTTTTTTTTTTTTAAATTAAGAGGTATAGTGCAAATGAAGGAATTCTAAACAGAAAATTCAATCCATTTTCTTTCGCGAAACGTCGTCTCTCTCCCTCTGCAAACGCCGCGACTTGGACGCCGCTCGCCGATCACCGCCGTCGTCGCCACTTGCCGTCCACCGCCGCTGCGCCCGCTCGCCGTCCACCTTCGGTGAGTTTCTCTTCTCACTTCTCTCTCTTATAATCTCCTCTTCCTCTGAATCCTTTCTTAAACATCAATTGGTATGTTTCGAGACAGACCTAAGTTGGGAAACAAGATTCATCCTTATTTGTTATATGTTGATAATTTGATATGAATAAATGTAGGCAGGAGCACAGTGTATATGGCCATCACATAAACAAAACTTGATTCCGTGAAAAAGTCATGGTTGATTCCGTGAAAATTTATGTTTGAATGGTTTTCATGGTTGCAAGTTTATAATGTAAGCTTCATTGTCATAAACTCATAATGTATTGTGATTTGTGAATTATCAGCTTCGAAATAGATAATTTCATATTCCTGGGATTCCTGTTTATGCGCATATATTTCAAAAAATTGAGATGGATGGTTAATTGGATTTCTTTATAAACTTAGTTTAGAATTTTTATGATATTTCTTTATAATTTTTACTTTATGTTTCAAATTACAATATACCATATAAATATATAGTTAATTAAATATATATAAAAAATGATCCACCTAATTACCGCTTAATTACCGATTAAACTCTGCCTAAACGCCTAGGCGGTAGGCAGTAGCTCCACTGCCTAATTCCGTCTAACGCCTTTTATATATATAAGGGGGGAAGATTCTTCAGTGCACCAGCCACCACCAGGTGCAAGTGTACTAGGTGTAAGTGTACCAGGTATGCTAGATACAATCTCAACCAATCATTATTTTGATGTTAATATTGATATTAGTGTCATATAAATAATTAGATCAAATAAATAGTTGAGATTGTATTGTACATGTCTGATACAAGTACACCCGGTACACTAAAAATGCTCTCAGAGGTCATAATAATAATTTCGTTCTCCAAAACCCAGAAAACAATGAACCAGGCGTGGTGAATATATATAATGAGAATATCCTTGAATTAGGGGCAGACCCAGTTCGTGGAAATGAAAACAAAACAAAACCCTCCCATTCTTAAACATCATTTTTATCCTCCATGCAAAATCATGTACCTAAATAGGTGGCACTATCATTTTCTTTTGTATTTCTCACAGCACGCACATCTAATTTCTAAGTCTCCCCAAACACATATATAATCTTTAACACAAAAGTCCTTATCAAATGTTTACCCAGTTATGGCAAAGGTAATATCAAGTTATCAACTATACACCCGCGCGCTACATCACTAACTTATATAGATTGATTAACTTCAAACTGGACAAGGTACTACTCTCAACAAGTTTCTTTGGTAACTTGTTATATCAAAGTAAAGAGACTTATCAAGGTTAAATTTTAAACTAATTTATATTAAGTTTTTTGCGTTCTACATGAAGCATGTATATGTGTTTGAATCGATGGTGACCTAAAAGGAGTAACATAATAAAGTGAAGATTATTACTTGCATCAAGTAATTTGATTAGCTAAACTTTATGTAACTTGGTTTCTAATTATTTACAAATACACACAACTCATATACTTTGAGTTCTACATTTTCATTGATTTCCGAAGCTACCGACAAACAGAAATCCCAATATAATGATTTTTTTGTTAATTTTGGTCAGACATAAAGCATATAGAGGTACAGTAGTAACTTTGAAGTAAAAGCAAGTAATTGGTACTTAGTGGGCATTCAGGCAAGTTTCGTTGCCATCCAAAATTAGTTGCCTAGCTAGTAAACTCATCACATTTCTGGTCATCTTGGCTTTAAATTCAAGACTATATATATATATATATCCAGCTATTCCACTCATATATATTTTTATTTATTTATTTATTTTCATGTATAAGACATTACACTAATTTTTTGATCACATTTTAACATCTCAACCGTTCAATTATTAGGACTATATGACACTACAAAATCAGGCACTATAGCCGACGACCTAAAGTTGATGGCTATAGCAAGACCAATTGTCGGCTATAGTCATAGCCGACGACCACCCGTTGGCAAAACTATAGTCGACTACCTTACGGGGAGTCGTCGGTTATAATCAAAACTATAACCGACGACATGAAGTTGTCGGCCATAGTCTTGACTATAGCCGACGACCGGTCAACAACCAGCGTTGACCGAGGGAAAGTATAGCCGACGACTTAGTGACCTGGTCGTCGGCTACAGTATTTACCTTAGCCAATGACTTTGAATTGTGTCGTCGGCTATAGTAGAAAATTTTAAAAAAATATACCTAAAAATATACAATTCTAATCCCTGAACCTACAATTGCATAATATTATTGATCAAAATTGTAAAACACATTACGTACAACTTCACTAACAAAACACAAATTCACGCATATCACACACCTACACTATGGGTGATCCAAATTGATGTTATTGAAAACATCGGCGTTAATATCAGGGTCTTCAGGATCCTCCTGCGGCTGCGTGGCAGGAAAAGGGAACGTAAGTGGAGCCGGGACCAGGAATCCAGATGACTGGAGCTCCGTAGTCCAATCCTGAAACCAAGAAGCCATCGCAGACTGCTCGGCTAATCTTGCCCGCTCCATCTCCTCCACCCGCCTTCGAGTCTTTTCTAGCTCTCTCTGATGCTCTACCGCCTGCCTCTGGTGCTCTGTCGTCACCCTCTGGAGCTGTTCCTGTAGATGATAAGACCTCGAACTTACCGACCTGCGTGAGAATCCGGAAGTGTTCTTCAAGACCTCGTCGCCCTTCTGTCCCAGACCCCTACAGTAGTAGCCGCTTCCCCGTGGTGGGAAAACCCCACCTATGATCTTCCCTGCTACAAGCGGGTCAGATTGATCAATCTGAGAGATGGCCTGGGGAATGTCCGAATCCTGGGTCTCAGGCCATTGTCCCACGAAGGTTGTCGTGCTTCTTCCAGTGCTGTCGACTATAGTACTTATTTTGGTAGTGTGAGTAGATCATTCATGTAAATTTTCAACCAAAATGGTGATCGTTAAAGTATTAAACTAGATTAAATCAAGGAACGGACCAAATCTGTCAAACTTGAACCGTTCTTATTTGTAAATTTTAATTGCAGTTTTGAATGCCTGAACGATAATCTTTTTGGCTGAAAATTTGCATAAATGATCTATACTTTAGAAACTAAAATCTAAACGGTGGAGATATCAAAATATGATCTAAAAGTTGGTATATATATATATAACATATCAAGTGTGAAGCCTTTTAGATACATATGAAAGGATCATGCTTGCAAAAATTCAGCCCAATCGGAGATGTTTTGATCATTTAATCACGCATTCAAAATTTGAGCTAAATCGGACAACCTATGTGCATTCTTAAACAATGCGACGATCAAATGGTTAAAACATCTCCGATTAAGCTGAAATTTTGCAGGTACAATATTAATTTTCATATGTATCTAAAAGATGATCACTACCAGAAAAACTTACTTAGACGACTAAAACTTAAAAGTTTCGTCGTCTAAGTGAACTTAGACGACAAAATATTTTTCGTCTAAAACAACACTTAGACGACGCAATATTTCTTGTCGTTTAAGTGTCATTTTAGACGACAAAATAAATATTTCGTCGTCTAAGTTTTGTTTTAGACAACGAAAACAGTTTCGTCGTCTTAGTTTGTGTTAGCCGACGAAATGTAATTTCTTAGACATCATCGTCTAAGTGGAATTCAATTATTAAATCAGATTTCCTATCCAGATCGCAGTCCTATCTCCTTTTCATCTCAAAACATATCCCAAACCCGGTTTCAGTGAAAAAAAATGCTCCCAAAACCACATACGGCCACAATTCGATTTATATACGGTTTTTTCACCTCCGCAGTTCAAGTTTACCTATATATCTCCTTAGTGGTGAAGGTATTAACTTGTTTCTATCGATTAATTATTTTTTTGAATTTAATTACGTATGTATACGGTGATCGATGGAGTTATCCGGTGAACTAATCCGAAAAAATAATTTCGGCAACCACAATAGAGCATGCATTAGTTGTTAGCTAGCTATAAATTATGCATGTATTAATTAATTATATGTATACATGAATAAATATTGGTAGCTAGCTAGATTAATTAATTATTGATAATTATATATTACTAAGTGAATTTATGTGTAAATGCATATATATAGTTCTATGTAATTTAATTATATAGCATGTGAGAGCTAGTTTGTTTAACCTTAGCTTGCTTGAAATGTATGTGTTGATTAATTAATCTCATAATTAAATAATGTTAGAGATAAATTAGTACGTACATTGTTATATGTGAAATATATGTGAACATATGTTTTTATATATTATTGTGTTATGTAATCTAATTATATATATAGTAGTATATGAATATATATATATATATGTGTGTGTGTGTAAGTTAAGAAGATTTTTTCCTTAATTTTATAGATGAATATATTGATTGTAAGAATGACAATTCAATTGTTTGTTAACTAATTAATTATGGTTTAATTGATAATTTTTATGTTTTGTTTTAATTAACTTACATAGAAATATGGACAAGAGTTGGATACAATTTTCGAATAAGAGTGATGTGAGGTATATGGACAAAATTTATGACTTTGTGAATTTTGCGGTGCAACACGGTCAAGGAAAGAAGCGTTACAGATGTCCGTGCAGAAAATGTCTTAACAACCAGTATGTGGAGGTTGAAGTTATGTCTCAACATTTGTATCAACACGCTATGATGTGGTGTTACACTACATGGAGTGAGCACGGTGAAGAAGTAGACTACAATTCAACATCGTCCCACTTCGGCTCTGGGTATAGTTACCAAGGTGCCTTATCCAGCAGTAATAGCGATGCTTCTTAGAACCCCACAGTGGATGCAGTGCATGATGCTTTTCTAACATTCAGTCATGTTACACACCAACACGAAGTACAAGGAGGTTATGATAATCTTAATTATGACAACACAGTCCCTGCTTCCTTTCTAGACATTGATACTGCTGAGATGGATAAGTACAACAACATGTTACTTTAAGCTCAGAACCCAGTGTACGATGGATGTGAATTAAATGTTTTGTGCTCCATAATGACTCAAATGAGATACAAAGTTAAGCATAAAATCTCGGATGAAGCTTTCAATGATACCCAGCGACATATATGTGACTTGCTGCCTAGGGGCCACAAGCTTCTTAGAATCCCTTTACAATGTAAAAAAGGCCCTGAAGTTCCTTAGTCTAAAGTATAAGAAAATTCCCGCGTGCAGAAACGATTGTGTGCTGTTTTACAAGGAGTATGCAAAGTTTGACTATTGTCCTGTATGCAACGAGTCCAGGTGGGCAGACATCGAATCAAAGGAGTTTGAAGAAGAAAGTTGTCGTGAAGGTGTTTCGCTATTTTCTGTTTATTCCCAGACTACGGCATTTATACATGTCTCTAAATACAGCACATGCGATGAGATGACACGCGGAACGTCAGAGACTAGATAACGATGTGCTAAGATATTCGGCTGAAGGGAAGGCTTTTAAATATTTCAACAGGGAATCAGAAGACTTCGCATCAGAGATTCGAAATGTTAGACTCAGATTTTCTACGAATAAATTCAATCTTTGGGGTAATAATAGCGCTACCGTCAGTACTTGGCCAGTTATTCTCATGTCGTACAACCTGCCTTCGTGGATGTGTATAAACAAGAAATTTAATTTCTTTAGTTTGCTAATTTCAGGTCCTAAATCTCTTGGAAAATGTTTATATTTATACCTCAGACCATTAATTAATGAGCTGAAACTGTTGTGGACAACTAGAGTCCTTACTTATGACAAGTTCACCAACACAATGTTCAAGATAAAAGCAGCTGTAATTGGACCATCAACGATTTTTCTGTGTATAAGATGTTGGCATCTTGCACAACCCAAGGGTACAAAGCTTGTCTTGTTTGCTTGGATGACGTGAATGCTAGTTGGCATGCGGGGAATGCATGTTACATGGGTTATCGTAGATAGCTTCCTCACGATCACCCATGACGACAAGATAAGGATCACTTCAACGGGACGGTAGAGAATAATCCTAAACTCTGACAGTGGTTTGGCAAAGAGATTTTTGAGCGATTAAACAACTTCTATTTTGGTGTGTTGACCAATGACAAAGATGTGAAGAAACTCAATCCACACCCTCTACACGATCTCAGCTATTGGCATCACATGAGTATTTTCTTTGAACTTCCTTACTTGTCCAAGTTGAAACTCAAGAACAACCTAGATGTCATGCACATAGAAAAGAATGTGTGTGACAATGTGGTGGGAACCATTCTTGGTATTAAGCTCAAGAGTAAGGATATTCCAAAAGCGCGAAAAGATCTTGAATATATGAATTTGCGCCGTAGCTTGTGGTTAAAGAGGGATTAAAATGGTGTGTACAAGAAGATGCCTGATCCACCTTACACAGAGGAAGACTGTATTTAGTTGGTTTAAAAGTGTTCGGTATCCTTCTAATTATGCATCCAACATATCTTGATATGTAAATGTTAGGGATCACAAGTTCTATAGGCTAAAGACTCGTGATTGTCACGTCATGTTGCAACGCCTAATTTTGGTGGTAATTCGACCTTATTTGCCAAAAGACATCCATGAACCAATAGTTCCATTGTGCAAATGGTGGCAAAGGTTATGTGCCAGAGAGTTGAAGAAGTCAGATGTTCTAGACTTACAATAATAAATTGTCCCCATCCTTTACAAATTCGAGAGGATCTTCCCACTTGCTTTATTCAACGTCATGATTCACCTTATAGTCCAGCTTCCAGAACAAGTGCTGCTTTTTGGTCCGATCCACTACACTTGGATGTATCTTCAGGAAATGTACAAGTTTGACATGTAACTAATAATTGTTAAACATGGCTTTCATCATTTATATATACTTAATTACATGTGCTCCATAATGTGAAATAACTTTTGACTCATATTGTTATAAACAACTTAGACAGTACAAGAGATTCGTCAAAAATAAATCTGCCCCGAATGACTCTATAGACAAAACATACTTAATGCATGAGTGTGTAACATACTGCGATATGTACCTCAACGATCCATTCGAGATTGCCGCCTCCTACACAAATCGTATGCTAAATATTTCAGTCGTCACAAAAGCCCATTGGATAGTGTTGCGAGACTGTGACGAGGTTAACCACTTCATGAGAGGTTACAAGGAAACAATTCGGGCCAAGGAACCGAGAAAAGATGATCTCTGGATTGAAAGACGAATTAAGAAGAAGTTCCCTAATTAATTATTTTCGAGAATGAGTATGTTAAAACCTCAATCTATAGGTGTTTTGCTTACTTTATATGACGTTGAGCAATTCGGATGTTGAATATTTTGTGTTTGTCCCTCCCTAGTGTATTTCCTTAATTTATACATGCATGCAGGTTTACAAATTTTTTTAGTTTTAGGGGAAACTATATCAAATTTTTTGTAGGAATTTATTAATTAAATTAATAGGCATTATGTATATTGATTTGACATTTTGCAGATGATTGCTCTACAGCAGTCGGATAACAATGAGGGAGGGACAAGGGAAAAGCAAAATTTGGCCTATAAGCCAGTCGGCCACCGTATTTACCTCGGATGTTGGATGAACGGTGAAAAATTTCATTCAATCTATCGAAATGAAGGAAGAACAACACAGAACAGCAGGATCGCGGTAAGATAAGGTGATGCTGTATATTACGGGGTTCTTCTTTATGTCATTCAACTACTATATGGGAATGGCATAAAAGTTTTTCTTTTCAAGTAAAAATGGTTCAAGCGTACAAAGGAAAATCTTGGCCTTTTATCAGTCGATACAAACTCAAGTTGGTTTAAAGATGAGTCATTCGCTCTTACCACCTTAGCCAAACATATGTTCTATGTGGATGATCTGAAATTTGGTGCAGGTTGGAAAATAGTCTGCAATATGTCTCACCGAGGAATATGGAGTGCCACAAAACTTGAAGAGAATAATGTGGATGTATATCAAAAGACTAGTACTTCTGTCATCCCCGACACAAGCGAGCTGATTCGACCTAACAAACTTTTACCCATGTCCGATGGCGACACGAATCTTATTGAAAAGGAGATCGAGGACGTAGACAATGTTTATGATACTGAAGAAGAGTTGGTGGACGAAGATTTCGTCGTATATGATGATGATGATGATGATGATGATGATGATGATGATGATGATGATGATGATGATGATGATGATGATGATGATGATGATGATGATGATTATGAGGATCAAGCACGCGATCAGAGTGAAGAGGAAGATACTGATTAGGATTACGCTGATGAAAGTGATTGATATAAACATATATATATATATAGTACTTAATTATATATAACTAATTAATTGTTCAAGCCAATTAGATTGTATTTGAACTGTAAATAATTAATCGATCCAAGTACGAATTTTATCGATTGAATGCACATACGAGCATGTGATCGATCGATCATGATTGAATTGTGTTCAAATTTTTACATTTAGAGTATTTGTGTTCTATATATCTTACTCATGAATGATTTTGGAAAAAACGAAATGAGGATCACAATTTGGCTGAAGGGAGTCTACTTAGACGACGAAATGTATTAAATTTCGTCGTCTAACTGTGTCTTAGACGAAGAAAAAATATCACATTCATCATCTAAGACACTTCCCATAAACCCTAAACCCTATATTTGTTAGACGATGAAATGCATACATTTCTTTGTCTAAGTTCGTCATCTAACAATTTTTACTTAGACGACGACATTTTGATATTTGTTGTTTAAACCCAATTTTTTGGCTGGTCAGATCCACCCGCCAAATTTTTTGGCCCATTTTGAAATTCACTTAGACGACGAACTTGACACGTTTCATCGTCTAAGTCGTTTTTAAATCACTTAGATGATGAAACGTCCCAGTTCGTCACCTAAGTTGTTCGTATAATTGGGCAGCTTAATCCCAAATCCATTTTACCCCAAATCTCTAATCTCTATCTCCCTTCGCCCGATTTCGTCAAATCAGTGACACTGACACCGACTACTCACCACCGACGCCGCCTAATCCCCTTCCTAAACCCGCGGACGCCGCAAAAGGCCCATGACGTTTAAGTCCAAATTGCATAAGCCTTTGACCAATTTTGATCACTGATAATGCCGTCGCCATCCCTCCCTCAACCACCGACGCCTCCCCCCGCCTCGTCCCTACTTTGCTTTCCGCCGCTGTTGGTAAATTTTAGGTTTCTCTCTCTCTCTCTCTCTCTCTCTCTCTCTATCTCTCTCTCTCAATTATGTCAGTGGCAATTTTAGGGTTTAGGATCAATTTTGGGAATTTTGTGATATCGATGATTACATGGCTATGCTGTAGTTTGAGAATTTTGTTAATTTTTTTTGCTACTGTGAATTGCTTATAGGTTTAGGGAATGAAGGTTTAGGAACTGAGGGACTGTGAACTAGATGATGGTTGTGGGTATGTGATGATTAGTTAGGGTTGTGATGTGATGATGGTTATGGTTATATGTTGATTAAGGGCTGTGATTTTGAACTGCTTGGGAATGATTAGGCTGTGCTGTGATTGTTGGAATGATTAGGCTGTGGTAATAGATTACTGGAATGATTTATTATTGAATAATATTGATTGACAATAGATTGTGAGTGACAGATAGGAATGGAATGAATGTTTATTTTTGGTAATGGAATGGGATGTGGTAATGTATTGTTGAGGTAGAGTTATATTTTTGGGGTTGTTTAGGATTGGTAATGGTTGTGGTAATGAATATATTGATGTAAGTTATGAGAGTTTGGTAGATGGAGGTTTTCGACATATTGGTTAATGTTTGGATTTTGTTGTAGACCAACAAGATGTCGCCGAAGAAGCGCACCATTCAAGATTATAAATCCTTGGCCCCACAACTGGGTTAGGATCGGGAACATCCACCAACCCAACTATCAGGAGAGTCCGGCATGGCTAGTCTGTCAGGGGTGATTCTGCATGCTCCCGATGATGGAGCAATGACGGATCCTTACACGTCGAAGTCATTACGGGAGCCGGGTTTAACTTCCAATGAAGCTCCTGTTAGCATGAAACGACGACACAAGAGGGACCCCTCACTTTCACCCCTCAAACGCACTCGGGGAACTGGCAATGGAAACACCCTCGAGAATTATTTGAAGGCAACGAGGAAACCGATTTGGGGGGGGGGGGGGGGGGGGGAGGTTGGTCTACATATGGTAGCCGCTACTTGGGACAAGCTCTCCCAGTCAAAATTTTTGAGCCTGTTAGACAACTCTCGGTAATAGATAGAGTATTTAATTTTATTTCGTTTCGTAGCTGATTATAAATTATAGGTTTTATTCTTCTAACATTAGTTATATATACTTTTTGTTAGGTACATTTCACATTCGAACATAGTACTGAGGTGTTGCAGTATATAGACAAGACCGTTGTTCAAATCTACAAGGAATGGAAGCACTCCTTGCACAAGACTTACAAGGAAAATCCCGACCAGATACTAGATGAGTTCGACGTGCCAGAAAGGCGGCACGAGTGGACCTTCATGAAATCGCACTTTGAGTCCGATACGTCCAAGGTTCGTAGTTCATGTTTTGATTCATGAGCTTATTTTTTATCCAATAAATAAGATCCTATATAGTTTTATCATGACTCATGTATAATTTGGTATACACACAAGAAACTTTAAAAAATTATTAAACAGAGGTGACTTTTTAATAATGACTAATTGTATAATATTTTACATTGTTGTGAAACAGAAACAATCGAAAAAGAATGCGGCTAATCGTGCCCAGATGAACCTGTACGACGGATCAGGATCTACCAAGGTGCTCAACCACGTTTTGGAGAACCATCTTAAGGGTTCAAAATTCCCACTGGTTCATAGAGGGGCAGACGCTTATAGGAGGGTTGAACAAGATGAACATCGTGGGATTCAACACGCCGTAAGTAACGATTTTTTCAAAAATAAATGAATTTAATTTTATTGTTGGTTATGCAGAATTTGGATCATGATTAATGACGACATCAACTTAATTTGGTTCAGTTATCTTAGAAATTGGTTTAGGTAGCTGAATCAAAGATGTGTTGAAGGTTGTTGATGAAGTTATTTTTTTGACTTGACTATATATTGAGATTGATTTGTAATGTGAAACAAGTATGCATGAGTAGCTTATCAAATTGAATAAATTGTTTTCGACCATGTATGGGTACGATATAGAATCGAATGTACGTTTCTTTAATTATGTGCATATTTTGTGATTATATGCGTGTAACGGTATGTAAATAAACTTGAGAAATGCGGATTGAAATTGGTGTTGATGAGGTTATTTTTAGTGGTTTGGTTTTCGTGCAAGTTTTTGGTTTCCTCCATTTTGAGAGGAAACTATGCCAATTTTTTTTTTTTGGACATTCATATATTCATGTTAATTTCAGGATTGGCTGGAACAAATAGCCGAGGAGAAATTCGCAGAGATGCAGCAGCAGTTTCCAGAGGTGTCGGTTGAAGATATGCCTCCTCTTTCCGCAGGATGTTCAGATAGACATTACAGATGAAGTCTAAGTGCTCACTTAGATGATGCAAACATGCCTTTGCATCGTCTAAGTGAAAATTTCATAATTTCATCTTAGACAAGGACAATCTAGACCATGTCCCAATGCATATTCTTTTCATCGAGACCATAGAGTAAACAATGCTTGGACTGTGAGCGTCGACGGTTCCAAAATAGGACTTAAGGATTTTCGTGTATCCACGTTTTTGGTTTGTAAAAATTTCGGTTTTGTGGTTGACTGTGCCGATGAAACCCTTAAAGAACTTACTATTTTGTGAAAATTATTCTATTTATATATTGTCTTATGGCGAATGTATCCAACGGTTATTTAGTCCAAATTTAATTTCGTTAATATCGATATGCAATGAGCCTATACTTATTAACACTTAAGTTATACACATTAGTAGATACTTAACAAGTTTAAAGACATAAGATTATTCGTCGTCTTAAATTCAATTGTTTATATATACAATTCGTTAATCGATATTTTACTACTATTTCATTCGAATGACAGATCGGAAACTTCCTTGCGAATTATTTTTAAAAATTATTTACGATTATCTCACCTGGACCATGGAGATGGACATCTCCTTCATCCAGGTGACCACTTGGACAACGGAAAAAGATCATCTCCGTCGTCTAGGTGATCACCTGGACAACGGAGATAGTCTTTTCCGTTGTCTATGTTGAAAAAGATGACAGTTCAATTTCCACCGCAAAATTTTTGAGGAACGAGTCAAATTTCACCTGGACGACGGAGATGCCTATTTTTGTCGTCTAAGTGAAATTTGAAACGCTTCCCAAAATTAGGGCGGTTAACTCCCACCCACCAAATTAATCGGGAGCCGATTCCAAAATTCAAAATTTTCACTTAGACGACGGAAAAAACACCTCCGCGGTCTAAGTGAAACTCTATATAAAGGACCCATCCGATCCTTTTTCCTCATCTCATTCTCAATTCCTCCTCTACTCTCTCTCACTCTCACTCTCTCTCAAAAATCCAGCAACTTTCCAGCGACCCAAAATCCGGCGACTTCCCTCTCTGGTGACTCCCTCCCTCCGGCGACTGTGCTCTCCTTAGTATTTCAATTCCTCCTCTCCTCTCTCTCACCCTCACTCTCTCTCAAAAATCCGGCAACTTTCCGGCGACCAAAAATCTGCCGATCCCCTCCCTCCGGCGACTCCGCTCGCCTTAGTATTTTAATTAATTTATTAATATTTAAATGAGAATTTAGCATTTTAATTAAATTATTAATATTTTACTTAAATTCAAATTTTAATTAAAATAAATAAATAATCACTTAGACTACAGAGATGTTCATATGCGTGGTCTAAGTGTTCACTTAGACTACGGAATATAGCTAAATATCCGTGGTCTAAGTGTTCAATTAGACCACGGAGATGTCTATTTCCGTGGTCTAAGTGAAAACTTAGACCGCGGGGTTTTTTGCGCGGTCTAAGTGAGCACTTAGACCACGCAAGAATCTTCGCGGTCTAAGTTTTCACTTAGACCACGAAAATAGACTTTTCCGCAGTCTAAGTGTTCACTTAGACCGCGGACTATTTCCGCGGTCTAAGTATTCACTTAGACCGCGGAAAAGTCTATTTCCATCGGCCAAGTACCTGAACGACGGTACTTGGAGGACGTAACTTAGACCACGGAGCTTCCGTCTTCTAAGTACTTAGACGACAGAAATGGTCACTTAGACGACGGAAACACTCCGCGGTCTAGGTGCATTTTTCTTGTAGTGGGACTTGGGCGATGAAAGTACCTTTTTAGACGACAAAAATAGTTCGTTGTAAGTTTGTTTTTCTGGTAGTGGATTGACTTCATTTTCTCCAGGAACAAGAAGATTCAATCGGGCGGCGAATTATTGCGTGGTCCAAGGAAATCAAAGGTCCGCTTTCACGATTTCATCTATATCAAATCTTAATATCAGAATAGCTTATATAGTCATAGTCATGATTCACCATGCACTTACTTTTTTTCCGGATCTGATTGGAACGGATGACTTACACCTATTTCTTAGGGTGTTTGAAAAAAGGGGTTGAGGGGATCCGTATATGTTGTTCAGGTCGATTAAAAGGCACAGAAATAACTAGAACTGAATGCGAAAAGTATGGAAAAATATCTCGTAATGTATTTAACCAGAAAATCGATTATGCTCTCGCAGAAGTATCTACTCAGTATGGAATCTTAAGTGTCAAAGTGTGGATTTCATATAGTAAAAAAAAGAGACGTGTTATATCCGGTTTTGATTCGACCTGATTAAGAAAGAAAAAAATAACTTTCTCCGCATCAGGCTGTTGATGTTGTTGCTTGTACTTTTCATTTTATGTCGAGATTGGGTTGGTGTTCAGTATACCTTAGTACAAGATCGAAATCTCAATTTGTTGAAAGCGTTTGATGGCTTCCTTATGAAAACATCAATTTTTATTTAGGACTTTCAAATTTAATAAATATTTTGTATTTAATTAAATTAATATTAATAATTCGTTGGAACAAAAATAATAATAATTAGGTGTTTTTTTTCAATTATTTGGGACCATCTCCCGGATCCGGATAAAGTAAAGACCAAAAGTCAACTGTCGGATCACTAAGGCCGACTTTCGTCCCTGCTCTTTATCTTTCTCCTTTCAAGTATTATGAAATTCCTGGCTTCAAGCGGTTCTATAATTTTTTTATATCTATGTTTATATGAAAAAGAGAAAAAATTGAATCAATTCCAAATCAAAATTGAAAAAAGAATCACATATTCATAGATCAAATCATCCACTCCATCATAGTCTGATAGATCTTTTTAAGAATTGATTAATCAATTGGTGAAATAGTATCTCTCTCCAAAAAAGCATATTTTGTTTTACGAAAGAAAATATTACGTTCTTCCTTTTGGGAAGGGAGGATTAGGAAAATCCTATTGATTGCAGCTTTCTCCAGACCTCCGGGAAAAGCATGAAAAAAAGGCTCGAATGGTACGACAAAAAAAAAAAAGGAATTCCTAAGTATCCGGTTAAGATCGATCTAAACCGGCCCATTATATATACGATCCAGCATGCCAACTATTAAACAACTTATTAGAAACACAAGACAGCCAATCAGAAATGTCACGAAACCCCCCGCTCTTGGAGGATGTCCTCAGCGACGAGGAACATGTACTAGGGTGTATGAGCGACTCATTCAGATCATGGATTAGGACCAAAGAAAGAAAAAAATGGATCCAGTATCACTGATCCATACCAGTGAGTAGTC
The DNA here is from genome assembly GCA_946800695.1 of Geum urbanum. Taxonomy (NCBI): domain Eukaryota; kingdom Viridiplantae; phylum Streptophyta; class Magnoliopsida; order Rosales; family Rosaceae; genus Geum; species Geum urbanum. The sequence continues at coordinate 44,255,635 of OX327003.1, read as the reverse complement.
AGAAAAAACCAAAACAAATGTACATGTTTTTTTCCCCGCCCCTTTCAATTAAAGTCGGCAAGTCCGGATCCCGAATCTCTTTTTTTTTCTTCACATTTTCATAATCCTATAATGAAAGCAGATATATAGAAAGTCTCAAATGGGGGTTTTCATTTCCCATCTCATGGAAAACCCTTTTCGCTCCGTTTAGCCCTATCCCTCTCTAGGGGTATTTTAGTGATAGGTTCTATAGGAACTAGACGATCCTATTTGGTCAAATACCTAGCGACAAACTCCTATGTTCCTTTCTTTACAGTATTTCTGAACAATGAAAGCATGGTAGTTTTTATCTTTTATATTATCAATAAAATTATTCTCAAATAGAGAGAGTTAGGCGATATTAGCTTTTCAATCTTATCATTTTGAAACTGAATCTCTCGAGATATTTTCAATTGTCACATTTGGGCACGAGCAGTCTGGTGTCCTAGCCGAACGACGACTATTTCACTTACTAGATTAGTATTAGCCGCCTATATATACGAATAGAAAGAACGCGAAGCGCTAGCGAACCATATTGTCGATTTTATGTAAAATGCAACTTCACACAGAACCTTCAGTGTGAAGCTTCGCACTTGATATAAACGGTATATATATATATTTTTTTTTTTTTGTTTTTTTTTTTTGAAGATTATTATCTTTGATGGAATCATTTGAAAAAAAATTATGAGGATGAAGCTTTCTTTTGGGAGGTGGTCGATCCTTTGTTCAACCACTTCTGTCAATTACTATCGCTAATCCTAGCTAGCTAGCTACATTTTGCTTATGAAAACATACACAAGAATAATACAATAACTTAGCTAATTGATATAGTTGATCATGTGGACAATGTTCACTTGAAAGTTTAGCTAGCTAGAGAGGAAGATTAGGGAAAGCAATGATGGATAAATGTGAGTTTAGAATCAAATGTATATATATTTGCAGTTTTAAGAAGGAATGATGCATAAGGTCATGAATAAATCTTATGGAGATGTAGCTGGCAAATCGAGCCCCCCCCCCCCCATTATGACCTCTTTGTGCTGCACGCGCATCACACCAAACTCAACACACCATCCATCTCGATCGAAACCCACAAGCCACAGCAACTCAACACATGCACTCTCACTCTCACTCTTTCTGCTGCACGCAACCTTCTTCTATACATGTATCTTTTCTGATATTGCTGCTTAGCTCAAATAGACCTCAACATCACCCAATGTCAACTACTTTGTTAGGATTTAGAAACCAAATCTTACTTTAAAGTCTCAACCAAACCACTCCATCAACAAAAAGTTCTCCACCAACACCTTTTACAAGAACATAAAGGTGATGTCTCAAAAATCTTCCTCTTAATTAACTTTCAACCATGGTTTGATTAATTCTTTAGAAAATTAACCTTGGTTCATTTCAATGCATAATTAAAAAGATCAGTATAGATAGGCTAGGATCAGGAATGCTCACATTTTTAAAGAAAGATTTTGTATCTAGTTTTCTATATCAAATATCTGTAAATAACTAAATAAACAAATTAAGTTACAAAACTCAAGATAGGGCTTGTAGCTTTTGGTTATTACTACATAGCACAATTGACGATCATTAATTACCTCATCTTTGCAACATTCATATGCACATAGAGAAGTTGATTAATCAGTTTTTGTCTACATAATTGGAAGACCGATTATTCGAATAAGAAAGAGTGTCAAAATTAAGCTAAAAATTATGCTTTGTAACACTTATATATAAATGCTCAAGTAGTTCGAAAATAAGTCCGACAAGTTAGTAACCTTTAAGTCTTTAACATGCATTTAGAAAGACTCATCTCATAATCCTTATTTGGTCCCACTAAGGCCACCTTTTAAACCCTAAATACCTGACCACATTATCTCCTCTAGCTAGGTTCTCCTCCAACCCCAAACTCAAATCACATCTATGCCATCATATGCATTTGCATCATCTCCAACCCTACATATAATCAGTCCTATGCATTCATTTGCCTTGTGCGCCCCCCGAGAACCACCATGAACGACCCCGCAAGCATATACAAATCATCTATCATGTGTCCCAACTCCATGCATGGCACACACGGCCCATCCTTGTCTTGGCCCTCATTGTGTTCTAACTTGAAGACACAATGTCCCACTACCCCATTAACAATGGCTGTTATTTGATCAAGTTACCTGATCCAAATTTATTTAGCAGATACATGTTGCTTATACGTAAAAATTAACATTGCATGCATTAACAAACTGCTATATGTTGCTAAGAACAGCAAAGACGTTGTTGATCGAAATGCGCGCCTCGAATAAACTAAGACTATTAAACACGAGTTATGGAGGGTTTAGGTTCCTGATCAGATTCGTCGATAATTTTGCATTCAAATTTGGCGACCTTAAGAGTACGTAGCAATATCCAGACAACAATTGTGGGGCTGGATTAGATGGATCATAAGAACGAACAAGCAAGAGAGCTTAGCCGCCAGGCCATGTAGTTATGCTTTTTATATACTCGAGCACTTTCACAATTACACTTGACGTACTAAGATAAGTAAGATTGTTTGCTGTGACTTGTGAGAAGGCTTGTGTGTTTTTCTGAAGCACTGAGGAGCATATCCGTGAGTGCTACTGTACCATGCGCGCAGAGATATTGGCTGAATGTATGGAACCCCACCAGGCTGTCATAACATAGTGTTTCTGTTAGTGACTCAGTGCACAGCTGACAGCAGCATAAGGAAGAAAATTGTGAGATAGCTACAGCTTTGGAAAGTTTCCGTTCTACTGTTTCATAATGAGCTTGTTGATGGGTTCGTTTTCACTCTCAAGCTCCAAGTCCCTTTTGTAAATGGAGATCAATTCAAGCTCATGGTAGTTGATTTGAGTGGTGTGATTCTTCCTCTTTGTCTTTGCTTCTTTCATAATCTAAATGTGTGTTGCCGGCCGGTATAACCAAGTATGACACACGAGTAATATCACTATATGTCTTCCTCATCTACAAAAGTTGTACCAATACAACGCAATAACTCTAACTAATTCATTAAACTACTTAAGTAAGTCATACATACCAATTCAAAATGCATGTATACAAGATACAATTAACCAAGTGTCGATAGTCATATATACATGAGTCTATTACTATACATTGATACTTAAAGTCGTCTTATATTTGAGTGTTAATACTCTTGGTCAGAGCCGGCTTAGAGGCAGTGCAACCTGTGTGACCAAACAGAGCCCCAAATTGCTCTACCTCTTCATATGTGTATAATCACGTATTAGACATTTAAAAATACATAAATAGTACAAAAATGAAGAGGGTCTGTCATAATCCTAAATTTTATAGCTCATTTACTGGTTATTTTTTGGGCCCTCTCAGTTATTTTTTGGGCCCATTCCTGTAATTTTTTCTTTTAAAAAAAATTCTCATTCCAATTATTAATTAAAGGCAATTCAAGTTACTTAATTCTACAGTGACCTCTTAACAGAATTGAATGGTATTGACAATTAAAGGGTTCTTGAAAGAGAGACGGTAGAATCTCTTTGGTTGGAACTTGGTTAAAAGGCTCTCATTGGGTTAAATATATCAAAAATTTGGCCTATATCTAGTGAAGTATAATTTGAAAATGAGTTGCATTGTTCAATCTTATTTTGTTTGCTCTATTTTAGAGGGCCTCTTCCTATTTTTCGCACAGGGTGGCCCAAAAGTTTGAGCCGGCCCTGCTATTGGTCCTTAGGATCATGCATGATCATCATATGTAGAATTGTAGATGTATATTTCGTATTCCTAAGAAATAGTTCGTAGTTTTGAATTTAAATTTGTTCCAAGACAGAAATATATACAATATAACGAGTCAACCACATGTTATATATAGAGAAACTTTGATGATTATAGCCCTCTAAAGGCCAATCAAATTCCGAAGTGGTGGGCATGCCTTAGCCTAACTTATGCATGCTTTTATATATACTAGTAAATTGAAGTAACTTATCTCAACTTGTTGGGCATTTCATGGAGGGTTTATCCTAGGTTTGAGCCTCCACTCATGATCAACCCTCAAGGCCTTAGTTAATTAGCAAGCCAAAAAAGGAAAACCTTAATTGGTCCATATATACCTTTTCTGGGTTTGCCAATCGGATTGGATGAGAATTTATCATATATAGCATTTCAGAAAGGAAAAAAGAAAATGTTCCAAACGTACCCTAATCTAGTGGATGAGAGATCGGCTCCCACCATAGAATTGATATGATACTATCCTAGGTGGAAAAGGTCTAGAGCAAACAAGGCATGTTAGGGAGTTTTAAGTGTCTATAATAATCTCCAAGTCACATTTTGCCCCCACAGTGCCAAAAACAAACCAACCAGGCCAAGTGACCAGAACCATAATATATATTTACTCCAAGTTTTTTGTTTGGCACAGACACACTGTTCGAGTTCTCGAGCCCTTCTTCCAGACCGAAATGCATGATCAATCTCGACGAGATAAAAGAATTAATGAAATATTGGGTATATGTTAATCGATCTTCCAAACAGGCCACATCATTCCTCTCGTGCTTTCTTTCTTATGCAGAAAGCCTAGACACCGAATCTCTCTCAATTGCTACTCCAAGCCTCCCAAGCGTCCAAGCTAGCGAGCATCATTGAGTACGTTGCTGCCTGACTTGGCATGGTGAGTGTGAGTAGTGACCTCCTTTTCCTTCACTTTGTTTTCTGCTGCCTTGGCTTTGCGTCTCTGCTGTCTTATTCGTTCTCTTTCTTTTCAAAGCTCCATGATTCATAACAGAAGCATACATCTTATCCAATGTGGTAACCAGATCGTATTTAAGCCGTTATGGGTATTTCTTTGGTATATTTCATTAGGTTGATGGTACTGTTTCACTAGCTTGTTCAATACATAGTTCTCTGTATCTAAATTAAGTTTCTATACTGATTTATAAATCAGAAATGAACGACTCTACTCACTCTAGCTAATTATGTCATGTACTAGCTTTGAAAACAAAAATCTTTATTTGTTTTTATTCATTGATCATCATTTTATTTTTTTATAAGAACGACTTACGTATAATGAAATAAAAAGGGTGTCAAACAAATCGACGCGTACGAATGAGATCACGTTGGCTACAATAGATTCATCAACACTCATATATAAGATGAAATTATTAAACTTGAGGATTATAAACTGATTTTGAAAGTAATTAATCCAATTAGCAAGCTTGGTATTAGGTTGTTGGAATTCGAAGAACAAGATAAAGAAAAAAGATTTGCCAAACTCTTCGAAAAAGCTCGAGGGTACTCAAGGTAGCCGTACTCATTATGCATACGGTATAAAGAAATGGCTATCTGCGTAATGAGTCAGTACTGAAATGGCAGGCCGGGTTAGGGTAGGGACCCTTAAGAAAGAGTACGTAGTGCGGGGAGAGTTCCAAGAGAGATTCATGTAATTGAGAATTTGAGAGAACCCCATTCCCTCACTCTGATAGGATATCTAGGGTTTCCTCTTTTTCAATGCAGCCATTGATAATCATTGCGACTCGATCTCTGAGTAAGGCACCATAACGACGGAGTCAGGCTCGATTGGCTTGGTTAGGCATGGAGAGGTAGAAGTAATCAAGCATGGAGGCCATCATGTTCCCTCTGCTCCAAACCATCTGTCCACTGCCAAAGTTCCACATAATGATATACTCAGCTAGCTTTTGTTAATTAAACCCAGTTCCAACTTTCTGTTTAACTATCTCTCTCCGGCCATGCCTGTTCAAAATTCGATTAGGATTCTTGGATTTCATAAAGGATAATCTGAAAGATATTGTTGGAGATCGTCTTCTTGAAGACATTTTCGTTTTCCATGTGTCTTCTTCATGCAATGAGTTTAGGATGCATGATGGAGTTTGGAGATCTTTAGAATAGTTAAAAATTATATATATTTTTAAATTATAATCAAAAAATACTCCAATAGAGTAGTTATAATTAAGTTAAATATGACATTTGAGCTAAATTCATAAACTATATTTAGTTATAAATGAGAGAAAAAATAGTTTAAAAGCTAAATTTCTCACCATCGATCTAAAAAGTGGTTCCACCATCCAAGACGTGATCTAACCTTACAAGTATTTAAAATGACTTAATTATAGCTACAATTATTATAATTGAAGTGAAAAACATGTGAGTTACATCTAACTTTTTAGTTAGAAATAACGTACTATAGATGTAATTTTACTATTGTAGGTGCTCCGAGAGAAAATGATGATTACGGATATCTTGGAACTCTTTTAAGTTTTTCTTTACTTATATGTCTGATTTTCAGATCTGCCTTATATTTTTACGAATATGAATACATGATATGATTGGGGTAGGATAGAACGTAAAAAAAGAGGTATACTTTGAATTGGCGACCACATACTAAATTAGTAAAAATTTTAACGTACAACGTACTATTAGTGTAGTATAGTAATTAATTTTTTTGAAGACAATTAGTGTAGTAATTAATTAATCTTCCTTTTTTGATATTACGACGTACTCATAGAAATTTGAATCACCAAAAATTTGTATAAACTTCCATAAAAATTGACTAAAGGTTGTACAACTCTTTAATGAGCAATTTCATCTTAGTCGTTCGTATCACGTGCTTGTCATTGCGTCAAATAACCTATAACGACATCCTTCTATGTATACATACACTTTCAAGGATGAAAATATTTTGATATTCCATGCACTCTAGCATTAGAAAATACTTATAATTAATTAGGGTGGTCTGCATGGATTGAAATTGAGATTGGCAAAACGAATGTATTAATCTAGCTAGCTACCTCCCCTGTAACATAATCATTTCAGTGTTGATATGCTATAAGTGGATTATGTGCCTAACGTGACACGAATAATAATTCAATGCATGTTTATATCAATTTCAACTCTAAAAGTATATTACTTAAACAGATCAAAAGCCACAATCCGTCAGATATTAGATACCCTGCAGCATGCTAACCTAAAAAATTAAGATCTCCCCGTGATCTCTTCTGTTGTTAATTTCGGCCAGCATCTTATTTTTATGGGTTAAAGGGGACTTTTATTTTCATATATTTTTGCTGCTTCAGTTTTTTTAGACGATTGCATTAAAACCTTCTGAGCCGAAATAGCACATACTAATTAAACTAACATGATTTAAAGACTCACAAACGACGAGTTTAAGCTTCGGCCGCGGGCGACGATGACATCGATAGTGGAGGCTGGGGTTCAAAGCGATAAAGAGATATATAATTCCCATTGTCTTTGACTCTTAATTTTGATTCGGTTATTTTTAATTTGGTTGTAGTTTTTATATTTTACTAGCTCTTAATGATAATAATGGAGTTGACAAGTTACTACCAGAAATGCGTATTTAGACGATGAAATTTTAACCATTTTGTCGTCTAAGTAGGCGTTAGACGACGAAAAATTAATTCGTCGTGCAATAAAATATTTTGTCTTCTAGGATGGACTTAATTAGACGAAAAATTTCTAATTTCGTTGCTGAAGAGCGAGTTTACTTGGATGTTCATTATCTAAGAATTCCCTTAGACGATGAAACATGTATTTGTCGAACGTTTCGTCGTCTAAGAAAAATATTGAACCAGTAAAGCTAGGTTTCTTCGTCTAACTACAACTTCTTAGACGACGAAAATATTATCCGTCGTCTAAAAGCTATAAAATTAGATGACAAATTATGTGTTTCATTGTTTAAGAGCTAACCTAGACGACAAACTTATCTTCATTTAAGTTTATACTTAGACAGCGAAGTGTTACACTTAGACAACGAATTATTTCATCGTCTAAGAAAACTCAATTATTTAGATAAGATTCCATTTTCAGATCTAACATTTCGAATTCATTTCTCTCTCTCTCTCATCTCACAACATATCGATCTCTCAAAACCTCTCAACACATTTGGCCACAATTTCGATTTAATTATACAGTTTTCCCACCTCTGAATTTCTAGTTTACCCACTTATCTCATTATAGATGAAGATATTAACTCATTTCTCTCAATTAATTTTTTTGAATTTAATTACATACGTGATATGGAGTTCTCCGGTTAAATATTCCAGAGAATAATAATTCCGACAACCTTGTTTGCATATTGTATTAATTAATTATTTAATTATTAAGCTAATTCCATGCATATGTTGATTAATTATATATATGATTAAATACGTTAGATTAATTAGATTATATATAATATGTAAATGCATATTATTGTTTTATGTAATTTAATTATACAGTATATTAGATGAATATTTTGGCTAACTTATGGCTTATTAGATAAATTTTTGTTTCTCTCATGATAATTAATTACTTACGCAGAAATATGGATAAAAGTTGGATACATGTGGTGAATAGAAGTGATGAGAGGTATCACTATCAGAAAATACACTTAGGCGATGAAACCATTAAAGTTTCGTCACCTAAGTACCACTTAGACAACGAAACCATACTTCGTTTCCTAAGACAAAAATTTCTCCCTCTAAGTTACACTTAGACGATGAAACATAAAGCTTCGCCTAACTTAGATGACGAAAGATAAAGTATCGCTTAAGAGAGAGAAAATTCGTCATCTAAATAACACTTAGCCGATAAAACAAAAAGTGTCATCTAAGAGAGAAAAAATTCGTCATCTAAGAAACACTTAGTTAGACGACGAAATCAAAAATGTCGCCTACATTAAAAATTTTGTCGTCTAAATAGAACTTAAAACCACGAAAAAATTTCGTCGCCATAGTAATCGTACTTAGACAACGAAATGCGTACCCATTTTGTTGTCTGACTCCATACACTAACACTAACCCTTAACCCTTAAACACTGACCCTTAAACACTTAGACGACGAAAATCTGTGTTCGTCGTCTAAGTGTACTTAGATGACACTACCAGAAATTTCGTCGCACAAGTAGTTTTTTCGTCGCCTAAGTATTTAGACGACAAAATTTTTATTTTTCGTCATCTAAGTGGCTACTTAGACGATGAAATATACTTCGTCGTCTAGTTTTGTACGACAATAAATTAATGAAAAACGACAAAAAATTTCGTCGTTTAAGTGTGAATTTAGACGACGAAACCCGCAATTCGTCGCCTAAGTGTTACAACTTAGACGACGAATTTTTAAAATTTTCGTTGCCTAAGTGTTGATTTTTTTTTGAAAAAAATAAATAATAAATAATCCACTTAGACGATGAAGATTTTTCGTCATCTAAGTGGTAAAATGTAATTAAAAATTACATAAAGAACCTAAATAGTTTCGTCGTCCAGGTGTTTTTAAAAAAATAATTAATAATAATTAAATGTTAATTATTAGTTGAAAATCATAATTAAATACTAATTAATAAAAAAATCGTATCTAGGAGATAATTAATTTAATGATGGTGGTGGTGGCGGTGGCGGCGACGTTTGTAAAGAATTGGGTGCCAATTTTATCACCCTAAAAGAAATAAGTTTAGTAATTAACATATTAATAAACGGATCCAAATCCGCAAGATCCGGATCCGAATTTGATTATTAAAGATTTGCCGGGTGAACGAGACGGATCGGGTATATCTTTTTCTTTATTTAAACGGATCCGAATCTAGCTCGATCTATCCGGTTCCGCCCCATTGAAAGGCCTAATCACCACCACCACCATACACCATCACCATCACCTCTGCCACTACCACCACACCAATATATTTGGTTTAGGTTAATTTGGTTAGGTTAATTTAGTTTATTAATTAATTATAATATGAGTTTTGTATTTAAATACAAAATTATTTAAATTATTTATTATTTATGAATCTTGCATTTAAATTAATAATTAGAATTTAATGAATTTTTTTTAACAAAATCAATCACTGAGACGACAAAACTACTACAATTTCATCATCTAAGTTGCAACACCTAGACAAACAAATTATAGTAGTTTCGTTGTCTAAGTGGTTTATTTAATTTTTTTTTAAAAAAAATTAAACACTTAGACGATGAAATTACTACAATTTAGTCGTCTAAGATGCAATACCTAGACGACGAAATTATATTATTTTCGTTGACTAAGTGTTGAATCTTAGATGACAAATTGTTGGTTTCGTCGTCTAATTAAGTGTTCACTAAGTTGATGAGAAATTTCGTTGTCTTTTTCAGTAAACTTTCGTCATCTAAAAACGTAGGGACGAAGTTTATTTCGTCATCTAAGTACTCAGGTGACGAAAAAGGTGTCTTAGACGACGAAATTGTTTTGTCGCCTAAGTGCATTTTTCTGGTAGTGTATATGGATGGAATCAAAGAGTTTATGTTTTTTGCGATGCAACATGGTCAATGAAAGAAGCATTACAGGTGTCCGTGTAAAAAATTTCTTAACCATCAGTTTGTGGAGGTTATTGTTATATCTCAACACTTGTATGACCACGGTATGATGTGGAGTTACACTACATGGAGTGACTACGGTGAAATAGTAGACTTCAGCTTAGGACCAAACTTCTGCTCAAGGTACAATTACCAGTGTGCCTCATCCAGCGGTAGTGGCGCCCCTTCTTGGAACCCCATTGTAGATTTGGTCCATGATGCTCTTTCTGGATTTTAGTCATGTTAGACACCAACACGAAGAGGGAGGTTATGATACTCCTCCATATGACATAGTCCCTGCAGCCTTAGCCTCTGACACTACTAAGATGGATAAGCACAACATGATGCTACTTGAAGCTCAGATCTCGGTGTGCCATGGATGTCCAGAGAATTTCTTGCGATATATAATGGAGGAAATTTAGATAAAAGTGAAGAACAAAATGTCAGACCGTGCTTTTGAAAAAATGCAAAAGCATATATGTATGTTGCTTCCTAATCATCACAAACTTCCCAAAATCCATTATAAGGTTAGAAAGATCTTGGGCAGCCTCGGCCTAAAGTAAAAGAAATTTCACGTGTGAAGAAACAATTGTGTGTTGTTTTACAAAGAGTATACACATTTGGACTATTGTCCTATATGCAACCAATCCAGATATTTGCACCCTAATAAGAGGAGTTCGAAGAAGCAAATTTTTGTGAAGATACTTCGTTATTTTCGGTTTATTCCTAGACTACAGCATTTGTACATATCTCTATACACAACAGAGGCGATGGGATGGTATGCTGAATAGAGAATAGATGACGATGTTCTCAGATACGTGGCAAATGGAGAGGCTTTTAAAGATTTTGACAGAAAATTTCCAGACTTTGCAGCAGAGGTTTGAAATGTTAGACTCAGACTATAGATGGATTCAACCTTTGAGGTAATAATAGCGCTTATGTCAGCACTTGGCCAGTTATTATCATGTCGTACAACCTACCTCCATGGATGTGTATGAACAAGAAATTTAATTTCTTTACTCTACTAATTCCAAGTCCTATGTCTCCTTGAAAGTGTTTAGATGTGTACCTCAGACCATTGTTTGACGAGCCGAAAAACTTGTGAGAAAATGGAGTCCCAACTTATGACGACGAAATCATGTTATTTTTTCATTAACCCAAAATATTTGGCAGGTTATTATTTTTCGCCAAATTTTTGGGATTTTTTTAAAAAGGACTTAGATGACGAAACACCTAGAGTATGTCATCTAAGTCGATCAATAAGATCAACTAAATCAAATTTCTTCCCCAATTTCCCCCTAAATCCCTAAAACACTGGCCTCTCCTCTCTCTCCAATGGAGATTTCCACCGCTGCCACCGCCCTCTCTCTCTCTCTCTCTCTCTCTCTCTCTCTCTCTCTCTAAAGACCGCCGAGCCTCACCTTCTCTCTCCTCCAAATGCGAGCCGCACCTCCTCTCTCCTCTCTTCCAAACACCACCGCTGTACCGCTGACCCTGAGCACACCACTGAAGTCTCTCTCTTTCTCTCTCTCTCTGAAAGGACCCAACCCTGATTTAGTTTCCTAAACCAGAATCAAACCCCTTCTGAAAACACGAACTTACAAAAACCATAGAAATTTCGGCAGAGTTTCATTATATCGTGGAATTATCATTAACCTGCACCCGAAATACACTTCATCCTATGCCACAAAAGCCGAACCGTGGGCACCAATCCCATCCGGATTTCTCAATATCATATCATAAGAGTATAAAGTAATAAGTAAAACTGTAATCTTTACAGAAATCCAGGAAAATCATATGAAAATGTAGACATCAGAGTATTCAGAGCGACCTCTAGTATATATAAACATAAATACACAACAGTAGGCTAAACAAGAAATCTACTGGAAAAGAAAGGTAGCTCGAACACTAAGCCTCCGACTGCGACATGCAACACCAGAATCTGAACTGCAAACTGGGCATTGAAAACAAAGAGCCCAGGGAAAGACATATAAACCGTTAGAGTGAGTGGACGAAAATAAATGTCTTTCGCCGAACAATATATGTTATAAAAACATATGCGAGTCAAAATGAATGAATATGATATAGTACACGAGGGATACTCTAACTCCTCACGCGTACAGAGTATGCATCGTAAAACTCCGCGGGGTCACTCATAGACACGTTCGCACTAGTATAGTCCGAATCACGGGATCCCAAACCTACACGTGATTCTAGCTAGAAAGGCCTCAGGTCAGAGGTCTGCTGCACCCCCCCCCCCCCAAAGGCCTCGGGTCAGGGGTCACAGTCTCCCCCGGTAAACATCCTCGGGGATCAGCCGGGATGCTAGTGTATCGATATAAAAATATATACTGTGACTGTACTCTATGTAAACCAAATCATAAATAGTTCTATGCAAGTGTATAAAGCATAATGTAAATGCATATTCATCGATGCGTATTCACAAATACATAATCGTAAAACACATGCTCGTATAAATCATAATCTCATATACATGCTCATGCTCGTAAAATGTGTAATAAGGACTCGCAACTAATCAATGAAAAGAAATGTGTCCACTCACAGACAAGCACAGCGCGCAAACACGCTAATCACGAGATCCGGCGAAAGATCCCTCTCCCAACGTATGATCTCGATCCCCTGAATAATCACAAAATATAACTGATCAAAATCAAAATTCATTACTCTGTACCACACCTCGGAAACCAACCATTTCCGGAAACATATAACTCAAATACAAAAAAATCGACGAAAACCCCCAAACTCTCCACATAAACCCTTGACTTAAAATCCGATAACCAAATCAACTCGAAAACCTCAAGACGATGATCGGGGCATGATTACAAGCAAAACGGTATAAAACTTGTCAAATTCTAAAAAGTCAACCCTTCGCCGAAGCTCCGTCATTGACCGCTACCGCCGGCGGCGGCGCGGCATCAACCGTGGCGGATTCAGGCCAAACTTTCCAGATCACAAGTACTCCTCAAGCCCAACAACTTCCTCTTCTACACCAAGACCCAATTCCAAACCCACCAGCCGGAATTGAGCTCAAAATTCACGGAATTCATTGATTCCGGCGAGCTTCAAACCTCAACCAATTCACAATTCCTTCACCTAAAAGCTTCACAACGATGAGGGGAACCTTTCCCCCCACCACCCCACCCCCAAAAGTCACCGAAGCACCTCACCCGATTCCGGGGAAATCTCTAGATTTCCTTGAGCTCGTTCTCCCCCAAATCGTGATCAATTCAACTCAAATCAAGTTCTAAACCATAGGAAATCAAGAGGAGAAGCTTACCATACCCAAATTGGAGCTGGAGGTGACCAAAACGTGAAGTCTGACGGTGAGTCAACGGCGAGTCAACGGCGATCCGGTTTGGACTCGGTCAACACGGGTCAACGGTCCTTGTTCTGGTCAACGACGGTCAAACTTCCCAAAACAATGTTTTTTGACAATTTACGACTAGTCCGATATTTATACTCGCAGCTCGATACGATCGACGGTCCAAATCGAATCACATCCACGTTTCGGATAACTCAAACTCAAACGGATAAACACGACGAAGTTACGCAATTTCAAATATTCATAACATATTCCTTAGTTGTCGAAACAATTATCCGAAATCGCTCATGAACTCAAAATCACGCATACTACGATTCTCATGAAGAGACTCAACTCAAATTCTCGCCCGATAATTTAGTCGTGAGTAAGGTTGCTAAAACTGCTCAATTACGACAAACAATGATTACTTGTAGACTCGCGGATTAAGCCGATTAACGTGCTAATTCTGATTCGGGTCGTCACATCCTCTCCCCCCTTCTCCTTGTTCTGATTTAATTTATGCATGTTGATGATATATTATTTTGGTTTTAGCAATGATGTTGAAGTGATGGAAGTCGATGATGTTGATGATGTTTAGAAAAATAGTAAGTGGGTAGAAGTATAGGAATGGATGGATGGAATTGGGTTACAGTTTGAATTGGCACTCATTAGTTTTTTGAGTGGAATTAGCATTATTTTTGTGTGGAATTATGCTAGATTTTCAATTGGAATTAGGCATTATTTATGGTTGTTCTGATTATGGAGAGTATAGAGATTAAGGAGATTATGTTCAGATTATGGAGTTTATTTTGAATTGTTATTGATGGATCATTTATGTACTGTGTTGAATGAAAATGGATAAGGCATGAAAGAATAGAGAGGAGCATGTCAAATTTAATTTGTGTTTGATGAATTTAGGATGTGTTGGATGAATTTAGGCATGTAATGAGGCTGTGTTGAATATATACTAGATTGGATGAATTTGTTGTTTTTGGTATGGATGTGTTTTGATGAATATGGTTTTGTTGAGTAAATATTATAAGGCTTAAGATGCCTGGCGGGAGGAAGAGGCGCACTGTACAAGAAGAATGCCTTCAATCCATAGGACAACACACTACCAGAAAATCACACTTAGATGACAAAAACTTAATTGTTTCGTCGTCTAAGTGGCCATTATACGAAGATACAAATTTTTTCGGACAAGAGAAAATTTCATCGTCTAACCTGACCTTAGACGATGAAATTAATTTCGTCGCCTCAGAAACGTCTTAGACAATGAACACAAATTTTCGTCATCTAAGATTTGACTTAGAGGAAAAAAAATAGAATTCGTCATCTAAGTATAATATCTTAGATAGGGCCGGCCTTGAATATAGGCCTTATAGGACTGCGCCTAGAGCCCCCACCAAGAAGAGACCTCGAAATGAAACCAGAGTATGCACAATATATGTATTTGGGCCCCTATTTTTATATTTAGCCTAGAGTCTCACGATATTTTTGACATCTCATGGCCAGCCCGGATCTTAGACGACAAAAATGTCTTCATCGTCTTAGAAGACACACTTAGACGATAAAAAACAGAATTCATCGTCTAAGTTTGCACTTAGATGACTAATATTTTCATTTTGTTGTCTAAGAATATATCTTAAACCTAAACTTAAACCCTAAGCCTCAAACCCTTTCTCCTAAACCCAAAAATTTTTAGATGACGAAACCCATTTTTCACCATCTAAGTAGTACTTCGAGATGAAATTCATCCACTTTCATTGTCTAACTAAAGTTTCACAATTTGACCTCTAAAAGCACGACCATGTATACCATCTTAAAATGCATATTTTTTTCATCAAGGGCATAGAGTAAACTATTCTTAAACTGCGAGTGTCAACGGTTTGAAAATCGAAGTTACGAAGTTTTGTATATCAACGTTTCCATTTCGTTGAAATTTTAGTTTTATGGTTGACTACACCGATCAAACCCTTAACGAACTTTGTATTTATTGAAAATTTGTCCACTTACATATTATATTATGATGAATATATCCAATGGTTTTTTTGTTTCAATTTCGTTAATATTGATGTGGAGCGAATATAGACATACGAACATTTATTAAGTTATACAACATTAATAAATATATAACAAGTTTTTAGTCTTAAATGATTTTTTATGTTAATTTACAATTCATTTCTATCTAATTGATAAATTACGACAAGACAAACACCCATAATTTTGGAAAAGAGTTTACGAATTATTTTTAACAATCGTTTCCGTCTTTTAACTATTTCAAAAATTCACCACCGCCACCACCACCATCACCATCACCATCACCACCATCACTACCACCACCACCTCCACCACATGCCACCACCATTGCCGCCGCCACCACGTACACCACCACACACCAATATAATTAGTTTAGGTATAGGTTAATTTAGTTTATTTAACTAGCTAGTTATATTATGAATTTTGTATTTAAATATAAAATAAATAATTTATTGATTTATTTATTATAAATTTTGCATTATTATTAATAATTAACATTTAATAAATTTTGCAATATTATGAATTTTTTTACAAAAAAAAATTAAAAGAAAAAATTCATGAAATGCTAGTTATTAATTAATAATTAGCATTTCATGAATTTTTTATTTAATTTTTTTTTTACAAAATCAACCACGTAGACGACGAAACTACAATTTTGTCGTCTAAGTTGCAACACTTAGACGACGAAATTATAATCGGTCCTAATAGGTCCTGCGGTTCCTAATAAGTCACAGATGATTCCTAATTCTCACAATGAAGCGCCGACAACCTATACAATCGAGCTAGGGATTTTCGCTTCAGACGCCGCGTCGTCACAAGCTCCCCAATTATTCGTCGATGATTCTATTTGCTTTAGCTCTTGACACAAAGTTAACAGGAGAGACCCGTCAGCCCTGACCCTAAACACACTCGGGGACTTGTGAAGGGAGGTAAAGTCGAGAAGACAGTAAAGTCAATAGGGAAGAAGATCGAGGTGTCGTACGCCGATTTCACCAGAGGCCATCCGAGGCTGGAGCTTAGTAGTTTGTACTCGCACAACATTGGATCTATTATACGAAATAACATACGTATGAATGCCCCTTCCTGGGACGAGCTGCCCGAAGCCGACAAGTTCAGGGTGTATCGTGAACTCTCGGTAATAGGATCTCTCTAATTTTATTTTATTTCATAATTAATTACAAATTATAGAGTCCGGGAATTTTTATTTTTTATTTTTTCCTAGGTACATTTTTACTATGATCAAAGTCCGGAGATGTGGGAATCCGTAGAGAAGATGGATATGGGTATGTCTCAAGGGAGTTATTGACAGAAAGGGAAGACAAGTATGAATGGTTGGTCCGGCACTTTATTTGAGTCCGATAAGTTTAAGGTTCGTCTTCCTTTCTTTTAATGTAATGAAATGAATCATTTCTTAGTTTTAAACATTTTATTTATTATTTAATTTTCCTTATTGTAAAACAGAGAATGTCGGCGGCGAATATTGCTAATCGTGAGAAGAAGATGATGCACCATAAGTCGGGTCCAAAAGGATGATCAACATTGCAAAGGCTCACAGAGATGCGGGTTCGAAGCACTGTTTTCTTGATGACAGCGTGTCTTCTTACGTGAGGCACAGGCAAGAATATATCGCAAGTCAACGTGGCGTAAGTAACCATTTATTCCGAAAATGATTGAGTTTAATCTTACAGTTGGTTTGAAGAAATTGAATCATCGTTGTGACATTTATTAGGTTATGCTCTTGGAATTTGGTTTAGTTGGCTAAATTAAACATTGGTCTGAACTTGAGAAATCTGGATGGGAATCGGTGCCTAAGATTTGTTATTTTGGAACTGGTTATTTGAAGTGTTTTATTTCATGCAGGTTTTTGGTTTCATCCATTTTTAGGGGAAACTATGTCAAATTTTCTTTAGAAATCGACATTTATATATTGTTCACAATATAAATTTCAGGAGAGGTTGATACAATTGACCGAGGAGGAATTAGCACGCGCACGTTCTCATAACTCGGAGATGACGCTTGAAGAGGTGCCTCCTCTATCGAAGAAGACTCAGATCAATATTGCAGATACCGTTTTTGGCCGTGGACCTGGGAAGGAGGTTCGTGGCCTTGGACAAGTGGTCAAGCGAGATTTGACCCAATCATCCGCATCTGTGAGTAGGCGTTTGAGTGCTATGGCTGCCGTGGAGCAGGTCCGAGCAACCGAAGAGGAGGCTCGATCGGTCCATGAGCAAATTTAATCGGTCCAGACTCAGACTGGTACGTTAAAAACGCAGATGAGTTTCATGATCAAGTATCTTAGGTCAATGGCAGCCAAATGTCGTGCCTCAGGATCCTGGACACAATGACGATGATCCAAGCAGTGGAAAAATCGACGGGATCCATACTCCCTGTTTAGTTTCGTAGTTTATAGGGTTTAATTAGTTTCAATCGATACACTTATGTACACATTTTATATTTAATATATTCAATGAATATTTTATTAATTTAATTTTTAATTTTTAATTCAATCTCTAATTCTGAAACAATTTTTTTAAAATAAAAATAAAAATTAACTTAGACGACGAAAATAGAAGAATTCATCGTCTAGTAGAAAACTTTTAGACGAGGAAATGGTTACCATTTTGTCATCTAAGAACATTCAAATGATGAAAAAAAAATTGTTGTCTCGATTTATATTGTTAGAGGAGGAAAGTACGATATTCGTCGTCTAGGACGGTCACTATGACGACGAATCTGTTTCATCATTTATTGTCTAGGTATTATAACTTAGATGACGAATATTTTCCTTCGTTGTCTAAGTGGTATCACTTATACGATGAAAGATGTTTCATCGTTTAAGTTTGTTATAACTTGGGCTACAAATATTTTCCTTTGTCATGTAAGTGGTATCACTTATATGACGGAAGATGTTTCGTCGTCAAGTTATAACACCTTAGACGACGAAGGCTTCGTCGTCTAATCAATTTTACATGACGAAATATTTCGTCGTCTTTTGCAACAAAATTTTGTCGTCTTCGTACTTAGATAACGAAATTTATTTCGTCGTTCTAGATGCTACTTAGATGATGAAACTTTTTTGTTTCATCGTCTAAGTAGCTTTGTACTTAAACGATGAAAAAGACTTCTTAGACGATAAAGTATTTTTTTCTTGTGGTCTAAGTATTTTTTCATTTTGTCGTTTAAGTATTTTTTTCTTGTGGTGAGTTATGTTCGGAATAGTAACCACAAATATTACCAATCGAGTACATAAACCATTGTTTCAAAACTATCTTTCTCTGTTTTGTTATAGGTGGAACCGTGGAAGTGCGTGGAAGTGGACGAAGGCCAACAATAATACCCTTAAACAGAAAACCCAGAAGCATTACGTGAACAATATCCAAAAAATTTGGTTACACGCAATACTCGGAGCAAGATTAGGCAACAAATCTCTCCATCTTTGGTCTATTTTTGGTTTCAGCAAGGAAGTTTCCAGTCCCACTTGGTCCAAACATAGTCCCGAAGTTCTTTCTCTTCCTCTCATATAATATCCTCTCTCTCTCACCTAACCTCCCTTGGCTCTCTCCCATGCATGCATAACCCTCTCGGTCCATTTCTGATGTACCCCGATGGCTTCTTCTTCCTTTTCCCTTAGACGACCTCTGAAAAAAACAAATAAGAGTATCAACATACAAACGCATCGGCAGAATGGCCTTGTGGGGAGTTTCATCCCCTCACCTTCAATTCCTCGGCCTCCTGTTCATATTCCTTCTCCATCCCATCCTTGGCATTCGCCTTGGAGTTATCAGTCGCCCCTTGCCGGACATCCCCATCTTTCGCGAAGTCCCAGCCTTTCGCAATGGCCAGCACTGCAGATTGGAGAAAGACATCCATGTGGCCATGACCCTGGACGCCAATTACATCCGGGGCACAATGGCCGCTGTCTTCTCCATGTTGCAACACTCTACCTGCCCTGAAAACCTCAAGTTTCACTTTCTCTCGGCCTACGTTGCGCCTGAGATCTTTTCGAGCATCAATTCTACGTTTCCTTTCTTTAAATTCAAGACTTATGTCTTTGATTCAAACAGAGTACGTGGGAAGATATCAAAGTCTATAAGGCTAGCATTGGACCAACCTATGAACTACGCGAGAATTTACCTCGCTGACATTCTCCCAAGCAATATGGGACGTGTTATTTACTTGGACTCGGACATCGTTGTGGTGGATGACATTGCCAAGCTATGGGGAGTAGACATGGAAGACAAGGTGGTGGCTGCACCAGAATATAGCAAAGCGAATTTCACACAGTACATCACAGATGCATTTTGGTCCGACACGAATTTGTCAAAGACGTTTGAGGGAAGAAACCCATGTTACTTCAACACAGGGGTAATGGTGGTGGATGTAGATAAATGGAGAAAAGGAGGGTATACACAGAAGGTTGAGGAGTGGATGGCCCTGCAAAAGAGAAAGAGGCTATACCAATTGGGGTCTTTGCCGCCATTTTTGCTGGTTTTGGCTGGGAACATCAAGGCTGTGGATCATAGATGGAACCAACACGGACTTGGTGGTGACAACCTTGAAGGAAGATGTAGGCGCCTCCATCCAGGTCCCATTAGTCTTCTTCACTGGAGCGGCAAGGGGAAGCCATGGTTGCGATTGGACTCTAGGAAACCATGTACCGTTGACCATCTTTGGGCACCATATGATCTCTACCATTCGTCAAGAAGCTTTCTGGAAGAATAGGAAGAGAGAGTGAACTGCGGAGAATAAACAGGGAAAAAAAAAGGTTTCAAGTCGAGAAGATATGGAACAAACTCAAACTATTGCACAGGACACAGACCTTGGTTTGGCATTTGCATTCGTTCCGAGAGGGAGGATACACTACATTAGGCTTTGGTTGCTGCTTGGGATCGTAAATCACGAGATAGGATACACAACTAAGAGTAGGTATCCATGCCGTAAATTTTCCACATGTAAATGTTTACCACAGGAATCAGAGAAGCCATTCATTCTTTCTAACAAAAATTCACAGCACGGTCCAAACATGTAATTACGGATTTATGGTTTATAGAGCCACTTTAACCTGTCATCAGTGGTTTCAAAGCCAAATTTACGGGAATGCAATTTTTCCCACTAAAGCTTTCAGTGCAAAGGTATCAAAACACTGACAGAAGTCACAGACCACTAGCAAAATCAATTGCGGGAAGCAGGCAACCAGCTAGAATATTGTCATCTCATTCAGTCATAGATGGAATTTACGTGAACGCTCTTCTCTGAAGAACTGCTATTTCTGGGAGCCGTTTCATGGTGAGTTATAACAGAACCTGAGGCTGGCTTATAAATGGCAAAGAATCTGTCCCTCATATTACACATCAGAATTTAACACCGGGTACATTAGACGAATACAAGTCACTGATCCCACGTTTGATTTATTCCTGCCATCAATATCATTCCCCTATACTTTTGAAGATGCCACAGCAGCTGGGCACCTACCCAACGTATTCCACAAGATATAATCCCCAGAAGTAATCTGTTTAACAAATACAAACATGTATTAAACACTGAAATTACTAGCATAAAAACACATTCAACCAGAAAAGTCCTACTCAAGGATTTGAATCAAGCAAGATAAAAAAGTATTTACCCCTACCATTATCACAATTAAACATTTGCAAGTAACATATTTGAAAGGCAGTACTCGTACAAGAAGATGCAACAAAGCGTAAGGCATTCAAAATATTTTCAGAGAAATGAAAAACAATCACTTTCCAAAAGTTTGTGTTTGGTGGATTGCAATTTAAGTACCATTACACAGTGCAAATTTTGTTACCTATTCGTATCAAACCCCAAAAGTATATCATGTGTGGATAAAAGAATTCTAAATAATAATCTACCTGAGTGGAGGTCTCCACTGGTGCTTTAACAGCGGGGTAAATGCTTACCTGCATGCAGGACGATAAATAATGAGCCAGAAAACCAAAAACAACCAAATGAATGTAATTCAAATATCAATCAAAAGCCAAAAGACAACCAGAAATGATGGTGTGAGCTATGCTGGTTAAGATATAAGAAGATTTGGCGAATTGGATCATTTTTATAGACTAAAATCTTAATACAATGACAGTTTTTACATGCATATATAAGTTTTAAAACAGGAACTTAAGATATGATCAGCGTGAGTTTACACTATCCTCTATTTTTCATCATCTCCAGGTTCTGTAAATCTGTAATGCCATATGGGAGAAAAATAAAAAGAGTCACAACTTACAGATTTTGGATCAATTGACATTCCAGACAATGAAGCTCCAACAATCTTGAAAGAAACCTAGAAAATGAGTCATTCCAGTCAACTTTAATTTTTTACCAAAGTTGTGCACAGATGACTTTGTGACCACATCTCCAACTATATTTACACAGCAAAGATTAACCACATACCTTGGCATAATTGTATGCATGCCAGCAAAATGGATCCTCCAGATCGGCATGAGGAAGATCCTTGCTCATTTTCTCCATTAAGAACTCCTCTACATTGATCATACTACTATTGTTACCATCTGCCTCAATATCACTATCTTCATCAGTTATGCTTCCAAAACTAGATGGAGGTAATATTTGGGGTTTCCATGGTGCAAACTGAACTTTACCAGGGAAAGTTGCCTCAATACTTTTCCCACTAATACCCCGTCCACTCAATATAATCTTCCATTCAACAGAATGCTCTGTAGTGGAAACTATTCCAACCGATGGAGTTCCATCAAAAGATACAACCCTTCTCCTTGGAAAAGGCATAGTCACAGTACAAAACTCCATTGTGAGAGGAGACTTGTAACCATCCATTAGCCGTAATTTGAATAAAAAATCACCTTTATCCTCAGATACCATAGACAATTGGTAAAATCCCTTTATCGGTGGTCCAGCACCACAGACTGCTTGGTAACGCATCAAAGAAAAATTACCTAATGGGGGTGAAAACATTACAGCCTGCTTATCAACACCTTGTTCTGGAACTTGGGCAGAAGGATGAAATGATAAAACTTCAATCTTATCATTATTCACCCCAACCAAGG
Source organism: Geum urbanum (assembly GCA_946800695.1). Taxonomy (NCBI): domain Eukaryota; kingdom Viridiplantae; phylum Streptophyta; class Magnoliopsida; order Rosales; family Rosaceae; genus Geum; species Geum urbanum. The sequence continues at coordinate 44,232,890 of OX327003.1, read as the reverse complement.
GAAAGGACACATCAGGCAATCCTTCTAACTCGGCTCGGCAATTTATTTGTCCAGAAATGGATATGCTATCTGGAATCTCATCTCGGTCATACATGGCAGCATGAACAGTTTCATGAATAGAAAATAGAATTCTCCGCCTTCCTTTGTATAGGTAAGGCTTCCATGCTGGTTGCTTGAGGTCTGAAGGAGGAAGATCTGATGACGAAAAGCCATTAGCTTTGATGGAGATGATATTGGGAAAGCTCAAATCCAACAATGTTCCTGTATATGAAATATACAACAATATGAGAGGCTACCCAGAAGAGGGTTATGCAAGATCATCCAATAATTGCTACAATGATAATGATGCTAAAGAAAACAAGATGGGTAATACCATAATAAAAAGTACGAACCAAAGGGCATTGAACAGCTTATGAAGGTTCGTAGTGCATCTTTATCGAAAGGCCTAGAACCAATTCTGTTAGCATCTGATGTAGCAGTTCCTGCAACGGCATTTCCTGAAGGACTCGAGGATGCAACTGGTGCAGCTACAGGTTTTGCCCTTGAGGAAATGCTTGATATTCCCATGCTGCCAGTGAGTGAATCCAAAAGACCTCCAACAGATGGAGATGCATTGACAACTACCTCAGGTTCCACCACATCGCCAGTAATTATGTCACCAATGGCATGTGCCGCCATAAATGCCCTATAAGCAAAGAAGAACAAAAAGAACTGCTTAGAATCTTTGGAGACGGTCATACATGCCATAAACAGTCCAAGCCCATTCAACAAGCATTCATATGCAATTCTTTTCTTTGTAAATTGAGGGATATAATAAAAAAGGATACACTTTATCCCACATTTAAAGCAAACACAAGCATACCAACAAGATGGTTGTTGGTTTAAACAGACATCTGAGCTACACTATTTACAATATGGCTCTACATATATTAACGTGGCTTCACAGCACTGCTAATCTGGTAAATATACAAATGGTTTCCAACGTCAGTTCGATGTTGTGGGGAATGAGAAAAGAAATTAAAATGAGTCGTGAAAGAAGAGCTAGAAAATTATGAATAACACTTCAAAAATACAGTTATAACTTATAACATGATGTTCTCCTAATAAACAGTGCAAGTAACTTACCATACCCTGTGATGGACGGAAGATCGAGCAGAATGGAAGAGATACTGTCCTCCACACCAACAGCATTGCCACAATCAGTTCTATTACACAATCTTGTGTATGCCTTCAAATGCCTCGGCTCTACCAAAGGCAATACCAGAATGCAAAAATTCCCCTTTGTGTGCAAGACTAAAGGCCACAGCAAATGTTTGTTACTTTCTTCTGCTTCCTCTTTCTCTATGTAGATTCCAATTATATGACGAGTAATTGGATCATCAACCCAAGAATCTGAGCCTTTAGCTGACTGACTAACACGTATCCCACACCCACGAATAGAGCCCTCTCTGCATATTAGATAGAAGTCGGTAAATATTAGCAATAAACTAAACCATTAAACCTCCGTTGTTAGTAACATTTTTTATATTCTTTTACAGTTGCTTGATCAGAATACCATAAACAACAAACCACAAACTACAACTATACAATGTAAGCATCCAAACTAACTTGCTCAAACCATCATGGTGTCCTTATAATTCAATCAGTTAGGTTAATAAATATTGAAGCATAGTTCGCACTGGCACTGGTATGAAGAATAGACAGATATAGCAATAAATTGACAAACAAGGTTTTGTGCTTATTGTAATTTAGAACCGAAATTCTCATATCAATTTTACAGCCAAATATAGTAATATACAGTCTAAACATAAACCTAAAAACATAAAACCAAATTTGAGCTAACTTAGCACATTCCTGATGATCCAAACAGTTAGTTTACCAAACATTAAGACACAGTTCTCACTTGCAAAGTTGAGGAGGAATTGATAGATAATGCATTTCAGAAACAGGTGAAGCTATCTAGTACATACATTTCTATTGTCCAGAAAAACTTAATAAAAAAATATAAAAACAAAAGCAGGATAGGAAGCAAAAGTAATGCTCATAATACCTTCTCTTCCTATCTGCAAATGCAGCAGCTAACTCGGAATCACCAGGAAGTAAAGAAAACACAGTCTCATCGATACCGCCATCATTACCTTTCTCCTCCTCGATCTTGCACGCCCCCCTCCACCTCTTCTCCACCACCGGAAACCGCCTGTGTCGCCGGAAAAAAAAATTATGTTACTCACTTACTCAGACTCATCAGATTTCATAAATCCCTTTACCGCGGCCATGAGAACACAACCAATCACTCTAAGTATGAATCTTCGAGTCTACAATTTCCCAATCACAATGGACACACCACAGATCCTCTTCAAATTCCACAATTGAAATTTCAAACTCAACCAAAAACAGAGCTTAGTATACAGGTAAATGAAACCGAATACAGTAAGCTAGGGCACCAATCGGACTTGAAATAAATGCGGAGGTCTTAGTGTGTAGAATCAGCTATTAAGTGTAAATGTGAAGAGCGTGACCTGGAGAAAATGACGGCGTGGAGGCTGTTGAGGATCCAGATGGCTCTGATACTACTACCTGCGGTCATCGCTGCCCTTCTCTCTCAATCGCAGCAACTGGAACCCGAAATTGGAAATTTGAGGATATGAGAAAGACAGCGCTGCGGTTAATTATGGATGTGCGTAACCAGATTTACCGTTACGCAGACAGTTAATTTTTGTTCTCTCCTCAACCCACAATCCCCCATATAAAATGTTGCAAGCAAGTACTTTTCCAAAAAGAAGATGTTACAAGCCGGCCCAAACGGCCCAAGACAGAGAAGAAAGAAACTTGGGCCCATAATGTCACACCCAAACTGGGTTTTCTGGCGGCACATTGTCGACCTCAGAATTATTATATCACCCGGTGAGTTTTGTTTCTTCTTTCCGATCGACAAACTTTCAAATTTGATTATTGAAGCTAGATTACAGTAGTCGATCTGTAAGTTATTCTCTATATATAGCTTAATCAAAATTTTTAATTGAGATTTTTAGGAATCATAGGATTCACTATTGAATATCAGCTGAGATCGATTAGGAGATCATTTATGATTCAAACCTAGCTAACTAGCTAGCAGTTTGGTCAGAAATTCTCAATCGAACAAGGAAATATGCCGAGAGAAAAGAAGGGAATATCCTGGAGCTTCCAAGAGCTTTAGTTATGGGGATTCTCTCAAGACTACTTTCGATCAAGGACCTTGTTCACAGTTGTAGGTGCGTCTGCAAAGAGTGGCTTAACATTGTGTCTGATCCTCTCTTTGCTCTTCAACACCTTGGAATAAAGGTCACCCATGAACATCTTGATCTTAAACATTTCACTTGTTTTAATCCAGATAGAAAATCGTGACGATATCGATGAGTACTGTAGTATGCAGGTGGAGATGCCGAGACTTGCTCCCAAAAGTACGATTCGTTTGGTAAACTCATGCAACGGTTATCCAATTTGTTTAGCTAGCTTTACTAATTGGATAACGCTCCGTGTCTTATTGGTGTCCAATCCGATTTTGAGTGAGTACATAAGTATAATTCCTGCTACTAAGCCTGATGATCTGGATAGCTGCGACTGGAACAGTTTTCTTGCACTGGGTTTTGACGCCACGGCTTATGAGTATCAGATCTTGCAAACAAACTCCCAAAATGAGGCTCACATATACACCATTGGTTCGTACAGGAGTTTGGAGAAGCATAGGAGAGGCTCCAACTGGCAATGGCAGCTTACCTTTCAATTCCTTTCTGCATGGAGCTCTTCATTGGGAACCCTGTCCGAGAAGTTCTTGTTAGATGAAATCTAACGGTGGACTTGGGAATATCTCATTTTGCATTTTGTGAAATAAGAAAAAGAGATTAAAATGAATTGACTTAATTTGGATAAGTATCTATATATTCTGTTAAGATATTTGCAAGGAACTTATACTGGTTTATAGCACTTAAACTTATCGTTAATCACATTCAGGTGCCAAGTAAGTGGAGGACATGGTGTCTTGTGAGATGGGACTTTCATAGCTTTACTAGTATATGAAGGGATCCCTAAGCAAACAGCAAACACACTTAGAAAACTCTCTCTTGCTCACAAAAAGTAAATGTTGGTGGATTGCTTGGAAGATTCCATTTGCAGAAGTTTGATGGCCCTGAATATGAACAACAAGGTATAACTTCATTTCTTGTTTATTTCTGATTTTGTGTTCAACACTGAGTGATTGTATTTGTGTTTGGTTTATGACTACAGTTCAACAAGTGGTATCAAAGCATGTCATAAAAATCATAAATCTTCATTGTGTTATGCATGATAGTTTGAAATATTATTTGAAAGTTTTCTGAAAATTTTCAAAGCATAAGAACCCTAATGGGCCAACGACAACTCATGGCCTAGTTTCTTTACTCTTCAAGCAAGCGACCCATTTTCGTCGCGACCCGTTTGAAAACACACAGATCTCATTGACCGAATCCGTTTTCTTTTTTTCAAACTCGTTTTCGACTATTATATACCCAACGGTCGAATCAAAGATTCCTAGAATTGGGAATTAGGGTTTTTAGCAAAATTGAGTTTGATTCTGTGTAAAACGCTGTTGATTGACAAATTGTTGTTTGATTCAAGTTGAAATGTGTTCGTAGCTCATATGTAAGTACGAATTTAACATCAAATAGCATGTATGTTTCCATTAACTTTGTTTTGTAGCGTTGGATTGCGTCTCGGTACATTTTCAATGAAAAACTTCATTTTTTAATTGCTTTGTGAGATTGGTCATGCATGCATAAGACACTTAGACTCTTCTGCGGAGTAGGTTTCCACCCAAATGGAACTTAATTTATGAATTGTTTGAAAGATGACATGCATGATTTGAATGTCTGAATGTGATTGTGTGCTATGAATGGTTTGCTGAATTAAGTGTTCTATGTGTTTGACTGATTACACAAACAACTTGTGAAAGAAATTGATAAGCATATATATGTTCCTCTCATACTTATGTATGTGAATTGAAATCTTTTGAAAACAAGCATGCTTGGTTTTCTGACAGTTTTACTAAAACTAAAATTGGGAAAGCATGAAGTAGCAATCACAGGTTCTGAGTTGAAATGATTTTTTTTTTAAATACATGTTGCACACAGTAAACTATTTTGAAGTTTTTATTTCAAGCTATGAGGTAACAAACTTGGAAAATTGCATTTTTCCTTCTATCACATGCACTGTATCATCCACAGATGGTTTAAATTGTGTCTGGTATATGTATGAATAATGGTTCTGAATTAGACATGTTTTAAATTATAAAGGACAGTATGATCTTTTCTCGTTGCCTACAGGTATTGACTAATCATGTTGTTGAATTGAAATGTGTTGTAGTTTAGATATAACAAGGAATAAGTTGTGCTTTGCTAAACATGTAGACTGGTTATTGTATAAAGAGTATGCTAACTATATATATAAACATATTCTGGAATGGAAATACTATATGATTGGATTGGTTGACACTTGATGTGTTATGTGAAATCTTGTGTTTTAGTATGATTCTGCTTAATATATTATTTTGAAAATTACACATATATATAGGTAATCAAAAATAATTTAACTTAGATTTTCTTTTATTTTCTTTTGAGCTTTTTCTCTTGTTAGTTTTGGTGCTATTGTTCCCTTGAATGGTAGTAACTATAAGGCATTTAGAGCTAACCTTGAGCTTTATGTAACTCAACAGAATATGGACTGGTATCTAAACACTAACATTCTTGAGGCAGCTGAAGAGGGTGATGTGGCTAGGAAAAAATGGGTAAGGGCAAACAAAATTTGCAAGCTAGCTATTCTGAGAACCATGTCTGATGCAGTCAAAGGTGGCATACAAGGCAAGGAGGTAGCTAGTGAGTTGCTTACTACCATAGCTGAGATGTTTCATGTGACTAATTAACAAGGCTAAAACTAGCATGTTGTTAGATGCTATTCATGGAATGAAGTATGAAATGAAGATGAATATTAGGGAGTACATCATGAAAATGATTGAGATTGTAGCAAAGTTCACTGCTCTCAACATGCCTGCCTCTGGGTGATGATATGGTGATTGTACTGGTTCTTAAGTCACTGCCTATTGAGTTTGATCAGTTGAAGACTGCTTACAATAAATAGAAGGATAAGTGGACTCTTAATAAACTCATTGTTGTCTATGTTCAGGAGTATGATAGGATTAAGCGTGTTACCATTTATCTTATCTAAATCAAACCTTAGGAAGATAAGCCAAAGTCAGATAAGAAACCTAGTTCCTTTAAGAACTTGGGAGTTAAGAAGAAGCCTATGAAGACCTGTGGAGGCAAAGGGAACATTATGTGTTTCTTTTACAAGCTGAAGATGCATATGAAGAGGGTTTGTGGCAAGTCCAAGGCCTGGAAGGCCAAGGGAGATAATCATAAATTAATTAGTTTTTATATTCAATTAAACTTGATAGGTGTACATTCTGATAGTTGGAGTTTTGACATTGGTTCACTTGTTCATGTGACAAAATCTTTACAGGGGCTGCAAAACCTAAGGAAACCAAGGGAAATGAAATCAAAATCCATGTAGGATAAGGCATGAAAGTAGGAATTGAAACTGTTGATTTTGTTAAGTTAGCTTTGAGGCCTGGAGTTTTTATTTTTCTAGAGCAAGTGTATTATGTTCCTACTATGTCAAGAAACTTAATTTTTGTATTGTTTCAGTTAGGAACAACTATTAATTTTTAGTGGACCAAGTTGGAATGAAAATAAATCAGGCTTATGTTTATATTGGCGTTGCTAAATTAATTGATGATTACTGGACATTGCCAAGTACTTGTCATACAGATGTTTTGTTGATTGAGAATGATTCTACATTAGTGATTGGGATTAAGAGAAAATTGAATAAGAAATCTACTATTATTTGGCATAGGAAACTTGGACATATTTTCAAAGAGAGACTAAGGTTGTTGATTAAACAAGGTAAAAGGAGAGGCTAAGGTTGATGATTAAACAAGAAATTTTACCTGGTTTAGATTTTTCTGATTTGGTAGACTGTAATAAGTGTGTGAAGGGAAAATTTTCCAAGCAAACTAAGAAAGGAGCTGCCAAAAGTACTAGTTTGCTACAGTTGATCCATACTGACATTTTGTGGTCTATTTTCTACTCAGACCATACGTGGGAATAGTTAGTTTATCACCTTTATAGATGACTATTCTAGATATTGCACTGTGTACCTCATATTAGAGAAAAGTCAAGCTTTAGCAAAATTAAATTTTTCAAATTAGAGGTAGAAAAGAAGTTGAATACAATGATTAAGTTTGTGAGAAGTGATTAAGCTGGCGAGTTTTATGGGATATATATAGAGGCTAACAAACATAATTAAGGGTCCTTTTGGTTTATTTTTGAGGCAAATGAGATTGTAGCTCACTATACTACACGTGGGACACCTGAACAAAATGGGGTTGCAGAGAAAATGAATAAAACTTTCATGTACATGGTGAGAAGTATAATGTGTACCTCAGGCCTCCCACTTTTCTTTGGGGTGATGTACTCAAAACAGCCAATTATTTGACAAATAGAACACCATCTAAGTATTTTCTACAACCAAGACACCATTTGAGTAGTGGAAGAACAAGAAGCCTAGGATTTATCATATACTTGTTTGGGGTTGTAAGACAGAAGCAATGCCATATAATCCACAAGAGAACAAGTTAGATCCAAAGACAATTTCTGCATTTTTCATAGGATATCTTGATCATTCAAAATGGTTCAGATTCTATTGTCCTTCACATACTTAGAGAATCATAGAGACTAACAAGGTTGTTTTCTTCAATAAGATTAATTATTCTCATTCATTTGAAGATTTTATTTTTGAAGAAATCCTTGAAACCACAGCTGCACATATACCAACACCACTACAGTCTGTGTTATTAGAGCCTCTTTTGAATGAACCTTAATTTATTGTTGAACCCGAGCATATTCAAGTACCACCACAACAACAACAACCTCAGCAACAACCACAATAACCAATAAGGAGATCACAGAGAGAAAGAAGATCCACACTTGATGCATTATCTGCTGAATTTCATAATTATTTGAATGAAGTAGATTATGCTGAGGACTATGATGTTGGTGAAATCTCAGACCTTGTCACTTACAAGGAAGCCATGTCAGAGAATTATTCACATGAGTGAGAGAAAGCTATGAGTTCAGAAATGAACTCCATGCATGTGAATAATGTATGAGAATTAATGAAGCCATCAAAGACACAGAAATCTATTAGATGCAAGTAGGTATTCAAGACCAAGCTTAATGCAGATGGCAGTATAGAGAGATACAAGGCAATGCTTGTGGCAAAAGGGTTCACACGGAAAGATGGAGTGGACTTCACTCTGACATTTTCACCAGTTTCTACAAATGATGCATTCCATAGTTATTGTGGCTATAGTGACTCATTTTGACATGGAGTTGCATCAAATGGATGTCAAGACAACATTCTTAAATGGGGAATTGGACGAAGAGATTTTCATGAAGCAGCCAGAGGGTTTTATTGAACTTGGAAGTGAACACTTGGTCTGTAAACTCAACAGATCAATCTATGGATTGAAACAAGTTTCAAGACAGTGGTACTTGAAGTTTGATTCTATTATTGGTGATTTTGGTTTCAAGAAGAACATAGTGGATGAATGTGTGTATATGAAGTCAGATGAATGTGTGTATATGAAGTCAGAAGAACATAATGGATGAATGATTTCATTTTTTCTGATTTGGTATGTTGATGATATATTGCTTGCCTGCACAAGTATGCAGATGATACCAAAAATAAAGCTTTCTTGTCAAAGAAATTTAACATGAAGGACTTAGGTGAAGCTGCCTATGTGTTGGGGATAGAGATCAAGATAAATAGATCAAGGCTTCTAATTGGTTTGTCACAGTAGAGTTACATCGACTAGGTATTGAAGAGGTTTGATATGCAGAACTGCATAGCTGGGGCTATTCTAATGTCAAAAGGTGATAAGTTTAACAAGCAGCGGTGTCCTATGAATGAAGTTTAGAAAGCTCAGATGAAGAACAAGCCATATGCATAGTTCATTGGGATCCTTATGTATGTACAAGTATGAACCAGATCATACTTATCCTATGCAATTAGGATTTTGTCAAGATTTCAGTCTAATCCTGGCATTGAACATTGGACAACAAGTAAGAAGATTTTGAGGTATCTTTAGGGCACCAAAAACCATTGTCTGGTCTACAGGAGAGTTGATGAAATGGAAGTTATTTGCTATACAGATGCGGACTTTGCATCTCATTATCCTAATTCAAGCAAATCTACTACATGTTATGTATATACTATGGCAGGAGATGTTGTTGCTTGGAAAATTATGAAGCAAACCATCATAGCCACTTCAACTATGCAAGCTGAGTTCATTACTATATATGAAGGGGCCTGTGAAGGTTTATGGTTGAGGAACTTCTTGATTCATTCCCAGAAAAACGCAGTTGAAAGCATCAACTCACAAAACCAATGAAGTTGTAATGTGATAATTCTGCAATAGTGTTTTTCAGCAAAAACAACAAGAGGTTAACCAATTCTAAGCATATAGATCTTGAGTACTATAACATTAGAGGAAAGGTTAAGCACAGAGAGCTGGAAGTTAATTATTAAAATTGGCACTTTAGCTCGACTAGCAAACCTTTTTACCCAGCCTATGACTGTAGCTGCATTCCAGGAGCATGCATCTGACATTGGCATTCTACCAAGCCTTGATGCATAGGTTCAGTGGGAGTCATTTTGTTTCCAATTATAAACTTTATGTTTTGATTATGGTTTCTGGATTGTTCATTTGCTTTGATTTCAACTTTGAACTTATCTATTTTTTTTCCTACTTCTAAATTTCTTAGTTGAGAAATAAAATATAAGGACCGTTGCATTTCATTACTGTGATTAAATATCATGATATAGCTATATGTTATTGTCTATTTTGACAATATTTGTTTCAGGATACAAGGATACGTACGTAAAGACATTTTCATTTGAAGATGGTGTCAGATTCTTGCATATAGAATCATAAAGAAGATCAAAATTACATAGTGCTGTTATAGATACATTAGGAAGTATTTATGAAATTACAGATGATAATTTTTTTTTGATTGATATGATATGAAGATGGTATTGTGGTGACTTTTGAAAGGCTACAAAATGTATATGCATATGGTTCCTTGTTCTGCACTACATCTGCATATTTGTAGATCAAAGTTGTAAGTTTTTGTTGATCATTTAAATTTCAATGTGCACTAAAGATTTTACTATATTCAGATTAAGTATGTTACTTATTGAGTGAGCTATTCCTAGTCCAAGTGGGAGATTGTTAGATGAAATCTAACGGTGGACTTAGGAATATCTCATAGAGTTCAACTTTGACTTGCATCTTTTAAAATAAGTAAAAGAGATTAAAAATGAATTGACTTAGCTTGGATAAGTATCTATACATTCTGTTTGGATATTTACAAGGAACTTATATTGGTTTATAGCACTTAAACCTATCGTTAATCACATACAGGTGCTAAATAAGTGGATGAGATGTTGCCATGTGAGATGAGACTCTCATAGCTTTACTAGTATATAAAGAGATCCCTAAGCAAACACTAAACACGCTTACGGTGTGTTTGGATGGAGAAAATATTGAGAGAATTTAAACTAATTCCAGCAATTCATAATTCTTTCTTTTAAATTTCTTTGTTTGAATAAACACTACAAGAAAACAGCACTTAGACCACGAAAACATAATTGTTCCGTGGTCCAAGTGACACCTAGACCACGGAAAAGACTCCGTGGTCCAAGTACCACCTGGACGACGGAGAATACCATCTCCGTCGTCCAGGTGGTCACCTAGACCACGGAGTCTTTTCCGAGGTCCAGGTGATCACCTGGACGACGGAGATGGTATTCTCCGTCGTCCAGGTGATTACCTGGAGGACGGACCGACACGCCGTCGTCCGAGTATATGAAACATACTTCCACTTAGACGACGTACCGACACCTCCGTCGTCTAAGTGAAGCATTATATAATTAGCCCGATGCCAAACTGATCGAATTCATTCCTAGCCTCGATCTCTTCATTCTATTTGAAGAAGAATTGAAGGAGAATGGAGAAGGAGAAGGAAGCTAGGTAGCTAGAAGGCCGAGAAGAATCAGGATCGATAAGGGATCTCCGCTGACTAGCTAGTTAGCTTAATTAACGTAAAGATATCGAGAAGGCCAGCAGGTACGTACGTACGCAGTTAAAATTTGCTTAATTAATATATATTTAGTGAAAACGTACGTACATATATATATACATGCAAGGATGTTAGCTGATGTTAGCTATATATATATGTATAGATCGATTAAATTACGTACGTACGTACGTAATTGATGGATCGATATGTAGATCGAGTACGTATAATTAAGCGTAAATTAATGGACAAATATATATATATGTAATAATTAATTAATTATAATATTTTGTAGCAGTATGGACAAGAGTTGGATGAAGTTGAAGAATAGATGTGATGTCCGGTATATGGATGGAATTAGCGAATTTGTGAATTTTGCGATAGAACATGGTCAGGGAAAGAAATGTTTCAGGTGTCCGTGTCAGAAATGTCTTAATTGTCAGTATGCGGAGGTTAATGTTATGGTGCAACACCTGTACGAAAATGGTATGATGTGGAGTTACACTGCATGGAGCGAGCATGGTGAAGCAGTAGAGTTCAGCGCAGCAGACTTCAGCTTAGGGTACAGTTACCATGGTGCCTCATCCAGCGGCAGTGGTGCCGGACCCCCAGCTTGCAACCCAACTGCAGATTTGGTCCATGATGCATTTCCGGGATGTAGTCATAGTGGACACCAACACCAAGACGGAGGTTACAGTACCACTAATGAGCATGATGATACATTCCCCGCAGCGAGCTTGGCCACTGACACCAGTGAGATGGAAAAGTACAACCGGATACTACTTGAAGCGCAGACCCCGGTGTTCCCTGGATGTCGAGAGAATGTGTTGCAATATGTGATGGAGCAAATGAAGATAAAAGTGAAGCACAAAATGTCAGTGAGTGCTTTTGACGAAATTCAGGAGCAAATATGTAAGTTGCTTCCTGATGATCACAATCTTCCTAAATCTCATTATAAGGTTAGAAATATCTTGAGCAGCCTCGGCCTAAAGTACAGGATAATTGACGCATGTCCGAATGATTGTGTGCTATTTTACAAAGAGTATAAAGAGTTGGACTATTGTCCCGTATGTGGCTAGTGCAGATTCCAGTTGAATAGGAAGAGTTCGAAAAAGAGAATTCCTGTGAAAGTTGTTCGATATTTTCCCTTGATTCCCAGATTGCAGCGCCTGTACATGTCTCTACACACAGCAGAGGCGATGCGATGGTACGCAGAAAAGCGAATAGATGACGATGTCCTGCGACACGCCGCGGATGGGGAGGGTTTTAAACATTTCGACAGAGAATTTGGAGACTTTACTTCAGAGGTTAGAAATGTTAGACTCGGCCTATCTACAGACGGATTCAATCCTTGGGGAAGTAATAGCTCCGCCGTCAGCACTTGGCCAGTTATTTTGATGCCGTACAACTTGCCTCCGTGGATGTGCATGAACAAGGAATTTAATTTCCTTACCGTACTAATTCCAGGTCCTAAATCTCCATCGAAGTGCTTAGATGTCTACCTCAGACCTTTGATCGACGAGCTGAAACTGTTGTGGGAAAATGGAGTCCCAACTTATGACAAATTCACTGACACGATGTTCATGATGAGGGCTGCTGTAATGTGGACGATCAGCGATTTTCCAGCTTATGGGATGTTGGCAGCCTGCAGGACAAAAGGATATAATGGATGTCCTATATGTTTGGACGACGTGAACTCTAGTTGGCACGCGGGGAAGGTGTGTTACTTGGGTCACCGTAGATGGCTTCCTCACGACCACCCGTGGCGACAGGATGAAGCTCATTTCGACGGTACGGTAGAGAACAATCCTAAACCCCGTAGTTGGTCGGGCGAAGAGATTTTAGAGAGGTTGAGCTATTTCGACTTTGGTGTGTTGAGCAATGACGTGGATGTAAAGAAATGCAATCCAATTCCTCCACATGATCTGAGCTATTGGGATCACAAGAGTATATTCTTTGAACTCCCTTACTGGTCGAAGTTGAAGCTGAGGAACAACTTGGACGCGATGCACATAGAAAAGAATGTGTGCGACAGCGTGGTAGGAACAATTCTCGGTATTAAGTTCAAGACTAAAGATACTCCCAAAGCGCGCAAAGATTTGGAATCAATGAATCTACGTCGTCCCTTGTGGTTGAGGAGGGATAGGAAAGGAGTGTACAACAAGATGCCAGATGCACCATACACAGTGAAGCCGACGCTTAGACGTTCTGTATTTCACTGGTTTAAGGGCGTTCGTTATCCGGCTACGTATGCAGCTACTATAACTGGAGCAGTGGACGAGGTGCAACACAAGTTGTTGGTCTAAAGACACATGACTATCACGTTATGCTGCAACGTCTGATTCCAGTGGTAATTCGACCATACTTGCCTCGGGACGTCGTAGAACCAATAGTGGCATTGTGCAGGTGGTGGCAGAGGTTATGCGCCAGAGAATTAAAGAAGTCAGATGTGGTGGAATTGCAACAACAAATTGTGCACATCATTTGCAAAATAGAGAGGATTTTCCCCCCTGCTTTCTTTGACATCATGATTCACCTAATGATCCACCTGCCCGAGCAGGTGCTTATTTCTGGTCCGGTCCAGTACACTTGGATGTATCCTCTAGAAAGGTACGTACAACTAATTAATTAATTTGTTCCACTGGAGATTATATATATACTAGCTAGCTAGCTATACGTACTTATGTAATGTGTACGTTTGATTTTGTAGACAGCTTGGACAGTATAAGTCATTCGTCAAAAACAGGTCGGCCCCGGATGGCTCCATAGCAGAGACATACCTAATGCATGAGTGTGTTACTTACTGCAACAGGTACCTCAAAGATCCACCCCCTCCCACTGCCTCCGATCGCAGTGCCCGCATCAATCTTTCTGTAGTCACCAATGTCGTTCGACCGTGTTAGAGGAGTATTAAAGGAATCGTTAACACGGGAAGAACTTATTGAGGCACATTGGGTAGTGTTGCGAGACTGTGACGAAGTTGAGCCGTACATGTTATCATACAGGGAGAGGCTTCAGGCGTTAAATCAAAACAAGAGTTCGGCGTGGATTGAGAAAATGGTTAAGAAGAAGTTTCTTGATTATTTCTTCCAATGGGTACGTACGTACGACTCGGTATTAATTATTTAAATACATATCTCTCATGTTTGTAGAAAGTAAACCCTTATATTAATTTGCCCATTTTCGCAGATGATTGATCTGCAAAAATCTGATAACCACGGAGGGTGGTGGTCATGGCCAAAGCACTTGCTAGCAGGGAAGCCGGTTAAACACTATATTTATCCCGGATGTTTTGTGAACGGTGTAAAGTTCCATTCATTGGCCCGAGACGAAGGAAGAAGAACACAAAACAGTGGGGTAGCGGTTGGGAAAGACAATGATCTATATTACGGGGCTATTGTATACGTGGTTCAGCTATGTTACGGGAATGATGTCAACGTTTTCCTATTCAAGTGCAGATGGTTCAAGCGTACAAAGGAAGACCTGGGACTATTATCAGTCGATACAAACTCGCACTGGTATGAGGATGAGCCTTTCGCTCTCGCCACCTTAGTTCGGCAGGTGTTCTATCTCGACGATCCGAAAGCCGGTGAAGGGTGGAAAATAGTGAACCATATCTCTCACCGAGGAATATGGAATACAGAGACAATTGAAGGGACACCGGCGACGACTGAAGATGCTGCTGAACCAGAAAGAGACATTCCTGCCTATCAAGAGCCTAATATTTCTATGGTCCGCTCCGATATAATGGACCTGGTTCAAGATGGTGAATGGTTACCCATGCCTGATGGTTGTACAGATCTAACTGAAGATGAGATTATCGATGAGGTAGATGAAGAAGACGAGCAGGAAGAGGACGCAGACGAGGACTCAGGTTATTCGTCGGACGATGTTGAGTTCGATGACGAGGATGAGCCGTCGTCTAACGGGGATGAGGACGATGATGATTATGACGAAGAGTACGGTCATACGACGAGGGAGATTAATTGGTAATTAATTATTGTAATTATTGTAATATATATATATATGATCGATGCAGGTTAATTTACGGTAATTAATTAATCCGAATTATATATCCTGGACAACAGAGAAATTAATTGCAGGTTGTCGCCTTTGGGTATTTTGGCTATCTCCCTAAATCCTCGACCCTAAATCTAGCAAATCGGATCGATCGATCAATTATTTAATTTTTTTATGGTCATTCAAAATAATTGAACGGACACCTGAATTCCGTCCACGTTTATATTAGGTCCCCCGCCATTTTCACCTTTGGCGCCACGTCAAATCTCAATCTCATATAAAACCCTAAATCCTGGACCCTAAATCTAGCAGATCGGATCGATCGATCAATTTTTTAATTATATTTTTGAATCAGAATAATTGAACGGACACACAAATGACCGGGGACGACCTAAACCGTAAACCCTAAGGCCCTAACCCCTGAATTCGGGGTTTAGAACTTGGACGACGGAGAATGGTCATTATCCGTCGTCCAGGTACACACTAAGACGACGGATATGGTAATTCTCCGTCGTCCAAGTTCACAAACCCTAAACCCTAAACAGTAAGGCCCTAACCCCCGAATTCAGGGTCTATGCACCTGGACGACGGAGAACGTCATTCTCCGTCGTCCAGGTAATCACCTGGACGACGGATAACTTCATATCCGTCGTCCAGGTGATTACCTGAACGACAGAAACGTTCATTTCCGTCGTCCAGGTGCAGATATCGTAATTTTTTCTAAGACAACGACCATCTAGACCTTCTTCCAATGCAAAGTCTTTTCATCAAGACTTTAGAGTAAACAATTCTTGGTGTGCGAGCTTCGACGGTTCGAAAATCGGAGTTGCGAAATGCCTTGTATCCACGTTTCCGGTTTGTGAAATTATCGGTTTTGCGGTTGACTGTGCCAATCAAACCCTTCCCGAACTTATTATTTTATGGTCCTTTGAAGACAATTATATATTATGTTACGACGAACATATCCAACGGTTGTTTTGTCCAAATTCAATTTCGTTAATACTCTGCTGCAAATGAGCGTCTACTCATGAACACTTAAGTCGTAAAGATTAGTCGATACTTAACATGTTTCAATACGTAAAATTAATCGGCGGTTGAAATTTAACTGTTCATATATACGATGCGTTCATCGATATTGTACGACTATTTCACTCGAATGACAGATCGCTAAATTCCTAGCGAATTATTTTTTAAATTTTTTTTTACGTAATTTGAACCTGGACGACGGAGATGGTCATTTTCCGTCGTCCAGGTGTTCACCTGAACGACGGAGAATGACCATCTCCGTCGTCCAGGTTCAAAAATCATGGCGGTTCAAATTTTTTTTTGTTTATTTTTTTCATGTAATTTTCACTTGGACGACGGAGATGATCATTCTCCGTCGTCCAAGTCCAAAATTATGGCGGTTCAATTTACCGCTTCCGTTTTTGGGACCGCTTGAATTTTCACTTAGACGACGGAGAACTCATTCTCCGTCGTCTAAGTCAAAAATCATGGCGGTTCAGAACGTCCCGCCGATTAATTGGCACCGATTGAAATTTTTTGAAACCGCCACCTAGACGACGGAAAACACTGTTTCCGTCGTCCAGGTGGACTTAGACGACGGAGAATAGTGCTCCGTCGTCTAAGTGCAACTCTATAAATAGAGTTGCACCCCCCTTCATTTTCTCATCATTCCATCTCCTCCTCTCCCTCTCCTCTCCTCTCCTCTCCTCCGGCGACGCTCCGACGACATTTTTTCCGGCGTGGTTCCTCCTCTCCGACGACTCAACTCTTCCGATATTCCGGCGACATTCCGACGAGGTAATAATTCTATTTTTTACCTCTTTTACATTTTTGTTAATTAATTAATTATTTAATTAATAAATAGTTTTAATTTATTAATTAGTTTAAAATAATTAATAGTTATAATTATAATCATTAATGAGTTGTTATTATTAATATTGGGATAATTATTATTAGTTGTAATAATTTTATATTTGTTAGTTAAAATTAAATAATAGCAATAATTATTATTGTTAATAATAATTAATTATATTGGTAAATGAATAATTATTATTATATGCATGATAAATAATAATTCATTATTGTAATTATTTATTGTTTTAATTAATTGATAATCAATTACGTGTATTTTCGAGTAAATTGCATGGTAGTACGTGTTCGATTTAAATTTAGTACATATGCTTGGTTTATTAAGTCGCACTCTTTGGAATAGATGGCGCCTATTTTCCTAGCTTATCTCCTTAACCCCTCGTGATGTGTGGATTTCATCACCGCACACCATAACCTAAGTGAAGTTATGGACACGAGGTTGAGGGCGGAGTTTGCAAAGGACTTGAGGGAGTGTAAATTTTCGAAAAATTGGCCGAATGTCGGACATGGTGTCTAGAAACGGGTTATGACTGGTGACAGGATTTGGACTAAGAAAGACTTTTGTCGAAATTAGTCCTGCCTCTCGCGTTATCTCTATCCCTAACTGGCCATGTTTTTCGATTTAACCAAGGCTGATTAATTGAAAATTTACACTTTATCGCGCGGGTCGCACGTCAATTGAACGACCGAAAATGCCAAGCTAGTGTACTCTATTTAAATCTTAAACGTACTTAATTAATTAGCATAAATTTTTAAGTTGTAATTATTATGGTAAGTAGGTATTTTAACACCGTACTCTTAGGTTTAAATGGCTCCACCAAAGACCACATCCGGCAAGAAGAAATCCCAACAGGAGGCAGAAGATGAGATGCTCCGAATGTTGGCGGCCCAAGTCGGTTGGGTTCAACAGGAGGGAAACGACGCTCTCAATCCGGACGGATCATCTGGTCCGTCCGTAGCGCCCTCTGGGGAAATTCCCCCTCCCCCATTCATCTCGAGCGGTGATGACGTCGACCCCTTCCAATCTCCGACGCCCGGTACCCATTCAACGGGAAGTACTCAGGCGTCCTCGACCGCCGAATCAATCATGTACAGCGCCCGCCGTAGGCAAAGGAGGGCCCCCACTGACCCGGAACCGAAAAGGACTCGGGGTCTCGTTAAAGGGGGCAAAGCAGAGCGTATTTGCAAGGCGACCGGTAAAAAGATCGACTTGTCGTATGACGAATTCACTGGTGGCCCTCCCATAGCTCAGCTAGCAAGTCTCTCGGCGCATGGGATAGGGTCAATCATCCGTAACCAGGTTCGTATCACTGCCCCTACTTGGAAGGAGGCGCCGGATCATGAGAAGGCGAAAGTCTTCAAAGATCTTTCGGTACGTAATACGTCCAATTTAGTTATTATATAATATTGTTAATATTAGTTAAAATTTCATAATATATACGATTATATTTTCTATTTATTTTTGATAGGAACAATTTGACGTGGATCCGACACCGGCTATGTTGAGGCATATCAACCAAACTGCCAACTCCATCTACAAAGATTGGAAGTACAAGCTCCATAAGTACTTCCAGGATGTCGGTCCCGTGCCTCCCCCGGTAGAGCTGCAAGGGGAGAGAGAAGATGAGTGGGAGTGGTTGTGTAACCACTTTGCCGATGAACAATTTAAGGTATTAATTTATTTTTTTTATTTCAATTAAGATAATTGAATTATTTAAATTGTAGTTATTAATTTTTTAATGATTTAATTATGTTGTGTAACAGAAATTCTCCGGTGTCAACAAAGCCAACCGGGGGAAGAAGGAGAAACACCATACTACCGGCGCCAAGCAGTTCATTCAAATAGCCAAGGAGCACAAGGATAAGGGCTCCAAACACCCTTATCTTGATGCAAGCGTAAGCGCGTACGTGACGCCAGGGCTCGATAATGAAGCGAGTCAATGCGGCGTAAGTGATATATATATATATATATGTGCTTTTAATTATAGTAATTATTATTTAAATATGATTTCATTATAATAAATTAATTATTCTTTTGTAGGCAAGGGTGATAGAGCGTGCGCATGAAGAGTTGGCTAACACTCAGCTTGCGTTCCCAGATGTGCCGCCGGAAGACCTGCCTCCTCTATCCTTAGAGAGCCAAATTGCAATCGCGGATGAGGTCTACGGTCGTAGAGCTGGCAAGGAGGTTAGGCACTTTGGGCCTAGGGTGGTACGAGATTTGTCGACGACCTCCGGCTCATCATCTACGGGAGGTTCGGGGCAGCGGAGAAGGAGTCAGGCTGCGGCCGTCGAAGCAGCCATTCAAGAGGCTCGACTGGCACGAGAGGAGAATGAGTCAATGCGACAAAGACTTGACGAACAACAAGCACAAATAGCCCAACTCATCGCCCTCATGCAACAAAATCGAGAAGTATGTCAACCTCCTCCGAACCCACACCCCGACGACAACGACCCGGCTGGAGGCGAAGGACTCGGCGGCGCATCTGCTCCTCCAGTGTATTAGCTAGCTAGTAGTTTATTATCTCGTTTCTTTCCGCATTCCGAACAATATTTTAATTTTTAATTTATGGGTTTTTTAGATTATTCATGTATGTACAAATTAATTTAATTTAATTATTTAATAATTAAGTAATATTCAAAATTTAGTTTATTTAATTAATTTTAGCATTTTTCATTATTTAAATTAAATTAATAATAAATTAAATTAATAATATTTAATTTCAATTTTTTTAAAAAAATTAAATATTCACTTGGACGACAGAGATTATGTTCTCCGTCGTCCAGGTGAAAAAACCTAAACCTAACCCTAAACCCCTAACCCCTAACCCCTAAACCTTAAACCCTGTCGTTCTCCGTGGCCCAGGTGTTCACCTGGACCACGGAGAACTAATTCTCCGTCATCCAGGTGAACACCTGGGCCACGGAGAAGCTTGCATTATCCGTGGCCCAGGTGTTCACCTGGACCACGGAAAATCTAATTCTCCGTCGTCCAGGTGAACACCTGGGCCACGGAGAAACGAGCAATGTCCGTGGCCCAGGTAGACACCTGGACGACAGAGAATTAGATTTTCCGTCGTCCAGGTGAACACCTGGGCCACGGATAATGTCCGCGGTCCAAGTGAACTTGGACGACGGATCACTAAATCTCCGTCGTCCAGGTGCTTGGACGACAGCACTTGGAGCACGGACCTTGGACGACGGAGATTCCGTCGTCCAAGTACTTAGACGACGGAGATCCAAGTACTTAGACGACGGAAAACTGCACCTAGACGACGGAAATGGTCCGTGGTCTAGGTGCAATTTTCTTGTAGTGAAACACGCTTACGGTGCCGTTTTGAATCTCTTTATAAGTAAATCCAAACACTAGAATTCGTAAATAATTACATTTAAAATCATGGAATTATAATTTCCATCATTTGTGAACTTCAATGAGAATTAAAAATACTCGTCCAAACATACCGTTAGAGAACTCTGTCTTACTCACAAAAAGTAAATGCTAGTGGATTGCTTAGAAGATTCCCTTTGTAGAAGTTTGATAGCCTTGAACATGAACAACCAAGTTATAACTTCATTTCTTGTTTATTTCTAATTTTGTGTTCAACACTGAGTGATTGTATTTGTGTTTGGTTTATGACTACAGTTCATCAGTTCTTACTTTATTCGTTTGTTTAACTTCGAGAGAGAGGAATTCAGTTCACTGCCTCCACCTTCTAAAGGTCATCTGAACTCTGACAGATACTGTTTGGGCCCAAAATAAATAGTCTTTATTTTTATTGGGTTTTCATTATATTTTGGCCGATGCCTACGGCCCGCGTGAGGAATATTGACCTTTCCTAAGGAGGGAATGATTTCCTAGGATCTTATCATCAAGTCTTAGATTCTAATTGAAAGACCTAGAAGGTTCGATCATTTAGAGTCATTAAATGAGTCTAATTCCAAGGATCTTAAGTTCACTACGACAAGTTATCATATTTTCCTATATATAAAGGAAATCTTTAAAATTAGGGCATCCACACCTCATACAACTTTTGCTCTCGGCAAAACAACCTTCTTATATTGAGAAACCCTAGCAACCAGCGATCAGAAGATATTCACCCGAAGGAGTGTGGACGTCCAAAGATTCAAGGAAGAAAGACCGTGTGTTCTCAAAACTCATCAAGAAAATTGCTCTACTTTACACCGAAAGAGCTGTAAAGTATCTATTTATATGGCTCAGCTAGAGACACGAAAACACCAAAGTCCTAGGTCACGTTGGTGGAAAGAATCCACCAAACGGGGTTAATGCTCTCCCCGTCCTAATCGCTTCTTAGAAGTCAGGTAGCAGGAATGCTATGTACATCATTCTACCCTACAACAGTGGCACGCCAAGCGCATACATACACGCGGTCAAGAAAATAGACAGTTTGAAGACTTCTCAGTACCCTGAGATTTCTGGAGCCAAACATTTTGGCATGCCCAGTGGGACCCACTTTTGTGTCTCTAAGCTACAATAGGGGACCTTTATTGAAGGGCCTACCCTCAGTGTAGTAAACATCCTCAACCGACTTACCGAGAGCATACATCTACTGAGTGCCGCGTACTCTCCGCGAACGCAGTAGAGTCGATATTTGGAACCACACGTCGATTAGCGATGCATTTGCATTCCTATCTGAATAGGAGATCATGAGCTTAACGTAAGAGAAATACCTGCTGTATGCCGCCAAGCATGACCAGCACCAGGTGGAACATTTTGATCTCATTAATCAACGACTAGCCGATCAAGCGGCTTTACTCACAGCCAATGGAGAAAAGACTGAGAAAACAAATGCTGAAGTTGTCGCCCTAAGGGCTGAATTTTCCAAAGGCCTGGAGGAGCAAGCAACCCAGAAGGCTCAGCTCACAACCTTTGTTGAAGGGCAAGACAAGATGTAAGCCGAGTTCTTGCAGGCCGTGGAAGTTACACTAGCACGATAGAAGAAAGACATGCTTAATATGCTCAAAAGAGCGAACAATGACATTAGACAGCTTACCAAATCCCTGTCTGACCTCACGAGAGCACAAGGACAAGCAGATGCATTCCCAGCCGCCTGGCAGGAAAAATTCGACGAGTTCATGGAGCAATGCAACATCCAGGTCGCCAAGCTATACCACCCGTATGAGACCCATTTCCTAGCATTGAGGGGTATCAACGCCACTTAGCAATGGCATAAGAACTAAGAGCCAATCAACTTTCAAACCTTCAGTGGGGATGGAAGCGGGAATGCATCAACCCACTTGGCTTATTTCACATTGCAGCTGGGACCATGGGGAGAGGACCCGTAGCTTAAACTGAGGGTTTTTGGTTCCTCCTTATCTGACTCAGCTTTGATATAGTACAATGGCCTCGACCCACAGTCCATAACAGAGTAGGAAAATATGGAAAAGTTTTTTGTCGATCATTTCGAAATGACACTACTAGAGACTAGCGTAGGCAAGCTGGTAGCCATGTGCCAGGCACCATCTGAAAGCCTAGTGACCTTCTTGCACCATTTCAGGTCAGAATATACTTTGTGCAAGACTCTTTTAGCAAAGGATGCCATTATAGACATGGAAATCAATAGCCTGGAAGACTAGTACCATCAACTGCTCCTCAGCACTAAGTAGGGCTCGTTGAATAAGTTCATCGCCACGGTGATGAAAGCTTACAATGCTATGCAAGAGAGGGACAACATGCGTAATTATTCAAAGGGGCATACGTGCCCGAGTAGTCTTATTCAGAAAGGAACAAGCCAACTATTGTGGCTTATATCGAGGACTCTGCTGAGGAAGGGTATGAGTCCGAAGATAAGCACGTTCTCGCTGTCAAAGTAACCTCTAAAATAGTGCTTAAACCTCAGAAGCTCCAGTAGAGCATATGACTAGTGAAGCTCTCGACATTGGCTTTTATTAAGCCAAAGTTTAAGACATACAATTATGACGCCAAATTGGCTCATGAGATCTTGGACGAGTTGATCAGTTTACGAATGGTAGAGACAGACTTTGGCATAATCCCTAGTACGGAGAAACTCAAAGGGAAAAAGTAATTCAAGTTCCATGGCATGTGGAACCATTCCACCAATGATTGTGTCAAGCTCAAAGATCTGATCCAGAAGTGGATCAATGAAGGGAAGCTTGCCTTGGAGACGTCACCAAATACAGTCTCGCTAGTGGATTCGCACCCGTTCCCCGAGACATAGGTCAATATGGTGGAGATATAAGGACTACCAGCCAGGCAAGGGGCAGCAAAGGCCAAGAGAATCCAAAAGAACTCAGTCAGCAAGGACAGCTAAGTCGTCGAAGCAATATACGTTCAAGCAGGATCACATGAAAGAAATCCTTGACAAACTAATCATGGAGGATCTGATCAACTACAGGCCCGTAAAGAGGCTCAAAGACTTAGCTACATGAGGCCAGGTGATTACTTTTGCAGGTACCACAACATGTTTAGACATGTTACCTCTTCTTGGTTTGGTTTGAAGAACACTGTCCAAAGCCTGCTAGATTACTGGGTGATTAGCTTCGGCCAGGGATGAGGTCCAAGCATTGATCCCAGGGCTTTTTCGTCATTCCACAAGAAGCTCAAGCTGGTGCTGCACACGTTAAGGGAAGAACCAGAACAAGATCCTAAGCTAGTAAGGAAACCAAAGCAGCGGTTCACTTATGATGTATCGCGAGTGGCAGAGATCTTAGATTATAAGATACAAGCAAAAATCGTTGAAGTACCTAACGAGCCTTCACCAGACCCAACAAGTATGGAAGGTCTCCCTTACTCCCGCTTCCATCACTCTTGGACACACACGACTGAACAATGCACTAGCTTGAAGTTTAGGATTCAGCGGTGGATAAATGGGGGTGAGATAGCCATTAAGCTACAAGGTGAGAACGCGGCTCAGGATGCCAACATCAACGACAACCTCATCGTCGGCATGATAGAGATGCAAAGGTCCAACCCTAAAAAATGGAAGCAGAACGTGGACCTACAAACTAAGGGGGAACCAACTTAAGTGTCAAAGTCAGTACCTTCCGTGAAGGGTAAAGAGAAAGTTGACCCGAAAGAAAAATCCCCAGTAGCACTATGCTCTCGTTGTAAAATCCATTGTGGCTTGAAGATATCATATGAGAAATAGATGGAGGTGGTCAAGGTATGCCCAGATTTGGTCTCTCCACCTAAGCACTACCAGCCCACTAGTCCATAAGAGTTGAGCTCGAGAGACTCACAAGCCTACAAAAGGATGCGAGCAGCTGAACAATTCCTAAACCCAGCAACAATAACGAAGGTCAGAGGAGAGGACGAGCTCACCAAGCCTTGCATCCCACTTGCATCAAGGAATAACACCAAGGAGAATGTGTGGTATATCAAGGAGAAGGGGAAAACAATAGAGGTAACCCCCAATAAGCAATGAAACTTACAGCGTCGGTTTAGAATAGCCAAGAGAGCAGTGGCG
Organism: Geum urbanum; assembly: GCA_946800695.1. Taxonomy (NCBI): domain Eukaryota; kingdom Viridiplantae; phylum Streptophyta; class Magnoliopsida; order Rosales; family Rosaceae; genus Geum; species Geum urbanum. Next base: position 44,208,343 of record OX327003.1, on the reverse strand, counting down.
CTCTAGATATAGGTCTCGTTCAGCCAGAGCAATTGGCTTATACACCTGAGCAGCTACAAAAATGACTCAATACATTGACGACTAACCCCATCGTGGTCTTTGATAAAAAGTCCCATGAACCTAAGGTCTGAGCAGCCAAAACCATCGTCTTCTCTCGGAACCCTGAGTAGCTTTCCAAAGCTCAAGTTTCATAACCTATCCCTAAGGTTCAGTGAGTTCATAGGAAATCTAGAAGTAACAAACAAACCGTCAACACCAATAAGGACCCAAGGCTTGTTGTGCTCAAAAGGTTTCATCGAGCAACTGAGTCGAGTGAAGCACATATCACTTCAAGTGAAGCACGAAGGCTGAGGTGGAGGCCAAAGCCATTGGTGGAAGAAGAATGAAAGAAGGCTCTAGTCCAGTCTAGGATGACTTCTTCCTAGGCAAGCAAGAACAACAACCTATTTTTCAGTGCGAGTGTAGAACCTACACCTGAGGTTTCATTCGAAGAAAGACTTGTGGCAGCTGTGGAAGCAATGGTTCCTATCGATGACGACATGGTAGAGACCAGACCACAAGAGAAGACTACGAGTTTGAACGAAGAGGAGGTCAAGGACGAGGAACTAGTTTACTATGGCGAGGACGAGGACGAGGACGAGGACCCAGAAACATAAGTTTAGAGCAAATGCACCAAAGGACTGATTTGGTGGGTTGGGTTGAGGGGAGGGTCAATTTGCTGATCCACTGGGTATTAATTGGGCTGGGGGGAGGTTTGGTTGGTGTAGGGGCCCAGGTGATCGATCAGTGCATGGGTTGAAAATTGCCCCTCGGTTTGGGCTGGGTGGATTGGTGGTGGGGCCCGCTGACGTCAGCCACGCGGCTGGTCAGACGCGGCTCCATTTTTTTTTTTAAAATTTCACGTGTGGGCCCCACGGCCTGCACACTGTCGGCTGCCCAACGGTCATTTGATGCTGACCGTCCGATCTGATCTGGACGGTCAGCATTCAAATGCAACGGATCCTTTTTTTTTTTTTTAAACCAACGAAAAAAAAAAATCTTCTTGGCAGATCTGGGCCGTTGGATTTAATCTGACGGCTCAGATAAAATCCAAACGGGAATATGCTTTAAACCTGTCTTAAAAAATTCAAAAAATTTCCAAAAAATTCTATAAATACCAAAGCACTCTTCTTCATTTTTCACACCAAAAATTTCTGAGATTTCACATATCCATCTTGTTGTTTCTCCTACCTTGTTCTTATTTCTTCATTTTAGTTCAAAAAATGGGAGAATCGGGTACTAATTGGAACACCGCGGAGGAAGTTCAATTGTGCGAGTCTTGGGCGCGTGTCACCGTATGCCCGATCACCGGCAATGCTCAAACCCTTCCAAGGTTATGGCAAAAGGTACGTGAAGATTATGTGGAAAATTGGTCCGGTCCAACCGCGGTACGAACTCCGATCGCTCTCCAATCTCATTTCAAACCTTTGAAAAAACTTCTCAAACAGTGGCATAATGCAAAACTTCAAGCTCGTCATCATAGACCAAGCGGCACCAATCAATTGGATGAGGTAATATAATATAGTGTGATTTAATCATTTATATCCCATTATTTTTTATATCTCATTATTTATATCCCATTATTTTTTATATCTCATTATAGTGTGATTTTTTATTTTTTTTAACAATCATTTATATCCCATTATAACATTTTCAATTTTTTTTAGGCCCGTCAAATTCAATTGGAATTCATTAGAACAACTAAGAAGCAATTTGTTAATGAGGAATGTTGGGACGCGGTGAAGGATCACCCTTATTTTAAAGATCCACCAACGGCTCCCGTCTCTCCTTTTGTTTATCCGACGGTAAGTCTTGATGAAACCGAGACACCAATTGATTTGGATACTGATGTAGGTTTGGATACTCCTACTAGCTCTGTTGGAAGGCCTATGGGACAAAAGGCTGCAAAAGAAGCAAAGAGGAAAGGAAAGAATAAAGAATTGGGAAGTGATGTGGCCCTTGCAATTTTAGCCATTAATGAGAGCAACAAAAAATCCATGGAGCTTCTGCAGAAAAGAGACGAGGAACGCCGAGCAGAAGCTTTGAAAATATATCAGTTTGAAGAGGCGAAAGAGGATGCAAGGATCATGGCCATGAAGACTAGTGATTTTTCCCCGGACTCAAGAGAGTGGTACAAAAAGTTGAAGAGCAACATCATGAAAAAAACCAATCCGAATGCGGATTGTTATAGACCTCTTTTTCAAGAACCACAATCCCCACAATAGAATGTTGTGTTGCTTTAAATTTTATTTTTCTTGTATTGCTAGGCTTGGATTGTCTTTTATGTATCTTAAATTTCATGAAATAAAAGTTGAATGTTATTAATAAATATTGTGTACGTAACAAAAGTATACATACCTTTATTATTGAAACAAAAGCACACATACCTTTATTATTGAAACATAAACCTTTATTATTGAAACAAAAGCACACATACCTTTATTATTGAAACATGATCACACAAACAAAAGCACACAAATTAAAATTACAAGCCAAAGCACACATACATCATTATTGAAAGCACACAAAGAAAAGTACTTAAATTAAAATTACAAAACAAATACAAATGATCCAAATCATTTGTTAATATGGATGACCAAGTCATCTTGCAAGGCCTTGTGGAGGTACGCAGAATGTAATTGGAAGTCACGATCTAAGAAAGCCGGAAGACTTTCTCCATCCCTCAAAACCGGTTCATGACGAATAACATTTCCGTTTAAATCCACCGGCCTATCATAAACGCTTGCCAATAATGGATGCATGTTATCATCTTCATTAGGCTCCACAAACTCTTCTTCCACAAACTCATCTTCCACAATCATGTTATGAAGAATGATACAACTTACCATGATGGTACGCAGATCTTCCAACTTGAACAAGTTAGCACCGTGACGAAGTATAGCCCACCGAGCTTGGAGGATACCAAAACACCGCTCAACATCTTTTCGATAAGACTCTTGCATTTTGCTAAAGTTTGCCTCATCTGCATTCCTGGGTTTGGATATTGATTTCACAAACGTCTGCCACCTCGGGTAGATTCCATCTGCAAGGTAATACCCAGTTGTGTATGTGTTATCATTGACCTTAAAGCATACCTCAGGAGCACTTCCGTTTATAACTCTCGCGAACACGTTGGACGCACCGAGAACATTTAGGTCATTTTGAGCTCCTGGGGTACCGAAGAAGGCATGCCATATATGTGTGTCATACGAGGCCACAGCTTCAAGAATAACCGTTGGGTAGCCTTTGCGGCTTGAGAATGCTCCAGACCACCCCTTTGGACAATTCTTCCACTTCCAGTGCATGCAGTCGATGCTCCCAATCATGCCCGGAAAACCGCGTTGTTGCCCCTTCAGCAGAAGCCTGCGCAAGTCAGCGGCATTGGGAGCACGAAGATACCAATCACCGTATAGATACTCCACCTGGGCACAAAATTTCTTCAAACATTTTAGGGCAGTAGATGCCCCCATCCTAGTGAATTCATCGCATTGATCAGCTCCAGCACCATATGCAAGCATTCGAAGAGCACCTGTCATTTTTTGTTCCGGGAACAATCCCAACTTCCCAGTGGCGTCCGGTTTTTGCCCCCAAAAAACATCAAAATTGCAAAGGTCCCCCATAATACGGTTAAATAAAGTTCTTTGCATTCTATAACGCTGACGGAAAATTACATTGCCGTACACTGGACGTTCGACAAAGTAATCCTCCATCATGTTATTACCTCTTGATTCCCGGTGTCTTTCGACATTAGGGGCACGACCGGGGCGTGAACCACGACCTTCGGGAGTCTCCATTGAATGATACGCTCCGAGCATTGCAGATGCTTGAGCATTGTTGGCTTGAATTTGCTGAATGTGTTCTTCATCTTCTTCATCCCTGATCCTCAAATAATTTCTCAAAGCATCCATAGAAAATATGACAAATGAAATGGATTTTTCTATCTGAAAATGGAGGGAAGAGATTAATGAGAGGAATGTGTGAGAAGAGAGTGAAGTACCGGCCTTATTTATTGACTTTTGTTGAAGCTAAAAAGTTATCGTGATTACACGTGGCGTGTACCAATTGGTTGAAAATCTTATCGAAAATCGTCTCCAATTATTTCAGAAGATAACGAATCTTGCAATGGACACGTGTTCCTCACCAATTGGTTGAAAATCTATTCGGAGATGTCAGATATTTTTGGCTGAAAGATAACGATATTGAGGGTGACACGTGGCGTACATACATTGGTTTGCCATATTCGTATCGAAAATGCACGTCATTCGAAATTAATTATATGATTTTTTTTAAATATTCAATTTGGTTAATTATTCACCAATAATGTTAAATAATTAAGTACTTAACAAAACCTAAAAAATATATTAAATATAAATTATGTGAATAGTAATTAGTCTTCGAATTGATCTCATTGCTGCATTGTCAAACCAAGGACCAAGGACCAATTCAGATGAATAGTGTATTGACCTGGGTGGAAAATTGACCCTCCCCTCCCCAAATGGGTGCATTTGCTCTTATGGTGAGGAATACGATGTGAACATGTTGTTTGTTATACCCTCTAGGTTTGTAGGTTCTTCTGTTGGAATGGCAGGCTCAACACCTCCCCTTACTAGAGAAGTAGTCTTGGATTAGCCTAGCACAGTAAACTACTTAGCGATGACTACTCGTGAAGAATAGCAAGTACAATGATAGCTACTCTCTGTGCAGCCGACGAACGATTTGTCATTAAGGAAGGCTTATATGTTATTCAACAAGTCAACCTTAAATATGGCTATGCATATGAGACCTCTTTACATCATTGCCAAAGTTCAGGGAGTATCCCTTAACAAAATGTTAGTGGACTCAGGAGTCTAGCACATTAAACCACTTAGCGACGACTGCTCATAAAGAAGAGTTAAGTAGAATGACAGCTACTCTTTATGCAGCTGACGAATGATTTGTCATTAAGGAAGGCTTATATGCTATTCAACAAGTTAACCTTAAATATGGCTATGCATATGAGACCTTTTTACATCATTGCCAAAGTTCAGGGAGTATCCCACAATAAAATGTTATGACTCAGGAGCGGCTGTGAACATCATCATTGTCAAGGCGATGACACTTTTGGACATCCCTAAGTCTGCCATTCCAGAGACAACACTCAATGTCCGAAATTTCCAAGGTAGCATATCCAAAACCCTAGGCATTATTTTTCTTCACGTGCAGGTTGGACCAGTAGCTGGGACACATACTTTCTTCATGGCAAAATGCACGACACTGTATAGTTGAATACTAGGACGAGACTAGATTCATCTAACCTACTGTGTGCCATCTTCCCTCCATCAACAAATGGTGTTGTGGAACATGGATTTTCAGGCGAAGCCAAGGTAATTGACGCAGACCATCATCCATACTTGGTGTCAACCAACACGTTGGACGCCAACTATTACAATAGAGGCCTAAGTCCATTAGAGGTATGTGGCGTCAACAAGAAGGGTCGCCCCGTGGGGGTGATGGCTTCTCAATTAGCTCAATTGGGGATCATACAGGCAAGCGAGGATGAATTCCGCCCCTATACCATTGAGCTACCACCGAAGATGTCTCAATGATAGCGTCTCTATCGGGTATAGAGGTAGAGGCTTGTTTCTCTCTCCATGGCCGCCTACATGAATACTTGATGGAGAAGCAGGCTTACGAGCATGTTCCAATGATTGCAGCATTAGAATATGTAGACGACGATGTGCTACATGAATCAAAAGATGAAGAGATCATTCGATTGGCCCCAGTAGCCTTAGATGATACTCTACCCAAAGTCAAGGATCTTGTGAAGAAAATTAATCTCAGAATTATAGAAGAGTCAATGACTGTGGCTATCAGTACCTTTTTAGAGCTTGGAGAGAGAAAGAGGCTCATCGAATTGCTACATGAGTATGTTGATTACTTTGCTGAAAAGTATGAAGATATACCAGGCTTGTTGCCAGACTTGGTAAGCCATAACCTTCCAATTATAGAAGGAAAGAATCTAGTAAAGTAAGAAATGCGTCAAATAAATACAAAGACAACAATTCTGGTCAAAGAAGATATCAAAAAAAAATGCTCAAATTAGGCATCATTAGGGTAGCCAAGTACAATGAGTGGTTATCCAACGTTATCCCAGTCAAGAAAAAGAATGGGAACATGAGATTTTGTGTCGATTACCACGACATCAATAATGCTACTTCAAAGGAGTCATACCCTATGCCCATGGTAGACTTACTGGTCGATTTTGTTGCTCACCATGAGATGTTGTCATTCATGGACGACACGGCATGGTATCACCAAATCCCAGTGGCAGAAACTGATAGGCATAAAACCGCATTTTGATGCCCTAGATTCGCTGGTGTTTTTGAGTATGTGGATATGCCATTTGGACTCAAGAACGCAAGGGCCACTTATCAATGAGCAATGAATCTAATATTGAATTAACTCATAGGAAAAATCATGGAAGTTTATATTGATGATGTGGTGGTTAAAACCAAGTACCGGACAGACCACATAGACGACTTGAGGAAATGTTAAACAGTATGAAGCTTCACCAGTTGAAGATAAACCCCACCAAGTGTGTCTTTGGGGTCCAAGCGAGAGATTTCCTAGGGTCCCCGGTCTACCAATGAGGGATTAAAGTACCTGATGATAAGGAGGCAATGCTCAATGCTAGTCCACCAAAGAACAAGAAAAAGCTTCAACGCCTGATGGGCAAGATCAACTTTCTAAGGTGGTTTATTGCTAATGCGATTGGGAAGGTTCAACCATTCTCGCTCCGACTTAAGCTTCAGAATCAGAGAGACTTCACATGGGAACTTGTCCATTAAGAGGCTTTTAACGCCAACAAGGAATATCTAGCCAACCCACCAGTGTTAGTCCTGCCAAGACCGGGAGTGACTCTCAAGCTCTATATTTCAGCTACCAAACATTCTATTGGGAGTTTGTTGGCACAAGATAATACTGCCAACACAAAATGGGCTATCTTCTACCTTAGTCGCGCACTAACAAATTGTGAGACGAGGTACTTTCCCTTGGAAAAATTGTGCCTAGCTTTATATTTTTCAGGATAAAAATTGAGGTATTATATGCTTTCCTTTACCACATGTGTCGTCGCTCAAATAGACCTGGTAAGTATATGTTGTCGCAGCCTATACTACAAGGTCGTATTAGGAAGTGGATATTGGCTCTCTTTGAATTTTCATTGCAATATGTTCCACAAAAATCAGTTAAGGGCTAGGAAGTGGTTGACTTTCTAGCTCATCATCCAATGCTAGATGTTCGCGAAAGCAAGTACTTGGAGTTATCCTGCATCTCACTTACTCCTTGGATTTTGTATTTTGACGGCTCCATCACTAGCACCATGCCTAGGGAAGGAGTTACCTTGGTTAACTAAGACAACGAGACATTTTCCCATTCTTTCAATTTGGACTTTCATTGTACTAACAACCAGGCTGAATACGAAGCCCTTATCAATGGTTTGGAATTGCTGATCGACCTAGAAGTCACCGACGTCCATATTTGTGGGGACTCGTTGCTCATCATCTGGAAAATGGAGACAAAGTACAAAGTAGGTACAATACTTGAGCCATATGCGAAAAGGGCAGCTGAGTTGTTAGGGCTATTTACAGAATTTACATTGAAACATATTCCTCGTGACCTAAACTAGGTGGCCAATAAGTTAGCACAGCTCGCTACGGGTGTCAGTCTCCAAGATGGTGTTTGCGAGCGTATTCTGAAGATTGAGTGTCGTACTTTACCTTCTTTCAGAGCTCGGTTGGAGGTAAATAATGAATGGTATATGGCAACACTCAACCATATTGATACTAATTAGCGACAACCTATTATCTCATACCTTAAGGACCCAAATGTCTCAGTCGACAAACGCATCTGTTTCTTTGCTCCTAATTATGTGTTAAGGAATGATGAGTTGTACAGACGAGGAGAAGAAGGCATTTTTCCGTGATGTGTGTTTGGGCGAGATGCTAAATGTCTAATGCGGGAAGTACACCTAGGGGCAGCAGGGGCACATCAGGCAGGCCATAAAATGCACTAGTTACTATGGCGTCATGGTTACTATTGGCCTACCATCCTTAAGGACTGTATCACCTTTTCCAAGAGGTGTGCATATTGTCAAGTTTACGGCCCAATCACTCACTTGCCAAACATCCCTATGCAACCAAACATTAAGCTTTGGCCTGCCTGAGGTTGGGCGTTGGGCTTGATTGGGATGATTCACCCCCATTCTTCAGAGGGTCACAAGTTCATTATTGTAACAACGGATTTCTTCACCACATGGGTGGAGGCTAAGCCTTTAAGAGTGGCTTCGGCGGGTACCATTCAAATTTTTTTATTTGAAGACATCATTTGCAGGTTTGGTGTCTTAGAGTGCTTCGTATCAGACAGATGGGTAGCTTTCATGCGTGGAGATGTTGAGACGCTTATGAAGAATTTAGGCATTCACTTCTTCATTCCACTCCTTATTACGCTCAGTCCAATGGTTAAGCTGAAGCAAGTAACAAGCTCATCATGCATATTCTCATACGCATGCTCGCCAACAACACTCGTCTGTGGCTTGCAAACTTGTTCGATATATTTTGGGCATACCGTACGAGTAAGCATAATCCTACAAGAATAATTCCTTATGCTCTGATGTTTGGTCATGATGAAGTACTACCATTAGAACTCAACGTTCAATCTCTTAGGGTTATGGAGCAGCATGATTTAAATGGGGAGGACTATGTCAAAGCAATGCGGCAAGAGCTCGAATTCTTGGACGAGCAGCGTCTGGAAGCATATGAGCACTTGTGTGCTGAGAAAAAGAGGGTGGCTCGATCCTACGACAACTGTACAAGGGGCATGATTTTTGTAGAATGAGAGTTGGTCTAGAAGGCAGTATTACCCATTGGCGAGAAACTCGAGAGTTGCGGCAAGTGGTCCAACAAGTGGGAAGGACCATACGTAATTGATCACATCCTCAGGCGCAATGTCATTTGTCTTTGCGATCACGATGGAACAATTCACGCGAACCGAATCAACGGGCATTTTCTTAAGAAGTACATCACTCCGGTGTGAGAGTACGATGACCTGCCTAATGCAGCATAAACGAGTTTGTTCACGCTTGCTTACTACTGCTTGCCTAATCAGGCAACCATATAGTAGACTATGAAAGCCAATCTCTGTGGCCATTTTTCAATTTTTTAAAAACTTTTTAACTTACAGTTTTACAATTTCTTGTAAAACTTGCTTTAAGTTTAATTAGATATGTTGCTAATTCCTGTGGCCAAAATCATGAAACTGCAGATCGTTGTATTTAGTTTTGTGTTGTAAAGACATTACGTGTGGCTAAGTTAATAAATAATACAAATATGTTCTATTTTGCTAAAGTGTTCAATGTGTTATAGACATGCTAAAGCAAAAAGTAATAGTGTATTACAAAATAAACACAGCAAGTACATAGAATCAAGTTTATTAAAATTACAAACTGTAACAAAAGGTTTTGCGGACTTAAGCTCTAATACCATGGAAAAGAAAAGGAGGCATGCAAATCTAAACCAAAAGGTCTTATAAAAGAAGAAGGATACATACGACAAAAAAGAGAGAGACTAGAACACCCGGACAAAGACCACAAAAAGGGCAGAAGGCATCCATCCTTGTTGGTTTATTATTACTGGCGTTCATGAGGCAGTCCCGACCTTGGTGTCTCCCCGAGAACGAGCCAGTTGTCGTCAACTTCTTGCTGACCAACTCCCCCCATAATCATCTGCCTAAATAGGGAGTGGTAGTACAACAACTCCATGTTCTTCCACCAAGATAAGCATTTGCATGGAGTGCCTCTAGCTCCCTTGAAAGACAACAAAAGAACTACTTCTAGCGAGGGAGAAGACGAGAAGCCTTCCTAGGCGTTGAGACTCTGCTCTCCCAGAAATACTAGGGGCAGCTTTACCAAGGTTGAACCTGGGTGTAGATATCACGACCTAGACCAGGTTTGGGCATGGATATCACTATCTAGGGCCAGTGATATGAGGCATGAGATCTAGTGGAAATGCTTTTTGGCAGAACTAGAGAAAATACTCTAAACGAAACATCTTTACTCTAAACAAGGGAAGGGATGGATGTTTTGTATGCTTTGGATAGAAAGGGTTATTTATAAGAGTCCTAAACCTAGAGGCTCTACACAAAGATGAAATGATTAGGAGTATCGATTCAACGCACCGACTGATGGTGGAGGAACGTTCACTCCGAGATTCTAACTGCTTTAATGATAGTGCATCATTTCCAAGAAACGCTGAGTACTGCCATTTATTCCCAGATGGTTGGGGTGAGAGTGCGTGTTTCTTGGAAGCTAGAGAGCGACGTGATTGATTAGATGGCATGTTTTCAAATTCAAATTTTAGAATTAATTGATTGATTAAATGGGCTAAGCCCGTTGGTCGGTGTTGTGCAAATCACGTCAAAAGTCTCAAATAAGGAATAAGCTAGAGGCCCACTTTGAATATACCAAAGTTGTCTATGGGCTTATGCTAGAGGCTGGAACACAACTCGGTATAAGTTAATATTATCATAAGTGCAAAATTGGGCTTAATAACGTTTATGGCCCTATAGCATTAATAAATATTAATTTACAAAAAGCCTGAGTTTACATGCGGATGACAGTCAATTTAAACTCCACTTTAGCATGCTCATACTTTTCCCACGTTTCTGAAAATGCTTCGAATGACGAGGAGACATCCTTCTCAGCTTCTTTTATAGCATCGGCGCAGGCGGTGCTCTCTTGCTCGATACATGCACGAGCTGGGCCAAATGTTGCACGCAGAACAATAACCTCTGCTTGGAGCCTAGCTAGCTCTACCTATTTCTCTGCCAAGACTCTGTTTTGATCCTCAACACTCTTAAGGAAGTCTTGGTGTTAGCAGTGGTCAGAGTGTACTAGTTGCGCTCGCTCCTTCCTGATTTTAGTATGTTGTTCCAGGCAACGGGACATGTCATTCTTTTCAGCTTGCAGCTCCTGGATGTGTTGGAGGATCTGCTGGTACCGAGTCATCAGAGAATAAGCTCACTGGGAGTAATTTGTAGCAGCTCCTTGACTTCACCCAGAATCACCTTGAGGACTTCAGGGTCATCAAGATCGATCTTGAAGAGGGACCTAATAATGTTCTTGGTAAGGGAAATCTCTGCGGGATCAGGAGCTGTGGACACAGGATTTTTGAATAGCACCTCGAGTTTGTGAGTTCGAGCAGAGATGGGGTGACATCGGTAGAAGGCCAGATAAACTTGAGGATTCAGAGAATTCAGCCCTGGGATCATAGATGTTCTCGTTGTCCAAAGTATGTTCTTTAAGAGCATCTTGGATGGTGGCTAAGAGGTTGTCACGCTCAGCAGTTGTTGACCCTTCAGCGTTGGTTGGAGTGCTGGCTAGAGGCGAGGGATGTTTAGCGATGTCTTTTCCTTCTAGGACACTTTTTGGGATAGTCTCCGGACCGTCCTTTATTGGAGTCGAGAAGGGACAAGGCTCAGAGCCCTAGTAGGATGAAGAAATAAATCAGAAAGGAAGATCTAGGTAACAACAGAAGATATTCAAATTTGGTAAATTAACCCTTGTTACTTACCTCTATCTGGCCAGGAGCATTCTGAATAGGCAGGGATGAGATCTTTGGAGAGCTATTGACTGAGGGTTCATCATGCTCGTCGATAACATCATTTTGTGGCTTGGTACTGGGGCTTTCTGCTCTCTTTTCTTGGCGAAGTTCTGAAGCAGAGGTTTTCTCATGGTCGGCTGCTGTTTTCTCCTTGGGAGGCTAGAACTTGGCATGCCAGCTGAAAGGGGCATCCGAGAAAGTGGAAGTCACCGCTTCTCGCTAGTCATCATCATCTATAGCTTGGTCAATGACTCCTATTTCCTGGGAAACCACTTCCTCATTTTCAAGTGCGCCTGTGTCAACAGCCTTCTTAAGAGGTGTGTTGACTGGGTGATCTGCCTCAGGTTTGGTCTCCTTGTGGTTCATGGCCTGCAGATGCAAATCAAGTTAGAGGACAAAGAGACATTTATATATTTCATGTACATAACGAAAAGGTGCTACCTTGAGAATTGGGTAAGTAAAGGGTCGAAGTACAGACGATTGCTGCCACTGGCTCATGAGAGGGATTTCTTCTTCTTTACATGATAGCAAGTGGTCAAGAGAGTTTTTTGGATTGCCAAATAGGATGGACTTCCCTCTCCATTGGTCAACCTAGTGTTGGGGTTGATCATATTGATCACACTGAAGATTAATCTCATCTGCCATCCCAAAGCGTCGGCCAAGCTGGGCTATGATGCTGGAGGTGGAACAGATATGAAGATGATGACGTTGTTGGCCCCATTGAAGGTTGTTGGCGTTACCTTCAGGGGAAGAGCACTGAGATTTCTTGCAAGGAGCCTGCATCAAAAACCTTAATTAAGCATTGGAAGTTTGGCATGATATAGATTTAATCTGAAATGTGATATGAATAATGACTTACAGGTTTAGTTACATTGTTCCTAGCGTCACCTATCTCGCGATCAGAGTCTGAAGAGACAACACATCTGGCACAGCAAGAACGTCGTTGTTTCTGCAAAGGACCTGCATCAGGACTGACCGCAAGGTCACATTTATTCAGGCGTTAGTCCCGCGAGAATCAGAAGTCATTAAAACTGCCAATATCAATGGCAAGGAAGAAAAGTCAAAGGATTGGAACACTTACTATGGGCCATGGTGTTGGCATATCAGGATCGTCTGGTGTTATATCGAAGAGATCCTTTGTCATAAGAAAAAGTAAAGAAGTGGTTGAAGTCTTTGAAGATTGCGACAAAGAGGTCATGGGTTGCATGATACGAATCGGGTCCTAGAACTGAGCTCACCAAGCTCAGTAATATGAAGTTACACCAAAGGATAGTGTAAGGGGAACATCAAAAACTTCATCTGGTAGCACCACAATGGGGAAACCAAAATGAGGCTCTTCCATGTCAGCTGCGATGGGATGTGTATGCACTCGCTAATTGTTGTAGTGGTTAACATAATTAACCATAGGCATTGAGGCATCCTGGGTTAGCCCGAGTTGCCTGGTGAAGTGGTTGGGAGCATACAGCTCAAAGTAGATCTTGGTGCCATTAGGGACTCTCAAACCCCCACAGGTATGTGAAGGGACCCAACCCCGATTTAGTTGCCTAAACCAGAATCAAACCCCTTCGAAAACACCAACCAACAAAAATCATCAAAATTTTGGCAGAGTTTCGTTACTATCGTGGAATTACCATTACCTACACGCGGAAAATACACTTCATCCTATGCCACAAAAATCAAACCGTAGGCACCAATCCCATCCGGATTTCTCAATATATCAACAGTAATGTAATATAATAAATATATCTGTACTTTACTGAAATCCGGAGAAAAATCGTACAAAATATACAGCAGAATTCTCAGAGCGACCTCTAATGTATAATCATATAAGTATACCACAGTAGGTAGAACAATAAACCTACTGGAAGAAACAAGGTAGCTCGAGCACTATGCCTCCAACCATGACGTACGACACCAGAGTCCAAACTGCAAACTGGGCACGGAAACCGAAAAACCCAAGAGAAAGACATGAAAACTGTTAGAGTGAGTGGACGAAAAGATAAATGTCTTTCGCCGAATAATATATAAGTTATAAAAACATATGCGAGTCTAGATGCATAAATAAAGAAATGGTACACGAGGGAGACTCTAACTCCTCACGCGTACGTACACGAGGGAGACTCTAACTCCTCATGCGTATAGAGCATGCATAAAAATCCCACGGGGTCACTCGTGGACACATCCGTGCTAGTACAGTCCGAATCACGGGATCCCAAACCCACACGTGATTCGAGTCAGAAAGGCCTCAGGTCAGAGGTCTGCCTCCCCCTAGTAAAGGCCTCGGGTCAGGAGTCACAGCCTCCCCCGGTACACATAATCGGGGATCAGCCGGGATGCGAGTGTATCGATACAACAACATATATAAACTGTACTCTGTGTAACCCAAATCGTAAATAGTTCAATGCAAATGCATGAAACAATATATAAATGCATATACATAATATACACTGGTATATGCATAATCGTATAACACATGCTCATGTAAATCGAAATCTCGTATGCATGCTCAAGTTCGTAAATCGTATATAAAGACTCGCAATCAATCCGTGAAAAGAAATTGTCCACTCACAGACTAGCGTAACGCAGTTCGCGTTAACCCGTGATCCGGCGGAAAGTCCCTCGTCAAACGAACGATCACGAACACCTAAATAATCAAAAAGTCCATTCCTCAAAGTCATGATTCGATATCTCAAAACAAATCATGAGAAACAATTGTCCTCGGAAACACATAACTCGAATACGATGAATCGTCGAAAATCCGATATTCACACCTCAATACCTCGCTACAATTTCGGACGCTCAACTCGAAAAATGAACCTCCCCACTGCGATCGGGCCGCGATTTCGAATGAAACAACATGCAACTTGTCGAAAACCCCAAAAAGTCAAACTGTTGACCGTTGACCGCCGTTGACCACCGCCGGCGGCGGCGGCGCCACCCAAACGGGAAATTTCTCGGCGGAGCAACCACTATTCCACTCCAAATCACCCACTGAGCAACTTTCACAACTGCATCGAAGGCCAATTCTCACTCTAACCATGTCAATTTCAAACAAAACCGAATTCCAATCAAGATTTCAATTCCAAAATTCTCCATGTACAAGATGAATTGGAACACCAAACTTACATGGTAGCTTCATGGTGATGAGGGCTACAAAACCCAGTCCTTTTTGCAGCTCGAATCGGCCAGAATCGGAATCCACCATTAACTCCAAAATTCTCCATTTTTGGCCGGAATTCTCTCCTCCTTCGGCGTCCCACGCCGTGAAAGGAAGCCAGGGATGAGTAGAGGACATTGAGACGAGTCGATAGGGACCAAAAGCAGGCATGGAGGTGGCCGGAATGCCCCTCACCACCGGCGAGCCGTGGCTCCGTCGTGAACTCTCTCTCCACCACGTGTTGACCGAGTCAACACAGTCAACTACCTAAATGGCAAGGTTTGACTTACCTAAACAGGAAGCTTCCATATATATACTTTCCCAAAATGGAAACCAACAAGCACACTTTTCGGCAAACTTCAAATACCCGTAACTTTCTCGTCATAATTCCGATTCCGATAATTCTCGCGGCAACAAACTCGACTCGACATGTTCTTCAATTGTCACCCGAAGTCAAACACTTTGACAAATCGGATAAAAAGTCAACGGTTCAATCTAACACATACTTAAACCGACTAAATACTCAACAGTCGAAATATTCACAACATAATCCTTGTAACTCGAAATAATGCTCCGGAAGTTCCTACGAGCTCAAAATTAAATTCTCAACAACTTCCGTGAAGAAGCCGAAACCAAATTCTCGTCCGGTAATTTAGTCGCTAACAAATCTGACATATAAAATCGATTACGTCAAAACTTCAAATATTCATAGTATATTCATCGGTCGTCCAAATAACAATCCGGAACCGCCCACGAACACGAAATCGCACGCACAACGACTCTCGAGAAGAGACTCAGCTCCAATTCTTGGCCAATGATTTAGTCGTTATCAAGTCCGGCGATTCAAACAACTGTCGGAAATCTGCGACTACGCGCAAGCTCGTAGATTAAGCTGATTCCATTGCTGATTCTATTCTGGGTCGTCACAGTATAGCTCTGGATAAAGATAATCCTCGCCGCATCATCTTGGTCAGGCGAGGGGAGGAAGTCAGTCGCTGAATCTTCAGGGAAGCAGAGCTAGATGATTAACTTGGCAGAATATGAGGGGATACCATTGAGCGAGCACGAGGTGATGAAGCTATTCTGATAGGTTAGCGGGTTGTCATAGATGAGTCGTGTGAGTGTCTTTCCCAGAAGCACTTCATCTTTGAACGATTGCACATCCGGGTGACGGAATACTAGAAAGTATACCTGCAACCAGAGGTCTATCATGTAGAGTGGACCGGGGAAGTCGAACTTCATTGGTTCTAGAGAAATCTATCTCAAGCTGCGATAGAGGCAGGCGAGGATGGACTGAGCGAGACTAGTCTTGGTACCTTCGAATAGGGCTTCAGGAAGTCTGGTTTGGCTTTTGTTGACCTTGCTGGAAGCTGTGAAAAATACATATTTTGACAACCAATACTCAACAAAGGCAATACCTCCATGGGGTGTTGCATTGTCCTTGAAGTTGGTGACCCAAGTAGTGTAGGAACCAGATCGGACGGGGCTAGCCGTTTCCTTAGTGAAGTAAGGATCTCCTTGCTTCCATGCTGAGTCTAATTGGAACACCAAAAATGGTCACCAGGTTGAGCAAGGTAATGCTCATATAACCACAAGGAAAGTGGAAGCAATTGCAGCTGGGGTACCAAAAGCACATGGCAGCAGTGAACGGTGCTCGATTTCCACCTTTGGGCAGGGCGAAGCAGAGGTCTGTGAAATGTGAGATGTCGGCCATTTCCCAGTGATGGCGGTTGTGTTTCTTGTGAGCATTGTACAAGAATTTTTCCTCTATGGAGGTCGATGACCATTTACCCAAATGACAGAGGACATCTTTGTGATTCCAGCCGTTCGTGCGATAGGGCCTCTTCGAAAAATCAAAGAGAGTGACAGACGAAGGAGTGAAGAATTTGGAATAGGGCTTGGTTGAATGGCATCTAAACGGACCTTGTTGACTGGTTACGTTGCTAGACAATGTCAAAGTAAGGGTGGGCCTGGGGTTCTTCCTTTCTGTAATAGAACGCATTGTGTTCTCAAAAGAATCAGCAGCCTCTTACGAGATGTAAGGTTGTGGATTGGCTTGGTAGTGAGGCGGCATGGTATTGATCTGATAGTTGACTGGAGAAGAAAGAGAAAAACTTCGAAAGGAAGTTGGGTCAATTAGGGAGATTGAACCCAGAAGAGTAATTTGGGGAAATGAGATTCTGACAAATCGTGTGCCCTTAAATAGCGTCGCATCATTAAGGGCGCGATTTTTCAGAAATGAGTTGAAGTGGCATCGTGAGCGAGAATTACTGTTTGACCCTAGATGACGTGTCACATTTACAAACCTCTTCGATTACACTTGGGCTTTATCTCGAGATTTGAGGGGCAATGTTTGGACCCAAAATAAACCATCTTTATTTTTATTAGGTTTTCATTATATTGGGTCGATGCCTACGGCCCACATAAGGAACAGTGACCTTTCCTAAGAAGGGAAGGATTTCCTAGGATCTTATCATCAAGTCGTAGATTCTAATTAAAAGACCTAGAAGGTTCGACCAATTAGAGTCATTAAATGAGTCTAATCGCAAGGATCTGAAGTCCACTACGACAAGTTATCATATTTTCCTATATATAGAGGAAATCTTTACGTAATCAGGGCATCCACATCTCATACAACTTTTGCTCTCAGCAAAACAACCTTTTCATCTTGAGAAGCCCTAGCAACCGACGATCAGAAGATATTCATCCGAAGAAGCGTGGACGTCCGAAGATTCAAGGAAGTAAAACCTCTTTTTTTTCAACACTCGTCAAAGAAGTTGCTCTGCTTTACACTAAAGGAACTGTAAAGTATCGATTTCCATGGCTCAGCTAGAGACACGAAAGCACCAAAGTCCTAGGTCACCTAGGTGGAAAGGGTCCACCGGACGGGGTTGGTGCTTTTCCTGTCCTAATCGCTTCTTAGAAGTCAGGTAGTAGCAATGCTACGTATATCATTCTGTCCCACGGCAGTGGCACTCCAAGCGCATACACACACGCGGTCGAGAAAAAAGACAGTTTGAAGACTTCTCAGTACCCTTAGATTTCTGGAGCCAAACAGATACAATGATTCCTTAAGGTTGGGAGTGATACAAGGTTGTTTATTTTTATGTTCATTTGGTGCTGATGATACCAAGTTGGACATATGGATTATGCAGATATGGATTATGGTGTCCAAGAGTCTTGGACAAATTTTTTAATACTCAAAAACTTCAGTCCATTCTCGTTTATTGCATATAAACCCATTATGTTTCTGAGTAATGGGCAAGTCCTAATGATATACTTTAACGGGGAGATAGTTTGTTGTAACCTAGAAACAAAATGTGTCTCAAATACTGGAATTAATTAGACACACTAATGCTTTGCTGCAACTTCTTACTGCCCTTGCTTAGTTTCACTCCATGAGATATCAAATGCATCAGAGAATGTGATAAGGTACATATAAGTGTGAGGTATGATGCTAGTGTGAATAAAAGAGTGACTTCTGAAGAAAAAAAACAACAAAAGAAAAAGAGAGAGTTGTGATGTCTAGCTTGATACCCGGGTTAATTGTTGATGAAAATAATGATGTAAATGCCCAACAAGATGAAATCTGGCTATAATAGTGAAAAAGTTCATAGTTGTAAAGTTTGAAGAAGTCTCTTATTTGGTGCTCTACTAGGTTCTAGAATTGTGTTTGCAATCCATACTCATTTATTCTTTAACCTATGAGTCAAACCTCATTACAACCCATGAAGTTTTTTTTATTCTTAAGATGAAAGCCTTTGATCTGTGGAGATTAGTCACAAGAGTGAGCATATGGTTTCGTCCATTTGGCAAGTAATCGAATTGAGTGATACCTTAGATATATTTTGAGAAAATACTTATGAGAGCATTTCGATGTGAGGTTGAATCTTGATTGGTCTTGTGCATGTTGTAGTTCTTTTTCACCTTGATTATGTCTATGTCCTACATGTTACATGTGTGTTGTATGTTGGAGTTAACTTTGGTAACTTGTAGGTACATGTTGATCTTGGTGTTACAATTTTGGGAAAGACTGCTGAGGCAATTTGTTGAGGGCATAGAGTTATTTTGAACTCTATTGAGTCTTAGTTTAGTGTATTGCTTGAGTACTAGTAATGTCTAAGTATGAAGTATTTTGATAGTCGCATATTTATGCATCGATCTATTCGGTGTTTAATTCACT
This sequence comes from Geum urbanum, assembly GCA_946800695.1. Lineage (NCBI taxonomy): Eukaryota > Viridiplantae > Streptophyta > Magnoliopsida > Rosales > Rosaceae > Geum > Geum urbanum. The sequence continues at coordinate 44,189,328 of OX327003.1, read as the reverse complement.
CTCTATATTTAGTTTATTGTTATATAATTGAGTATTTAATTAATATTTATTGTTTTATAGGTTTTGTAGAGGAATAAAGGAAAATGAAACAAATGAAGGATTCCTAGCAAAATATGGAATTAAGAAGGATTTTTGTGCAAATAAAGAATCCTATTCCAATGTAGACTTGAGGAGATCCATTGGGGTGCTATATAAACCCATTTTTAGGGGTTTTGAAAAGGCTAATCAGGAATCTTGGAGAAAAAACTCAAGGAGAAGAAGTAGCAGCCACGAGAGAGCCAAAGACCAGCTTTCGATCCATTGAGATCAAGTCTTCGATCCATCAAAGTTGGACGACAAGTTCTTCTTCTTCATCCAATCTTGATTTGTGAACTCTATGATTTGTCTTGATTCTTTTATTATGACTTTTAGTAGCCAAATACCTTGTCAAGGGGCTGCTTGAAGCCCCGTACATGAAAACTTTCTAATTCATACACTTTAATCTAGTTTTGCATATTCAATTTGAATGAAGTTTCTTTCTCTATGTGGTTCATTGATAATTTCTTGTATGTATGCTTTGGTGGCCAACTTAGTATGCATGTTAGGACTCTATTGTTATGAGATATGGGTGACTGAAGATAATTTTTTCCACCGGATTCTCTATAGTGATACCCCGAATAGATTAGTTCGTTGGGGGATTGAAACCCTAGGTCTAGCATGACACGCATATTGTGTACCTGTGAACCCTTGTACCTTCTCAAACCTTTTCTAGATCTTAATGCTTTCTTCTTTGTAAACTTCAATAGAGGGATAAATTTGGGGGAGGTCCATGACAAACTTGCATAGGCATAAGGATTAGGTAATAGGATGTGATTGTAATGATCAACCCTTCCTGAAAACTTTCATTCATTGGATATGTGCATTAGATTAGTTATGTGTTAGATAGATGGAATGACGGTGGTGGATTGCATTCCTCTTAACTCATTCAACATATAGTAAATCACTTTACATTCATTAGCATATTTACTTTCAGCATTTATTTTCTGCATTTAGCTGTAGCTTTGCCGATTTTTTTCTATACCCAAATCAACTCCGAATACACTCAAATTTTGTGTGGTAGTATGCCATTGTGTCTATAATATTGTATCAAAATTTCGTGTCATTTAAGTCTATCTAGAGTAGTGTTGTAGTGTCCTTAGTGTACTATAGTCGAATCTGTTAGCATTGTAGTTTAGTGTTAAGATTTAGTTTTACCATTTCCTCGTGTTTGATAACCCCTATAATTGATTACTATAATAATATATCTTAGTTGAGAATAGGGTATCTTTGAGCGATGGTTTTCCATTCATCACCATTTGCTACCAATCTAGCCTTGTATTGAGATTCTTCCTTTTTGGCATATACCCACTTGCACCCAATTGATCTTTTTTCATCTGATAACTAAACCAACTCCCAAGTCTTATTCTTGTGAAGAGACTTCATCTCCTCACCCATAGCTTTTTCCCACTCCTCCTTATTTGTATATATAACAACTTCTTCATAAATAGTAGGAACCTCCTCTTCAGTAATTGGAAGTGCATAAGTCACCATCTCACTAAGCCATGCTGGCCTCTCAGTTTTTTTCCCTTTCCTCTGTGCAATGAGCCTATCTTCTTATTGGGTAGGCTCTTGGGTTTGAGCCTCAACTTCAATATCGTTCTCCCTTGAATTCTCTGACTCAACTGTAGGACCAATTGGAGCATGAACACTTTTCTCAAACTCCACATTTTTCAAACTCCCTACAGTTTGCTCTTGGGAATCTTTCTACTTTAACTGCTTTACCATAGTTGACTCATCAAAAGTCACTTCTCTGCTCACAGTAGTCTTCTTCACGTCTGGGCGTCATAACTTGTATCCTTTAACATCTTCTTTGAATCTGATAAAGAGAGTCTTTTTAGCTCTTGGATCAAGCTTACTTTCCCTGACATGATAACAAGCAAGACAATAAAAATTATTCAAATGATGATAATCAAAAGCAGGTTTTCCAACCATACCTCCATGGGCGTCTGGCCCTCATTCGCAGCAGTAGGTAACCTGTTAATGAGATGACATGTATATGTCACTGCCTTAGCCTAGAACTCCTTGCCTAATCTAGCATTAGACAACAACCACCGAATATTCTCGCGCAAAGTCTGGTTCATGTGTTCTGCCACCCTATTCTGCTGCGGTGTCCCTTTAACTTTGAAGTGCCTTACAATACCCTCATCTTGGCACAACTTATAAAAATTATCAGACGTGTACAAACCACCGTTGTCTGATCTAAGCCTTTTTATTTTTCTACCTGTCTAGGTCTCAATCATCTTTTTTCACTTCACAAATATGTCCAAGACTTCGTCTTTACGCTTCATGATGTACACCCATACTCTTCTAGAAAAGTCATGAACAAAAGTGACATAATAATTATTACCTCCTAAAGATGCAGTTTTCGTAGGTCCCCAAACATCTATGTGAACATAATTCCCTTAGTCTGATCCATTGTTGTACCAAACTTCACTCTAGTCTGCTTTTCCCAAGACACAATGCTCACAAAAGTCCAACTTGTCGGTCTTAGCACCTTTCAATAGACCTAGTTTCACCAAATACCTGCAAAGTTTTCTTTCCAGCATGTCCAAGGCACATATGCCATAATCTGGTGGCGTATGCATCATCATCATCAACATCAACATCTATGCTCTTGGCAACTGTTATATCACCAATAACTGTACGTCCCTGTAGAAAATACAATTTTTTGTGCCCTTGATCTCTCATCAACACATATGAACCAGAGACAACCTTGGCAACATTATTCTTCAATGTGATAGTATGCCCATCTTCATCTAAAGTGCCCAAAGAAATAATATTCTTCGCCAAATTTGGAACATACCGAACATTTGTCAACTCTCTGATTGCTCCATCATGCATTTTCAGACGGATTGTACAAATCCCTCTTGTTCTACATGGACTGTTATTTCTCATCAAGACTATCCCTCCATTCAACTCTCTGAAAGAAGATAACCACTCCCTATTCAGAAACATATGATGAGAATAACCAAAATCCATAATCCACTTGTCTGAAATAGCAGTTGTTGTCGTAGTCAAAGCAAAATCGAACTCATCTTCATCTTCTTTGGCAACATTTCCTTTAAAACTCTTATTGTCTTTGTTCTTTAATTTATGACTCTCATTCTTCCAGCGTCCTTCCATATGACAAAGACATACTAATCTTTTGCAGGAAATTTGTTTCTAGACTTGGAACAAGATTTACCTCTCTTTCCAACATGCTTTCTTTTTTCAGATCTTCCTCTTTCTACAAGTGCTTCACCTCCCACATCATGCAACTTCTTCTCTTTCTTTCTATACCCACTATTCACCAAGGCACTTGAAATATCATCATATTTCACATCATTCTTCACATGGAGCAAAGTAGTAATCAAATGCTCATACTCATCAGCTAGAGAATTAAGCAAACGTAAAGCATTATCCTCATCACTAATTTTCACATCCAAATTAGTCAAATTGGCAAGTATCTTATTGAAGCTATTGATGTGCTTAGTCATAGAAATACATGGTCGATAGTTGAACCGAAAGAGCAGCCTCTTGAGGTGAAACCAATTCTCAACAATCTAGGTCATGTACTGATGTTCCAACTTCTGCCACAACACATTTGCATTGGTTCATTCATAACACAGACTTTTGATCTTGAGCAAGACACAATCTGATAGAACCACAAGCCCACTTGTTTATTCTCAACCACTCTGCATCATCCATATCCTTGGGTTTCTCTTCAAGTGCAATATCCAATTCTTGTTGACACAAGACATCCATCATCTCAAACTACCATATACCAAAATTACCCATTCCATTAAACTTTTGAACTTAAAATTTGGCATTACGCATCGCTGCCCTAGTGGAGTGTGAAGTACCCAAAGATGAAGGTTTCTCGTTGTCATCCATTGAAACTAATTTGCTCCCAGTCTAAACCTAGGAGCTCTGATACCAGTTTGTTATATGGAAGCGTGACAAATGGTGATAATCAATCAATTAGTAACAAAGAAAACAACAAACAAAAACAACACAAAGATTTATAGTGGTTCACTCAATCAATGTGATTGAGCTACGTCCACTCCTCACAGCCGGCGAGAAATTCCACTATGATCAATTAGAGAGATTACAACTTGACTTTACGAATAAACTCCAACTATCAAAAACCCTAATATACCCAAAGCTAATGCTTTATACAACTAGAGAAATCTTTTCTCTCAACTACAAGATTAACGTCACCACACTAAAGCTATCTAGCTTTCAACTAGAAATTATGTTGAACAATACAAGCAATAGCTATTTATCTGGGTTGCAAAGCTTCTATCGAAACTCTCTCTCTCTCTCTCTCTCTCTCTCTCTCTCTCTCTCTCTCTCTCTCTCTCTCTCTCTAATCTCACACACACTTGCGGCAGCCTCTTCTTCTTCATATATATGTATATATGACTCATGATAGGTTAATCAACCTAGCTAGCTCCACACGCATAGCATCAAAATAAAGAGGAACCAATATGGGTTTGGGCCATAATTAACTTTGGGCTAATTAAGTGAAGACCAAACCAACACATTTGGCAAGTAGTTGGATTGAGCATGTGACCTCAGATAGACATTGAGAAAAACACTTATGACAGCATGTCCTTGTGAGGTTGAATCTTGATTAGTTTATTGCATGCTATAGCTCTTTATTCACCATGATTATGTCTATGTCCTACATGTTACATATGTGCTATGTATTGGAATTAATCTTCGAAATTATGTGGGATTTATTTGTTGATGAATGCTAATCTTGGTGTTACAAGTGTGAGAAGATTGCTGAGATAAATTGATAAGGGCATTAGAGTCATATTGTAGTGTTGGTTTCTTTTAGTTTTTGTGTCTTAGTTTAGAGTTTTTCTCGAGGACTGGCAAAAACTAAATGTGAAGTATTTTGATAGTTGCATATTTATGCAACTAAATAGTGCTCAAATGAAAGGACCCAACTCCGATTCAGTTGCCCAAATCGGAATCGAACCCCTTCTGAAAATACGAACCAACAAAAACCATTCAAAATTTCGGTAGAGTTTCGTTACTAACGTGGAATTGCATAAACCTGCACCCTGAAAATAACACTTCGTCCTATGCCACAAAACCAAACCGTGGGCACCAATCCCATCCGGATTTCTCAATATCATAACAATATCAAATAACAGAAAACATATCTGTATAATATAATATATTCGAGAAAATCCGTATAAAACACATATCAGAATGTATCAGAGCGACCTCTAGTGTAAATATATATGATATACACATCAGTAGGCGAAACAAGAACCTATTGAAAAACACAGGTAGCTCAGATCACTAGCCTCCAACCGCGGCGTGAAACACCATAACCTGAACTGCAACTGGGCACAGAAATCGAAAAGCCCAGGGGAAAGACATGAAAACTATTAGAGTGAGTGGACGAAAAGATAATTGTCTTTCGCCGAATATTAATATATATGTTATAAAATCATATGCGAGTCCAGATGCATAAATAAAGAAATGGTACACGAGGGAGACTCTAACTCCTCACGTGTACAGAGCATGCATAAAAATCTCACGGGGTCACTCGTGGACACATCCGTGCTAGTACAGTCAGAACCACGGGATCCCTAGTCCACACGTGATTCTAGCCAGAAAGGCCTCAGGTCAGAGGTCTGCCTCCCCCCGGTAAAGGCCTCGGGTCAGGAGTCACAGCCTCCCCCGGTAAACATCCTCGGGGATCAGTCGGGATGCGAGTATATCGATACAACATATATAATGACTGTACTCTGTGTAAACTAAATCATAAATAGTTCGATGCAAATGCATGAAACAATATATAAGTGTATATACGTAATATATACTGGTATAGGCATAATCGTATAACACATGCTCATGTAAATCGAAATCACGTATGCATGCTCAAGTTCGTAAAACGTATAAAAAGACTCGCAAATAATCTGTGAAAAGAAATTGTCCACTCACAGGTGAGCAAAACGCGCACTCGCGCTAATCTCGTGGTCCGGCGGAAGATCCCTCGCCTGAAGCACGATCCCGATCTCGATCTCGATCTCGATCTCCTGAACATACATAAACATAACTGATCAAAAACATAACCCAAAACTCTGTACTTAACCACGGAAACCAACCGTTCCCGGAAATATACAATGCAGTACAAAATGATTAACGAAATTCCCGAAATCTCCACTCGAAACCCTCGATTGAAAATCCGCTACCCAAATCAATCCGAAAACCTCTGAACGATAATCAGGGCGTGATTACGAGAAAAATGACATTAATTTCATCGAAAACCAAAAACTCAACCCATCGCCGGAGCTTCGCCGTTGACCGCTGCCGCCGCCAGCGGCGCGCCGTCAACGGTGAAATTTCACGGCGAGATTCTCCAGATCAGAAGATCTCCACGAGCCCAATCCTTTTCATAACTACCACAAACGTCAATTCAAACTATAAGCCATCCAAATCAGCTCGAAACCGAGCGAAATCCCAACTCCGGCAACCCAATCGGGTTCACCGGAAAACTTAATTTCAGGCTAATCAAAACCCATGGGAAGCATCCCTGGGCCAAGGGGAAGCGAACCCCCCTAATCACCACCACCGAGGCTCGCCAGAACACGGCCAACCAACACCGACGACAAAACCCAAACCGACCCGATTCGGGTTCAACCAAATCGCAACCAATTCTCATGAATTCAATTGTAAAACGACTTAGAAACTCAAGGTGAAGCTAATCATACCCTTGCCGAAGTCGGAGGTGGCCGGAAAAGGGATGTCGGACGGCGAAGACCCAAACGGAAACTGTCCTCCCTCGGTCAACGGTCAAGCTTTCCAAAATTGGAAAGTCAATGCTCGGTCAATGTCAGTCAAAGCTCAAACTGTGATTTTTGACTATTTCTCGACTATTCTCGATATTTATACTCGTGCCTCGGGTCGATCGACGATTCGAAATGGATAACCATCACGATTCGGATAAACACGAAACAATCGGATAAACTCGTCGAAAACTGAAACTTCAAATAATCATATTATATTCCTCGATTATCGGAAAAATCATCCGAAACTGCCCGCAAGCTTGAAATCACGTACTCTACAACTTCCGTGAAGACACTCAACTCAAATTCTCGGCCGAAAATATAGTCGCAAATAGAATCGACAAATTACACATATATCGTAAAACTATGACTATGACCAATCTCGTGAATCGTGCAGAATACACAACTGATTCTGGTTCGGGTCGTCACATCAAATGATCCCAATATATGGTCTTATTTTATGTTTTTGGTTAAAATACTTATGTTTATATTTTTTTGATAGGTTTATGGGGGTAATAAAGAAAATGAGTTAAATGGAGAGTTCTTGGTGCAAAAAGAAATAAAGATGTGATGTCTCTTACAAATAAAAGAAGATAAAAACCTAAATGGACAAGGTCTAGCCCAATAAAGCCAGTATATAAACTCTCTTTGGGATTTTGGAAAAGGTTAATCAGCAATTTTGGGAGCTAGAGACTAGCAAGCAAGAGCAGTCACCCAAAGGAGTTCCAACCGCCAGGTTCGATGGGTCGAGAACTCTAGATCGCATCTCGACGGGTTGAAATTACGTCTGCAACAATTCTTCTCCTCTTTGTTTGTACTAGTTTATCCATGGATTATTTTGATATGTTTTCATACACTATAAGTAGCTAAATACTTTATTAAGGGGCTGTTTTAAAGCCCTGTACATGAAGTCTAGATAATATATACAGTTTGACCTAATTTTTTTGTGTGTTTTTGGATGACGTTTCTTTGTTGGTTTTCCATTTATGTTTTATATCTTGTATGCTTTGAGTGCATGTTTAGTATGCAAGTTTAGGGATTTATTTCTATGAGAGTATGGTGCATGTTGATTCCCCATGATCTTCCTCATTCTCTTTTTAGTAGGAACCAAGTTTTTTTTGTCATAAGAAGCCCTAGATCTAGCAAAACACACCATTAGTGTACTTATAAAGTCTTGTAGATTCTCACACCTTGTTTAGATCATAATGCTTCCTTTTTAGTAAATCCGGATCTGTGACCTTTGGGTTCTTTGAGGGATAGTCATCGGTGAATGTACGCTTATCCCGATGACTATGTACATATATAACAAACAGAACAATACGTGCCTTCATGGTTGCATCATCGTCGTGTGATGTTGCTGCCAGACGGGCTACGTGGTTGGATTGGTGGTGGTTGGGGTGTATGTGTTTTCTCAACACATCGATCGGGTTTTGTCGAATGGAGGAGTGGTTTCCTTTGGTTGCTTTAGGTTAGGCATCATATCAAAGCGCATAAGAGTGTTTCAACAACTACGGCAGGAAAGTGAGGAGGTGATGGTAGATAAGGGTGTTTGTTGTTCGGAGAAAATTGGTGGTCGGTGGGGTGTCGATCTTGGCATAATACAGTGGTCGTTGGGTTCTGCTCTTGGCGGCGCTGGTGACAATCTGGCTAAGACGATGGCAGTGCATGGCGTTGGTTGGCGAAGCAACAGTAAAGAGAACGTTGAAGATGTGGTTGCATCTTGGGCTTGGGCTATGGGTTGAGGTTTCCTTAGGGTCCATGAGGTGGGTTGGTCCGGGTTTTCCTTTGACTTAGCCCAACCTATCTTGTGTTAGGTTTTTTTAGGTTTCTTTAAGTTTTATGTTTTTCTTTTCGTTTGTATCAATGTTGAGTGTTGAGATGTTGATTGTTGAGGTAGTTAGCTTGGTTAAGGAGTGAGATACCAAACTTTTTATTTTTTTTAGCCTAGAGGTTGGGACCCTCGATCACCTTACACATATTTGTAAAGCTAAGAGCTTTTGGCAGAAAAGATCACAGTGTAGTTTACCACAAGAAGTCATTTTTATCGTGCCGGCAACCAGTCAATTTCTTGTAAATTACCACTTTGCAATGATATTCTATCATTTCAATTAAAAAAAGTAAAATTATTATCACCAGGGTCTGAACTTTTGCAAAGTCCTCAATGTGATGCCTACACTTTGAAAACTATCAAAGTGATGCCCAGAGTTTTAAAACAGCATTTTTGTGATGCCTAAAGTCATTTTTCGTCACGGCTTCATTTATATTGATGACGTGGCAAATTCTAATTATCACTACCAGGATCTAAACATTTGTAAAGTCATCAATGTGATGCCCACACTTTGAAAACTATCAAAGTGGTGCCCACAGTCTCAAAACTATATCTACGTGATGCCTAGACCCATTTTCTGTCACATAGCCGTCTATGTCGCTAACGTGGCAATTAAGGGTATTATTGTCTTGTCACTATTTTTTTGAAAAACATAGTGCTGGGTTAATATTCCCTTAATATTTGTTTTAATTTTTTTCTTTTATCTCTCTCTCTCTCTCTCTCTCTCTCTCTCTCTCTCTCTCTCTCTCTCTCTCTCTCTCTCTCTCTCTCAACCAGTTCAGAGACCTAGCACTACTCATTCATAACCCCCAAGTTAGTGTTATCTGCCAATCCTTATAGTCCAGCACTTGCTTTGACTCCCTGACTTTGATCCTTAAAATCTCTGGATTTTTGGACATTGAATTTGTGAATACACTTCCGCTCTTAACCCAAAGGAAGCAACACTCAACACCTGTGAATAACCATTTATGCAGACTGGAACTAAAAGAATTTGCACCTTCAATGTCATCGAGGAAATGACAAAACTCTGGACAAATGCAAGCACTACCAGCATAGGCAGCATCCACATGAACCCATATGTCGTATTCTTTCGCTAACCAAATCTAAGCCTGACTGAATTGGAACGAAATAAAGGTGAACAAAATTAGAGCAAGTATATTGTCTTTGTTGAGTAAAGGACCACCCTCGTTGGCGTGCAGGTCGAGGTATAAATGAGAAGAGGACCTTAAGCGGTGGAGTTAGATGCCAGCGAGTTTGCTTAAGCAATCCGGTTAAATAGCTTCCTTAATAAGTATCTGGTTGGAGGTGTCGGCGTCGTAGTTGCCGAGGTGGAAACCGAAAGCACCAAGGTGGAGGTTGAACGGGGATGATGTAGATTGGTGATGTAACAGTAGGCTCGAGTTCGATAGAGGCGAGTAGCGATCTCTTGTTGAATCGAGGAGAGAGAGAGAGAAATAAAAATATAAATTAAGGGTATTAAAGTTTTTTCTTATCTGTTTTAAAAAAAAATTGTCATGTCAGCGACATAAACGGTTATGTGACAGAAAATGGGTGAGACATCAGGTAGATATAATTTTGAGACTCTGGGCATCACTTTGATAGTTTTCATAGTGTGGATTTCACGTTAACGACTTTGCAAAAATTCAGACATTGGTGGTAATAATTGAAATTTGTCACGTCCCAACATAAACAGAGCCGTGATAGAAAATGACTCTAGGCATCACTTTGATAGTTTTCAAAGTGTAGGTATCATATTGAAGATTTTGTAAAGGTTCAGACCCTGGTAACGAATTCTTTTCTAAAAAAGAAGAAGAGTAGATAAATAGAAGAGAGAGACTGTGATCCAATGTTTATCATATTAATAAGGGAAATACTGGAAATTTCATTGCTGTTGACGGTTTTTAGCTTGATTTGCTTGCTATATATATAAAATACGAGTGATATGAAAACATGTAGTAAGCTGCCAATGATATGGTACATGCAATATACTCTATATAATGAATGGATACTAGAAAACATGTGATTTTCTTATGGCAGGGAAGAGAATGAGTATCTGCCATTGGAAATTAGTCAATTCTTCCCGAGTCTCTACAGATACAGACAGAAGAGAACACAATTGGCAACTCCAGCATCCAACCTTACGTAGGAAGTTTTATTTATTAAAAAAAAACTTTTTTTCATTTTTCAAAGCAAGTAAAGAAGAACACTAGCTTGAATTGGAATGTGACCCACCACAGTTCCGATTCTCTTATTCCTACACTTTTCATTCTCGTAAACATGTCATTATTGGAACTAAGAAACTCTTGGTTTGATCTTGATTGGGAGACCCATTGCTGGATATGGCATTGGTCGACGGGTAATTTTTTCGTCAGGGTACACCTGTGACCACTCGAACATCATTACCAAATTGTGGATGGTTGTAAGGACTTCAACTCTGGCAAACTCGTTTCCTATGCAACTGCGAATCCCCGCTCCACATGGGATATAAGTATAGGGAGGAATTGGCTTCGATGTGTTTTCAAATGTAGATGTATCAAATTCTGTTGGTTTTTCAAATACTTCATTGTTCAGGGTTTACCTGCCATCCTTTGGGGATGTCATAGCCACCATACTGTATATCTTCGAGTGTTTTTTTTAAGCCTCCAAATACAGGAGGGATGATTCTCATCAACTCTTGTGCAACTGTCCATGCGTATTTCATCTGTTGTATCTCTTGCCATGTTAGCCTATCTTCTCCTCCCTTCTTTCTCTTACTTATAATGTCCATTTGTTCTACAAGCAATCATATAAACATTCAAACATAGAGACATTTAGGTGGGAATGAAATTGGTCGTAAAAGACGACATTCTTGGGTACCTAATGGGTATGTTATACCTTTGATTACAACTTGAGAACCAAAATTATAATCTATTTGAACAAAAATGTACAACATTTAGGACAATGTTACCACAATAATCACATATTTTCATGATTATTTATGATGTTTACGACTAAATGAATTAAATTTACAATTTTAAGAACTTTTTTTTTTCAAAACTTGTAACTAGATTTTAAATAAAGTAAAATTACACAACTAATGACTCAAATTAACATCATGACTACAAAAATTGTTCTCTGAGTGATAAATAATATTCATGGATGCCTAAGAATTTTCCGTAAAAGAGGTACATCTTCCAAACTTTAAAGTAGAAAGGCTAGTATGCTAAGAAATGTGTCGAATGTAAAAATACTCGAAGCAACACATAAATTAATGCACAAGTCATTACGTACCTTGTAACACCTTTTTGTAGATCTCAGAGTCTGATGACAGCTTCCATATCGATCATTAGACTAAGAAGAATGGTTATGAATCATGACTCGCTATCATCAAGGTGATACAATTATCTATTATCAAATCATCAGAAACTGGTTCTTGATTTTCATCTCTTAATGCTATCAAGCTAGAGAAAACATCACTTGTAGGGCTCAACTTCCCGTTGGAGAGTTCCTCCCTTCTCTGCTTGAGTATTGACAACATGTGATCCACAATTCTTGCCCTAGCTCTTAGGCCTCTCCAGTAAGTAGTGCCAGGGAAATTGACAGGAAGAGACGCAATTGCTTTGAACACCAAGTGAAAGTCATCATACAAAACCTCCCAAGTGCTCTCATCCTTGATACCAAAAAGGATGCTTGATGCTATGTTATATGTTAGTTTCTTCATGGTGACCACAGCTTTTATGGTGTCTTTGTTCCTATTTCTTTTAGTAACATGCTTTTAATTCTTTCATCCATATGTATGATGTAAATCTGAAGATTTTCAGGCTTTAAAAAGCTCACCATTGCTCCCTTCACCAATAAGTACCTGTATTAATGAAATTAAGACCTTATAAACTGAATCAAGCAAGTATAGCTAGCTAGAGTAATAGAAAGTTGCTATATATGTACTGGTGTACGTATTGTTATATTTGTTCCAATGCAAAGTGCAAACTATACTAGTTTGGCCCAAATGGGGAAAAAATCATCTCTAAATCGTCACGTTTTCTGTATCTAGCAGACTCGATCAATAATTGAGAATTTGTACTTGACAATTTAATAGCATAATATGTTAACTTTGTAGCTTTGTTTCTATCACATAATATCAACTGACACACTTTGTCAAATACTACAACCTAACAATTTATATATAAACAGGCCAATCTCTTCGGCAGGCAAAGAGAGAATAATTAATAACTCGTACTTAGGAGAAATCAAAGAACTAGCTTAGGGGTTTAATTAGTACCTTGATCCATTAAGTTCAAAGACTTTGCTTTCCCATTAAGGCTGTCAAGGTCGGAGGTTGTTTCGAAACAAGAACATTATCTTTAGCACCAAATATAAACTTGTTCCTGCATGACCTACCATAATCACAGTTGGAGAACGTAACAAACTCGTTTTAAACACTGGGCCATGTTTTGGATGTTCTTTCTTCTAGCCATTGAAGACCTCGTTCTTGCCAATTTGCTCGAAGAAAGCACAAGGTCTCTCCACGAAGGGAAAGCCGAGAGAGCCTTCAGGAAGATTTTTGCTATCTCGGCGACGACTCTCGAAAAGAATCTTAGAAGGCAAAAAAGTTAGAATCAAAGTGACAACAACTGCTGCAATGAAAGCCATAGAGAAGATGCTTTGAAGAAGAAATGACAAGCCGCATATATATGCTCAGCTATATATGGCTGGCAACAAAGTTATAATTCATAAGAAATTAAGCTCTTGAAAGTAGCAAAGGTATTGCACAAACTAAGTCTACAATCAATATTAAAAATAAAAAAATTAAAGTCTAGAGTGGTGATGATCGATCTACGTGCCGGCCAGGAATATATATATATATATATATATATATATTGTATATGGTCTAATCATAGCTTAGCAACAAACTTAAAATTGATAAAGAAATTAAAAAGTTGAAAAGAAGCCAGCTAGGGATGGGATCGGTTCGGAACAGTTTAGTATTAGGTCGGAATCTGTACTGTACCGTAATAAAATATTCGGTTCAGTTTTTTGACAAGTCCGTGCCATGAGTTTTCATCCGGTTTCGGATCGGTTTGTCGATAAAATTTTCTAGGCATAAATAATTTTTTAAGTTAATTATTATTTGAAAAAGGCAATGTCATAGAGAGATATAAGAAATATGAGATAATAAGAGTATTTTTGTAAGAATTTTCTATATATATGTCCTAAAAAGATTCAAAATGGATGTATATATTCATTTGTGTAAAGAAATAACCACAATTTTGTTACATATATCATTTCGGAACGGTTCGATTTTATTCGGTACCGTACCATAAAAAGTCATTCGGTTCGGATTTATTTCGGTTCGGTTTCTAAATTAGTCCGTCCCACGAGTTTCGGACCCAACAAATTTCGGTTCGGTTTATTTCAATTTTCGGTTCAATTTTTCAGTAAAACATCCCACTCGAAAAGCCAGCCATGAACCTGTGACTTGCGTGCATACGTCTCGGATCGATCGGGCTCGGAGCAAGTGGAAGAACATTGGTGATCCCTCTTTTCAAGCGACAGTGATTTTGGCACTCTACGGATTTCAATATTGTTTTTGAAGACAAGCTCGATTCAGTCGATTGTTCGTTTCTTCCCAAATTCAAAAAAATTGGTTTGCATAGTGAGCGTCGGCTCTTGCCTTCTGGGTTTGGATGCTTGCCTTCCCACAAATAATCCAATATATATATATACATATATGTATGAAAGTAAGTAATGTAACTACACGTGCATTTCAGATTACTAAACTGGAAACACAGGATAATACTTGGCCACCCAGCCTAAGTAGCCAAATGTTACCCAGCCTATGTGTTTGCTCAATGAGACAATGACATCTGTTTTTTTTTTCTCTTTCGGTCTTTCTTTTTAATCAATTCCAGTCTTCTTCCTCGTCTGTTATTCTGCACAAATGATCTAACAGAGTTCAGTACAAATCAATTTGGGATTGGAACTAAACCTATATCCATATGAATCTAAATCTGAAAGTAAACGTAACAGAAGCCTTGCCAATCTCGATTAATAAAGAAAATCCCACGAATGTCACTGGAAACCTTTCAATCCAAGCCCTTAATTAGTGATAGAATTTCATCAAATCTCCCTTTGAAACATTGATGTTGATATGTGCGTTGTAGTTCGGTGAATGGTTCTCTACTTCTCTTCTATATTTGTTTCTAATAAACCTCCCAGACTTGAGAAACTGTTCAGAAGAAACAAATCCAAGTATTATCCCAAATTTAATTATGACAAAGCACTCAATTTGTGGAAGATTAAACAAACTACTATATCAACAAGATAACCTAAACAATATATGAACTATAAAAAAAGCTTCGGAAGTCACCATTAATGTCCAGCAATACATACATAAACAAATCTCTCGAACCCAATCCCAATTATTATTAATTTGTTTTCATAACCTACTGCGTCACTAAAAAACCCAATCTTCATCGAATTTATATACACAACAAGCTAAGACCTTATTTGTTTCGAGTAAAGAGGGAATCTCAACACTTACTGCTATCGGGGCGTGTACCACCTAATCTGAAGTTCTTCCATCTGCTTTCCATCTCACACACAGTGAAGAATCGATTCTAAACCAGTACAATGAAGAATTGATCGTAAACGCTTAATGAAAACGGGCATTGAAATGTGTTTTAAGGTTAAGAGAGTGGGGTCTCCATCATTTGATTTCAGAGAAATACTTTGAACTGTTTGTTGCATTAAGTTCCAGAGTTGTTTTTGTATTTGATTATGTTTTTGTTAAATTGTAAATGTCCGAATTAACCTTTCTTTTGAAAAGCGAGCTTGACACGTCAGCAATCCTGACAGACTTGTGACGGAACAGTGCATGGAGGTACCTGATGATCGAAAATTCTTAGGTGCGGAGGTCCGCAAATTTCAATATATGTGGATTTCTTAATTTAGCTAACTTTTATGTTATATATTCACATCTCCACCATTCAAATTTTAGGTCTTAGTGTATAGAACACTTCTGCAAAGTTTCATCCAATTTGATGATGGCTAAGTTACCTAACTAGATCAAATTAACCAACGGACAGAAATCAGTAAAACCGGAACCGTTCGTGTATATAAGTGGTAAATCATGATTATGAGAACCCAAATGATCATCAAATTGAATGAAACTTTACAAAGTTGATCTATACATATATATCTATAAATTGAACGATAGAGATGTGATTATGTGACCCAAAAAATGATCAAATCAAGAAAATTTGCATATTTCAATATGTGCGGAGATCCGCATCCAAGAAGGCTGGCCCTGATGATAATACGAAACGTGAAGTCTGAGTATGTGTTTGATAAGTTTCAAAGTACATGTATCAAATTGACCTGACATCTAAAGTCCAGGTACCATACATCCATTTTTTTTCATAAAAAATATATTTGAAAGGACCCAACCTCGATTTAGTTTCCTAAACCGAAATCAAACCCCTTCTGAAAACGCGAACAAACAAAAACCATTAAAATTTCGGCAGAGTAACGCTACTAACGGGGAATTGCCTTAACCTGCACCCGGAAAATAACACTTCATCCTATGCCACAAAAGCCAAACCGTGGGCACCAATCCCATCCGGATTTCTCAATATCATATCAATAGCAATAAACAGTAAACATAACTGAAATATATATAAAATCCGGGAAAATCCGTATAAAACATGTATCAGTAATGTATCAAAGCGACCTCTAGTGTATATATATATATACAAAATATACATCAGTAGGCGAAACAATAAACCTACTGGAAAACACAGGTAGCTCGAACAACTAGCCTCCGACCACGACGTGAGACACCAGAATCCGAACTGCAAACTGGGCACAAAAACTGAAAAGCCCAGGAAAAGACATATAAACCGTTAGAGTGAGTGGACGAAAATAAATGTCTTTCGCCGAATAATATATGTTATAATAACATATGCGAGTCAAAATGAATGAATATGATATAGTACACGAGGTGAACTCAAACTCCTCCAGCGTATAGAGCATGCATGGAAAAATCCCACGGGGTAGCTCATTGACACATCTGTGCTAGTACAGTCTGAATCACTGGATCCCAGACCCGCACGTGATTCTAGCCAGAAAGGCCTCAGGTCAGAGATCTGCCCCCCCTCCCCCCGGTAAAGGCCTCGGGTCAGGGGTCACAGCCTCACCCCGGTAAAAATCTTCGAGGATCAACCAGGATGCAAGTGTATCGATACAACAACATATACTGTGATTGTACTCTGTGTAAACCAAATCATAAATAGTTCGATGCAAGTGTATAAAGCAATATGTAAATGCATATATGTAATGTATAATTATATAGGCATAATCGTATAACACATGCTCATAAAAATCATAATCTCATATGCATGCTCAAGCTCGTAAAACATGCATTAAAGACTCGCGATTATCAGTGAAAAGAAATTGTCCACTCACAGGTGAGCAAAAACGCGCACTCGCGCTAATCACGTGGCCCGGCGGAAGATCCCTCGCCCGAAGCACGATCTCGATCCCCTGAATAATCATAAAATATATCTGATCAAAATCACAATTCACAACACTGTACCACACCTTGGAAATCAACCGTTCCCGGAAATATATAACACAGTGCGAAAAAAATTGACGAAATTCCCGAAATCTCCACTCAAAACCCTCGACTGAAAATCCGATACCCAAATCAACTCGAAAACCTCAAGGCGACGATCGGGACGCGAATACGAGTAAAACGACATTAAAATCATCAAATTCTAAAAAGTCAACAGGTAGCCGGAGCTCCGGCGTTGATCGCCCCCGCCGGCTGCGGCACGCCGTCAACCGGAGAGATTTTCCGGCGACCAAGCTCACCATAGCTTCTCCTCCTTGAGCCCAACACATCTCTCAACTGTGGCTAAGTCCAATTCCGACGGGATTGGCTGGAAATCAGCTCGAAACATCCATGAACACCACCGGCCGGAAAACTTCCCGGCCCGATTCCGGCGCCATCGCGCCACCTCGTCCCTCCAAACCAAAGGGGAAATGATCCTGAGCTAAAATCCAACAAAACCCAACACAAATCCTCGCCGGAAAGTCGCCGGAACGCCGCCCCCAAACGAGGCTGATTCCGGCCGGAAAACCCAAATTTCAAACCACTTGTTCTAACTCAAATCGACACCAAATCGAGCAATTCCAAGTTCTAATCAATAGCAAATGAAGAGAGGAATCGAAATATACCAATATCTCGGCCGAAGGTGGCCAGAATCGTCAAACCCGACGGCGGCAGCGCGGTGGAGAACCGGTCAACGGAAAGTCAACGGTCACAGCTCGGTCAACGCCGGTCAAACTTCCCAAACAGTGTTTTTGACAATTTTTTGACTATTTCCGATATTTATACTCACGTCTCGGGACGATTGACGGTCCAAAACGGATAACCACTACGATTCGGATAAACTCGTCGATATTCCAAAACTTCAAATATTCATATTATATTCCTCGGTCGTCGAAATAATCATCTAGAACCACCCACGAACTCGAAATCACGTGTACAACAACTCTCGAGAAGAAACCCAACTCAAGTTCTCGACCGATAATTAAGTCGTGATTAAAACCGGCAAACCACACAATTATCGAAAAGCTGCGATTATGCCCTAACTCGTGAATTACGCTGATTACTCTACTGATTCTGGTTCGGGTCGTCACAATATTGAAAGTAGTGGGAGTATGATTTGTAATTGGAAGAGTGCTAAAATTAAAGCGCATAAGAAAATCAGTTAAAAGGGGGCAATTGAGATGACAACAAATTTATGAAGTAAACTAAAGGCAGCCAAATGGGAACCACTTCCTTAGTTTACAAGTCAAGTGATAACGCACAATCAAGCGTCAAATTAACAACTTAATACATAATCTAACGCATTCAATTCAAACTTTTTTGTGTAGATGTAGCATTGGTAAATAGGAATCGTTCTAAACCAGAGATTGAATGGTGCATGCAATAATTGTGTAAAATAAGGGGGGTATATAAAGTTTATTTTCTAACCTAAATTACTACCTTAAAACGTCAAAAACACAAAGCAAAGAACTTAGGACTCTAGCATGCATAAACTCATAGACAATCAAGACCTAAAAGACCCATGAGAACTCTAAATAATGCCTAAGACAAAAATAAACATAATTACTATTTACAAGTGATCATCTTATTTTACATAGCCAATTTTCTTACCTAATTAAGTTACCTACAAAATTTATGCTCAAGATTTCATAATTAACATGCTATGTGATTTAAAGTGACAACACCTTAATTTCTAAAGTTCATTGAATAACTTCTAGGCGAGAGGCTCAACGTAATCGTCCTACACTAGCCAACGCATTAAAAAAAGAAATATATCATGCTTCAAACAAAATCAAAAACATAAAGACATGGAAGATAAACTCAAATAAGTATTAAAAATCCAAATAAATTCACCAAAATCCAATTTCAAACAAGAAGAAAACAAGAACAAAAGAGGACTACAGAGTAAAAGTTTCATGATTACACTTTTAGTATTACGCTCAATGCTGCAAACTCCAAAGCGTAGATGATTCCAAGGATGGTGATTTGAACTTGCAGGGACTCAACGTGATGCAAATGATTCGAGTTGGGATGGATGACGATGTAGTCGGCTTTGAGGCTTGTACTTGGTGTTTGAGGGAGAGGTTTGGAGAGTATTTGAGCCGAGCTTAGGCTGATAAGAGATGATCCCTAATAAGGGTCAAGCCTTATGCTTATATAGGCATTTTCAAGTGGTTCTCCTCATGAAACTAGGTTTTCCTACTGTACACAGGTAAATCTGGCAGTTTTCAAAGAATCAGACTTTTTCAGAATTGTAGACCTCCAAAAATTAAGATTTTTGGCTCATTGGAAAGAAGACTCAAAGAGATTTCCAACCATAGGTCGATCGCCGTCTAAATCCTCCTGAGATATTCTCAGTCGTCCATTAAAGTTGGCTGATCTGTACAGGCAGATTCTTCTTTCCTTATTTTGTGAGATTTTCTTCTCCTCTTCAACTTGGGAATCTTTTTCTTGCCAAATCTTATTCTCCAGGCTTTTGGCTGACTTGGTCTTCAATATTGGACTTGTCGAATGGTCTTCTAAAGTATCTTGAATTGGCTCATCTTGCATTTGTTCTTCCTCCAAGGTTCTTCCGGAAGCTTCCTTTTCCTAGTCAACATAGGAAATTTTTTCCTAATCAACATAGGACTTCTCTTTCTTCTATTTTCTTCACAGAATTTCTAGCCGAAATCTTTCTCTCCATTTTTATTGCGTTCAAGCATGCTTGTAGACTCATTTTCTCCATCTCTTTTGTTCTACACCTAAAAATAACAAAATAATTTAAACTAAAATACTAAGCAATTAACATAGTCAAATGTAAAGAAAAATACATCAATTAATAAGCCTAAAATGCCTAGATCACCAAGTATAACAAATTTTATGAGTTGGGGTAAACTTTCTAAAATTTCGAGAAAAATAATAAATCAATAAACATGGGAATCTAATGTATTGTTTACTTTTTTAAAAAGGGATATAATGTGTTGGTTATGTACATTTGGTGTGGGAGTTTTCTTATCAGCAGAGATTATGCATTATAGTTTAGGTTGTTGTACTTGAAATAATCTGGTTAAGCATCTTGAATATAAATTCAACCATCATTATTTGTGAGCTGCGTTTCGGTTTGATACTTTGAATAGGTTTTTGCTACTGTTCTTCAACTTAATTACTTTTATTCTTAAAAACTTGTAGCTGTCGGCATAACTTTAGAGTTTAAAATCTACTAACTTGGATGGTTTTCTTGATTATTCAGTATTTTAAAAGCAGAGATTGTAGCAATTGAGATTGTGAACGGTGCACAGATTGAGACTATGATGACTTTCATTTTCCTTGTTGTAATTTTGTGTCTACTTTGTCATTCTTGTTTATGTCATGGGCTTTCTATTATTCTTACACCCCATTGGACTTGTGTAGGTTGGTACTGAAACCCTTGATCTTGTAATGTTTTCTTTGATTATTTTCAATCTCCCTTTGAAACTGTTTTGAGTGATGAAAATCAAAATAAAAAAACAACCAACGCCAACCTAACCCATGGACTGCCAGGGTCTCGATATCCCATCTGACAATAGACCCGACCATAACGTAAAGCAAGGTCAATCGATCAAACCCCGACTTGGACCGCCGGCGGATAAGATGAAAGGAAAGAAGATGGCCCGTGTTGAGAAGAATTTAATCCTTAAACTTTGTAAACTATGAACTACTCATAAGTGCAAGGAATTCTTCCATCCGCAAGTATACGAGAACAAGTTGTAGTATTTATAAGAAGTCGAGTGTCGAATCCACGAGAATTGACCATTATAACTCATTAGCTCAACTCGATTAAGCGCTTAAAATTACGGATAAACTAGACATTAACTCGACATTAAAACTAAAGTAAAATGTAAAAATGTATCACACAAGACTAAGTCCTTTGGAGACTTAGCATTGTAAGGGATAGTTGAACTTTCTTCTAAAATAAAGGATAGTTGAACTACGATGAATGAAAGACGATTGAAGAGTTAATTAACTAGCTAAATGCAAACATAAAGTAAAACAAACAAAATAATGTAAATGTTTGGTCGGCTAGAGATGTCACCACTAGCCAACTCAATGTACCAACAATGTCCAAATTATGAGTTTAGTCCGATTCACACATGCTTATCCAACTTGTGACCTTTTCGAGTCATAATTGGTTGTGAACGAATCTCAAAAGCCATTAGGGCACTAGAAGTGTTCTGGTTCAGCATTCAAATATAACGCAAACCTAAACTTGAATGCAACTCAATTACGAATCGTATCCTAATCATACCACATGCCTAATGAGTTTAATATGTGTTCACTTATGATGAATGTGAATGGTTTTCCTTCCTAAGTCCCTATTAGATGACATAGAAGTAGATCATAATGAACTTTCCTAATCCACACCTTTTAGAGCATGAATTAGAAGAAGTAACGATTAGCTATAAAGCCCCTTCGAGTCAATATAAGCTTGACCGAAGCTCCTTGAGTCATTTGGACTTCACAAAGGCTTCGGTTCATGCTCAAGCCGAATGAAAACAAAACATTGAGCTTAACCTTATAAGTTTAGAAGTAAGTCATGTTTACATGCTTATCTTTCTTAGGTGGGTGACTAGTTCACTTAGGTTCATTTTTATCTTCCCTAAACATATCTCAACTTAGTCATGGTCAAGACATGAATATGAAAACATTGAATCAAGCTCAATATGCAAACATATCTCAATCACATTAAAAACTATCAAACTCATTCACAACATTTAGTACACTAAACTAAATTTAATTTCATAACTCCAAACATAGTTGTATGTACATCAAATTGGCTAGGGCATACCAAAAGGCAACTACTCAATAAGCATAATGTAAAGCAAGTTTAGATACATAAGTGAAGAGATAGACAGATGTAGAGATAACTCAAGAACTCCCAAGTAAGCTAAGTCATCATTGGTCTTCAAGCTCCATCTTTAAGGCTCCCAGATGCACCCAACTTGAGGTAGAGGTGAGATAAGAGGGCGAAAAGCTTAATTACACAAAGGAGGGTGTACAATACAATCAAGTGAGGAGGAAGAGGAAAGGGAAAGAGACCTTAAGGGATAGCTCCACCTTAAGAGACTGATTTGGTGATGATGGAAAGAGTGTTTAAAGGAGAGGAGAGAGCTAAAGGGATAGGGAAAGGTTGGGGGCTAATGAAAGATGCTAAAACTGTGTAGAAGCGAAAAATGAGGTGTGTTAAAGGTATGGGTAGTGGGAAGCTCGACCATATGGCTTCCAATGAGATATTTTTAGTGTATGTAATTCAAAATTAGATGCTTAGACATGATCCTAAATATTAGGCTTTTAGGTGGTCCAAGTGTGTGACTCACCCCTAGGCCTGTCAAGGGGGCGAGTTTTTATCCGAACCCGCTCCAAACCCGTACATATTAGGCGGATCTAGATCTACTTTTTGGACCCATTGATCCGTTTGTGACTCGGACCTATTGACCCACCCATTTATTTAAAGGATCAGATCCGGATCACAAGCTATTCAATCCGTTTACAACCCGCCCCGTTTATTTTTTTTAAATTATTAAATATAATTTACTTTTATTTACATATATGAAATGATTTTAATCTAGAACTCTCTTTTTTAAAATAAAAAATAAATATATTTAACAAAGTTATATAAAATTATTAATAAATTAAAAGATTAAAAATCTAAAATAATTTGTTTCTTGTCAAATTCCTTGATGTAAATGGAGTTTTTTTTTTGTCTCTCTAATTTAGTTTAATGAAATATTTTGGTTATGTAAAGAGATCATGAGACATATTGGTAATAATTAACAAACTGATAAAAGAAAGAAATTTAGTAATTAGCATATTGATAAACGGGTCCGGATCCGCTCCGTTGATCCGTTAATCCGTCGGGTCCGGATCTGGATTTGATTATTAAAGATCCGCCGGATAAACGGGGCGAGTCGGGTCTAATTTTTTCTCTTTTTAAACGGATCCGGATCTAGGTGGATCTGGTCCGGCTCCGCCCCATTTATAGGCCTACTCTCCCCAAGTCATGTGACTTGCATGTGCATCCATCTCTCAAAATATCTACCTTGTGGGATTAGACTCTTGAAGCCTTTGCCCAAACTTGACTTGACCTTGCCATTAACCGGCGATGACTTGTTGGAGTTGACCGTTGATCGGCCGGAGTTTTTATCTTTTTTCCTCTTTTGTTCCATCTTCTCCAAGGGTTCAGAAATGCGCTCGTCGTCTCCAAAAAGTGATTAATTTTCATCTCTAAGAGCATTTTTGTGCCAACTCCCACTTTCCTAGCATAACATAGAAATATTATAAAAACGATGTTTTATTGATAAAAGGCAAGCAATAAATATGGGGTTAAGGACATAATTAGCGCATAATTATGGGCCTAACAAACTACCTCACACTTAGATTTTGCTTGTCCTCAAGCAAACAAAGAATAAGAAAAAAAATAAGTTAAGCTAGACTCAAAGCACAAAAGAAAACACAAGATCACACATAAGCATGTAAGTTTCCCAACTTGATGATTGATTTTCCTCGAAGAACCATGGGTAGATGAATTGAGCTTCTTTTGAGTAACACTTTTAAACATGAAATCAATTCATATGTAATAAGCCGAAACGGTCATGCTATATGCCAAGCCAAATGCATCACAATGAGATGTATTCAAACCAACATGTCTCCTAACCATCAAATTGACAAGATATCACTCAATGCACACAAGTGCTTGAGGGTTAGTGTTTGCACTCAAAAATTGCACTAATCACATATTCTCTATAAGCTTGATTTTCAACCAAATACTCTAACAATTCACAAACACAAGCATTTCAAATCAAGAGGACTATTATTTGGGTTGTAATGGGGCTTAAGGAATGAGCTTAATGAAAGAAGGGTATAGAAATTCAAGAACTAAGCAACCTAACAAACAATTCACGCGTCGAAGCTCTATAACATAACATCTAGGTGTCATTAACTTCCCCTTTTTCACACAAAGCTACTTCTCAAAATATTTATTCTTTATGTATAATTCAAACTCTTTTTGTGAAAATCATTTCTATTTTCTATTTTTCTCTTTTCTTGTCTTTGATACTCTATTCTCTCAATTTTTTTTTTCTTTTCCTTTTGAATACAAACACAACACAAAAGAACATCACAACAACCTCCTTCACCTCACACTTAAGCTTTTGACATTCTTCACAACAAGCACAACAATATAAGTACATGCTTATAGGAATTCATTATCGCTTGCTAGTTTTCCGAGTTACGAGTAGGATAAGTGTTTAAGCTAGGTAGAATTTTTTGGTGCTCCAGAAATAAAAGGCTAAGTAATTAAAAAGGCTCAAATTGGCTCACTAAAAAATATATGCATCAAAGGTTCAATAAGCAATTTGGCCATGGTGGTAATCTGAATGCCTCTATCACTTTTAAAAACAACTCATGATTTGAAAAACGCTTTGCATGGTTTCAAGCAAAATCTAGATTACACAATGATTAATCGATGTCACACATGAAAGAAAATGTGCATATGTAACTATGCATACACAATTAGGCTCAAAATATCACACAGGGCATAGATAGCTTCGAAAACATGGCAATCCTTCTTTTTCTCAAGTGAAAGCCTTTTGAATGACAAGCACTTTTCAAACTGATTAAACATGCATTCTACTAGTCAAAAACATGCATTGTTTTCTGTTTTCAAAACATATTCAAATCAGGCAATCTACTAGTCATTAGTTCAATCTCATCATCAAGAATTGTTATTGGAACACAAAACACACCAAAACATACATATTTTTGCATTACATTTGCTTTCAAATTTTATGGATTTTTAGGATAAGGAGTGACAATGACTTAGCTACCTACCTCACACTTTAGAATCAAATTGTCCTCAATTTGCATCAAGCCACATAATAAACACTAGTGTACACAAGATAGCAAAGGCATCATCATTTAACATTTTATTCTCCAAACACATGTTTCTCCTAGGCATAACAACTAGCATGCATTCACACTTAAAGGGTCATATAGTCTCTAAGAAGTAATGAAGCTATTAGAGTCCTATCAACCATAATGGGGGCATGCATATTAATCACATTTTAAAGAAAAACAACCATTGTAATCAAGCATAACACATGAGGGAACACACTTAGAACTTTAAACACCTTAGCATGGAATGATCGGAAACTTAGACAGACATTAAGTTCATAGAAACAAGCATCTCACATGTATCATACAAGATCACCACAACCTATTCAAAACTCAAAATAATACACTAATGATGAATAAGTAGTTCCCTCATCGAACAAGAGTGAACCATCAAGACATTGCAAGGCTAACAACTCTTGGAAGATGTCTACTTTTGGGGATGAGAGTTAAACCTAAGCACCCTAACATAGCATCATTCTCAATCATACTCACATATCATGCTATAAAAGTAAAGAGAGAAGAGAGAAGGAAATGCAAACGCTTTGAAGGTCACCGTCAAGCTCCATATGCATGAAAATGTAAACCAACGAAGGCTAAGTTAGGCCTCGTCATCCAAAGTTACATCCGGATTGATCATGATCCTCTAATGGTGCTTTCGGACTTGTCTTGGCCTTAAGGTATTGCACTATGCCCCATGCCTCAAAGGCCCAAGTTCTTGATCTGCACAAACTCCATACAAGTCAACATTTGCAGGACATTTTTGACGGGTCGAAAATATGGCACAACCCAAAAAGTAGCTTACATTCGACGGGTCGAGAAAAACCTTCAACCCATCGAAAATTATTGGCTGACCCTTCCAAAGAGGTCCTCTGGACAGGTTGGCTGATCCATGTTCCGGATGTTGAACCTTGTACATACTTCCTCGAACTCTAACAAATGAGAATAGGAATCGGAATGTGGATGTCCTATGAAGATTGGTAAAACTAGATTTAATCTCAAAAGATTCACCCGCTAAAAGTTGAAGAACAATGCATCCAATATGCATTGACAAAGATGGTAAAACACTATCCTTCAAAGGTCTTGCTTCAATGATGTCCTCATTCATGATGAATTCTTCCTCGAAAAGAGGATTCGAAGGCATGACACCTAAAATCATACTAAGTAACTGATAGATATTAGTCCTCTAAACTCTTAAAGTACTTAAAGCAATGAGGGCCTTCCACGGTGCTTCTTTGACACCACCGTCAAGGAAATATCAATGAGCACTTCAAGAGTTCAAATGTGATAAGGTCCTAATGATCTAGGGTGTAGCGAAAATTAGTTTGCTACATCTAGACACACTAATTGCTATGCTTGAAAGTAAGACACTATTTAGATATGCTCTCAAGAATATAAATATACAAGGTAAAAAAGATAGAGATAAGTGAAGCAACCTTAAGACAGGCAATTTTTGATGGGTAGAGGAATTTTCTCAATGGGTCGAAAGCAAGTTTCTGCCTCCTCCGCGCCAATTTTCGATAGGTAGAGGAATTTTCTCGATGGGTAGAGAAGACTGCCTTGAAAAAGAGTTAATAACACAAAGTCTAGTAAACTTTCACCTCAAAGTATCTACCAATGTATTTAGAGATCAAAGACAAAGAAAACAAAGTTCTAAGTGATAAAATGAAGAAAACTATAAACTAAGAAACAAATATCACACATGTCCGAATACTCCGCAATCTAAGGCTAACCAAAACTAAAAAATCAAAGTGAAATCAATCCCCGACAATGGCACCAAAAACTTGTTGCGAAGAATTTAACCCTTAAACTTTGTGAACTTTAAACTAACTCATAAGTGCAAAGAATTTTTTCACCTGCAAGAATACAAATTCAAGTTATAGTATTTATAAGAAGTTGAGTGTCGAACCCACGAGGATTGACCACTATAACTCTTTAACTCGATCGATTAAGTGGTTAAAATTATGGATAAACTAGACATTAACTCGACACTAAAACTAAAGTAAAATGTGAAAATGTATCTCACAAGATGAAGTCCTTTGGAGAGTTGGCATTGTAAGGGATTGTTGAACTACGATAAATGAAAGATAATTGAAGGGTTAATTAACTAGCTAACTACAATCATAAAGTAAAACAAACAAAACAATGTAAATGTTTGGTCGGCTAGAGATGTCGCCACTAACCAACTCAATGTGCCAACAATGTCCAAGTTATGAGTTTTGTCCGATTCACATGTGTTTGTCCAACTTGTGACCTTTTCGAGTCACCATTGGTTGTTGACCGAATCTCCTAGGCCATTAGGGCACTAGAAGTGTTCTGGTCCAATATTCAAATATAACGAGAACCGAAACTAGAATGCAACTCAATTACGAATTGTATCCTAATCATACCACATGCTTAATGAATTTAATATGTGTTCACTTATGATGAATGTGAATGGTTTTCCTTCCTAAGTCCCTATTAGAGGACATAGAAGTAGGTTCTAATGAACTTTCATAATCCACACTTTTTAGAGTATGAATTAGACGAAGTAACGATTAGCTACAAAGCCCCTTCGAGTCAATGTAAGGTTGACCGAAGCTCCTTGAGTCATTTGGACTTCAAGAAGGCTTCGGTCCATGCTCAAGCCCAATGAAAACAAAAACTTAAGCTTAATCTTATAAGTTTAGACCTAAGTCATGGGTACATACTTATCTTCCTTAGGTGGGTGACTAATTCACTTAGGTTCATTTTTATCTTCCCTAAACATATTTCAACTTAGTCATGGCTAAGACATGAATATGAAAACATTTAATCAAGCTCAACATGCAAACATAACTCAATCACATCACAAGCTATCAAACTCATTCACAACATGTAGTAAACTAAACTAAATTCAATTCCAGAACTCCAAACATAGTTGTATGTACATCAAATTGGCTAAGGCTTACCAAAAGGAAACTACTCACTAAGCATAATGTAAAGCAAGGTTAGATACATAATTTAAGAGATAGAGAGATGTAGAGATAACCCAAGAACTCCCAAGCAAGCTAAATCATCCTTGGTCTTCAGCTCCATCTTCTTGACTCCTAAATGCATCCAACTTGAGGTAGAGGTGAGATAAGAAAGGAAAAAGCTTAATTGTACAAAAGAGGGTGTACAATACAATTAAGTGAGGAGGAAGAGGAGGAAATGGAGAGGGACATTAAGGGATAGCTCCACCTTAAGGGGCTGATTTGGTGGTGATGGAGAGGGTATTTGAGGTGGAGGAGAGAACTAAAGGGATAGAGAAAGATTAGGGGCTAATGAAAGATGCTAAAACTATATAGAAGTGAAAAATGAGGTGTGTTAAGGGTATGGGTAGTGGGGAGCTCGAACCTATAGCTTCCAAGGAGATAATTTTGGTGTATGTAATTCAAAATTAGATGCTTAGACATGATCCTAAATATTAGACTTTTAGGTTGTTCAAATGTGTCACTCACTCCAAGTCATGTGACTTGCATGTGCATCCATCTCTCAAAATATCTTCTTTGTAGGGTTGGACTCATGAGGCCTTGGCCAAAACTTGACTTGACATTGTTATTGACCAGCGATGACTTGCCAGAGTTGACCGTTGACCGGCGTTGACTTTTCGTCATTTTTTCGCTTTTGCTCCATCTTCTCCAAGGGCTACGGAAGTGCGCTTGGCTACTCCAAAAAGTGATTAATTTCCATCTCTTAGAGCGTTTCCGTGCCAACTCCCAATTTTCTAGCATAACAAGGAAATATTATAAAAACGATGCTTTATTGATAAAAGGCAAGCAATAATCATGGGATTAGGGACACAATTAGCGCATAATTATGGGCCTAACAGCCCACCACTAGGGGTTTTCTCTTCGGGATAAACGAATCAAAATTAGCAATAGTTTATTACTTAAGTGGCTCAATCCCATACAATCTAACAAAACTTTCGGTGCTCCAATAACTGGGCATTCTTGTAACTTGAGGAGGATGGACTCAAGTTACTGCCTCCACACATTACACAGTATCCAGGAGGCTTAGGACAAACACTTGACTTGGGTTTGTACATTTTAGATTCGCTTCATTTTTATATACTCTCTGGAGAAAGGCATGACAAACATTTTTTTTTAAGTTCAAAATGAAACATTATTTTTGTCCACTCACTCTAACAGTTTTATTATTTTCTGCATTTCCCTGGGTTTTTAGTTTAAATGCTCAGTTTGCATAGTTCGTTTGAAGTCAAGCGCGCACGCAGTTTTCATGGCATAGAACTATCCATCGTTGATCCTGCGAGTTAGCATTTTACTTTACGTATTCAATTTAATTTGTTTAGCTACTCTGATGTCAAAGTTCGTTGTATATCTTTTATATTTTAATAGTGAGTCAATATGTGAAAAATTTCTTTATTTCACGAAATATGAGTTTTGGATCTCCAATTCAGTTCTTGTGTATATTGAGTAGACACTTTGATTAGTAGTCATTAGGGTCTAATTCCGGTTTAGGCAACTAAATTGGGGTCGGGTCCTTTCACCTAGTATATATTCATCCTATAAGAGAGGGTATTGGGAGAGGAAGCAAAAAATGATACTTAAACGACAGGAAATTTAGGCACAAAATTCATCTTTTCGGCCATTCCGTACCCCTCAAGCATCTACACCTCCTAATAGTGGATCAAGTTCTTCCCTTTATATTCCGCTCACTCAAACGGAGTGAATGCGTAATAATGATCAAGAGTGATTAGTTTGTCCTACATACTAATACTGTATACCCAAATATGATATTCAAGAAATGTATGTATAATTTAGCCACATGTCTGTTAATTTTTTTTTTTTAGAATGCTTAACTCATTTTCTCTAGCTTTCTAGGTTAAGAGATTCATTTAGCCAAATGTGAAGAGCTGTTGGCTGAAGGGAATCATGATTGTGCTGGCTCCGGCACAGGGTCGGTCCTATATAATTGGAGGCCCGATGTAAAAACTAAAATGTGGCCCAAATTATGTTTTAATGATAAAAAGAGTGGAAAACAGAGCTGAGAATGGAAGACGTGAGACAAGAAAATACTACAACTGAGTTTCGAAACTAGGTGCACAAAAGCTAATTAATGAGGCTTATCCAACAAAGTATTCAGTTATTAACTCAAAGGCCTTTTTATTTATTTATTAGATACTCAGCTCATATAAAAAAAATTGAGGCTCCCAAATTTTTGGGAGGCCTGGTGTGGTTGCACCTCTTGCGTTGTCCAAGGGTTGTCTCTGCTCCGGCAGCAACTCACCTGATCTTATGTCCAAAAGACTCCTCTGGTTATCTAACCTATTTTTGAAGTGGTTCGAATTAAGAGCATCTCCAACAGATACCTTATTTTAAAAAAAAAGGTTAAAATATAACTAGTTTTATAACTTTTTCTCTTCCAACAGCTACCTTATAGCTAAAGTTCAAATAGCTTTTGTTAAATTTTGTAGCTATATATAACCAAAGTGGAGAAAAAGAATAACTCTTGGTTAAAAAAATTTCCTCCTTTTTTTCTCAATTCTAACATACTTTTTTTGAATTAACATTATGATTAAATTCACCCATGGTGCCCGAACTCTTCGGGTCAGGTCAAAAATGTGCCTGAACTCGAAACACCATCAAAATGGTGGCCAAACTCTAAAAATGCTATAAGTATAGTGCCTTGAACCATTTTTTGTCACGTTGTCGTCTATATTGATGATGTGTCAGTTTTTTTTTAAGAAAAAAGGTCAAAAATCACCTATGGTGCCTGAACTCTTCAGTCAGGTTAAAAAGGTGCCCGAGCTCTCAAAATTAGCAATATGATGCCCAGACTCTTAAAAATATGAAGCTCCGATTAGAGCGGCGGCGACGCTTGGGTGGGGGGAGGGCGAAACCCGACCTGAACCGGAGAAAGTTCTAAATAAGACAAGAACTAGTGCACCAAGTCCTCGCTTGCGTCACACAATAATGCGGCCTCTATTTCTTTTTTGATTATTGGTCACTTTCCTTGCCCTCGCCCTTACCTCAAAGTCACAAGCCACCACCACTTAGAGAAGAAGAAGACCCAACTCTGCATTTACAACAAGCAACACCCAAACTACCAGTCTACCCCTTACATAATCGAAGCACAAAAACTATTTCGATGTCGCTCCGCCACTGTCTCTCTCCTCCGGTGTCGAAGCTGGAAATTTTAAGTTTCAGGGTAGGTGAAGAACAAGTACGGGTCACAGCGTCGTCAATTGAGGCGTAAGGCGGAGGCGAGCTACTGCGACGAGTTTGATTGGGGTGCAACTGTACATATTAATGGTGTCGGTGTTTCTGGTTTGTTGGAGGCCAAAGTAGATTTCGGTTTTGGTTGTGAAAGTGATTGGTTCTGACTGTATTGTCAGTAGTGATGATGATAATAGTGATCTAAGTTGCAGGGATTGTCGGCCATCGAAGGAGTGGCTCCGGCGTCTGGAGCAAGAAGGAGTAGGTCCAACCCGAGAAAGTCGAGTTAGTCGATGACCGAACCAATGAGCAAAATCGAATGTTAATAGCATTTTAAAAGTTTAGGCATTATATTAATAGTTTTGAGAGTTCGGACACTTTTTTGACCTAACCGAAGAGTTAAGGCACCATGATTGATTTTTGACATTTTTTTTCTTCAAAAAAAACTGACACGTCATCAAAATAGACGGCAATGTGATGAAAAATGGTTTGAGACACCATACTTATAGAGTTTTCAGAGTCTGGGCACCATTTTGATAATTTTTCGAGTTCGGGCACCTTTTTGACATGACTCGAAGAGTTCAGGCACCATGGGTTAATTTAATCCTTAACATTATGTTAACTTTTAACTGCTAAAATAAAAGTTAAATAAATAGAAATTTTTTTTAACTTTTAAAAAATTTGACTTGAAAATTTAAAACAACTGTTAGAGATGCTCTAATAACAACGTACTCTTGAGTTGAGTAACAACGCACCGTTTTTGTCATGAGATTGAGAATAGTTCGTTAATCTGGTTTTGCAGACCAGAACCCAAGTACTGAGTTCTTGTAACTTTGTTTTTTCTTTTAGTATCTAACCATCTGTTAAAACCTTTTTCAGTGTACCTAGCTTGCCGGTCTTTTTCACTTCCGTTCTTTCTGTTTTAGCCTTTTGGCTTAATAGCTTGTAATGCGGGGACCTGGAGAAGAAGATGCTCCTATGTCCTATATTCAGTACTCGAAAATACACGACAGGTAAAATAAACATCTAGCAAGACTGCACGACTATTATGTCTATCTACAAAGAAATTGACTTCCATTGCTGTTGAAGACAGAAAGTTTATTCAGGTCGAAACACCGCTCGTACTTGTATACTTACATCACGTGAGCATTACAACCCTTTATTTCAATTTACAGGCAAGAAATATAAGTTAAAAAGAAAACCATGTGACCTTTTGCTGAAGATTCTATTGGGGAGAGGACTTGGCTCCAAATGTTGTCTTCTATACTTTTCCTGTTTATGTTCAGGATTGAGAGACCCAGCTTCAGTGGATGTACATAACTGTCAGTGGAGTTCAAAGGTCCACACAAAGATAAGAAATTACAGGGCCGGCCCTGCGCTTTGTCCTCTGGCTAACCTTCCACTTCTCAACAAGGATTTTCCTTATGTTGGGACAGCTTGAAACCACAGTGGCTACTCCGGCAGATGTTATACCTTGGCAATAAACCATGTGACATGATGCAAGCATTGTGCAGTTTTTGACAAGATGGTTTAAACCAACATCTGTTATTTGACGGCAATGTGAGAGCACAATGTCCTTCAAGTTCAGACAGCCTTCTCCTAGTTCAGCCAATGACATATCCCCCAAATTCTTCCAGAGAAAGAATTAATGTCAGGTTAAACTTGAAAGAGGAAACTATAATCCTATCATATACAATATGTTGCATACTGTGCGCATCAGTAATAACAAGAAACACTTCTACTGTTTCTATCTCACTAAAGATGCCTCCAGGGTTTCAGAGACTAGTAAATTCATTATTCTCATCTCAAGGATCATTTTGGAACAACTCAGAAGTAGCAAAAAAATAAACAATTATATTTGCTGACAACCAAAGAGCATAGTATAATTGACGTTTTCTCATGTGGCATGACAAGTACATGAGAAGGATGAACAGAGAGAAAGAAGAGCGCACCTGCAGGACACTCACATCTAAGTAAGTGAGTTCTGGACAACCCCTTGCAATAGCTATTAATCCAGCATCACCGATTTGGTGGCAGCCACTCACATTCAGATACTGTAAGGAGCTACATTGACCAACAGCGATAAGGGCCTCATCCCCCACTCTGATGAAAAAAAGAAAGAAGATGAAATACAATATTCAAGACACTAACCTCCAATGTATACAAATATACAGAATTTGAAACAGAACATTCAAGCTTACAGACAAAAGAAGCATCTGATCAGATGCTTTTTTTGTATCAAGTCATGACTTGATACTACAATACATAATTACATATTGTGTAGAAATAAAAGTAAACAAAGAACATACTATAGCTACATATAACCAATTTTACCTATCACAAAAGCGGAGGCTTAGGTCTGTTAGAGACCTACAGTACTCTCCAATTGCTACAACTCCCTTGTTTCCAATCTACGCCAAAAAGTCATGTAAAATATGAACCATCAGTCGAAGTCCTAAAAAATATCAAAAGTAAATGGCTTAAAAGTACTTTGTTCCACATAATATATTTCAGAAGATAGTTTTCTCAGTAAATGATATCATTTAGGAATGGAAATATGATTCGAATACAAGGCCCATATTTATGTTCAAATCCTCAGCACATCCTCAACCTAAATGCAAGAAGACATATATAACTACATCTTGTAGTATATGAGATCCCCGCAGAATGGTTTACAGCATATGTCGTAACGAAGGGAACTAACTGTTGACGATTAAGATTTTGTTAACTATGAGCTAGGAAATTTATCAGTCAACAGGGTGTATGTGCATGAGCACATAGAGATGACAGGGACAAGGTACCTCATAACATCGACGAATATGAAGTTTCTTCAAACTCCTGCAGCCTTTTGCGATATTGCAAATGGCTTCATCTCCAATACTTGAACAGTCTACCAAGTGAAGAGTTTGCAAGAACTTACAACCTCGTCCAATCTCACCAAGTGCAAAGTTACCTATCCTTTGGCAGTATAACAATGCTAATTCTGTAAGACGCCTGCATACATTCAAAAATTTAACATTCAGAAGGCACCAATACAAGTTTGACTAGGTATGACCACTTGATTGCATGAATACTCTGATGACAAAGAATAAAATGTTATAGAACCTAACAGAAAATGTAAAGAATATATGACTAAGGTCTATAAAACCCTTACTAATGGACTCCATGATATAGCATTTTACCCAGTATACAAGTAAAACCATGTCTAAATACAACCATTATATTCACCCAACTGAGCTGAATGTAAGTAGTTTGAGTTTGAAGGATATAACTGCTCTATTTAGACAATTTTCAAACACCCGCAATAATTACAGTTAAAGTTTCATGCAAATCATATCCATACAACATATTCAATGAAAACTAGACAAAGCATGCAGCTTAACAGAATTATACTAGAGCTTGGTAGCATTTTTAATTCATATATGGGGATGATGCATTTATATTTTACCAATCAAAATACCAATTTAGGTTCAGAGGTGAAGGAAGCATACGGGCAGGATTTCCCAATGGATTCTAGACCCAAAGTTCCGATATTGTGGCACCCGTTCACTTCAAGATGTGTAAGTTCCTTGCAGCCAATTGCAATAGATTCCAATGCCTTGTCACTCAGGAAGTAGCAGTCACTTAGAGTGAGGTTTTTTAACTTCTTACAACCATTCCCAATAGCATGTAACCCTCTGCAACATATCATACACAATAAGGAAAAGAAATTAATGTACTTGACTATATCAGCTGGACAGACTGATACAATAAATAAGATATTAAAACTCCTGCTATCTCATTTGCTTATTTATGAAGTTAAAAGTGTGAAGTAGGTTTGCAATCAGTGGAAACAGTACAAGTGCTCAGACTTCAGTAGGGCATTTGCATTCATTTGAGAAACAAGCTTCTTAACTAAAAGCAACCTCGGAATAGGGAGAAATGTTTAATTGTCAAAGTAATTTTCATTTTATCCAAATAACAACAAAGAAAGTAAAAAGTAAACTGAGGAATTATGAGTACTAACTCGTCAGTAAATCTCTGGAAGGTATAAAGCGCCAAGAACTCCATGGTCAAACAACATTTTCCAACTGCTTTCAAAACTTCATCTGTGACATTTATGCACTGAAGCTTCAAAACTCTCAAAGCAGGACATCCATGGACCACGGCAAGCACCCCCATGTTGTGGATGGACTCTGCATCCAACGACAAGCTCTCAAGAGACTTACAGTGCAACCCCACTGCTTCCAATGCAGTATCAGTTATCTTGACACAAGCCGCTATCCCAAGAGATTTCAGGGATTTTCCAACACCCTTTGCTAGTTCTATCAAACAAACATCGGTCAATCCCTCACAGAACCGCAAATTCAAGTCTTCGAGCTGCTTGCAACACTGTCCCACAGCAGCTACACCCTTATCTCCAACATAGCAACCCTGCCCCAAGAGAAAATGCTCAACATCAAATACAAAGCATACATAGCGATTAAGATGATTCCAATGGCATTGAAACTAAGCCGCACCTGCAAATCCAAAGACTTCAGCAGCCTACACTTTCCGGCTAGGGACGTTAATCCGAAGCTGGAAACATTAGAGCACCAGATTAGGCTCAATTTCTCGAGCTTGGGGAAGCCTTGGCCAACAGCAACCATCCCAGCATCCGATAAGCTATTCGTCTCTTCATCCTCCTCGCCATTATAATGTGACGTGTTGTTCTTCTTCTTCTTCTTCCCGCCGCGCCTCCTCGCCGCGCCGCCCTACACAAAATACACGATCAGAAAAATCAAAACCTAAAGCGGCGGCGTTAATCGAATCGATCCAACGGAAAATTAGGGATTAAGATTATTATTTTTTACGAGGTAAGAGTAAGCGGGGAGAGAAATGGTGAGGCGCTCGTCGATGTGGACGGTGCGGACGTTGACGAAGCGGCGGGAGAGGAGGTTGACGACGAGGTCGGGGTTTCCGGTGGCGCCGATTCGGAGTGTGGTACGGCTGAGGCGCTCGAGGGCTAACCATCGCTTGCAGACAAGCGAGCATGAGTCGTGGCTCGGCTTCGAGTCCAGCCGCCAGAAAACCTCCACGATCAGCTCGTCAGGGAGACACGTGTTGATCCGATCATTCCAGTCTCGGCCTCGCAATCGTCGCATATTTTATTTTTATTTTGTTTAGAGTCGGAGTTTCTCTGGAAGTAAATGCGTTTATTGTGTGGTGGTGGTGTGAGGAGGTGTGCGGGAGTAGGCGGTTAAGGAGCTGAGCGAGGGTGGTGCTATGTCTGCAATGCCCCTGCGTTTTCTAAGTAACTGCCATTTTTGTGCTCTGCTTCTCTTTCCTTCATCTAATCGAATCGATGCAACGAGTTTTTATCTTGTTTTTTCTGCTACAGCGAACTCTCTGTCAGGTTATTATTCTTTGAGTGATGTAATTGTTTTATTGATAGAATGTCTCAGACCGATACAATATGTCTATAAAACAAGGTTCTTTCTATCTTTATCTAGACTAAATCTTATATGTGAAAAGGACAAGACACATACCGGAAGTTACGGAGAATAAATCTCCTTAAACACTCCCCATTGTGTCAACGGCCTCAAAAATGATGCATGACCTGTTGCCTCACTGAAAACCTCGCAAAACAAACAAAAACCTCATGGGTAAACCAAAACCTTGGTCTAAGGAAAAAAAAGTACAACACATCAACTACAAACACTATTACATGTGACGTAGATTCCCCTTGATGTCTACAAAAATGTATCTCCCCCTTACTGTAAACTCAGTAATGGAGTTCAGATAACCTGCATATACCAATACGTCTCACGTGTTTCACAAATGTGGATTTGGGTAATGACTTGGTAAACAAGTCCACAACATTATCCGCCGAACCTACCTGACTCGCATGGATATTCAACAACTGTTGTTGTTGTTGATTAAAGAAGAATTTTGGCGAGATATGTTTTGTAATGTCACCCGTAATGTAACTCAAATTCATTTATTCAATGCATGCAGCATTATCTTCAATGATGCAAGTGGGAGCTGTCGTAGTAGATGATAATCTACTAGACCCTCGAATATGAGGAATGACTGACCTAAGCCAGACACATTCTCTAACCTCTTTATGCAAAGAAATGATTTCTGAATGATTCAAGGAAGAAGCAACAAGGGTGCTTAGCTGATCTCCAAGAAATAGTTGTGTTTCCCACAGTGAAAACATAACCAGTTTGTGAACAACCATTGTGTGGGTCAGAGAGGTACCCAGCATCAGCAAACCCGACCATCACATCAACCAGTGTTTCGGAATAGGGAACTGCAGTAAAGTTGCTCGCAACAGGGGAGAGTTTGACAGGTCGAAGTCCTCACTCGTCGGGTCGAACGAATAGTTCTGTTCAATCCAAGGTACCAGTTTTGATGGGTCAAAACCATTCCTCGACGGGTCAAAAGACACCTTCGGGTTATCACAGTTCACTACCTTCGATAGGTCGGAAGACCTGCTCGATGGGTCGAAGGGCCCAAAACCTGCATGCTGCGATTCAACCATCCCTTTTCCGGGAATTTTAAATTTCTCTTTGTGCTCTTTGTAAGGGAAGAATAAACCCAAGTCAATGGAACCCTTCAAGTACGTAGAGATTTGTTTTACTCCATTGCGATGACATTGCGTAGGCGCAGAACTAAATCTTGCCAACAAGTTCACTGAGAAGGCAATATCTTGACGTGTGCACTGAGCTAGATACAACAAAACTCCAATAATACTGAGATATGGAATTTCATCTCCTAAGATCCCATCATCGTCATCTACCGAACGAGATTGATCCTTCTTGGGGTCCAGACTACGAACAACCATTGGCGTGCTAACAGCGTGTGCTTTGTCCATGTTAAATCACTTGAGCATCTTTTGGACATAAGAAGACTGGTGAATAAGGATTCCACCAACTCAATGTTCCAGCTCTAATCCGAGACAAAATCGAGTCCTACAAAGGTCTTTCATCTTAAATTCAGATTTCAAGTAGCCAATCGTCTCATTGATCTCATTAAGAGCCATCTACATAGACTGCTACTATGGAAAATTCTGAACGTACTTGGTCTTTTAATGAACATGTAA
The DNA here is from genome assembly GCA_946800695.1 of Geum urbanum. Taxonomy (NCBI): domain Eukaryota; kingdom Viridiplantae; phylum Streptophyta; class Magnoliopsida; order Rosales; family Rosaceae; genus Geum; species Geum urbanum. Next base: position 44,150,891 of record OX327003.1, on the reverse strand, counting down.
AGGCATAAATCATCATTCTTGTATCCCTTCTCAATCAAGTAGTCACTAAGACGTGTATACCACATCCTACCGAATTATTTTAATCCATATAGTGAACGTCTCAATCTGATTACATGAGCATTCCTTGGTTTAGAGTTACTTGATTTGGGTGTAGCAATGCCATCAGCACTTTCATATTTATCTCTGAATCAAGATCCCTCTAGAGATATGCAGTAACCACATCCATAAGATGTATGTTTAGTTTCTTGGACACTACCAAAATTATTAGGTAGCGGAAGGTGATGATGTCCATAACCAGAGAATACGTCTCATCATAATCAATTCCAGGGCGTTGAGAGAAACCATACGCCACAAGTCTAGCTTTATAATACAAGACATCATTCTTCTCGTTTTGCTTCCAAACAAAGACTACTTTATGTCTTACCAGCTTAACATTCGGTGGGCATAGCACCATTGGACCAAAAACCTGCCTTTTATTCAAAGAGTCTAATTCGACCTGGATTGCTACCTTCCAATTCGGTCAATCTTCTCTTCGTTGGCAATTCGTCATAGAGCAAGATTCTACTTCATCGTCGTCTATAATCTCCTGAGCGATGGAATAAGCAAATGCATCATCAACTAACATGGAAGATCTATCCATAAGAATGCGCACATCATTTGTTCTAAGCAAGATTTATTTGTTCTCTGACATCATAAGAGGTTCTGAGGCATCCCCCAGACATGGCAATTGTGATTCAAGGATATAACTATAGTCAAAGACAATCTCATGTGAAAGATTCACAATGTTGATGATGAATGGATCATTTTGTACCTCGATGACCTGCCTTTTAACCGGCATCTCATCAGTGGATTTTCTTAGTCTCCCCCTTTTTCTAGTGGGAGCCGAGACCGATGTAACAACTTCCACATGGGCAGGAGGAATGTTTCTTTGCCTAGTGTTGGTACTAACCACTCCCTTTTTCGGGATTTTCAACCTTGTAGGAACATTTGTAGTAGGTATATCCAATCTTGTCACTTTAGCGAAGTCATTAAAGGAATCAGGCATAGAGTTTGCTACTTTCTGAAGATCAAGTATTCTTTGCACTTTTATCTCACTCTGAGATGTATGGGGATCATGATAAGACATAGTGAGATTAGACCACGTTAATTCCTGACATTGAACCGGAAGAGGTACATTCCTTCATCCCCCTAACGTCGGGAAGTATGTCTCATCGAAATGACAATCTGCATATCTTGGAGTAAAGAGATCTCATGTTGAAGGTTCAAGATAGTAGACTATCGTTGGAGCTTCATAGCTAACATAAATGCCCAATCTTCGTTGAGGACCCATTTTAGTGCGCTATGGAGGTGCAATAGGTACATATACCGTACAACCAAAAATGCGTAAATGTAAAATGTCAGGCTCATTTCCAGTTACCAACTGCTGCGCATTGAATGGTTTGCAGACTACAGGTCAAAAACGAAGAAGCATAGTGGCGTGTAACACTGCATAACCACATGTGGATACCGGTAAGTTTGTATGCATTACCATCGCGCCAAAAACAAGTTGTAACCACTTGATGTGAGCCGCTAAACCGTTCTGAGAATGAACGCGAGGAACGAGATGTTCAACTTCAATCCCAAAAGACATGCAGTAATCATAAAAAAAATTGATGTAAACTCACCTGCGTTGTCCAATCTAATAGACCTGATTAGATAATCTGGGTGATGAGCCCGAAGCTTAATAATTTATGCCAGAAATTTTGCAAACGCAGCATTCCTTGTGGATAACAAAACAACGTATGACCATCGCATTGATGCATCTACCAAAACCATAAAATATTTAAATGGTCCGCATTCTTGTTTGATAGGTCCACAAATATCACCTTGGATCCTTTGTAAGAATTGAATATTATCGGTATTATCAACCGCAAAAGAAGGATGTGCTTGTAACTTTGCTAAGGAACAAGCTTTGCAAAAGGAGCGATGTGGATCAGAGATTTCAACATATGAATCTGGTGGGATAATGCACGATGCCACAATGGTACTTTGCCAAGATTGTGTTGCACTTGTCTTGGAGACGAAGCCAGGATTGAGAGGAGTAGTCTTATCCACCCCTTCTAAACCGATAGATTTAGGTATTCCCACATCCTTCTTTGCTTAGAATAATAGATGACCATAAGAGTTTTTCAATATTTTGATCATCATGTCACGACCTGGGTGTCTCAGTCGAAAATGCTAAAGCTTGTATGATTCAGAGTCACACGAAGTCGTGTGAGTCATGACATTGGATTCAATAATCTAAACTATAGTTAGATATAAATCACTATGAATAGTTGTAACCTTCTCTAGAATGCGCTTGTGGCCACATTCAACAGAGGTGATACACAATAGTTCTTGTCCATTCTCACAATATGTTTCCAAGTAGAAACCGTTGGCGCGAATATCCTTGAAATTTAGCAAGGTTCGATTGACTTTTGGCACGTATAAGGCATTAGTGATAAACAATGTTGTACCATGAGGCAGCAGAAATTCTGCTGAATAACGCCCTTAAATAACCGGTGATGCACCTATATGGTAGTCACTGAGAACTTGTATGAAAAAAGATCCATAAACAATTACATATTCTGCAGAATGGTATAGGTAGTACCACTAGCTGTAAGACACTCAATCTTCCAACGAAAATTTTATAAAATTTTCTTATCATTTTCCAAGAAAAACCGATGTAAAATACATCAAAAACACCACAAACCGGATGTAACCTTCGACGGATCGAGTGAGTCTCTCAACAGGTCAACAAAACTCAAAATAGAATTTAATTTTTCGATACCAAGTCTCGACGGGTCGATGTAAATGTTTGATGGGCCAAAAAATCTGTCTAGAAGCATCCCTTCGACAGGTCGAATAAATATGGCGACGGGTCGAAGGAAACCAAAAATCGATATTGATTTTCGATATCTATCCTCTACAGGTCGAATAGTATTCTCGACGGATCAAAATGGTACATAAACAGAGACAGAAGCTATCAATCGACAGATTGAGAAAATCCTTGACGGGTCAAAAAATGCAAAAACCGATCCAGAACAGAGGCTTCGACGGGTCGAGAAGCATCTCGACGGGTCTAAGATTTCTTGAGATCAAAACATCCACTTTTTCGTGTCTTGTTTTTACTATATCATTGTGTCATTATGCCATAAAAATGTAAACATCGAGCCATACACTTAATGAGTAGTGAAATAACATTCTCAACACTTTCATTTACTGAAAAATAGAGAAAATTTTATTTCGTGCCAACTAGAAAATTCATATCATAAATGTTCTTATCCAAAAATAAAATCAAAACCAAGACAATAGTCTAAAAAACAAATGGTGGAAACACAAGCCAAAAATAAACTAAAAACTTGAATCTATTACAGAGATAACGCCTTTTACATAGGTTATTCAAAATCCGAAGTGACTAGGTCCGTCTTCTTGTCCTCTACAATCACGAGATTGGTATCAACATCGATCTCAAAATCTCCAGCAAAGTTGGAGTCTTGATCCAAGTACTGCTTGTGCCTCTTGTAGATGTTTTGGATTTCTTTGCTAGCACGACACTACTTGTGCATATGCTTTGTTGAACCACACCAGTAGTAGATATATTTTCTAGAATTGGAATGCCTTTGCCAATCATTACTTGAACCAGTCTGGTTCTTATTGGAGTTGACATTCTGATCTCTATGTCAAGTCAGATTTTGGCTGCGGCCTCCACCACGCTCACGCCCTCCTCTCCCGCCACGTGGAGCTTGTCCTCCACAATTATAAAGTTCCAAACCAACGTTCTTTTTGTCCTTTCGGGCCAATCCTCCAGTTTGAAACTCTCAGACTTTTTAGTACCAACCGGTCTTGAGTCATTATTGAGGATGATCTCATGATACCTTTCCTTTTTGGCTAGGCTATTGATGAGATCACTGAAGGTAAGGATCCTCCCCTGTTCATACTTGATCTGGTACTAATCAATAAGAGTGCTCATAGAGATTGAGAAGCTATTCAATGACTTTTCAATCATGTCTTTCTCGGACTTTTCTACCCCACAGAAACTCAACTCAGACTGTAGACCCAACATTCCTTGATTGTAATCTTAGATCTTTGGAAAATTCAGAAGCCTAAGGGATATATCTGCTACTTTAAGGCACAATATGCGGAACAAATACTGCATATCAATCATCATCCACTTGAAAATAAAGCTCAAATCAATATATTAACCATAATGAAAAATTCCAATTCAACTAAATATTGCAATTTATGAACGGAAATTTTTTTAGCTTTATTTATAACCAAAAATAGTTTTACAAGAGTGTATACTTATAAAACATCAGAAACATATACTAGAACAGATATTTACAAAAGAGCTGTCAAAAAATCTGCTTAAATATCTACTTAAAGATCTATTACTGTTACAAGAACTAATTAATCTTGATCCAAAATTTCTTAACAATAATGAATGCTCCCACTTATCCTAACAATCTAGGCTAGGCAAAATTCTCATATCTACACAATGCTTCTTGAATGTTGCCACTGCGAATGGTTTTGTGAAATGATCTTCTAACTGCTTCTCTGTCTTAATGTTCAAGACTTCCACTTCATCATTTTTGACTCTTTTCCTCGTACTATAGTACTTCAAATCTAAATATTTTGAATTTGGTGACCTCTTACTTTTTTACAAAAGAATACTGCAGCTTTATTATTATAATAGATGTTGAGTTTCTTTCCATCAATGTTGCTTAAGAGTTAAGACCTTTGTGTATGTCAGAAAATTTCTGATCCACAAACCTTGATAGACACCTTCATACAAGTCTATCACTTCAGCTTGCATAGTTAAAGTGGCTGTCAACTTCTGTTTCATGGTCTTCCAAGCTACAACTCCACCAGCAAATACAAAAACATAACCAGAAGTGGACTTTGAAGAATCTGGATAGTTCCCTCCAAAATTTGAATCCTTATAACCCTTAAGCTTAAGATTCTTAACTTTCCTATGGACAAGTATGTGATGCTTAGTCCTCTGAAGATATCTCATGACTTTCTTTCCTATAACCCAATGTTAAGGTGCTAGACTGGATTGAAATCTTGAAAATGCGCCTACTACAAACGACAAATCAGGTCTTGTACATACCTATGCATAGATAAGGATGCCTACTAGTCTAGCATAAGGTTTACACTCCATTGAAACTTTATCTGCATCAGACAATGAGATTTTTTGGGGTCAGTTTATCTCCTTTAAACATAAGGACTTCACCTGCTGCATGCACATGTTTCCATCCCAAATCTTTTTAGAATTTTAAAAATATATTTGTGCTGAGACAAACCTAATAAGTCTTTGGCTTTGTCTCTTTTAATTTTAATTCCTAAGACATAAGATGCTTCCCCCAAATCTTTCGTGTTAAAATGTTTTGACAAAGATTTTAGTGTCTTTAAGAAACTTGATATTGCTAATAGCTAAGAGAATATCATCTACGTATAGAACCAAACTATTTCCCAATCTTGAGATAAACACATTCATCAACTATATTTTCTGAAAACCTAAATGTTGATATAACTAAACCAAACTTCTTATACCACTGTCTAGAAGCTTGTTTTAAACCGTATATTGATTTCTTCAATATGCATAGTAAGTGTTCTTCTCCTTTCTATATAGAACCCATCAGGTTGCTTCATATAGATGGTTTCTTCAAGTGTTCCATTAAGAATAGCAGTTTTAACATCCATTTGATGCAACTCCATGTCATAATGAGTTACTAGAGCCATAATGATTCTGAATGAGTCTTTTGTTGACACAGGAGAAAAAGTCTCGGTGAAATCAATACATTCCTTTTGAGTAAAACCTTTAGCTACTAGCCTAGCTTTGTATCTTTCAATATTTCCAGCAGAATCTCTCTTAGTTTTGTACACCCACTTACAACCTATAGCTTTCCGATTTACATCAGGTTCTACTAACTCTCGTACTGAATTTTGACTCACAGAGTCAATTTCTTCCTTCATGGCCAGCTTTCATTCTGTAGCCTTATTGCTTTTAAGAGCTTCGTTAAAAGATGGAGGATCATAGTCATCTGCTAAGGTTTCCTCAATTTCTTGAGCATATACAACATAGTCAGATTTCTCTTCAAAAGTAATTAAGTCATACTTCTCTGTGACTTTCTAGGCTCTTGATGTTGTGGAATAGGTTCAGGTTGTGGTGGTGGTGGCACTTCTAAATTTTTGGCTCGTTGATCTAATATTTCATGTTTTCCCATATCCTCAATTCCATCCATATTTTGAGATACTAGAGTTAAATCTACAACTAAAGGTAATATGACTGCTATATTTGTAGGTGTCAAGCTAATTGAATTTTCAGCATTCTCTACAACTTCTTCAAATTTTGTAGACAAGTCTTCAAAATTTGTATTGTAACTAGTTTCACCTATGAATTTAACTCGCTGAGTTTCAAAAATTCTAGATGAATGATGTGCATAATATAGACATTTTTAGCCAATAAAATGACAACTAAGAGAATTTGCATCAAGTTTATGCAAACTTGGATTATAAATCCTTGCTTCAGCTCTGCAACTCCAAACATGCATGTGGTGTAGACTAGGTTTTCTACCACACAATAACTCAAACGGTGTAGCTTCAACTGATTTACTTGGGGTTCTTTTGCAAATGCAATTTGTTGTTTATAGACTTTACCCCATAAAAACTTAGGTAAACCATTAGTACACATCATGTTCCTTACAATATTCAATAGAGTCTTATTTTTTCTTTCTGCCACTCTGTTTTGATAAGTAGTATATGGTGTAGTGTACTGAGCCTTAATGCCTTGTTGTTCTATATACAAGGCAAATAGACCCTTTTGTTGTCCATTCTCAGTATACCTACCATAAAATTCCACACCTCTGTCTGATCTCACATTCTTGATATCTCAACTTCTATTTCGAAGATTTGAAAAGCTTCAAGTGTTTGTGATTTTGTAGACAGTAACTTAATGTGACAAAACCTGGAAAAAATCATCTATAAATGTGATAAAGAACACATTTCCACTTATTGTTTGATTTTGTAGACAGTAACTTCTGTAGGCACCTTTACTGGATTTATTTGTCAATTTTCCCTCAAAACACTCCACACATTCATTTCGGTCAAAAAAATCAAGTTCTGGAAGTATGTTGTTCTTCAATAATTTCTGTATTCTCACTTTTGATATGTGGCCAAGTCCTCTATGCCACAGATATGCTAATTTCTTATTGAACAAGGTTCTTTTAATGCCAGCGGTAACATTAAAACTAGATGTGTTGCTATTTTCTATAGAAAAAATATCCTTAGATTGAGATATGAAACAAAAAATCTTAATGTAACCATTCTCTTTCACAGCAAAACCAATATATATATGAAGAATTTTGAAAAATCTTTATTTCAGTTATTCCAATGAGAAAAGTACAACCAATATCTATCAAAAGATCTAAAGCGATTAAATTCCTTTCCATGGAAGGACTGTGAAATACATTATGCAAAACTAGAAAATTTTCTGAGCCTAAATCCAACTGTAAGCTTCCTATGGCATTGACTACAACCTTTATGTCATTACCTACTCTGATGTGTCTTTCTTCATTCCTTGGAACTCTCTTCCTTATGAATCCCTGAGAAGAAGTAGATATGTGTAAGGGACTTCTTGAATCTATCAAAAAACTATTTAGCTCAATGTTTATTAAATCAACTTTGAGAAAGGAAGCTGAAGGAAATACATACTCACCCTGTTTGGGCCCAAAATAACATTTCGTTGTTTGGTTGATATTAAATCCCACAAGAGTCGATTCCTGTGGCCCACGTATATAATTGTTCCTGAATCTAGAAGGAAATCTAAAATCAGCAAGAATTTTTATCGAATAAGGAATACGTAATTGATTAGATTGGATATTCTTGATACGTTGAGGATTTTAGATCTCATACTTGGTATAGAGTTATATGAATGCGCTAGTATAAATAGAAGGGTTCAAGGAGAACTATGGACCTCTCTACACATACATTTTCCCCTCGATAAACTCAACTCTCCTTGCGAGAAAAACTGACAACGATTAATCTAGAATTCTCACTAGACAGAACGTGAGTAGTTTGACAATTCACTCTTGTTAGACGATAGTGACCAAAGCAAGTTTCACCAGACATGGTGTGAAAATTTCAGCGATCAAAGGAGTCATATCCACTGTTCTCCCACATACTAAGAAGATTGCTCTGCTTTGTACCGGACAAGGTGTAAGAAGTATTGATTTTTGTGGCTCTACAGTAAGACACGAACGCATGTCCTAACTAGTTAGGCATAATTCCTAGGCCACCTAGGCTGAAAGAACTCATTAAGGAAGGTTGGTGCTCTCCTTGCTTCAATCACTTATGTAGAAGCAAATGCAGTGGCGCAAGGCAAATCAACATTCTACCTTTGGTAGTGGCACACCAAGCATGTATAAAAAAGATAGTTTGTGATTACCTAATACATCTCTGCTGAGAAATTGGGTCAAACATTTTGGCACGCCTAGTGAGACAAAGGTTTTATTGTCTGGTTGCAACAATAGGGCATCCTTACTAGAAGGTTTACCTTAGTTGCACTAAGTACCGGTTACCGGAGTTTCAAGATCATAACTCAGCGCACTGTAGCAGGTTATCGGACACACAAGTCCGAGAGAGGTTTGGTGCACTATAAACAACAATGGCCTTCAAACCAAAGACTGCAGTTGAGATCAAAGAGCTTGATCCCACGGGTTACAAGGAATACCTAATCCAGGGAGACTAGCATCTCGATGGGCAGTTGGCCGAACTCGTGAAGAAAGTCGCGGCTAGTGACAAGACTATAGAGCGATTTTGTGATAAGGTCGGGAACATGCAAAAGAGTTTGGAAAGCGACCGTAAAGAACGGGCCGCCCAACAACACCATCTTGATGAGCTCACTATAGGCCAGAACCACTTGGTAGAGGAGGTAGCTACCCTCAGCGAGTTAATGGAGAAGAGACTCAAGGATATAAACGAGTCAATCGCTAAGGAAATCTAAAAACATGAAATTTACGGATTTCCTGTAATAGAAAATGATATAAAAAATCTGTTGGAACTAATATTTGATAATAATCCTCATATTATAGGTGAAACTTATATTTATGGGATCTATTAGTGTTGCTCTTAAGAGACTAAAACCCATTTTTATAAAACGTTATATTGTGCTATCCACTAAAACCTCTTATCTAAAACTTATTTTCCACGTGAGAAATGAGGGAAATTTGATACGTCAACTCACAATTGTGATATTTGGATATCATGAAACATGTGGCACTGTGTGTAATAAGTGAGTTTCACAACAAGTAAGGCTCAAGTAGTAGACAAATTTCTAGGGGTAGACACGGGACGGGTCGGGTCCAATTTTGTCCGTCCTTATCTTTATCCCGAATGAGATGGGTCGGGACGGGATTGGGTATTTTAAACATTCTTTCCGGTCGTCCCGAAACCCGAACGGGATAGGACGGGACGGGACTAATTACGGATCTAATTTAAAATAAACATTTAATAGAGTATTAAACAACAAAAATTCAAATAAAATAAGACGAACCAAATTTCGGGTTCAATATAAGATAAATATAGTTTAATAAGACTTAAGAGTTTACAACTACACAAAATAATACCGTTTTACTTAATGGTTACTTGGAAAAAATAAAACTACAAGCTAATCTAATTAGGTCTCTAATTACATTAATACTTAATAAAACTCATAATAATAACAAGATAATTATTGAGATCTAACAAATATAGTCAATAATGAACAAGTTTTTTTCTTCGTTCATCGGCTAAAACATGAATAGCCAATGTACTAAAAATAAATCCAAATATAACCATCTCTTTCGACGATTGGACTTAACAGGCCTACGTGCAAAAATCAAATACAAACATAGCCTCCTAATTTCTTAAACTTTGACATATGTCGCCGAATGGTTAAGAAACTAATAAAGTATAGTTATCTAATTTTGCATAAGTCGGTCGTAGCATCGAACCATATTGATCGATAATCTCCAAAATTTAGCTAGTTCTGGGGCTGTCATGTCCTTAATCAACAGACAAATCCCTTAATCTTCATTAACTTCAATCGGCTAGTGCAGCCGAATAAAGAAAATACAATTTGTTCGCCTTATCAAAGCAAGGATCTGGGAGAACTAATCTGTCAATTAAATAAGATGCCCATTAGTTGATTTTTTTTTAAATGTGAAGAAACTTTCATTAAATCACTGGTGGGAAAAATCCAAGCAAGCCCAACAGCTCGAATACAAAGCAAAGCAAATAGAATAGAAAAATTGCGACTCAAATCTAAACCACATGAGTCAGGACAAAGAGAGCAATCCTTAAAAATAACAGAAAATATTCTAAATCTACGTCACTACTTGCACCTTTGTCACCATTGATTGTCCAGACACAAACTGCCACACAACAATAAGTGAAGATGTCGAAATAGGACCCATTATCCAAACATAGATTCTGAGAGACTGATGCCAAACAAATCTCAATACACAACTCAAAAAAGTAAATAATATCCAACGTGATGAGATCTTCCACCATAATAGCAGCACCCCCTCCACTTCCGAGATTATGATGAACCCATAGTTGCTGCATGGAATCCCAAATTCTGAGCCATGAATAGAAACATGAACAAGAACAAAAATGGTAGCAATCAAGAATAGGGGGTGTTAAACCCATGCGTGAGCACCCATTATCGCGAAAATCAGTGACTTACACTTTCAAATTGCAACTATAAGCACCCACAATCAGGCCTTTCATTTCATCGAAGTTAAAGGTATTGAGTATAACTATTATGAAGTTGTTTAATTTTGGAGTTGTAAACATATGAGATAACTTGACAGTACTAGGAAGAGTAAGAATAGTAAATAGGTAAGGCACAATGTCCTCCCGATCTGGACAAAACCAGTATGACCACATATGGTACAAATTCACACAGATGTGAGTAAGAAGCTATACCAGCTTGCAAACAAGAAAGAGCAGCAGCCCAACCCTTCATGACATCATAAAGGCAGAATCGACACAATTCCAAAGCCCAATTAAGAATCCACTTTTTAACGCCGGTGTAGTGCAGCCACCACCACAGCCAAACCGCTCGCCACGCCCTGCCAAAAAGGAATGGAGCCAATCATGGCCTGCAAATTCTTCAGTCGAGATACGACTATCGCTTGAGGACCAATATGGTACCACCCACACCTTCAATCGAAACTCGCCGAAGCTCTGCCACCCAGCCTCCTCTCCCTCATGTTCGTCATCACGAAAACAGTTCAGAACGACAAATACCTTTGTCTAAAATTGAGACCCAGCATTATATTTGACCTGCCTATACTCACTAGAAATCTCAGATCTCCAAAGATGAGATCAAGCACAAAATTGCTACCATAAAGCAACACCACCCATCCTTGTCCGGCTGCACCCATAAGCGCTAGCGAGGCCAAGGCCAAGGCCAAACGCGGGGCCGCTAGACGAAGCTACAGACTTGTTGAAGAGAAAAACTTTTCTCGCTTGTGAGGCACGTTCTAAGTTAGAAGCGAGAGTTAGGTGCAGATGCCCATTAGTTCATAGATGAAGATAAATGTCTCCAAATCACCACGCACTTTCAGATCTCCAGCCGGCATATTGCTTGTAATTTAATTCACCTCATCAAAAGTCGTGTGAAACCTTCCTCCATGTAATTTTTTTCCTGAACAGAAATTAGAAAAAGGCAAAACGATAGAGCTATTATTGCTAATCAGGAGGTGGTTATCGATGCTTTATAGCAAATACCGAATTCAGCAGGTTTACAACCTTACTTCCTCAGTCTCATATTTTATGGAACTGAACATCATCGAACATGAAATAGTGTCAGGTTCTCGCTCCTCTCCAACCATGATATTAATAAGCTGTTTCAAGGTACTAGTTGAGTATTTGTGTGGGCTTCTACATTAAATTTAGCCGATTGTGATTTCTGGAGAATTGGCTTTGTCTCTAACAGTCATATCGATGTGTGTAGCTTGCTCACTAAAAACAGTAACCATTTGATGATCTTCTCGCTCATTGACGTCATGGTCTACTTCGTCTTGTATAGATTCAGTCACGGTTCTAATTTTAGCCGATGAAATTTTTTTTTTATCGACCTCTTCTTTTTCAACTAAAACTTCTAACAAATGTGATACCTCTACCACTTCCTCATCAATCAAGTGTAAACTGGTTGCTTCAAATTTTCTTTTTTTGGAGAGGTATGTGGGGAGAAAAAACAAAGAATTTAATTAGTGCACGCAATTCTTACAATTTTTTTTGTAACTTCTTGTCATATTTCAATAACTTGTAACTTTTTAGAAGCCTCATCAAACTCTTCTTGACGCTTTTTATATGCATCTTCAAAATTCTTCTTGTCATTTTCGTAGAAAATTGTTGAGGTCCTTCTCCGCCCTCTTGTTCTTCACAACCATATCTTCCTTAATCTTCAACCAAATTTGGTGAATTTTTGAAATTTTTTCCATGAAATTTCCATATGTTCGGTCATTTGTTGAACCTCCAACGAGACACGGTTAATTGAATCAACCACAGAATTGTTGTATTCAATACAACTATTTTGTTGGCCATTGTAATAGTATATCAAATTAAATTAAGCCGTTAAAATCGGCTCATAAAAACTCATTGTGAATACGCCTAAAATATTAGGGTACTATAGGGTGTGCCAAAAATGTTTACACAAAAATCGTCATGGCCTTTGTCGACGGCTGATGGATTTAGACTCACAATGTTCTGCTTGGATGCGTGGGTGTGCCAACCAACTCGTGGCATGTTGGCCAAGTGAAGTTTTGATAGATTTGCGTGTGAATCTCACTTCTTCAAACAATTGTGGGCCGATGAAGCAATCTTCTTGGCCTCAAGGTTCTCTTGCCTTAGTAAATAAGGAACTTTTTGCATTTCTTTTTGTACTTTTCTGGTGTACAGTTGCAAGAAAAAATAAAAGATGTATAAACTAAATAGCAGAAAGTAAATACTAGAATGTAAAGTGCATAAAAATAAGAACAGAAGCTATAACAACTAAGTGCAGAAAGGAAAAGAAAATGATAAATGAAGATAAATTTGACCATGAAGTAATGCAAGGTCTTAAAAGAAAAGTTGAATTGTAGTGATATGTTATGTTGATCCAGAACTATTTACAATGTGGTAAAGTAGTCTTATTTATATTAATACATTTCTTGGTGATGGGGTTGTACATGAATTCCTCCTCAAACCTTAATCTTCGTCATCAATGTGGTATTATAACTTTTCTTTTCATTAAATCAGAATATTTAAGACCCTATCAAAAAAAGGTCTTGATAGCAATTCTCCACCACCCTTTCACGTTCATAGCAAATTCTCCACCACCCTTTCACGTTCATAGCAAATTCTTGATAATTATCCTTCCTATCTAATCCAATTAGGTCTCTCATTGTATTAATATTTAATAAATCTTATAATAATAACAAGATAATTATTGGGATCTAACAAATATCGTCAATAATGAGCAAATTTTTTTTTTCGTTCATCGGCTAAAATATGAATAACCGATATACTAAAAATAAGACACAATATAACAATCTCATTCGACGATTGGGCTTAACAGGTCAACGTGCAAAAATCAAGTACAAACAATATATAAATAAAAAAATATTATTTTTAATTTGGATGATATAAAATAAAATAAAAGAAATTTTATTTCTTGATTCATAATCTCATTCAGTACAAAGGGATCTTATATACTATGGCCATTATATATATGCCACAGATAACCCCCAAAATGATACATATAGCTACGGGAGACATGGATGAGAATTCGGACTCGGATTTGGCGATTTGAAAAGGCAGTTTGTTGTATACTGATCCATGCGTGCTTTCATTTTCTTGTTATTTGCTAAAAGAAAAACACGATTCAGAAAGTCTAACAGAGCTATAGACTTCAAGCCTTTGAAAAATGCTTTATAAGCGGATTACGTTGTGGTCTATTAGTTTTTGGTCTCTTGACTTGAAGGTGCTATAAGGGGATTATGTTATGGTCTTTTAATTTTAGGAAATTATACCTAAGGTCACTTAGAGGTTTTAGGTTACACATAGGGTTATTGTATAAGTTTTACACGCATAAGGTTATTATAAATTCCTTAAAAAAAATTGTTTCTAAAATTGTCCCTCATATATAAACTAACTACTGAATTCAAATTAAATTTAAACCAAAAACACAGAGAGAGGGAGAGAGAGCCGCATGATGGCTTAGAGAGAGAGAGAGAGAGAGAGAGAGCTCCAAAACGAACTCGATTCTCTCCATCAGCTCTATGTTTGTGTGTATGTGTGTTAGAGAGAGAGGGGGGGGAGATTTTGGGGAAATTTGTGAGAAGAAGTTCCGGCGAATCGGAGGATTCCGGTGATAAAAACTTGGGTAAGGCTTCCATTCTGTTCACCTGTAGATGTTTTTGTGCTTTGTTTTGTTTGATTTATGCTTTTGATTGATGTGTTGTTTTATTCGATTCCGGTGATAAACCAATTTCGAATTTCGGTTTTTCGATTTGATTTTGGTACTTTGGATTATGTATGACGCATGGTAGTGATATTATTGTATGTTTTCTCTTTTGATTTTATATGTTTGTGTGTGATTGATGTGGCTGGTTTGTTTGTTTTTGATATTTCGTATAAATTATGAGATGTTACAGACTGTGAGTACTACCTCTGTTGAGTGAATACACTACTTCATCCCATTGAACACACTAGTTATCTGTTCTGTGTGTGTTTTGACTTGATAATACTACCTCTTTTGAGTGAGTACACTACTGCATCCCATTGAACACACTAGTCAGCTGTTCTGTGTGTGTTTTGGCTTGATAGTACTACCTCTGTTGAGTGAGTACACTACTGTATCCCATTGAGCACACTAGTTATCTGTTCGCTATATGTTTTGACTTGATAATAATACCTCGTTTGAGTGAGTACACTACTGCATCCCATTGAACACACTAGTCAGTTGGTCTGTGCATGTTTTGACTTGATAGTACTACATATGTTGAGTGAGTACGTTACTGCATCCCATTGAGCACACTAGTAAGCTGTTTTGTGTGTTCTGTGTGTTTTTTGACTTGATAGTACTACCTATATTGAGTGAGTATACTACTGCATCCCATTGAACACACTAGTTAGCTGTTCTGTGTGTCTTTGGACTTGATAGAACTATTAGTGTTGGAGGCATTGGACAGTTCGAAAGTCTAGTGAGACGTTGTATGAAGTCCAGGGGTTAAAGAATGTGGCGATTGATCTCAGGGCATACACTTGCAACTACCGACATTGGCAGATCGATTCTTTTCCCGGTCCCATGCACTTGCTGCTATACAACATGCCAGTATTGAGCCTATTTACTCTTACATCGAGAATTTCTATGAAGTTGGAAGTTACAGGGTTGCCTATGAGTATGGTATTAAGTTAATACCAAACATTGAGAAGTTTTACCATGATGCTCTGAATGAACCGGCCATTGTGAAGCCTCCGTTGACAAGAATCCCATCTGGTTGTCCAAAGGATACTTGCATGAAGTCTTCCGTTGAAGGTGGGAAGGCGTCGAGGCCAATCAGATGTGGTCGTTGTGACGAAAAAGGAAGACACAACAGATTGACATGTACTAAAGTCATCAGCAGCTAACTAGTGTCTATGTTACTCACAGGTAGTGTATTTACCAGTCTACAGTAGTACATTCTGCCTGAACAAATATTTTTCCCAACTAGTGTCGATATTAGTCACAGGTAGTGTTTTCACTAGTCTACAGTAGTACAATTTGCCTGAACAGATAATTTTGCTGAGGCATGTCCATTTCCTTTACATACACTATAATAGTCACAAGATATAGTTGGTATGAATACAAGTAATTGGTAGTACACTTGGTCCAAATTGCTTGTATCGAGTATTTTTTGATAAACATACAATGTGATTTTTCATTATATAATACATACTACTTTAACGTAATTTTTTCTTGTGCGATTTGTTTAAGTAATTCAAGTTTGTTGTTCTTCGATTTTGTGATTTTGTGTTGGTCAATTGTATGTTTTTGTATGCGACAACGCTTTGTGTGTGAAACCAACTACATTAGTACTATCCAACAACAATAGTAGTACACTCATCATATAACAAAAGTAGCACTACTCCTATTAAACATCCTACTGATTACTCTACTAAGCACTGCTGTTTCACAATAGAAAGTACTACTTTACGAAAATTTAGTGTACTAACACGACTATTGTCTGTTGTAAGCACTACTCCAAAACATTCAGTGTACTACTTAAACACATGGTAAGTACTACTATTTCACAACCAAAAGTACTACTTCACAAAAAGTTAGTGTATTACTAACATTACTGCAGTCTCTAGTAAGTACTACTTCAAAATATCCAGAGTACTACTTTAACATAATGCAAGTACTACTGTTCAATAATGTCAGACCATAACAGAAAAGAAAGTACTACATGAAACCTAACACAACAGAAAGAACAGAAAGAACTATTTGGACTTTACTTTGTTTCTTAGGTTTCTTCTTGTAACTTTGTAATCATAATGCGGGTCCTTTATCGTAGTTTTCCTTTTCTTGTTCTTGACAGCTTTTATCATTGAAGGAGGTGACTTCCATTTTTTTTTCTCATCCTCCTTACTTTGCGACCTCAGTTGTCGTGTCGCTGCTTGTGCCATGCCATCATTTTTGGACTTTGATCTGATCTCATATCTGTCTTCGCTACTGTCATGCATATCATCAAATTCAAAAAAAATCAAATCAAATTCTGGAATACACAAAAGTAGGCTGCTAAGAATACTATCTGATCTCATATCTGTCTTTGCTACTGTCATGCATATCGTCAAATTCAAAAAAAATGAAATCAAATTCTGGAATACACAAAAGTAGGCTGCTAAGAATACTATAAATTAGTACTAATACACAACATACCAGGTTGATTTCTTCTTCTTCTTCTTCTTCTTCTTCTTCTTCTTCTTCTTCTTCTTCTTCTTCTTCTTCTTCTTCTTATATAATCACATTGGAAACAACACATTAAGCTTTCTGGAAATTAAAATAAGAGAAAAACACATTATCAGAGAGAGACAGTGACCCCTTCTCTTCTGCAAATTTGTTTCCCTCCGAAATAGGAACTTGAGAATCCATAAGCTTAATTTGGTCTAGCTCACGCTGAAGCTCCTCATTCCTCGACTGCAATGAAGCGATCTTCGTATAAGCTTCTCTGAACTGCTTGTAAGCTTCATCTCGTTCCTTCAAGGAGTTCTCTTGGGTGGTGGAGGTCTTGCCTTTCATCTTTGACTTCATAATCTCCAGTTTCTTGGCGCATTCCTCCTTTTCGCGTATGAACTTGTTGACCATTTGCATCCATAAATGATTTTGCTTTGCCATCTTCACTTTCTGGTCTTCAAGTTTGGCGATCATGTTTTGAGTGTCGTCAACCTCTTTCTGAGTTGGAGATGACTGTGATGGTGCCATATCCTGGAGAGACGCGATGATTTCAACAAGGTTCTTCTGGGCTCTCTTCTCCCTCTCCATCAATTCTTCTCTTGATATTTCCTCCTTCAAATTTAAATCACAAAGCACTAATTAATACAACAGAACACAGGAAGCACTACTCTAGACAACAGAACATACTACTAATGTTCAATGTATATACTACTAATTCAAAACATTGATACTTACCCACATATTGAATGAGGGAGCATCCATGCTCTCTTCAAAACGGTATAAGGTTTCGTCTTTCACCCGTACCATCTCATTCTTGATCTACATCTTGTCACCTAGATCCTCGTCAGAGAGCTTGTTTAACTCGGTGTGCAGCTTCATCAGCTTCCAGTGTGAAAATCTGAGAGGTTGTCCCTTCCTCGATGCAACTCATTCGCAGATTTCTGTCCTTTCTACAACCTAATACTGTTCAACAAAAAATACACTATTAGAGATCACATCACATCACACACTACTGTTCTAACATATATACTACTGTTGATCACACTTCATACTACTGCTGACCATACTACATATTACTACAGACCACACTATATACTACTCTCAGCACACACTATTGTTCTAATATATATTATTGCTGACCACACTATATACTACTCATGTCTACAATTACACTATTAGAGATCAAGATAGATACTATTAGAGACCAATATAGATTTTTCCATTTAGATACACAACTGAAAGGACCCAACCCCGATTTAGTTTCCTAAACCGAAATCAAACCCCTTCTGAAAACACGAACTTGCAAAAACCATAGAAATTTCGGCAGAGTTTCAATATAGCGTGGAATTACCATTAACTTGCACCTGAAAACACACTTAATCCTATGCCACAAAAGCCAAACCGTGGGCACCAATCCCATCCGGATTTCTCAATATCATGACAATCATGTAAAGTAATAAGCAAAACTGTACTTAACAGAAATCCGGGGAAAAATCATATGAAAGTATAACAGTAGAGTAATCAGAGCGACCTCTAGTGTATATATACAAAAATATACAACAGTAGACAAAACAAGAAACCTACTGAAAAAGAAAGGTAGCTCGAACACTAAGTCTCCGACTGCGACGTGAGACACCAGAATCCGAACTGCAAACTGGGCACGGAAACCAAAAAGTCCAGGGGAAAGGCAAATAAAATCGTTAGAGTGAGTGGACGAAAATAATCATATGCCTTTCACCATTTATATAATATAAAAATAATGCGAGTTCTTAGAATAAATGGAGGTGTCAGGCGAATCTCTCAAGCCGATGGTCAGGCGAATCTCTCAACCCCGACGGTGATATACTAGGCGAATCTCTCAAGCCTAGTGGGCACATCATGAGAATCTCTCACCCCATCTGGTAAATGCATCGATGCTAAGTAGATGTCATCACCATATAAAATAAATGTCATCGATGCTAAGTAAATGTCATCACCATATAAAATATAAAACAATACCTCCAAAAACAATAAATAATCTCAATACTGTACTAGAAATAAATACTGAAATCAAGAACTCGCTACGACAGTGTAAATAAATGTCCACTCACAGATAGCACAGCGCGCGAACGCGCTAATCACGAGATCCAGCGGAAGATCCCTCACCCAACGTACGATCTCGATCCCTTGAAATTTACATACCTGCTAGGTGAACAGATGTAGATACTGTTCCCGCATACGTTACTCGGTCTCCCAGGTGGCTTCTTCAACCGAATGATTCTGCCATAAGACCTTCACAAGCGGTATAACACGGTGCCTCAACTCCTGCTCACGCACATCGAGAATCT
Source organism: Geum urbanum (assembly GCA_946800695.1). Taxonomy (NCBI): domain Eukaryota; kingdom Viridiplantae; phylum Streptophyta; class Magnoliopsida; order Rosales; family Rosaceae; genus Geum; species Geum urbanum. The sequence continues at coordinate 44,131,577 of OX327003.1, read as the reverse complement.
GTATCGGCTCCTCCACATATGTCAAGTCTTCCCGGATAGGAAGCTGATGTAGTGCTAACACATGTGATGGATCTGAAATGTATTTCCGCAACATCGAGACATGGAAAACATCGTGTACTCGAGCCATCTCAGAAGGCAACTCTAATCTGTAAGCTACGGCACCAACTCTCTCTATAATCTCATACGGACCGATATACCGTGGTCGAAGCTTGCCACGCTTCTCGAAACGCACAACTCCCATCCAAGGAGATAGTTTCAGGAAGACCCAATCGCCCACCTCAAACTCGAGACTCTTTCTTCTCATGTCCGCATAACTTTTCTGGCGATCCTGGGCAATCTTCAGTCTGTCCAGGATAATCTGAATATCCTCCATGGTGCTCTTCACCAGATCAGGGCCAATAAGCCATCGCTCGCCTACCTCACTCCAACACAATGGAGTGCGGCACTGCCTCCCATATAGAGCCTCATACGGTGCCATATGAATACTGGCCTGATAACTATTGTTGTAAGCAAACTCAATCAAATGCAGTTGCTGGTCCCAATTTCCTTTGAACTGCAAAACACAAGACCGCAACATATCCTCAAGAGTCTGAATAGTCTGCTCAGACTACCCATCAGTCTGGGGATGAAAAGCTGTACTGAAATGTAATCTAGTCCCCAAGGCTCGCTGCAATGCCTGCCAGAACTCAGAAGTAAACTGACTGTCTCAGTCAGAAATAATAGATACAGGCACACCATGCAGACGAACGATCTCCGCCAAATACAGCTTTGCCAATCTGCCCACTGAAATCTTCCCCGAAAGTGCCAGAAAATGAGCGGATTTCTTCAATCGATCTACGATAATCCAAATACCAGTATTACCAGCCGAAGTACGCGGTAACTGATACGCGAAATCCATGGTAATGTGCTCCCACTTCCAAACCGGAATTTCCAAGGGCTGTAGCTTTCCTGCAGGCTTCTGCCTCTCTACTTTAACCTGCTGACAAATAAGACATCTACTCACATATGCGGCAATCTCCCTCTTCATATTTCGCCACTAGTAATAAGCTCGGAGTGTACGAAACATCTTCATACCACCGGGATGCATCGCATAAGCAGAACAATGAGTTTCGTCTAAAATCTCTTTCTTCAAACCCTCATCCTTGGGTACACATAATCTGCCTTTGAATAGCAATGTACCATCATCACTCAACCAAAAATCTATTGGTACACTATTCCGAATCATGGTCTTCTTGTCCAACAGATAGGAATCCGCATCCTGAGCTTCCCGAACCTGATCAACCAATGCCGGTCGAACCTGGAAGCTAGCCAACAAGGTTCCATCATCATCCCACTCAAACTCAGCTCCCGTAGCCCGTAACTCGGCTAACATGGGAACTCTGGCCACACACACATGAAACAATGATGCTCCAGATTTTCGACTGAGTGCATCAGCAACGACATTAGCCTTCCCTGGATAGTACTCAAAAGTGCAATCATAATCATTTATCAACTTTATCCATCTGCGTTGTCTCATGTTCAAGTCTGGCTGTGTGCGCAAATAGGTGAGACTCTTGTGATCTGTGTATATCTTGCACTGAGCTCCGTATAGGTAGTGTCTCCAACTCTTCAAGGCTAATACAATAGCAGCCAGCTCCAGATCATGGGTAGGATAGTTGACTTCATGTGGTTTCAACTGCCTGGAACCGTAAGCCACCACTCTACCATGCTGCATCAAAACACAATCAAGTCCCAATTTCGATGCATCGCTGTAAACCACAAACTCTCCACTGTCGTCAGGTAGGGTCAAAACCGGTGCAGTAGTCAATTTTTCCTTCAAGAGCAAGTAACTCTCCTCACATGCGTCAGACCACTCGAACTTGACGCCTTTCTTCGTCAATCTGGTAAGTGGAGTGGCAATCCGTGAAAAATCCTGCACAAAACGCCGATAATAACCTGCCAAACCCAAGAAACTCCTGATCTCTGGTACGGTGGTAGGTCTACTCCAATTCAACACGGCTTCAATCTTGTCAGGATCCACGCTGACTCCCTCAGCAGATATCACGTGACCCAAAATCTTCACGCTATCCAACCAAAACTCACACTTGCTGAACTTCGCAAATAGCTGATTGTCTCGCAAAGTCTGCAAAACAGCTCGCAAATGCTTCTTGTGCTGGCCCACACTCCTGGAGTAAATCAGGATGTCGTCGATGAACACGATAAAAAACTTGTCCAGAAACCGCCTGAACACTCTGTTCATCAAGTCCATGAAAGCTGCGGGGGCATTAGTCAACCCAAGCGGCATAACCAAAAACTCATAATGCCCGTACCGTGATCTAAAAGCTGTCCTGGCCACATCTGACTCTCTGATCCTCAACTGATGGTATCCAGACCTGAGATCAATCTTCGAAAAGACTGAAGCTCCCTTGAGCTGATCAAACAAGTCGTCAATCCACGGCAACGGATACTTGTTCTTCACAGTGACTTGATTCAGCTTCCGGTAATCAATACACAACCGCATAGAGCCATCCTTCTTTCACACAAACAGTACAGGAGCCTGGTAAAAGCTCAATGGTGATACACTGGGTCGTATGAAACCTTTCTCCAGCAACTCTTGAAGTTGAATCTATAGCTCCTTCAACTCCGCTGGCGCCATATGATAAGGTGCCTGTGATATGGGTCCAGTGCCTGGTAAAAGCTCAATGGTGAAATCGATTTCCCGAATTGGAGGAACACCCAGTAACTCCTCTGGAAACACATCCAGAAACTCGGAAACCACCTCAATATCACCAATGTCTGGTATAGCAGCTTGAGTGTCCACAACATGAGCTAAATAAGCAACACAACCCTTCTTCATCATCCACTCGGCCTTCATCGCTGAAATTACACATGGCAGTGACGTATTCTTCTCACCGCAAAACAATATCTTTGGAAAACCTGAACGTCGAAACACAACCTCCTTCTTGTGACAATCGAACATGGCCCAATGTGTCTCCAAGAAGTCCATACCCAAAATCACATCAAAGTCGACGATATCCAGCAATAACAAATCCGCGGCTAAACCATAACCTTCAATAAAGATCTCACAATCCCTATACACCCAACCAATACTCACAAGCTCACCGGATGGATACAACACCTTCCATAACCCCGGAAGTGGATATGCAAGTATAGTAGCTAAAGATGACAATCTATATGATATGAATGAATGCGTAGCACCTGGATCTAGCAAAGTAAGTACTGGATAGCCAAAAACATGCAACGTACCAATAACAACCTCCGGTGAAGCTCTGCCCTCGCGCAATGACATGACATGAACCCTGGCATGCCCGGCTGGTCGTCCACGCTGAGGGTGACTCTGCCATCCGCCCTGGCCAGAAGACTGTACTGGTCGAGCTCCGGAAGTGGTACCTCGCTCTTCTCCGGAACTCTGAGCTGCCTGTCCACCAACACCAGCAGGCTGGAAACATTCCCTCGCATAGTGACCCTCCTGGCCACAACGATAGCAAATGATAGGGCCTCGCTGACAAGGACCAAAATGATGCATGTTGTAGAGGTTGCACAATGGATACTCCCTCGATCCAACAAAAGTGCCACCGGTACGTCGAGGATAGCTGGATCCGCTAGAACTCCCACTAGACTGTGGTCTCTGTGGCCGATCCCTCCTCCATCTTTGTCTCTGTCTAGGCGTACTAATTGATGGTCTAAATGGTCCACAACCCGATGATGATGCTGATCCGGAAGTATCAGAACTCAGCCTCTTGGAAGGTCCTTGACTCGGTCCACCCTCCTCAAATCGTCGAGACTGAAATCTCATCTGCCTTTCCTTCTCGATATCCTCGCCTCGAAGTGCTGCACTCACAAACTCGTCAAAGTTGTTCCGAGGCATCCTAGTCAGTGTCCCCTTGATGTTCAGGTTCAAACCCAACTCAAATCTTCGACACTTGGCTTCCTCTGTAGCCACCATGTCACGAGCAAACCGAGATAAACGAGTAAATCTGTCCCGGTACTCAAGTACTGACATGCTGCCTTGTCTCAAATTAGTGAACTCCTCATACTTTCGCTGTTGTGTAGCCTGGTTGAAGTATCTTCGCATAAAAAAATCCCTGAATAGTGTCCACGGAGTATCAACCGGAACTCTATCGGTGCTAACCCACCAGAAGTATGCATCCGACTCAAGTAAACAAACTGCTGCCACTGTCATCTGCTCAGGAGTGAAACGCGTTCAACCTGAACCAACCATGCCTCACAAATCTCTGGATCAGTTGAACCCGAGAAAACAGTCGCTCCAGCAGTTCGAGCTTTGACCACAGGGTCAAAATGCTCCTCCAAACGCAATACTCGCATAAGTAAGTCATGCGTTTGGCGATCCTCATCAGGATCCACATCCCTATTGACACGGGAATCACGTCTAGGAGGCATCTTAATGATACAAGAAAAGCATTAGTCACAAAGCACAAGGAACGTAATCATGAAACTTCAGACATTTGAACATATACAACACCCGAAGCATTAATGAGTAACCGCTGGCCAGTCGGGTCATCGCTCCAGACATGCTGTATATACTCAAATATCCTTAGTATCACAACTACAAAAGTCTACAGAACCTGGAACCTAATGCTCTGATACCAAGCTGAAAGGACCCAACCCCGATTTAGTTTCCTAAACTGGAATCAAACCCCTTCTGAAAACACGAACTTGCAAAAACCATAGAAATTTCGACAGAGTTTCACTATAGCGTGGAATTACCATTAACCTGCACCCGAAAACACACTTCATCCTATGCCACAAAAGCCAAACCGTGGGCACCAATCCCATCCAAATTTCTCAATATCATGACGATAATGTAAAGTAATAAGCAAAATTGTACTTTACAGAAATCTGGGGAAAAATCATATAAAAGTATAACAGTAGAGTAATCAGAGCGACCTCTAGTGTATATATAAAAAAATATACAACAGTAGGCAAAACAAGAAACCTACTAAAAAAGAAAGGTAGCTCGAACACTAAGCCTCCGACTGCGACGTGAGACACTAGAATCTGAACTGCAAACTGGGCATGGAAACCGAAAAGACCAGAGGAAAGACAAATAAAATCGTTCGAGTGAGTGGACGAAAATAATCATATGCCTTTCACCATTTATATAATATAAAAATAATGCGAGTTCTTAGAATAAATGGAGGTGTCAGAGGAATCTCTCAAGCCCGACAGTGATAGACTAGGCGAATCTCTCAAACTTAGTGGGCATATCATGAGAATCTCTCAACCCTGGATCTGGACTACCGGTGATCAGCCGAGTAGCCAATGCATCGATGCTAAGTAAATGCCATCACCATATAAAATATAAAACAATACCTCCAAAAACAATAAATAATCCCAATACTGTACTAGAAATAAATACTGAAATCAAGAACTCGCTACGACAGTGTAAATAAATGTCCACTCACAGATAGCACAGCGCGCAAACGCGCAAATCACGAGATCCGGCGGAAGATTCCTCGCCCAACGTACAATCTCGATCCCCTGAATAATCACAAAATATAACTGATCAAAATCATAATTCATTACTTTGTACCACACCTCGGAAACCAACCATTTCCTAAAACATATTACTCGGATACAAAATAATCTACGAAAACCCCGAAATACTCCACATAAACCCTCGACTTAAAATCTGGTATCCAAACCAACTCGAAAACCTCAAGGTGATGATCGGGGCGCAATTAAGAGTAGAACGACATAAAACTTGTCAAATTTCAAAAAGTCAACGGGTCCGCCGGAGCTCCGCCGTTGACCGCCGTTGATCGGCAGCGCGACGTCAACGGTGATGGATTCTGACCAAACTTTCCAGATCACAAGTATTCTTCAAGCCCAACAACTTCCTCTTCTACACCGATACCCAATTCCAAGCCCACCGGCCGGAATTGAGCCTGAAACTCACGGAATCCATTGATTCCGGTGAGTTTCCGGCGAGCTCCCAAACCTCAACCAATTACCAAATTACTTCACCCAAAAGAATCTAGAGGTTGAGGGGAACCTTTCCCCCCACAACCCCGACTCCAACCGTCGTCGGAACACCCAACCCGAATTTGGCGAAACCCTCGATTTTCCTCTAGTTCGTTCTCCCTCAAAACTTCATCAATTCACACAATTCCAAGTTCTAAACTATAGGAAATCAAGAGAGGATTCTAACCATACCAAAATTGTAGCTAGAGGTGGCCGAAAACTGAAAGTCGCCAGCGAGTCAAACGGTGGTGCTCCTCCTCCTCGGTCAACGCGGGTCAACGACCCATTTTTGGTCAAACGACGGTCAAACTTCCCGAAACAGTGATTTTCAACAATTTACGACTATTCCGATATTTATACTCGCGGCTCAATATGATCGACGGTCTAAATCGAATCACATCTACGTTTCGGATAACTCAAACTCAAACGGATAAACACGACGAAATTACACGATTTCAAATATTCATAACATATTCCTCGGTTATCGAAACAATTATCCGAGACAGCCCACGAACTCGAAATCACGCATACTACAATTCTCGTGAAGAGACTCAACTCAAATTCTCGTCCGATAATTAAATCGTGAACCAAACCGCCAATTTAATTAATTACGATAAACCTCGATTACTCGCAAAACTCGCGGATTAAGCCAATTACCATACCAATTCCGGTTTGGGTCGTCACAACAACAAGGGAACAAGGGAGTACCATAATTAGTGGGAAACAACCAGAAAGAGAAGTTGGGTTCTCTTTCGATTTGTCCAGCCCTTTCTTTAGATGATTCAGAATCCTCTTCAACCAATTGTAATTATATAGGGCATCTAAAGCTTGAGCCACATTGATTATGTTGTACATGACTGTGGAAGAGGAGTTTGCGAAGAAGAATGTCGACAACACATAAATGACCATCCAAATTGCAGCGTCCTTATCATTCTTCTTTTTTACTACAGCCATCTCCAGAGCCTTATCAAGCTTTTAAATTGGCATAGAATCCTAAATCTTGTATCTGTCCAAGAAGCTTGAATCGCGTCTTCTCTCGGACTTTGAATCCATATCATGGATCATGCCTGGAGCATCAAGACCAGAAATAAAACACAGGTAAATAACACTAAACTAGAAGAATAACTTAAAAGCCCAATGTATTAACACATTAAAGTAGAAGAATCATACCCTTAGCTGGAAGACCAAAGAATTTTTCCACATCATCTATTGTGAGATGATGTGTCTTTCCACCGATCAAAAATGCCCTCTTTTCAACATCCCAGAATCCCACCATTCTTGTGATATCATCAATAGTTTTGTGCGAATCATCAGCTGTTATTAAGCCTTGTGTAAACAACCATATGAAATTGCTAAATAGTGTTTTCTGCAACATCCTCACTGTTTTTGGAGGCAATTTTGCATGAAGTTCACCCATGACATTGCAAGAGCCTCTTAATGTCGATCTTATTTGGACTTTGAGTTTTTTAGGGTCCTCCATTTGTGCCATTTCTGCAAAACAATAAAATAGACCATCAAAACATTACATACTACTCACATAAAGTCTATATACTACTCACAACAAATCTACATACTACTCACAGACAGTACTACAAACTAGTACAAAGCATACTACATACTAATCATGACAACACTACAAACTACTCACAACAACTCTTCATACTACTCACAGACAACACTACAAACTACTCACAACAAGTCTTCATACTACTCTCAGACAGCACTACAAACTAGTATAGAACACACTACATACTAATCACGACAAATCTACATACTACTCACAGACAGCACTACAAAGTAGTATAGAGCACACTAAATCATTCACCTATATAAGTTGTAGTTTGTTACTTCAGGAGGCACTTTTTACGGAGGCTAGGGTTTGTAGCTGCTAGAGGAGCCATTGTTTGAAGCTTTGGGAGGGGAGAAACTTAGTGTTAGAGAGAGAGAGAGAGAGAGAGAGAGAGAGACCTGAAATTGGGATGAGGGGGTTCTTGAGGGAGGGAGGTGGCGGCGTTTGTCTGCAGGGGCTGCGTCGGGGTAGCCGGTGTTCCAAAACCACACGCTGGCGACGGCAATCGAAGTCGGAGGTAGAGGCGGGGCTACTGTGACAGAATCCGAACTCGGAGGTCTGTGGGTGGGTTAGGAGGGGGCTAGGGTTTAGTCGCCGGTGTGTAGGCGAAAGCGGAGGTGTGTAGCCGTAGAAGGGATGGGATCGAAATCGGAGTGAGGAGGAAAATGGAGGCCTGCTAGGGCACGTTTTTGAATTTGAAATTTTAGTTTTGAATTTTCGTCTGAAGCAGAGGAAAAGATACCAATTTATATATGATGACATTTAATGTAAATAAATTGAACAAAAATTTTCTTTATTAAAATAAGTGAACTTATTTATAAAAGAAAAATAGGTGACCTTAATCATAAATAATTTTACGTAAACGACCTTATCCATAATTTACCCTAAAAAAGGAGATCGCAACGAGACAAAAAGACCGGCTCTTTCGCAATCGTCTATAATTTTCCGGTCAAATTCTTCGAGTGAGAGAGAGAACATCATCATGTCGTTCTCGTTCTTCAAGCCTTCGAGGCCCAAAACCCCACAGGAGGTCGCCAAGGCCATTAACGACAGCCTCACCGCCCTCGACACCCAGACCGTCGCCGAAGTTAAAGCACTCGAGAAGGTTCTCACTTTCCCTATTTCCCTTCTCAATTTCATTTCTTTCCATCCCAATTTCACATTTCTATCATATGAATGTGTTTCCTTCATATTTGTGAAGCAAGCTAGTCTAGCGTTGAGTCTTGCCCGAGCACTTTTTACATTGACATTGTAGGTGATCTTTGGTGTATGTTTACACAAATGCTTATGATTCGTTGCAGGCTTTGGAGGAGGTGGAGAAGAATTTTATGATTATGAGATGTATGCTAGTCGGAGATGGGGAGACTGAGCCGAACATGGAACAAGTTTCGCAGCTTGCATTGGAGATGTGTAAGGAGGATGTTTTTGGTCTTCTAGTTCACAAGTTACCTATATTGGGATGGGAAGTAAGTTATGGTTGTTTGTTATGTTTCATCTGGAGTATGAAGAGTAGTTATTGCACGAAATGATATATTTGTGTCTTCGTTGTTACAGGCTAGAAAAGATTTGGTCCATTGTTGGTCTATATTATTGAAGCAAAAGGTTGATGAAGTTTATTGCTGTGCGCAATACATTGAGAACCATTATGAGTTGCTAGACTTTCTTGTCGTCAGGTAATTATCTTAGTATAAAGCTCTCTCTTACTGAATTGCTATGTCAAAATGCTAGTGTGTCACCTGTGCACTGAATTCATTGTTCTTCTTCTGTTAGAAAAATGCAATAAAGATGATGATGTGTTCTTGCAAGAGTTGTTGGAATAGGGGTATATGCATTACAGTATCAAGAACACACACATGTTTAATCAGAAAATTTAGAGTGATATTGTATAGATTATTGTATTCTGTTTCTAGTGATGTCTCAATTATTTAATTTCATTCGTCTATTACTTTTAAGTGAATGATGGACTGATGGATGAGCAGCATGCTGTAATTTTCACCAGCAGAGCTGTATTATTGTCATCAATCTTTTCTGTTGGCTTATTGCATGGTATTCATTGGTTTTCTTTTCAAGCAGCTATGATAACAAGGAAATTGCGTTGAATTGTGGAGCTATGCTGAGGGATTGCATCAGATTCCCTGTTCTAGCAAAGTATGACATCTTACCATTTTTAGCTATCCTAATGGTTGTTGGAGGTCACTAGTGATCTTTTGAAGAAAAAAAAAGATTATGTTTTGTAAAAGAACCTATTAGGTTAGTCTCCATTAGAGAAGAACATTTTGAATGACTGAGAAATGAATATATTATCCGCACGATGTTGGAATCAACTAAATCAACCCACACTGTGTTTAATATGGTATTATCCAAATTCAAATATGACTACCCACCTACATGTTGTGTTTATGAATTGGCCATTCTATTTGTTAACAGATTTACAAATGGCTGCTACTGTGCTTTGCTCTTTTTTAGTTTAGGCTTATTCTAGCTGGTGAGCAAGTTTATTTTATTCACACTTTTGATTTTTGTAGTATTTTTCAGGTACATAATGGAGTCTGCAAGTTTTGTCTTGTTTTTCAAATTTGTTGAGTTACATAACTTTGATGTTGCTTCTGATGCATTTTCTACCTTTAAGGTGAGGATCATGAACTCCTTCAATGTTGTACCTATTTTTAAAGTTACTGCACTGCTTAGGCTTCTATTTGTTCTTTTATAAATCCGTGAGCTAATTGTATGCAGGATCTTCTTACTAAACATGCCCAGGTGGTATCTGAATTTTTGACAGCACACTATGACGAGGTTTGCTCACTCTTTTCTAGCTATTATTTCCCCTAAGCCAATGGCAAGTATTGCTACAAGTTTTTGATATATTGGTGTTTATTGAAAATTTAGACCTAGGATATCTTGTTGGACTAGATGCTTCTTGGAGGAGGACGGTTTAATCAACAGACATATGTATGATTTTTCTCAGGAAATTAAATTTAATTCCTGATTTTCACACCTGCATGGTGCAGGCCGTGAAGATAGCTTTCTTCACCATTGTCTAGGTGAATATACAGTACATTTCATTTTCCATCTATTCTGATAGAAACTTTCTTTTTTCCAGTTCTTCGATCTTTATGAAAAACTATTGACATCTCCTAATTACGTGACTAGGAGGCAATCTTTAAAGGTAGGTTATGGTTTAAGCAACTTTCTGAGTTCTTACAGGATAATTCACTATTCTCTATATCATAGCATGTCCTAACAATATAAACCCTTTTTTGATTTAGCTTCTTACGGATTTCTTATTGGAGCCTCCAAATTCTCATATAATGAAACGCTACATTTTAGAAGTACGATTTTTGAAGGTCATGATGATGATGCTAAAGGTATTGACTGTTATAGTTATTCATTGACTTTGTAGTCCTGTGTCATCTACATTTCCAACCACTGGCTGGTTCTATACATCAGGCCTTGCTACTGAAGTTTTTATTACACCCATCAAAACTTATCAGCGTTGATTTGCCAGTACTGCTTTTTTGGCACTCACATTTTTGTTATCATGTTACTGTTCAATTTGAGCAGGATTCAAGCAAGAACATCCAAATCGCTGCCTTCCACATTTTCAAGGTCCGCCCCCCATCTTTCTTACTTTCTCTCCCATATCTCCATATATTTATGCTTGAATGGGTGTGGGCCACCATGACTTGTTTGCGGTGAACATCTAAATGCATACTTTTGATTGGTATTTCTTTGGAGTCAAAATAATTTTCTTCTGTGTTTCTCATATAGTTAGGTAAAAGTTTTTGTTTCTTATATTCATATTTTTGCTTTCTACATCAGGTCTTTGTTGCTAATCCTAATAAGCCCCGAGACGTGAAGATTATTCTGGCTAAGAACCATGAAAAGTTGACGGAGTTGCTTCAAAATCTTTCAGCTGGAAAAGGTTATTACTTTTCAGTCCATCTGAATTAGCTTCAGTTAGATGTCCCGAAATGTTGAAAGTCTCATTTCTGTATTATTTTGTATCTGAAGAATCTCGTGTGCCTTGTCATTGTTGATGATTTATGGTTTCCTAGCAGGTGACGAAGATGATCAATTTGAAGAGGAAAAGGAGCTGATCATCAAGGAAATTGAACTAGTAACCCAAATACCTAATCTTGGATGCTAGTTGTGTCTACTAGTTGCATTTGTTCCCAAGTCCATTTGAAGCTGATGTTTTGATAGTATTTATCATCAGATAAACACTGTTTGCCAAAGAAAAAAAAGCCGGAATCAATAGAAGAGATGGTTCGGTTGCACGAGCAGGGTGGATGTATCAAGAACTGTGTAATCCCTCGTATTCTTGTTGAAATGTAAAAGAAAACAAAGAAGAAAAAGAAGGAATTACTTCCGTTGTAAAAACAAGCCTTGTGCGATAAGATTTGTCATTACTTAATTGATGATAGGAGATGGATTTCTGCAGTAGGCCACAGTCCATGCATGTATGACTCATCTCCCAGAAACCTGTTGTGCTTGCTCATTCTGGAAATGGTGATGTTACCAGTCTCACCTATTGAATTATTACGAGTTAGTCTTGTTATAAGTTACACAAGTTGTCTCTCCCATGAAGCTACATATTCTATCACTCTAGTTTCTTCCTCTAGAAAAGGTATTGAGACTCAACTCATTGATGAGAACTTTGATTCAAAGAGAAACAAGAGAGTTAAAAAAAAAATCAGTCCTACCAAAATTACAACACAAAGCTTGTAAGCATACTACACTTTAGTTCATGTAGAACCAGGGCAAAGAGCAGTCAACTGCAAAATAAGCAAAGCTGTATGAGTCTAATCAATTCCTCTTGGAGCAAAACAACATCACTTCGAATAGCAAAACAACTTAAAGTTTCAGAGTTTGAATTTAAGCCAAGACTAAATGATGAATGCAAATCCCAGAAATCAAAGTCCTAAATCCTAAATGGATCCAACAAAAAGAAGCGGCCTCAATTTAACCTAATCCATCTCGATCGATATAAAAAATAAAAATAAAAATAAAAGAAGTTCCAAATCATCAAGCATAATACTTACTATCATATGAGCTCTGGGCTTTGATCGGAGAATCATCAAGACTTATAGATCTTTAACCAATAATTGTACATATATAATCATTTTTATTGCTCCACAATTCAACCTCTAGGTAATCAAAGTTGGTTGTAATTACCTTCTCTAGAAGGTTGTATTCTAGTCATTTATCCTAAAATCATGTAAACCAAACTGCCTAATGATCGACATATAGAAATATTAATCTAAACAAATATGTACTACAAGAGAAACTTATGTTATAACTCATCTGAAGATAAAGTTAGAGAACTTACCTCCAACCTACGAATTTGTGAAGCAAAAAGCTAAAACAAAAACAACACATAATCAGTAGATTGAAGACAATACATAGAATACCCAATTTTCATTCGCGGAGTCTGAAAAATTCTAATTACTAAAGTAACTTGATGTCACTCACTATCTAAAAATGTATTTGTCATGATTTATTCAAACAACTCAGTTTTAACTTCATTCTTGTTTAATTCATGCTTTAAGAGAGAGAATAGTCAGAGATAAAAATATTCACAGATACTTGTATGTTTCAAAAATAAGACAAATGAATCAGTTAAACTTCAGTTTTTAATCACCACCCTAAATTGAAGATAAAATTCTAAGTTCTTATGAGTAAAACAACTACAATCTATCACCCTAAACCCTTGACACCAATCTATACTTCTTCTTTTGTGCATGGTGTATATTTTTTTCATAAGCAGAATCATTCATACCAAAAAAAGCACAAAATTACTTGGAAAAATTCTCACTCTCCTGGAAAAAAATGCACACGTATTCATACTACTAATATACTTTTAGATGACTAAGAGAAAAAAATCATCATCTTAACACTATTTATGGCCTGGAAAACATAATTTTACTTTAGTTTAGGCTCAGACTTTATATCATACAACCGGATTTATATTTTCCTAGCCATGGAAAGTCTTTGAGCAGAATAATCTCTCTATCAACTCCAAAAGAAACTAATGGCTATAAAAATAAAGCTGCCAAACAATCAAAGGAAAAGGCTTTAATTCTTATATTGTTGAAGTCCATCAGCAGATTTTCTTGTCTTCATATCCATGTGGATTATGTCATTATAATGCAAAGACTATTCCTTTGCAGACATCAATTGCAAACTTCAACAGTTCGTGAAATTTGAAGACACTTCGACTCTTGAAATTAGCAGATTGCAGCAAAAGTCAAAAATATGATGTCAATATATAACAAATGAAATATAATAAGGTTCACTACTATGCAAAAGAAATATATACATATACCCAAACCCTCACATTTTAGAGGGAAAAGAATAACAGATAAATTCCAATAGACTAAAAAGAATAACATAACAAATGCATAACTATCTAGGCTTTGAAACTGCCCTTAGCTTTCTTATAAGAGAGCATAGAGGCTGGCTAGAGAGAGCACGACGATCGAACAAACTTGGAGCATAAAAATAGAAGAGAAGCTCATGAGTACTCTTGTGTTTTACTCACAAGTTTTGACTTGATATCAAACAGTATGTGGCTGATGAGATAAACAGTAGTGCTATTGTGCTACACTACTTCATCAAAATAACCTCATACAAAAGAGCCATATAAAGCACATTTTTTAGGCAAATCCACAACCAATAGTCTTCAAATGAATCAGTTTAAAAGCCAAAAGTAGAAGCTGCAAACACTGATTATAGGCTGAAACAAAAATATACATTTCACAGAAATAGGCAAACCTAAAATAAGCTTTTACTGCAACGAATGAACTTAACCAAGATATAAAATGGGAAAGAAAAAAAAATCTAAACTCTAAGGATCACAAAAGCTAACTTAAGAAAATATGTATTCTTTACATAGCAATGATGATGCAAAAATATGTTCATATTAGTCTGAGACAGAAAAAATGAATATACAATCATCGAAACACTCTTTTCATTATTCTACTTCTTCAATCATATAATTAATGAACCATTCTCGCAAATCCATATATACAGTACTGTTCGATGCAAAAATATCTCCCGCGAAGAGATCCTTCCGCGAAGCAGTCTCTTTTACTAGATTCGGATAGTTTGACCGCATGTACCGGTTTATCCTGTATTGCTTCGTGTGCTGGTGTGCCACCGTTCTTTAATAGAATATAGAATGTAAAGCCGCATGACTTCTTGATAAGAGATTAAGACAAGGAGAGCACCAACCCTGTCTGAATAGGTCCTTTTCGCCTAGTAACCTAGGACTTTCGATATGTGTCTCTAGCAGAGCCTTCGAAATCGATTCCTCTCACTCCCTTATTAGTGCAAAGCAGAGCAATCTCTCTGACGATGTGTTGAGAACACTGCTTCCTTTAGATATCCAAACTCTCACTCAATAGGTGACAAGCCCTTCAACCGTCCAGCCGCAATTGCTTTTTTCTGATCGCAATACTCTCACTCGATAGGTGACAAGCACTTTGATCTGCTGGTTGCAAAGAAGATAGAATCTCTTGACGAGATGTCTGTCTAGGTGTACTTGCGTATAGCAAATATATGTATTTGATCGGGGACCTTTTCCACAAAGTTCTTACTTTCCTTATATAATGCTCAACAATTGTCTTTGAATTACTTTGAACTTCTTCTGTTCTTGCTCTTTGAATCTCAATATAACTCTGACATCAGCATACAGGTTATCAATCCTTATAAAATCTCAATGCTATCATAACTCTTCTATCAAAGAAACCTATCTGAAACAGAAAAGGTATGATAGACATCCAAGCCGTATGGAATCAGCTAATTAATGAATCATAGTTCTAACTTAACTCTACTTATCATACTTGGCCGCTCGCCAAGCTCTTTATAACATATGGGCATCTCGCCAAGACTTCAGTCATTCAAGCTCAATATGAAATATTTATTTCAGGCCCAAACAAGTACTACTACATCCAATAAACTAAATCATATACAATATTAGATAAAAATCTCCAAAAACGGAAGAACACCCAATAGAGTAGACAAGATACGTAACTATTTTTATATAGCCATACAAAACATCCAAAACAACACTTTTTTACCTTTGTTTGAGTGCGACACCAGCTCTATCTCAAGTTGCTCAAGAGAACCCTTTCGTTGACTTTCATAGTACTTCAAAGAGAGAACTCTTCATAAGCACTATTATACATCATAAATCTATACAGCTAGTTATGTGTTCAGTCGCCAAAGGTTTGATGACTATTGTATAACAAACCTTCAAAAATTTAATGACTATTGTCTAATGAAGTTTCTTATACAATAAGCCAATAACAAATTAAAAATTCAAATGAAGCCCAAAAATATGGCATTATATAGAGGTCATCCAACAGTTATGTGTTCAGCCACTAAAAGGAGCCTACTCGATCTACCAGAAGCGAATTGTAATGAACACAGTGAGAAACCCAAAACCCATGATTGAATCATTGAACATCAAATCCAGCCAGATCTGATACCATACCTTTGAAATGATCATAGAAGAGATAAAGACGAAACTACTGCAAAGGCTGGCTTTGTTCAGCGGTGATGTTCGTGGAGGCTGGATTCATTGAGGTTGAGAGTGATCGGCAGAAATGGGAACAGATATTTGAGAGAGAGAAAATAGCGATCGATAGAGACGATGGGAGATAAGAGTGATCGTGGCCTAACAGCCCCCACCAACCTTATCAAGAACAGAAGCCCGCATGTCCAAAGCGTGAGAGCACTAGTCATACTATTTATTTAAATAGTATCCACGTTGTGTCTCACCGTTGTAAACAAAAAACTCAAACTAATCAACCCCAAATTAAAAAGTACCAATCTGGAACCCCAATTTAAAGACTCGGCTCTATTCCTTGTTATTACCCAATTTAAAAATCTCAAACTCTTGTTCGTATACAATTTAAACTCCCAAAACAAATCTTCAACCCTAAAATCCATAGTAGCTAGTTTAAGAAGTTCTTCAAGGTGGCCTCAAGACAACAGATGATTAGTCAAATATATTAATGACAAAGAGGATAAAGTGTAAATGCCATAAATACCACATAGCTAAACTTTCAACATTTTCCTTAGTGATTACTCTTATTGATAAATTTCATATAACAGTCTATATAGAGACTTACCAAACATTTAATGTGATTAGAGCACTCATTTGGTTTTTTTTTTGTTTCTTTTCAAACATACCTTGCATTACAACTAAATAACCTGAAGATATATGTAAAATTCTAGGAAATCAGTGAATGAGATTTATGGTACCCATTTTGCCTCTAATAAAATCTTTCAACAAACAAAGAACAACCAGTGTGCTAATAAACCATATCAATCAACATTTTGGGTTTTAAACAATGATAAGGAATAGTACACATGCTGCTGTACCTAAATTGTCAAAAAATGCATACCTCCAACCTCCTTGTTGTTGAATTCACTTCAATCTCCTTCAAAAACGAAAGCCAAAATCAGTAAAAGCAAACTTAAGATCTACCAAACTCAAACAATAGAATCAAACACAAAATCTTAAACTAAATCTTCCAAAGTGTAGTATTTGAGTTCCTAACATAAACATAGGATAGTAAAGCTTTCAACTTTATCAAGAAGTATACTCTAGGCAAGAAAACAGAAGTAAAACAACAGTTGTCCTATAACAACTGCAACTGGGTCATAGCAAAGAAATTCATTTAGCTGTGAAGATTTTGATCCACCACTTTGTATATCTCATGCCAAATCAAAAATTGATGCATGCTTTGATATACAGTAAAATCTAAGACTCCCAGAAAACAAATGGGTTCCAGATAAACACTAATTTAAGAGATTAGTTAGTAAGCACTCCTGGATTTCCTTTGAAAGTATGCTTCATTTGTACACCAATTATCTAAATGCATGTGACATGGGCATAGCATACAAACCTTTTGTGACATTAATTTTGAGTTCTTTGTTCCATGAAATTTGGTCACCAACGATCAGGTCTAGAATTGAAACAAATTAGTTTTACAGTTGATTGAAGGTTATCAATACTGGGATTTACTCTTTTTTTCCTTTCAAAGTATGCTGAATTGGTACCAAACTGAATCTTGGAGGATAATGAGTCCTTAATTGATCACAGGGAAGTTCTAGCACATTGATTAATATGGTTTATTGGCTGAGGTTTCATCAAGAACATGAGACTTGCATCATGAACCCATATATGGATTCAATATCAGACCCATGTAATCATTATGCCCAATAATCGATCATAAACCCAGAAGAACAAAATTGAATGACAAAATTAATTAGGCCGATCATGCGACTTTAAAATGCCGGATCTCGCGACTTTAATCTGTCGGCCTGAGGTCGACGACGCTGAAACTAGGGAGAGAGAGAGAGAGAGAGAGAGAGAGAGAGAGAGAGAGAGAGAGAGAGAGAGAGAGAGAGAGAGAGAGAGGCAGAAATGGGAGCAAAGAGTGATTGTGGCTTCAACGTGCATGAGAGATCATCCAAACTTGCCCAGAACAGTAGCTCGCACATATAAAGCGTGAGCACTGGTCATACCGTTCATTTGAACAGTAAAAGTAGAAACCTACAAATGTTATATAGTAAATAATTCGATCAAAGTGTACTGTGCAATATTGGCCCCGGCTGTAGCACAGTTCTTATGAACTATCATGAGTTTGGTGGCATGGCCACCCCGTACAGACTTGTCGTGAGCTTGGTGACGAGCAGAATCAAGTCTTACAGGCGATTATGTAAATGATAACTCATCTGCTGTTTTTAAACTCGACCTTATTCAAATAATGAAAAGGCGTTAGGCTGTAAATTCAAATAATGAAAAGGGTTTCACATTATCGACTTCAGCAAGCACACTTTACTCGACAAAAGCAATACTGTAGTACCAAGAAATTTGCATGGCATCCAAAGGTAAAACTCTGGCTGAAACTAATAAGAGTGAAAATGTGGAAAAGAAAATCATATGCTACATCCACAATGGTATGTTCAGCCTTGGACTACATATACTATGTCCACATTGATTGTTTTAGCCAAAACCAGACTGCAGAGAGTTTAGTGTCAGCCACCTCCAGGGTTTAAGTGTCGCTTGACCTCAGCATCCGCAAGATTGTGAGGAATAGGTTCAGAATGTCCAGATAAAGAGTGATGGAGGCCCAGATGTACTCATCATAAGTAAAGCGCTTGATAAGGTTCTCGGTATCGTACACTATATAGCCAGAGAAGAGAATAGCACCCGCAGCACCAATAACAGCATTAGATGTAGGGCCAAGTGGAAAGAACATCTACATAAAATCAACAGATTACCAAGTCAGATACACAGTTCCAAGTACTTAGAACAATAGTGTGGTATTGTTCAACTTGCATAATAGGACTAATGTATCACGAGAAATCTGACCTGCATGAAGCTGGTTAGGAGGAGAACCATGAGGCCAGTGAATAGCACTGGTCCGAGGAAGCTGAAGTCCTTGCCCTTCTTTGAAGCCCAGAAGGTGTAGGCGGTCAAGGAGGCAACCACACCCGAAGTTAGAATCAAAGCTTCAAGCACTATTGCTCCTGAAAACAATCAATGCACACCATAATCAGATACCAAAATTAGAAACTCCATAAACCAATCACATCAAAACATACAAATCAATCAGAAGCCTACACTTTGAAGTTCATAACAAGATAGTCTTGGAACCTCGGACATTCACAATTTTGAAAGATACCATATATACAAAAACTCTAGAGAACAAGAAATTCCAAAATCCAGATATACAACAGAAAAGAAGTTGAAAGAAGCTTGTAAGAGAAGCAGAACATATTCACAAATTCGGAGCAAAGAGACTAACCATCAGTATTGGCAACAGCTACACCAACTGTGACACTGAGACTCAGAGTGAAAAGTCCAAGGAAGACAAAGTTCAAGGGATGCCTTTGCTGGTACACATGCAGGGGCCACAACACTGCAGACAGTCACAAGATAAAAGCAAATATAATCAATGCCAAAAAACAAGATCCAACCCCGAGTAACACGATTATCATATTCCATGCGTAAATCTATAAAAAGAACCAATTACACATCCATATAATTGTCCAGCCTTTACATAAAATTTTAATCATAGGTAGAGAACAACACAAGCAAAGTAGCGATCCTCTCAAGAATTGAATGCTGTCTATGCTTAGTGCAATCCAAGGATCAACTGAAATCCAAAAACCTCAATTTTAGGATCTGACCGACATCGATCCAAACATCTTGAATCTCAAATTCGAGCAATTCAGAGGCAACATATCATCACACAGCGATTAAACAAAAAGAAATGAAATCAGAAAAAGGAATTAGGGTTTGAAATTGACGTACAGACGAAAGGAAGGATGGCGAAGAACATGAGAAGGCCTGGGCTGCCCTTGAGGAGATCGTTGACCGGAGCGTAGAGGACAGTGACGAAGGAGATCATGGTGGTCAAGAGAAGCTGAGCCGACAAGATGCCGTAGACCTTGCGAATGAAGCCCCATCGGAGCTGATTCTCGCCTTTGCTGAGCCCAGGGTAGAGGACCTCGCCGGACTCGATGTCGACCTCGCCGGCGAGCTTACCGGCGGTGTGGTGGTCGGTGCTGACCTCGGCGTAGTGCATCGTGTTCATGGTGGGGCGATTTTTCAGGAGAATTGGGTGGGAATTTTGGTTTTAAGAGAGAAAAGGAAAAGGAAATAATAAACGCGGTTTGGGTTTTTTATTAATTGTTATAGTGGGTGGCCCTCTTTGTCTCCCTCTTATTCGCTCGTGATTAAACTAAAAATTAATGGAAAATTACCCCCAAAAATGAGGTCATTTACTTTTTTTGCCCTTATCTCAATCATGTACGCAAACCGCCAGCAAATCTCACCTCGCTCCACGTCCCTCCCCTACCCACGTAACGGCCGAGAAGTCGTCGTCGTCGGGGGCGGGGGCGGGGGCAAGGGCGAGGCGGTACTAGACGGAGATGACGCGGGCTAGGACAGGGCAAAAGTTGTAGAAAGGCGGAGAGGTAGAGCCGTAGAAGACGAAGTCGCCGCCGTGGAAGCAGATGACGAGAGGATGAGAGAGAGATCGAGGTCTGCGGCCGTAGGTCAACGAAGATAGTGGGAAAACTGGGAAAATAGTGTGTCGTAAAAAATGGAGCTCAAAATTGGAAATAGGTTGTTATTTTTTTTTTGCTTATAACTCTTAAATTAGTTTTGTGCCAATGAATGATTGTTGTCCGTCGAATAATTTTCCGTATGACTATCACGTCACTGGTTTAAATCTAGCCAATAGCTATTGCTACTAATATGATTTTAATTTTTTTTTAAAATTAAATGATTTTGACTTTGATTCACTTCTATTAAAATGTTATCGTATACCCTTTCAAAACAGAATGTTATCATATAATTCTGTATTTATGTATAAATAGAAATAATGACAGTTTCATTTTTATATCTATACTATTATTAAGAAAATATATGTTAACCATAAACTGAAAATTTTGACAAAATTAACCCTCTAATTGCCACTACCAGAAATTCTTAATTAGGCGACGAAATATTTACGCCTTAGACGACGGAATTTTATTTCGTGGTCTAACACTAACTTAGACGACGAATTATGCCATTCGTTGTCGACGTGTGTCCTTGGACGAAAAATTACATAATTTGTCGTCTAAGTTCCATATCTTAGACAATGAATTATATAATTCATCGTCTAAATTTAAAATCTTATACGACGAAACCAATATCCGTCATTTAAGTTTGACATACTTAGACGAGGAAAATTTGTCGTCTAGGTATGTATTTAGACATAAAACTTTACACTTAGACGACGAATTATTTAGTCATCTAAAAAAACTCAATTATTTAGATCAAATTTCCTATCCAGATCACTCGTTCTCTCTCATCTCTGTCAACACCCTCTTCGTCGAAAAAAATCTCTCAACACCACATTTGGCTAAAGCTCGATTAAATATACGATTTTCCCACCTCCGGAGCTCAAGTTTACCTACTTATCTCCTTATCGGTGAAGGTATTAACTCATTTCTGTTGATTAATTTTTTTGAGTATGATTACGTACGTAATAACGTACCGTGATGTAGTTTTCCGGTGAAATATTCCGGCGAATATATAGTTTCTGGCGACCTTAAATTGTTTGCATATATATTGCATTAATTAATTATTTTATTGTTAAGCTAATTGTATAGGCCGGTTAAGCTAATTGTATGTTTAATTGTTAAGCTAATTGTGAAGTTTAATTGTATGTTAATTAAGCTAGTTGTTAAGCTAATTGTTTAATTTAGCTAATTATATGTTTACTTAATTGTTAAGCTAGCCAATATATTTATAATTAGTTGAAAAATTATATATATAATATATAAACGCATCTGAACTTAATAATATATATAATATATTAGCTAAAGTGGTTATAGTATGTATATTAGCATATTAACTTAATTGTATTATGTAATTTGATAATATATATAGTATATTTGATTAATTAATTGGTTGAAAAGTTATATAATATGATAATTAATTTATGCAGAAATATGGACAAGAGTTAGATACAGTTGGCGAATAGAAGTGATGAGCGGTATATTGACGGAATCAGAGAGTTTATGTTGTTTGCGATGGAACATGGTCAAGGAAAGAAGTGTAACAGGTGTCCGTGCAGAAAATGTCTTAACCATTAGTTTGTAGAGATTAATGATATGATGTGGAGTTACACTACATGGAGTGTGCACGGTGAAATAGTAGACATTAGCTTAGGACTAGACTTCAGCTCAGGGTACAGTTACCAAGGTGCCTAATCCAGCGATAGTGGCGCTCCTTCTTGAAACCTCACTGTGGATTTGGTCCATGATGCTTTTCCGGGATTTAGTCATGGTAGACACCAACACGAACATGGAGGTTATAATACTCTTCATTATGACACAGTCTCTGCTGCCTTGGCCACTGACACTACTGAGATGGATAAGTACAAAAGGATGCTACTTTAAGGCCAGACCCTGGTGTACCCTGGATGTCTAGAGAATGTTTACTATATATAATGGAGGAATTTCAGATAAAAGTGAAGAACAAAATTTCAGACCGTGCTTTTGACGAAATGCATGAGCATATATGTAAGTTGGTTCATGATCATAAGGTTAGAAAGATATTGAGTAGCCTCGGTCTAAAGAACAAAAAAATTTACGCGTGCATAAATGATTATGTGTTATTTTCCAAAGAGTGCACCAGTGTAGATATTTGAACCAGGGAAATATGAGGAGTTCGAAGAAACAAATTCCTGTGAAGGTGCTTCGGTATTTTCCGTTGATTCTCAAACTGCAGCATCTATACATGTCTCTATACACAGTAGAGGCGATGATATGGTACGCGAAACAGAGAATAGATGACGATGTGCTCAGACACGTGGCAGATGGGGAGACTTTTAAACATTTCGACAGGGAATATATTTTAAGACTTTGCAACAAAGGTTCAAAATGCTAGACTCGCACTTTCTATAGATGGATTCAATCCTTGGGATAGTAATAGCGCTGCCGTCAACACTTGGTCAGTTATTTTCATGCCGTACAACCTGCCTTTGTGGATATGTATGAACAAGGAATTTAATTTCCTTATTATGCTAATTCTAGGTCTTAAATTTCCTATAAGTGTTTAAATGTGTACCTCAGACTATTGATTGACGAGCTAAAACTGTTGTGGGAAAATGGAGTCACAACTTATGACAAGTTCACTGACACAATGTTCATGCTGAGAGTAGCCGTAATGTGGGCAATCAACGATTTTCCTGCGTATGGGATGTTGGCATCTTGCATAACCACATGATACAATGGTTGTGCTATCTCCTTGGACGACGTCAACTCTAGTTGGCATGGGGGGAATGTGTGTTATATGAGTCACCGTAGATGACTTTCTCATGATCACATGTGGTGACAGGATAAGGATCATTTTGACGGGACAGTAGACAATAATCATAAACCCCGAGAGTTGTATGGCGAAGAGAATTTTAAGAGGTTAAATAACTTATATTTTGGTGTGTTGACCAATGACGCTGATCTATAGAAAATCAATCCACACCCTCCACATGATCTTAGCTATTGACATCACATGAGTATTTTTTTTGAACTGCCTTACTGGTCGAAATTGAAACTCGGGAACAACCTAGATGTCATGCACACAGAAAAGAATGTGTGCCATAACATGGTGGGAACAATTCTCGGTATTAAGTTGAAGACTAAAGATATTCTCAAAGCACGAAAAGATCTGGAAGCTATACATTTATGCCATCCATTTTGGTTAAGGAGGGATAGAAGAGGAGTATACACCAAGATGTCAGATGCACCTTACACAGTGAAGCTGACACTTAGGAGTTCTGTATTCAACTGGTTTACAAGTATTCGTTATCCTTCTAACTATGCAACGAATATATTTGAAGCAGTCAACGTTGAGTAACACAAGTTTATTGGTCTAAAGACTCATGACTACCACATTATGCTGCAACGTCTGATTTCAGTGGTGATTTGACCATATTTGCCCCGTGATGTCGTAGAACCAATAGTAGCATTGTGTAGATGGTGGTAGATGTTATGCACTAGAGAGTTAAATAAGTCAGATGTGATCGAACTACAATACGAAATTGTACACATCCTTTGCAAATTAGAGAAAAAAATTTTTCCTACTTTCTTTGACATCATGATTCACCTAATGATCCATCTTCCCTAACAAGTGTTGCTTTCTGGTCCGGTCCACTACACTTGGATGTATCCTCAAGAAAGGTACAATCAATTATAGCGTTATTTTCATCATTTACTTATATTTTTGCGTTTCTACTATTCAGTATAATTAATTAATTGTATCGTTTTACACAAATAACTCGGACAGCATAAATGATTCGTCAAAAATAAATCTGTCCCGGATGGCTCCATAGTAGAGACATGACTAATGCATGAGTGTTTTTCCTACTACAACAAGTACCTCAAGGATCCAGTCCAGACCATCGCCTCAAATCCAAATGCCCGTAATAATCTTTTAGTCATCACAGATGTTGTACGATCTTATAAAGGAGTATTAAGTGAAATATTAACTAAAGAAGAACTTGTTGACGCGCATTGGGTAGTGTTGCGAGACTGTGACGAGTTCCACCCGTACATGCAAGCTTACAGGGAGAAAATTGCATGAGCCAAACCGGATAAGAGTCATAACTGGGTTGAAAAAGTGCTTAAGAAGAAGTTTCCTGATTATTTTCTCCAATGGGTACATATGTTTAATTAATTTAACCATGCATATAGGTTTGTGATTAGTTTTTTTTTTAAATTGAGAAATCCGGATGAGAATAAGTGCTCATTGTAAATTCGAATGACATTTGGTGTTTGCTTATGCGAAGTATTTTTTCTTAGCTTGTACATGTAGGTTTTTGGTTTCCTTTTGTTTTAGGGGAAACTATGTCAAATTTTTGGTAGAAAGTAAATACACATTCATATATCTTCTTCAAAATTTTTGCAGATGATCGATCTAGAACAATTCGGTAACCACGAAGGGTGGTGGTCATGAAAAAAATACTTATTGGCCCACAAGTTGGTTTAACACTATATTTACCCCGGATATTTTTTCATCATTGTAAAGTTTCATTCATTAGAACGAGATAAAGGAAGGAGAACACAAAACAGTGGGATCATGGTTGGGGAAGGCGCTGATGTATATTACAGGGTTGTTGTTAATGTCGTGTATCTAATTTACGAGAATACTATTCAAGTGTAAATGATTCAAGCATATGAAAGAAGATCTGTGTCTTTTATCAGTCGATACAAACTCCAGTTGATATGAGAATGAGCCATTCGTTCTTGCCACCTTAGTTAGGCAGGTGCTCTATCTGGATGATCCGAAAGCTGGTGAAGGTTGGAAAATAGTCAACCATATGTCTCACCGAGGAATATGGAGTGCTACAACACTTGAAGGGATGTCAGCGACTGACACTAAAGCGCATAATGACAATGCAAATCAAGAGCCTAATAATACTATCATCCCCGACATAAAGGAACTGATTCGGTTTGACGAACACTTACCCATGTCTGATGGCGCCACAGATCTTACTCAAGAGGAGATTAATGACTTAGACAAGAATTCCCCTAAAGAGGAGTTGGAGGATGACGACAACGACGTCGGATACGATTCAGACAATGGAGACTATGATGATGAAGAGCATTCAATTGATAGTGAGGAGGATGATTCAAACGATTATCATTATGATAATAAGGAGTGATATGAATTTGTAAAGGAAATATATTAAATACTCAAGCTCATTAATAATTAGTTAACTAAGTAATTAATTAATATAATTAATTAATTAAGGCACACAAATTATTAAAAGAGGTTTATTAATTAAGAGTGTATGTACGATACGTTTGCATTAATTATGTCTTACAGGAATTAATTAGAATCGAAATTCAAGATCATTTTTTGGTATAAAGATGACATCTTAGGTGATGAAATCATAGATTTCGTCGTCTAAGGTTCACTTAGACGACGGAATTACATATGTTCATCGTCTAGACTTAGACTACGAACATATATTTGTCATGGAAGAACTACTTAGACGATGAAAATATAATGATTTCATCGGCTAAGTACATGTGCAAACCATAAACCCAAACCCTAATTCCTTTTCCCTAAACCTTAAACCCTAAAAGACTTAGACGACAAATTTATACCACTTTTGTCATCTAAGTAGATTTTCACAATCTGACCTCTATGAGTACGATCATATGTATCAACATTAGATTACAGATTATATTTGTCGAGGGCATAGAGTAAACAATTCTTAGACTGTGGGTGTCGACGATTCAAAAATTGGAGTTACGAATATTCATATATCAACGTTTCTGTTTCGTTGAAATTTTGGTTCTATGGTTGACTATACCGATCAAACCCTTAACGAACTTCGTATTGAATGAAAATTTGTCTACATACATATTAAGTGGTGATGAATATATCTAACGGTTGTTTTGTCAAAATTTAATTTTGTTAACATGGATGTAGAGTAAATATAGACACACGAACACTTAAGTTATATAACATTAGTAGACGTATAAGAAATCTTTACTCTCACATCCAATTTTTTTTTTTAAATTTTAATTGCTTTCTATCTAGTTCAAAAATATAGTTTCTACATCAGTGGAAACATGTTAGCACTTCGAAAATGGTTTACGCATTATATATTTCAATCGTTTCCGTCCTTTTTACTATTTTTCGTAACACATTAAATCGATCGAATTCTAAACAATTACGAATTGGATTGAATTTTTTACTACAACACTATATATATGATTGTAAAGGTTAGATCTAATAGTTGATTTATGAAGATTCAAAATTAAGCAGGTAAAAAAATTATTTTTAAGTTATAATCTGAAAAATAAAAATAATTACTTTTATGTGACGAAATCCTTTATTTTCGTCGGCTAAGTCAAAAATTTCATCCTTAGACAATGAACTAAAATATTTTCATCGTCTAAGACCATTTTTCTGGGTGGGTATTTATTTTGCATCAAAATTATTGGGGCATTTTAAAATTATTTAGGCGGGGAAATCCTATATTTTCGTCGCCTAAGTTCATACTTAGACGAAGAATTATTTGTTTTCATCTTCTAAGACCAAATTTTTGGCAGGTATTTTTTTCGCCAAATTTTTTGGGGTATTTTAAATCCAGTTAGGCGACGAAATGTCCTCTTTTAGGTGACGAGTTCATGTTGTCGCTTAAGTGGCCTTTTTAATACCCCAAAATCGCGTCACCGCTTTCTCTCTTTCTCTCTCGATCTCCACCACCGTCCCCGTCCTACTTGAACCACTAGCCTAAACCCAAAACTGCCATACCCTAATACCACCTCACCCCAACCCCCCACCCCCCCCCCCCCACAAATGTCGACACTTCCTCCACCAGAAATCCCCTCACCGAGCCAAACCGGCCTATTTTGGTATTTCGGCCACTATGCCGCCATCGACGGCGGCCTTTTAAGTCTACCACCTCCACCGCCGCTACCGAGACCACTGTCCGTCACTCCCTCTCTCAATCAATCTTTCTCTCCCTCTCTGTTTCTCTCTCCCTAAACCCTAAACCCACTGTCCGCTACCGAGACCACTGTCCGTCACTCCCTCTCTCAATCAATCTTTCTCTCCCTCTCTGTGTCTCTCTCCCTAAACCCTGGACCTAAATCAAAACCCTAACCCTAAACCCTAAAAGAATAGTTAAAAAATAATAATCGTTTAACTTGTCAAAAAAGATATAATAAGGAAAAATTAGAACTTTGAGAGAACCCTTATGTTAGCAGCCGCCCCCTTCTCTCCTAAACCAAAAATAGAAACATGCCTCTCTCTCTACTGTATAATTTAATTGGGCTTAATTTGGATTATGTGGATTAATTTATGGATTGTTTGATTATGTGGATTTGTGGATATGTGGATTGTTTGATTATGTTGATTAATTTGTGGATTAATTTAGGCTTAATTTATGGATTATGTGGATTACGTCGGATTGTTGGATCAATGAATTTAATTAAAATTATGTGGGTTGGTATTGATGAATTTGTGGATTGTTGATGGAGATAATGAGTTGTGGATTGATGAATTTAGGATTATGTATTGTTGTTGATGGAGATTATTTGTTGTTGATGGAAAGATTATGTAGAATTGTTGAGGATTAAGGAGATTATTCACAAAAATGTGTTCTGATTATGGACATTATTGAGATGATGTACTTTGTTCAATGAAAATGGATAAGGCATGAATGATTAAGGATGAGCATGTAATGAGGTTTAAGTTGAATAATCTCTGTATTAGATGAAATTTATGTTTTTTTGGTATGGATGTGTTTTGACGAATATGTTTTTGTTGAGTAAATGTTGTTAATATCCGATTTCGTACAACTTAATTAAAATCCCTAGCGGTAGGAAGAGACACATTGCAGCAGAGAATGCTACCGAACTCCAATCCATTGGACAACAGATGGGTTATGGTCAAATCTTAGAGAAGGCTGTTACGACCCCTCCTAGTTCTGAGGCTCATTCGACTCAAGCAGCTTCACAGCCAATACCGAATGCTCCACCTGAGGTGGCTAATGAATATACAGATGACCCTGTGATTTCCGCTTCGACAGCATCATCACAACGTCCCCAAGAATTCGTGGACGATTTTGTTCACTATAGTGCCCGAAGCAAGACTAAGAGGGAGCCCTCAGACCCGTTCTCCAAACGCACTCGGGGACTTGGGAAGGGCACTAAAGGCAAGCGCATAGTAAAGTCAACGGTGAATAATGATTAATTATAAGGCTAAGAAGAAAGTGGGTCCTAATGCTTCTGCTAAGAAAGTTGGGACATCTGGATCAAGGTTTGATGTTTTGAAGCAGGATGCTTGGAATTTTTAGGCATAAACCTCCAGATGAAATTGGTGGATGAGTGCTTATGGAGGTTTCTGGGACTAGTGTTGTGGAAGGAGGAGATAATAACAAAGCTTGTGACATGTTTGTTGATAGGACTATTGCTGAAGCTAGCAATATTGATGTTATTGATGGGGACATGCCTTCTTCTATTGAAGAGTGTAGTGTTTCTAGATGATTTTGGGTTATCCCAGCCACTCTTTGAGTTTATGATGTCGAATATTATCTTTTGGAATGCTCGAGAAGATGGAAGTTCTGGGTTTAGGTCTACTATTGTAGACATTGTGAAGATCCACCATGTTGATATTCTTGTTATTTGTGAACCTAGGGTTCAATTTTGTAAATCTCAAAATGAGCTGATGTGCTTGGGATTTGATACATTATAAGTGGTTGAAGCTGCAGGATTCTCAAGAGGTAT